>OX638139.1:29591889-30859363 GCA_951805005.1 Othius punctulatus | reverse complement strand
ACTAGTTGGAAATCCAAGAAAAAACCTTTGTAGCAGAAAACGTGTTACAGACTATACTAAAATATAGAAATATTCCCGTTGAAGATTCAAGAAAAAAAGTGGTTTTCGCTTTTACTTAACAGTAAATGAAGGAAGTGGAGAAATAAATAATAAGGTAAAGAAACATGTTTCCAAACAAATATTTCTCAAAACATTTAGTATTGGAGAAAAGCAGTTACGAGCATGGGCCATGAAAAATGAATAGATGTCATCAGTAAGATCTGATAGAAATAACGAGATGCAGCCATCACCCGTTGTAAAAAACTTAGAGACCTGGCTCAACTCTCTGCCAAAAGTTGAATCCCATTACTGTCGGTCCTCTTCTAGCAAATTATACCTAGAGACAGTTTGGTATAGCTTTAGAGCCATGCATCGCAGATATCAGGAAAACAGCAAAGAAAAGTATCATGGGCTACGTTTCAAGAACTCGACATTGAATTTGGACATTTTCTCGCCGAAACAAGATCAGTGTAATGAGTGTACGATTCACAAACACGGTACACCTAAAGATGAATCTTTTGAAAAACATATTACAAAAATTGAACAGGCCAATGCGGCAAAGGAGTTTGATAAATGTATAGGCCTGGAAAACGAGAATGTCAGATGCTTACAGTTGATTTGCAAACCAAATTCGCCTGGCTGGTTCTCCATTCGCCTTGTCTGAATGCTGCCGCAAATTACTTCAAAACAAAGTTAAAGGTGCACAATCAAGTTTATTTTAATCAAGCCCCAAAAAAATGTCTCTTGTTATGGCATGAGATATCAAGTGGTCAAGAGTGATGCTTTTGCCTCTGTAGCAACAACTTTTATAACGGATAAAATTAGCCAGAGCAAACCCGAAAAAATAATTATTTGGAATTTATTTCTTCTGAGAGTAAAGTTCCTTTTAATATTGCTCAATCCAATTTTTTTTTTGAGTTTTCATTGTTTTTTTTAGTTTGATTATGTTATTATTAACTTTTGCAGATTTATTATAGGTACGTTTCTTGAATTTTTCTGAAAATTTTAGAAGTATTCTGAAAGTGCTTCAATATAGATTGTATGCTCTTTTAAAACTATAAATAATAAAATTTTAATGGACTGCGAGAGAAGCATATAAACGCCTCCTCTTGAGGGGTTGAAATCTCTGTAGTAATTGGTTGGTATATAAAATCTACAAAGTGTACATTTAGGAATAAAGTTTGCACTAGACTGATGAGGCAGCTCGAAACCGGTCTTCAGTTGTCCGCAGAGATAATGTCCAACATCCATTGGATAAGTTCCAATATCCTATATGTACAAATATTTGAAATTATAATATTTTTTTCCCGCAATTTTCGCAATTAAAATATTCATTGATGTAATGTCGCATTTTTTTAAATTTCTAATACTTTTGATATGCTATTTGAAGATCAACTTTCTAACTACGTATATTTTGAACATGGACTTTGGGACTTGATCATATATTATTGAAACTGCTCGAAGTTTTGTATACATTTTTATATTTTTATGGTTGTAACGGTACAATACCGGGGTATCATTATAAATTGTAATTAATTTATAAACGTAGAGTGGCTCGTAATCTAAGTGGCTGTACTTCACCTGTGTTTGATTCATGGAATCGTTATAGTGACAAGATCGATGGTTCGTTGTTCAAGTATTGTGTCTGTTACGGGGAAAATATCAAATTATACGCATACACAAATATCATCATACAGTAATTTATTCATTCAGTAATTCATATGGTTTTACATTTTAATTTAGCAAGTAAGGTTTGGTTCATTTGGTAATGGTAAATAATACGCTTTACATTTATGTGGTGACTAAGGGTTTATTTAATAAGTAATAACACACAAATAATGAAGAATGGCGATTTATTCTCAATTAAAGTTTTGAAATGAGTAATGATTTTTACGTGGTTTCTGATTATTTCATTTGGTTATGGTAAAATAATACGCTTTACATTTATGTGGTGACTAAGGGTTTATTTAATAAGTAATAACACACAAATAAGGAAGAATGACGATTTATTTTGAATTAAAGTTTTGAAATGAATTTAATGATTTTTACGTGGTTTCTGATTATATTTCGTGGTATTCTGACGTGAATTAATGTTATAATTCAAATTCTACTGGTTACTAGTACATGCGATCTGTCCCTGCTAATAACGGTGTTTTGGTTATGTCATTCATTCCCCATGCGTTCGTTCATCCATGTTTTTGTCTTTTATGTACTTGATTTAATTTATCCTCAGATAAAGGTTAGCAGTGCATTTCCCAGCAAATAACATGCCAGTACCAAGGGTGACGATTTACCCTTAATAACAGTTTCGCAATGCATTTACCAAGCAATAACACCCAAATAATTATATTGCAAATTTCGATCGGTGATTTGTGCACGATGGTCAGTTGTGTCTGGCTAAAGTACATATATCTGATCTCATAGCGAGTCTCATACCCTAACCCTACTAGTCTGACGTGTATGAGACATAAGCCCTTTTGTTGGTGATTAACTCTTTTTATTGTTTATATTATCTTTTCTTTTGCTTTGATTTGGTCTCAGATGCATCTTTTTGACTCTTTTTATTTTTATTTTCTTTTGTTTTTGTTTTGATTTGGTCTGAGATGCATCTAATTGTGAGGTAAATTACGATCGGTGATTTGTGCACGATGGTCAGTTGTGTCTGGCTAAAGTACATATATCTGATCTCATAGCGAGTCTCATACCCTAACCCTACTAGTCTGACGTGTATGAGACATAAGCCCCTCGTTTGTTTTTGACTCTTTTTATTTTTTTTTTATATTATCTTTTCTTTTGCTTTGATTTGGTCTCAGATGCATCTTTTTGACTCTTTTTATTTTTATTTTCTTTTTGTTTTTGTTTTGATTTGGTCTGAGATGCATCTAATTGTGAGGTAAATTACGATCGGTGATTTGTGCACGATGGTCAGTTGTGTCTGGCTAAAGTACATATATCTGATCTCATAGCGAGTCTCATACCCTAACCCTACTAGTCTGACGTGTATGAGACATAAGCCCCTCATTTGTTTTTGACTCTTTTTATTTTTATTTAATATTATCTTTTCTTTTGCTTTGATTTGGTCTCAGATGCATCTTTTTGACTCTTTTTATTTTTATTTTCTTTTTGTTTTTGTTTTAATTTGGTCTGAGATGCATCTAATTGTGAGGTAAATTGCGATCGGTGATTTGTGCACGATGGTCAGTTGTGTCTGGCTAAAGTACATATATCTGATCTCATAGCGAGTCTCATACCCTAACCCTACTAGTCTGACGTGTATGAGACATAAGCCCCTCATTTGTTTTTGACTCTTTTTATTTTTATTTGATTAATATATTTTTTTTTTATGTCTTCTTTTGTTTTTAATATTTTCATTTATTTTTAGTTTGTTTTTACTTTGTTTTTGTGATAATTGAATTCACTTAGCGGATGTGATTCTGCATGATTTTGACTTTGATTCATTCACGGATTTATATCCCTTCTTTACGCATGCTCATGCATGAATTCCCTTGATTCGCATTCATTCTTAACTGCCGTTATGTTTCGTATTTATTAACTTTATTTCTCACCCGATAATGACTTATGACTTGGACTCATTCAATGATTTATCTATAATATTCACATGCTCGTGCTGCCGGAAAATACTGACTCGCATTCATCCATTTCTCACTCGCTCAAGAATTCAAATATGCAAATACTGACCACATGCATTATCGATGCTAAGGGCTGTTTTATTTCACCGGCATGCAATTACAACTTATTAGTTTGATCACTCACTCGGCTGATTGATTAGTGATATTAACTACGTAACGTTAATGACAAGGGTTTAGTGATTTGGTATGACATGATGATATTTGCTGATTTTTGTAATAATTATTGACCTTCACGGATACCGGTTTTTATTTCCCGTTGCGACCGCTACCTGGGAAATCCCTTGAGTTTATATCTGTTTAAATACCTTCCTGAACTAAGCTCTTTCCCGAATCCCTTGCTAATAAAATATAAATAATAATTAAAACGCATGATACTCGAGTTTTGGTGGTGGTTTATGTGGAGTAGCAATACTTATCATACGTGACAATATTACGAAGAGAACCATACACGTTGTGGGGTGTGATTAGTTAATATGTTCGACCCGAACACATCAAGGGGTTAGAGCGATATTTGTAGTCTGCTTCAAGCGCGCAAATCTGTTTCAAAGTGCGTCGCGAAACCCACAGATCGCTCTAATTATGCAGAAAACCATACATGTTATCGTATGAGATTGATGAATGTGTTCGATCCGCACATACCAACGGGTAAGAGCGATTTTGTTGTACGGCGTGTGATTGGTTAATATGTTCGACCCGAACACATCAAGGGTTTAGAGCGATATTTGTAGTCTGCTTCAAGCGCGCAAATCTGTTTCAAAGTGCGTCGCGAAACCCACAGATCGCTCTAATTATGAAGAGAAACATACATGTTATCGTATGAGATTGATGAATGTGTTCGATCCGCACATACCAACGGGTAAGAGCGATTTTGTTGTACGGCGTGTGATTGGTTAATATGTTCGACCCGAACACATCAAGGGTTTAGAGCGATATTTGTAGTCTGCTTCAAGCGCGCAAATCTGTTTCAAAGTGCGTCGCGAAACCCACAGATCGCTCTAATTATGCAGAAAACCATACATGTTATCGTATGAGATTGATGAATGTGTTCGATCCGCACATACCAACGGGTAAGAGCGATTTTGTTGTACGGCGTGTGATTGGTTAATATGTTCGACCCGAACACATCAAGGGTTTAGAGCGATATTTGTAGTCTGCTTCAAGCGCGCAAATCTGTTTCAAAGTGCGTCGCGAAACCCACAGATCGCTCTAATTATGAAGAGAAACATACATGTTATCGTATGAGATTGATGAATGTGTTCGATCCGCACATACCAACGGGTAAGAGCGATTTTGTTGTACGGCGTGTGATTGGTTAATATGTTCGACCCGAACACATCAAGGGTTTAGAGCGATATTTGTAGTCTGCTTCAAGCGCGCAAATCTGTTTCAAAGTGCGTCGCGAAACCCACAGATCGCTCTAATTATGCAGAAAACCATACATGTTATCGTATGAGATTGATGAATGTGTTCGATCCGCACATACCAACGGGTAAGAGCGATTTTGTTGTACGGCGTGTGATTGGTTAATATGTTCGACCCGAACACATCAAGGGTTTAGAGCGATATTTGTAGTCTGCTTCAAGCGCGCAAATCTGTTTCAAAGTGCGTCGCGAAACCCACAGATCGCTCTAATTATGAAGAGAAACATACATGTTATCGTATGAGATTGATGAATGTGTTCGATCCGCACATACCAACGGGTAAGAGCGATTTTGTTGTACGGCGTGTGATTGGTTAATATGTTCGACCCGAACACATCAAGGGTTTAGAGCGATATTTGTAGTCTGCTTCAAGCGCGCAAATCTGTTTCAAAGTGCGTCGCGAAACCCACAGATCGCTCTAATTATGAAGAGAAACATACATGTTATCGTATGAGATTGATGAATGTGTTCGATCCGCACATACCAACGGGTAAGAGCGCTTTTGTTGTACGGCGTGTGATTGGTTAATATGTTCGACCCGAACACATCAAGGGTTTAGAGCGATATTTGTAGTCTGCTTCAAGCGCGCAAATCTGTTTCAAAGTGCGTCGCGAAACCCACAGATCGCTCTAATTATGAAGAGAAACATACATGTTATCGTATGAGATTGATGAATGTGTTCGATCCGCACATACCAACGGGTAAGAGCGATTTTGTTGTACGGCGTGTGATTGGTTAATATGTTCGACCCGAACACATCAAGGGTTTAGAGCGATATTTGTAGTCTGCTTCAAGCGCGCAAATCTGTTTCAAAGTGCGTCGCGAAACCCACAGATCGCTCTAATTATGCAGAAAACCATACATGTTATCGTATGAGATTGATGAATGTGTTCGATCCGCACATACCAACGGGTAAGAGCGATTTTGTTGTACGGCGTGTGATTGGTTAATATGTTCGACCCGAACACATCAAGGGTTTAGAGCGATATTTGTAGTCTGCTTCAAGCGCGCAAATCTGTTTCAAAGTGCGTCGCGAAACCCACAGATCGCTCTAATTATGAAGAGAAACATACATGTTATCGTATGAGATTGATGAATGTGTTCGATCCGCACATACCAACGGGTAAGAGCGATTTTGTTGTACGGCGTGTGATTGGTTAATATGTTCGACCCGAACACATCAAGGGTTTAGAGCGATATTTGTAGTCTGCTTCAAGCGCGCAAATCTGTTTCAAAGTGCGTCGCGAAACCCACAGATCGCTCTAATTACGAAGAGAAACATACATGTTATCGTATGAGATTGATGAATGTGTTCGATCTGCACATACCAACGGGTAAGAGCGATTTTTGTAGTCTGCTTCAAGCGCGCAAATCTGTTTCAAAGTGCGTCGCGAAACCCACAGATCGCTCTAATTACGAAGAGGATTACACACCTTTGCGCCATTTTGGGGGTTTTGTTCTTTCGTAATTTTGTGACATGATATTTTCTGGCGGATTGCCGAATTAATTTACTTGACCCGCGTACTGACTTGTCTGCTAAATATTTCGCAGTGCCCTTCGAAATTGGCAGTTTGATTCGCGTTACTCGATCATCAATTGCGTCAGTACTCACTCATTAACCGTTTCTCTCTCTTGCCGACTGGATAGTTGTACTGATGTCGTAGTAGCTCGTGCCCTTGGTGTTGATTTGAATTACTCCGCGATCTCCCCGAAAATATCTAACTGGTTCAATACTGCCCTAATTGAATTATCAATTTCCCTGACTGTTTATACTAATTGCGCCCCCGTTTACACTCTCGCGATTTGTCTCGTGCCCTCGGCCGTCGAGCACTAAGTGACCTCCCCTCCTGCTCTCGCATACTCTTATATGTTTTACCTCCACATTCTCCCCGCGCCCTGGGCCCAAATACTGCCGTCCCCGGTCTTCTACGGTGGTCTAGCCCTCCTGGGCAAGTGCCTTTTTCGATGCCTGCGCAATAATTTCTCCCATATGTTTAAGCCACTCGATATTTTGCTGGCGGCTTGTGTTCGCTACCGATACAAATCATGTCCCCTCGTGGTGTGAGTTATCCAGCCCAAATGGGCTCTGTTCTAAGAATTTCGGTACGCGTGCATGTAGCTCGCGCTGTTTTTATGGTACTTAAGTTAATGAATCTATGGGCCGTAATATTATACTTTCGGTTTTGGATCCCCCGGCATTGGTCAATGTCGGCCAGTGGCACATCCCCTGTCTGGTTTCGAGTAATTTATACTTCCATGAACTGTTGATATTTCCGCCCGACTAGTAAAATCGTGTTACCCTCAAGTTAATGGCTTTTATTGTCCCCATTGTTGATAGAATTCTCCCGGCCTGGTTCAGGGGGCTGCGGTCCCCCACGAGTCTGTTTACGTAGTTTTACGCCGGAATGCGATACTTATTTAATTATTAATACGAACGATTTTTCAGCAAATAACACCTGTCTTATCTACTCGTTGTTTAGCTAAATAAAACATGGTTTGTCGTGGGTCATTTCATGGTATGATTATGATTTGTATTCTGATTTGTACTCTGCAACTTGCTCATCTTTAATATCAAATAAAATCAAATCAAATCAAATCATTTATTTGCATGTTGCCACCAGTAACAAAATATACATAGATAGAGACACGCACACATACACATACAGACACACCTATATTTTATTTCCTATATTTCCTATATTTATTTTATTTATTATCCTATGGTTAAGTTATTGAGATTTACTTTATGTTCACAATATCTGCTCATTTCAACATTTTTAATAATTTGATTGGATGTTTTTGACTAATTCTCTTCATATTTGGATTCCACATTCTAGAAATTTTCCATTTTGTTTTTCTATTTGTATAAATTTTATTAAACATTTATACGAATATTTTGTTATTATTAAATTCTCTAGTTTTTCTTCGGGTATCATTCAGAATATTTAGGAATATGATTATGATTGATTAGTTTTCTATAACTTCAATTTTCTCGCCTTTACTTCCTTTTACTGTTAATTTGTTCAGATTTACTTTTACGTCCGCAATTTCTGAACCTTTGGGACCTTGGGAACTTTGGTACTTGATCATATGTTATTGAAACTGTTCGAAGTTTTGTATACATTTTTATATTTTGATGGTATGATTATGATTTGTATTCTGATTTGTTCTCTGCAACTTGCTCTTCTTTAATATCCTACGGTTAAGTTATTGAGATTTACTTTTATGTTCGCAATATCTGCTCATTTTAACAATTTTGATAATTTGAATGTTTTGGACTAATTCTCTTCATATTTGGATTCCACATGCTAGAAATTTTCCATTTTGATTTTCTATTTCTATAAATTTTATTAAACATTTATACGAATATTTTGTTATTATTAAATTCTCTAGTTTTTACTTTCTTAGGGTTTCATTCAGAATATTTCGGAATATGATTATGATTAATTAGTTTTCTATAACTTCAATTTTCTCGCCATTACTTCCTTTTACGATTAATTTGTTCCGATTTACTTTTACATACGCAATTTCTGAGCCTTTGGGACCTTGGCAACTTTGGAACTTGATTAAATATTATTGAAACTGCTCGAAGTTTTGAATACATTTTTATATTTTGATGGAATGATTATGATTTGTATTCTGATTTGTTCTCTGCAACTTGCTCTTCTTTAATATCCTACGGTTAAATTATTGAGATTTACTTTTATGTTCGCAATATCTGCTCATTTTAACAATTTTGATAATTTGAATGTTTTGGACTAATTCTCTTCATATTTGGATTCCACATGCTAGAAATTTTCCATTTTGATTTTCTATTTCTATAAATTTTATTAAACATTTATACGAATATTTTGTTATTATTAAATTCTCTAGTTTTTACTTTCTTAGGGTTTCATTCAGAATATTTCGGAATATGATTATGATTAATTAGTTTTCTATAACTTCAATTTTCTCGCCATTACTTCCTTTTACGATTAATTTGTTCCGATTTACTTTTACATACGCAATTTCTGAGCCTTTGGGACCTTGGCAACTTTGGAACTTGATTAAATATTATTGAAACTGCTCGAAGTTTTGAATACATTTTTATATTTTGATGGTATGATTATGATTTGTATTCTGATTTGTTCTCTGCAACTTGCTCTTCTTTAATATCCTACGGTTAAATTATTGAGATTTACTTTTATGTTCGCAATATCTGCTCATTTCAACAGTTTTGATAATTTGATTGAATATTTTGGACTGATTCTTTTCATATTTGGATTCCAAATTCTAGAAATTTTCCTTTTTTTTTCTATTTCTATATATTTTATTAAACATTTATACAAATATTTTGTTATTATTAAATTCTCTAGTTTTTACTTTCTTCGGGTATCATTCAGAATATTTAGGAATATGATTATGATTGATTAGTTTTCTATAACTTCAATTTTCTCGCCTTCACTTCCTTTTTCGGTTAATTTGTTCAGATTTACTTTTACGTTCGCAATTTCTGAACTTTCCGACACTTTTGATATCTTAAATGAATAATTTGGACTAATTATTTTGCACATCGATTGAACTTTGTACAAATTTTCCATTTTTTTGCAATTTCTACATTTTTTGTGAAATATTTATATGTACAGTCATGCTCACCTAGTACAAGCAATTTAGATTACACAGTACAGTACAGTACACACACAGTACAAGAAGACAATAGCAATTTTATATAGCCACATAAATATGTTTGTACACGATACACGCATACATATACACGCATACAGATAGACACGCATACACTGACGGCAACCATAACCCCCTCACATTCCAGCATAATTAAAAAGGACAATTACAAATACGTTACACAAGACATAAGCAACTACCTGACCAACTTAAACTCGGACGAAATAGACTTAGACCATATCACAGAATTTCAAGATACAATGACAAACATAATAAAGAAATACTCTACCACAACCAGTTACAAATTCTATAAAAACAGACTACCAAGATTTATTCTAGCTTTAATAAAACAAAAACGGAAAATATATAGACAGTACTCATCGACAGGAGACAGAGACCTAAAGCCCAAATTAAACAAACTAAACAAGGACATACAAAAACTGACACACCAATACAGGACAGAAAAATGGCTTGAGGTTTGCCAGGAAATTGAAGCAGACAGAGGGAGAACCTACTGGACAAAAATAAAAAAACTAACTAGATATAAGCAGAAAAACAACATTCAAAAGCTGACAGACGGACTGACAGAAAAATACACAGACATAGACATAGCCAACACATTTGCGGAACATTTTGAAAATGCTTTCACCCCTTCACAAAACCCAGTTTTCGACGACAGGACCTTTACGAACATTAATGACTGGTTCGAGGCTTATAAACGAACAGAGACAGACGACGTAATCCCTGACATAACAGATGACGAATATTACACAGTACTGCATAGGGGAAAAAATTCGGCCCCCGGACATGACGCACTAACAAAAGATCTACTAAGGCACTTACCGACAACAACACACGATCACATTGTTAAAATGTACAACCACTGCCTAAAAAACAGCACACACCCAATAATCTGGAAAGAGGGTATTATTATCACAATCCCCAAGACTGGACTAGATAAATCAAAACCAGAAAGCTATCGACCTATTACACTACTCCCAGTTTTGGGGAAAAACCTGGAGAAAATAATGCAGAACAGGATATGGAACCTCATAGAAGAAAAGATACCCAAATATCAATTCGGGTTCAAACCCGGACTGTCGACCATACACCCCCTTTACATTCTGACGAACAACATACAGACGACGTACTTACAAAACAGACATACCGCAGCACTATTCCTGGACATAAAAAAGGCTTTTGACACTGTATGGCACACAGGACTACTATACAAAATGCATACCCTACAAATACCTAGATCCCTCATCCTATTCATCCACAGCTTCCTGACAGACAGACAACTACGGATAAGAACAAACAATTCATACTCAAGATCATTTTCGCCAGAACAAGGTTTGCCACAGGGTTCTCCTCTCTCGCCCCTCCTGTACAACATATATTGCCATGACATATTAGGAACAGACAACAGGCAGACAGACTTAGAACAGTATATCATACAATACGCAGACGACACAGCATTAATAACACATAAAAAACGACTGGATGACACAATAGACACACTTCAAATACTGACTGACAAAACAATGGACTGGTTCAACAAATGGAGACTCGAACCCAACCCCGCAAAATGCCAACTCCTTATTCCCAACCACAGAATCAATAACAACTCACCGACAATACATGTTAACGGAACAAACGTATACCCCACAACGACGATAAAATACTTAGGAATGACGATTGACAATAAGCACAAATTCGACAAACACTTACGGAACACAAAGACGGAAATACAAAAACGAGCAAAACATTTTAGATGCCTGACATACGGAGGAAGAGGGATATCCATTAGTACAGCAACAAAAATTTACAAATCCATCTGCAGGCCCATGATTGACTACGGCCAGATCATACTAAAAAATGTAAGAAACACCTGCAAACGAATTACGGACGTAACTGAACGGAAGACATTAAGACTTCTCACTAAATTAAGACATAAGGACAATCATCTTCATAACATATCAAACATAAATTTATACAAGATCACCAAAATCATACCCATCCAACAAAGACTAGACAAACTACGAAATAAATTTCAACAAAAACAGGACAATAGGACAATACTCGACGAATTGTGTATTAAAAGACAAAACAAACGCACTACAAAATTACATCCGACAAAAACGCTTCATGAAACATATTACACTTCATAACACTCTCTTCACACTATCAAAATAATCACTCATGAATCACTAGGTAATGTTATATAATATAATGTAATGTAATGTACAATGTAACGTACGTATAATGTAATAGGCAAGGCGGAAAGACCCTATGGGGTCGATAGCCTAATAAAGATTGTTTATATATATATATATATGTTTGTACTCGATTTATGTGATCAACGAGAAAATTTAATAATAATGACATAATATGCAGTCAATATAAGATAAATCTAGTACCTATAATCAATTTAGATACAATAGCAATTTTATATAGCCACATAAATAAGTTTGTACACGATTTATATGAGCATGACTGTATATTATGTCATTATTATTACGTTTTCTTGTTTTTACTTTATTTGAGCATGGTTCAGAATATTTGGGTACATTTTTGAAACTTTAAGTATTTTTATTTATAGCTTTTCACCTACACCTATTTTTATTATTTTTATTAAATTTTCTACAACTTGCATACATTTTCTGCTATTTTTATTTTGGTGTAACGGTTTCATTAACTATGTTTTGAATTTATAAGAAAACTAGGTAAATATTTAGAAAATTGAGAAATATCTGGTATAGAATATTCACAGACTTTATAATTATAAAATCTGCCTGTCTTAAATGTTCTAATTATGTTCTGTGTTCTGTTCTGTTGAATGTGTTATTTAATAGTGTGTGTTTCTGTAATGTTCTGTTTCTCTTTTGGTATAAAAATACAAATTTTCTGCAATTTTAATAAATGTTCTCTCTGTCATTAGGAATAAATAGTTCTAGGCCTTCAGATGGAGGTATTAACCTCATGTATACATACACGTAAATGAAGGTCAGGCCTGCCAAGAACTTACAAAACTACTATGTAACCATCTGCCAAAAAGTTTGGTACCTCTGCTTTAAGAATTGGTCACGATAAGGCCATCATCTTCTTGGTAATCGACGACTCAAGTTAAACAAACATAAAAACAAGAACAGAGAAAGAGAAATACATTTAGATAATAATCATGTTAGTGAATTTGGAAAGTTTTATGTTACAACTAACGAAATATTAAATTTTCGATAATATACCAATTATCGGGACTCACACTACATTAAGATAATGGTTTTATGACGTAAGAATGAATTCGGACTTCCATTTTTTAAATAATCATTTCAACGTTATATTTTCTGTACCTTAAACTCAATAATGCATGTAATTGATTAGTTAGTTTTGGGATTATATTCGTTTTTGTATGAAATTTCATGAAATCTTTTAACCGATTTTACCAGGTTTCGGAATCCATTTTTTGTTTTTGCAAAATTTTAAAGCTTTATGCTTATGAACCTGATTCCACAATCTACATGGAGCTGAATATTTTATGATAGTGGTAATCAATTTGTTACTATACTAATTATTTAATTTATTTAATATACAATAGTTTCTTATTCCACTTTGACAAAAAATTCTGAATCGTTTTTACTTACTCTAACTAATAAGCTAGAGTGCTTAAAACCTAATTTGGTTTTTCTACCGTTTTATTAAATATTTGGATATGCCTATTTAATTATATGGAAGGCATTTATTCTTGAATATATCTTGATGACAATTGGCAATATATTTGAAATTATTGCATAAAATAGATGATGCTAATTATTAATGCATCTACTATGTGCCAACCATTTTATAATAATATTGTGTACATTTTTTCTACACCCTTTGGCCATAAAAATCAATTTTGATGTAATCAATGTCACATAATTTATTATTTCAGTCGGACGTTGTGCGATAATCCCATGAAACACAAAATGATGCCATACTCCACGGCCCATGCCCCATATGTTACACTAATTGCATTCAGCACTTTTTGTGCCCGGCATCGAACTGATTGAGACCTTTCAGCGCTGCTACACCACGGGCTAATTTAATTTTCAAATTTGCATCGACCGTGTTACGATGGCAGGGGGCACAAATATGATGAAAGGGGCGAATTTGTCGGCGGGAAATTAATCCTTATTTAAACGCTTCAAACAATTAATCCGCCATTCACTGCAGAAAACCCATACACACTGGGCAACAGAACATTGATAATAATACTAGTAATAAAAATAATCATTTGTATTGTCAACTAGCATGAGAATGCTATACTCATACTCACACTCTTTTATTTGCCAAAAAAGCCATGAAAGTTACATGGGTTGGGTATGTCTAATACATACTCAAGTCTAATACAAAGTAAATAGAATAAGTTTGGTGAGCAGAACAACAAACAAAGAAGTACTAAGGATATTGGGAAAGGAGAATGAAATAGTGAATACAGTCAAAATCAGAAAGCTACTGTACCGTGACCACGTGACGAGAGGAGCAAATTATGCACTGCTACAAACCATCATACAGGGGAAGATACAGGGAAAGAGAAATATAGGAAGAAGACGAATTGAATAACCTTAGAATTGGTTCAACAGCATCTCTATTGAACTGTTCAGGGCCGTAGCATCTAAGGTGAAAATCGCCATGACGATAGCCAACCTTCTCAAAGGAGACGGCACATGAAGAAGAAAGATACAAAGTAAATACATTATTGGTGGTAAATATGACTATGACTAGATTAAGGCTAGTAATGATTATGAAAGTCAAAATCGTTAATAATCATTAATTTTATGGCACAGTGATAATATTGATCCAAAAGTTCCAAAGCTTCAAAAGTAATAAATTTTACAGATCTTCATTAAACAAGCTGTAATATGTATTGATTCTTGTATTTATGCATACCAATTCCTAGTTTATTTTATCTTAGATTAATTTACTTGAATATACTTGAGCAATTGAGTCCAAAATGAAAAACCATCCAACTATATGGGAAATTAACCCACTAAAGGAGTAATGAAGCCCGGCGCCTCCACCATATTTTATTTTATTGTTAATTGATTATTACGTATTATTATGTACAATATTTGTAATTCTATATATCTTGTGTTATTATGCCAATTTCTAGTTTATTTTAATCTTAGAATAATTTACTTGGATATGCTTGAGCAGTTGAGTCCAAATGGAAAAACATTCCAACTATGTGGGAAATTATCCCACTAAAGGAGTAATGAAGCCCGGCGCCTCCACCATATTTTATTTTATTGTTAACTGATTATTATGTATTATGTATTATGACGTATGCGGGGAAATCGCCTACGCTCGAGGGATCGAGTACGGCACTCCGAGAAAAGATGTATTATTATGTACAATATTTGTAATTCCATATATCTTGTGTTATTAATAAAGAATAGCTGCCGAACATCGATTTTATTGTATTTAGCAAAACTCATATGATTGCAAATGAAATTGTTATTTTATATTGCCTAATACTGAATGCTTGAATATAACTGTTGCTGTTTTCCCAGCAAACAGTTTTTTCGTGTTTTTGTGTTACCAAAACTAGATTATCATTTTTTTACGCGGCTATTTAGTTATTGGCATGGCGATGTATGTTTTGTAGAAACTCTCCCCCAGAAAAGTTAATTGGTAATTGCAAATTCTGGCTTAATATAAACGTTATAAATCAATCTGTGTTGGTGCTGTTAAACACGAATATGTATTTGAGGCATTAATGCTCGATTTAAAGCTGCACTCGTATATTCCATTATTACCTTTGTCACTTGCTACATTATAAATTATATGAATGGCATTCATTTCTATTCGCCGAGCATTTCTATTGATTCTTCCTCATTTTAACGATACACAGGATAATGATCCCGCCTCCATTCACCCATCCACGCTAATAATTAATGACGAGACGCCTCCGGACGGCATTGTACCCCAGCAGAGCGTGAAAAACGCCACGCCGCGCCTCGCAAAAAGGCCACTTCCAGCTACAAACGAAGCACATTCATCATGTTAACAAACTAATTAGCAAACTTTGAAGGCGGCGGCCGTCCGGAGGCGGCGGCGCGTGCGAATCTTGAAGTCTAAAAAAAAATCACTGAATCCGTTGATAATAAATATTTTACGACGACCGTACGAAAAGTACATCCTTCTTGTACTCCGTTTACGTGGCAAAAGCCTTACTTTATTGCACTGCAGTGAAATATCGTATTTTATTGCACGTATGTGTCAATGAAATCGTTGGATACTAGCTCGTATTGCTTCTTTGATTTATCGGGTAAAAGATTAATGGTAGCCTTTCTACATCATCTCTTACCTCTGCGGGAGTGTTGAAATGTCATCTTCATTAGCTATTGAACAATTTTCGTTGTTATTAGGTAAAATGTCAGAGTCAGAGTTTAATAAATGTCAATAATTACATAAATACATGTAAAATACAAGTATTTGTTGCATTCATTTGATTACTGAACCTGGAATAAAATACCACTTTTTACACTAGTGGTATAAATAAATATTAATTCCGACCATTCCTATTGATTGGATAAACAGCTTTGGCCCAATCGCACTTAAAGAACTGTCATTGAGGGGTGGCTCATTAGCATGCTTCATGTAAATTTCAGGACGATCGGCCGAATCTGGGCCCCGCGTACGCTTAATGTCGTTTTAATGTTTAGCTTTTAAGCCAGACGACGTTCGTTGCGATCCCAGCTACACGTAATTATTGTTGGATTAGTAGGGGATTTTTTTCTCTGCGAGGCTTTTAAAAGAAAATTATTTAGCTCAAACCGAGAAATAAAGCGAGTTTGATTTATATCTACTTGCCAACATTATTCCTGGATTGAAGCACTTCTAGGCACAAGTTTCGGAGATATTGATACACAGTTGTTATTAACTAGATGAAAAAAAAGGAAAGCCGGGTCAATTTGCAATAAAATATGGCAGTAACCAGTAAACATGTTAGGTGCCACGAATATCCTCTGAAGCTCAGGTACTTTACCATCATCGTTCTTCAGGGTACACTAGATTTATGGAATCTGTTGGGTCAGCGGCAACCCACTCGTATCCATGATCAATCCTTCGATGCTGGTTACATAGTCACATCAATGATCCTGTTATAACATTGGTGGCGCATATAGTTTAGCCGCAGATAATGCAAAATAAGTTTATTTTTATTATTATTATCATCATTTATTATGATACGTAGTGTACCTGTACATCTCAATCAGTGAGAAATAGAAGATCAGTTTTTTCATTGATGATTAGAACTTTGTTAGGTACCGTTCATGGTCAGGATTTGCAGAACTCGAACCGACTGCGCCATGTATTTGCGTTTTGTAGATGTCTAAACGTCTTTCAATCTTCAAATAATTGAGGTTATTAAAATTTTACTCTTTACTCACTCTGTTACTCACTTTTACTCTTTTTACTCACACTCTGGCGGTGCGATATAATATTTTGTGTACATTGCATTGATGCATTGCATTAATTATGAAATACATAAAAGTAGTTATTTAATTATTGTATACTGGTCGTTACTTTGTGGAACATTGTAGACCTTAGTCGAAACTGCAGTCACTAAATATTTTTCAAAAATAAAAGTGTGAGTGGAAATAATAAAGTTATTTTATTTAATTTTCTTAGTTATTTAATTATTTATGAAAAAATAATTCCTTTTCTTGAAGGCATTTTTTAAGTGAGGAACATAAATTTAAAGAAATGTAACATTTATACACGTTCTCTCTTGGCGTATTTAACAAAAATGTAATTTATTTTAAAAAATGTAAAATTTTCTTACCAAATATATCCAAGCAAAATCAGAGATAGGTATAATAAAACCCAGCATTATAAATTAAGATTTGAATACGTCTTTAAATCCTTCAGAATTAATTAATTAATCAAATTAATTGCACTTTTTCGTAGTTAATTAAAGTCCGCAGGGTATATACATTTTCAGGAGTAATTAATTCCCTTATCACGCACCTCGATCTCGGTGCTTCCATTTCAGGCGCAGCTATGCACAGTGACGTTCATTGAGAAAAATGTCTTCAACCCCAGAACCTTTAACTTTATTATGCACCCTTCACGGCTGCTTTTTACAACCATCCGATTTTACGAGGCAGAAAATTTTAATGGCGCGCAATTTGTGCCTTGCTTATTGCCGGATTTACGTGGAAAACAAATACGGCACAGAATAAAAATTTCCGGCGGATTTGCATAATTTGTCAGTTCGAAGTACAAGGGAGTGTTTATGTGCTCAGCAGAGGAGTTATGCTGCAATTATTTTGATTTGTTGACCCATAAGGTCTTTTATTGATATAGTTGGAAATACATATCTCGTGAATTTTTCCATAATTAATCTACTATTTTGTAATTAATTCTGCCTAAAATGATACAACAAAATCTATTGTACCATAACAGACTTTGTTATCTGAAAACAAAATTTAGTGATTCATACCTCTTTTTAACATATTTCAGTCTTTCAGTAGTAGTAACAGTCTTTATTACGTTATCGCACAAAAGGTGTTCTGCTTTTACTTCACTTATAATATAATTGTAAATTAGTTTGATGGAGAGTTGAAATATTATAATGAACAAATTATTAAGTTTGAAAATATTAAACAAAAATAGAGACGAACGAAAAAGACTCAATAACTTACCCAACCCAACCCAACCTAACCTAACCTAACCTAACCTAAAGGTTTGGTGGAAGTGTGAAGTGTGTAAATGAAGGTGAAAACGAGACACATCAGTCAGTGTGTATGTCGGCCGTGTAGTTATTTTCAAGCATTATTTGTTCAAAATCGCCCAGTTTACATCATTGTTTTTGAATTTAAATCGAAATTTATCAAATGTAGAAGAGAGTAATATTTTTATAACTTCACAAGAAGTTTATTGCTGGGATTTTGCAATAGGTGATTAACAAACCTCGTAAGTTAGGCACTAAAAAAATGGAAAATAGGCAGAAAAAAGAAGCATAAAATCCTGAAAACGGTAGCAAAAAGGCAAAATAGGCAGTAAAAAGAGCAAAGTGAAAAGGCAGTACTACAAAATTTAAAAATATATCGACAATATATTTGCTGCAACACATTTGTTACTATTAATTAAATTTATTATTAGCTTCAATAACAATTTCTTTCATTTGTCACATGTAAATGATATTCGTGTATTGCTTAAAATTTGAACATGTATCAAAAAGATGGTTCTATATAGGGTATATCAAGAGGAAGTGCAAATATTTTGGGAAGCTGTAGTATGGATGATTCTAAGTAAAAAATGTCATATGAGCATATTGTAAATTGATAGTGAGATAGGGTCATTATAAGAGTTATTAAAGTTATTAAAATACGAGAAAAAACATTGTTGATTTTTAATAATATCAATTTAAATTAAACAAATTTACTCTGTTGGTTTAAAAATTCCACCGCCAACCTCAATACATTTAGTAATTCTATTAGTAGAGCAGCATATTTGCACTTCCTCTTGAAACACCCTGTAGGTATATATATATATATATATATATATATATATATATATATATATATATATATATATATATATAAATTCCAATGGTGAATACTTAAAAGCTAATAAGTCTATAGGAGTATGTATTAAATTTACATCATCGTTAATATCATCTGACAATGTATCACTAATATTTCGCATTTGTGTAAATACATTTTCAATTTCTATTAAATTCTATTTAGTGCGGGCGAAATGATGAAAGAATGGCAAAAATAGACATAATAGGCATCCGGTACAAAAATAGGCAAAATACTAATTTATAGACATTTTGCCAAAAGCCTGGGCTCAGGTGATTAATATGTCTTAAGTTAAGACATACAAATCTAAGTTAAGATTCCTAACTTAGTTATTATTCGCAGCGCGTTTCTTTCAACATTCGCAATCATTTGTTGTGTAATTTTTGACGTGTTCGTAAAATTATATGACCGTAATCAGTTGCCGGCATATAGCTGAACAAATCCATGTTGCAGTTTTTGTGGAGATCTTCCTATTACGAAAAATGAGGTAATAGAAATGTTTAGCTCGTTTTATGATAATTTTGCACGTTTATTACCAGTCCTAAATTTAGTTTTGTTATAAAAAATAAAAATCATTTTTTTCATTTTTACAGATTATACTATTCTGTAGTAGAGTGCTATTTCTTAGAACTCTTTTCGTATTGTTCCATTCTATTACCTTACAGGATGGTTTAAAACTTAACACTGATACTTGACAGCAAGATTCCAAGTTGGTAGATATCAAACATTTGTAGCAAAATGTACTGTTCCAAAATAAATTATTTTACTTTCTACAGTGCATACTACAAGGCAAAGTTGAAGGAAAAAGAAACATTGGGAGAAGACAAATCTCGTGGCTTAAAAACTTGAGGAGTTGTGAACAAAGTAAAGATAGCCAATATGATAGCCAACATCCGGAACGGATAGGCACTTGCAGAAGAAGAAAAGTACTGGGGTATGCCTGATTTTATGACTTTTTAATTTAGAGCACAGTCTTTTATATTATTTCTAAATCTAATATTTACGGCCAAAAAGCCAATACCTTAATAGAGATTGTTATCTCCCTCTCTCTGACATTTAGAAGTTCATAGCATGTTGTTTTATTTCACATTGTTCAGCAGTTGTTTTGTAACTGGAGCCATTGATTTGCCCTAAGTTTTATGGTACATATATTCAATTATTTCATTGACGTATTTATTTTTTGTTCTTCAACTAGCAAAAATTGTATTATTTTGTAGGGAAACTAATCTTTTGTAATATATTATTCTGTTTCTGAGCAATAATGTTATTTTTTTATCAAATTCAAATGTTTTGGTTAGATTTTATACTAGCTTCTATCTATTCATAGCAAAATATCTTGCTTCAAAACAGATTCTATTATTTAAAAAGATAAAGGTACAAAAGGAGAATAATGTGATATACACTGCTGCTTTCGTTCTTTGAGGTTATGAGAATCAAGTTGAGCTGGCTCAGGTTGAGTTAAATTAGATCAGATTGGGAGAAGCGTGGCTCAACAGGAGTGCTATTGAGATGAAGATCCCAGATTCAAATCCAGGAAATAACTTCTGATATTATCCCATTTCTAAACTCACATGCTCAAAAGACAACCAGTCAGGGTACTTGCCCTCTAAAGTAATATAGAGTTGGGTCAGGAGTCAAATTAGATCAGATTGAGAGGATCCTGGCTCAGCAGAAGTGCATTCAGCAAATAAAAAAAAGATTCAAATCCTGGAAACATCATCTGATATTTCGGTGTTTACGGAACAATACTTCTCATGTGAAAAAACCTAAACTTTTCAGAAGATGAAAAAAACATTACACAAACTAAATGTAGGATGTGAGCAAAAATGATGTACATCCAAGAGGAGCTAAGCTAAGCTGTATAGCTGCATGGTCTTAGGTGCAAAGCACGCTTTGATTATAATAATTTTTGCTCCCGTGCAAGTATATACCGTGCGAGCAAAAATTATGTTCATTCAAGGGGCATTAAGCTTTACAGCTAAGCTGTATAGCTGTATAGCCTTAAATGCAAAGCAAGCGTTGATGATAATTAGTTTGGCTCGCACGGTATATATTTTGTTTTATATCTGTAAGTGAGAGTCATTAGACACCTGTTGTACTTTAATATGCCCTTTCATACCAAAAGAAGAAGGTATAAATATAGACAGTATTTCCAGAATATGAGAATAGACTGTACAGTGCGATTACAGAAATAAAACAAAGTTTATACCGTGCGAGCAAAAATTATGATCATCCAAGAGGGCATTAAGCTTTACAGCTAAGCTATATAGCTGTATGGCCTTAGATGCAAGCTTTGATCGTAATAAATTTTGCTCCCACTGTATATACTTTGTTTTATTTCTGTAAGTGAGAGTCATTAGACACCTGTTGAACTTTAATATGCCCTTCCATGCCCAAAAAGAAGGTATAGATATAGACAGTATTTCAAGAAAAAAGAGAAAAAACTGCACAGTGAACATAGGAGGATGAATTACTGTTTCTTTTACATTGTTTTGGCATTTTTATCATAGTTTACCATCCGACGCAGAAAATCCAACTTGATAGAAAAATACCAAAAAGTGAAAATTACCAAAAATGTCAAATCGGACGTTTGTCCCGAAAACTTTGATTCGCCCTTTTTTGCCCTGACACTTGCTCTCAAAATCTTGCACACACAACACTACAACACTAATAAAAGCAGAGAAGTCATCGCACGTCTGTCAAGATGTTAGATCAAAGTTTGTTTAAATGCATAGGACAAATTCCATATCAAAAGGTTTTAAATATTTTAACAATCAGTTAAAATACTTGTTCAAGTAAATTACATATTGAAAAATGTGTTGAGTTATAATTTCAATATAGATATACAGATTTTAGAATATTTGGTTTGTTTAAATCGATAGATAATGTCAATGCTTATTATTGTATAACTAAAATATGATGCAACTACTATATTCTATTTTGGTTGGGCCGTTGGGCCCATAGAAATGATGCATCATTATACAGTGCATCTGAAATGTAAAATCATCGAACTGGAGGAAGTTTAAAAAAATGGTAACAGTTTTATTTCAACAGTTCTATCATTTTGAGATTTACTGTTTATACACAGAGTGAGTCATTTTTATCTGCAAGTGCGATCTGAGCCATTTACAGTTGTTCGAAAATGTTAATCTTATGAAATTTGATATATGTGACATCAATCACCATTCATAGAAATATATCTAAAATAAAGTTTTTTTTCGCATCAAATTTTATAATATTTTTCTACAAAGTGTACCTTTTGATTAATCGAACAAAATACTGAAATCGGATTTGAAAAACAAAATATTGTATTTCAAGTAAATTCCAAATATACATTGAAGATTAATGATTTATGATGAAGTTAAACAGCAATACTTTGAAACTTACGATACAAATTCTTAGATCACCTTAGAATCGGTGTTTGCTGTGGTAGCAAGATCATTTTACAGCAGCTTCGTAAATCTGAATGACATTTAGAGTTCAAACAGTCAATATTATGAAAATAATTTACAATGCTGCTGTAATCCATATTTTAGCTTCCTGGTGAAATATTAAGATCAATGAATTTCAGACACCGGAGCATATTTGATAATTTCAATTGTACTATATAATGTATTAATGTAAAAAGTATACTCTGGCAAAAAAAATTATATTCAAAACTCAAATATACAGGGTGTTAATACTAAGTTGTAATACCCAAAAATGGTAGTTAGAACTCATTGAAACAAACAACTTTTCTTTGTTCAAATTTTTGAATTGGAGCCCAAGTTCACAGTTATTGGCGTTTTTTTGTTTTTCGAAAATTCGTGTTACTCTCTTATTTTAATTTTAAGGAATATATACAAAATACAAAAACTTTCAGCATTTGCGTCCCTCTAAAACATTTGTATTTACAATTATTTTCTATTTTATGAAATAACAAAATGGCGAGCGATCCAAAATTTTAAAATAAGATATTTTGAAAACCACTCGATCGATTTTTGAAAATAACACATTTATAAAATCCTTAAACTATCTTATAACATTTGTCTGAAACATTTTTGTCGACCTCTCCAAAAAAAGTTTTTATTCAAATTGAATTACAAGATAGATTTTAAGAAACTGCAACAAACATTTAAAACAAAGTAGGCTTGCTGCTATTAAACAATGAAACAAAAGCCGAATAATGAACGCATACTTCAGAGTTGAGGCACGTGTTTTCTAGTTTGTACGTTCAAATTTAAATACTTTTTGATCTTGTTCTTCAGAAATTTCTGCATCATCTTGAAAAGTTTCAATCACGTTTATCATTTGAGTATATAATAATTGGAATTTTTTTTTATTAATCATGTAAGAAAAAAGCTTTACAGGAAGTCATGCTTGTTTTCCAATCCTCAAATGTATGAGTGATTTTTAGTATCAATTTCAATGTTGTTGTTCTTATGTAAAATATACATACTTCTCTTGTAATCTAAAGCGACATATCATATGTTTCAACTTCTTTAAGTTTTTCAGCAAACATGTAAACTATGTACTTATTATAAAGGTTAAATAAATGCATACATTTTTACAAACTTTAATTATACCTCATTTTTCTGTTAACCATTAAACATATATCTACAATACGTGACGTTTTTAGAGGTACTCAAACAAGCATGACATTTTGTAAATATTTGTTGAGAAATTAATAATAAAAAAGTGTTCTATCTTTTCAAAGTTTCTGGGACACGTAAATATACACCTTATGAATAATACATCGCTTTAATATGTTGTTATTTTCCCAACTGCCCATAAAAATGACTCGCCCGGTATAGTGGTGAATGAAAACTGTGATAATTTGTGGACATTCAAATGAACCTAAATGAGTGGCTGGATATTTTATAATCGGTTTATGCAATACGCGATATTATAATTACACTAATCCCAATTTGCGCGTATACAGCTGAACGGGCATCAATTCAAATTTTCATGACTATCCAGGTGCGTTCCGGCCATTATCATGTACCTAGAAATAGATAAATGCGCGGTTAATCCGGTCGCGTTCGCTCCATAAATAAACCCCATGTAACGACCCTCAAATATTGACCGACAAACGCACCAATCCATATTTAATCATGCGGCCGCGCAGACGATTATAGATCGATAAACTGCAGCCATGAATAATTCCGAGTGGTGGAAACGTTTTCGATAATGGAGCAGGAACGGCAGGAGGCAGCCGATAAATCGACTTTGCCGTTGCCTTAGAAAGGCGCAGAAATTTATCACAATAACGGAAACCCCGGCCCAGTACGTGGCCCGCCTAATTGGCGATTTCTTCCAACACAGCAGAGTGCGAATCTGAACAGGTTACGGGGAATAACTGTAGCAATCGATTGCATTGGACACTCATTGGAGATTGGAGACGAATTCTACGATTTTATTTAAAGGTATTATTTATTCGCACCGACCGACGTTTTGTGTATTGGTAAACATTGGGGGCGGCTGACATGCTCGCTTGAACAGTACAATAGATTCTTTGAAGAGTTGCTGCATTGTTGGCTCAAAAGCTCCCGGCAACACCTCCGCCTATGCAACATAAAAGTTCAGCAATGAGATGCATAGAAATGTTCTTTTTCAAATATACTCTTCAAAGAAGCTAAAGCCTCCGGTGAGTGAGACTTTTTTTAAATATTTCTTTGTGGAAAGGTGTTTCTATTTTATTTCATAGAAAAGATTAAATATATGTGCAAGTAAATGACAAAGCGACAAACTAACTCTAGGATACCTTATCATGAAATGTGATGGATGGACGTATCTGGGACTATTAGTATACAATAGATACTAGAGATGCGAGACAAATACAAAGAGGTATCTGAAGGAGAAGAAGTGTAACCCAATTTATAGAAAATCGTACAATAATTGATTGCGCCTAACTTTACTGCCCATTGAGTTAAAGAACAAATCGATAAAAAGCCAATCGCAAATCATAGTAATGAATGTGCTTAATTATTTGAACATGGAACGTGATCGAAATGAACCAGTTTTACCTCTTACATCGATAATTCAGGTTAATATAATATACTATTGATTTTGTATGCAAGCCATATAATTATAACCGTTGGAGAACTGCAGAAGCATGTGGTGTTACTGAAAAGACAATAACACGTACCAAAGCTCGTTTGGCTGCTGCTCAAGCAGCCGGTCAATCCACTCCGCCAGTCTCCACAGAAGAAGAGGCGACGTCTTAGGTCAAAATCTGTGGATGTTGACGATCACATTAAGAATTTAGTAAGACTTAAAAATTATGAAATGCACTCAAAAAGTATATTAATTAACGCCATTATAAATAATTTAAAATGTAATAAGTAAATATATATTATTTTAGTGACGCTCATCACAATATCTTCGTTACGGCAGACTTTTTAATCAGATGTGTTTAAATTTAGTGTGTCAAGCTTAACAAAGTTGTTACATTCGCTCGAGTTTCAAATATTCGCTCGAGCTCGATGGCCGAAGAAGACTTCTTGAAGAGGAATATGTAGCAGCAAGTCGTGCAAGATTTCTGAGGGAATATTTTCATAATAAAAATAGCACAGATATACGATAATTTGTTATCGACAACAAGAATACGATAATAATAAAATGCACAATTGTAGGTGTAGTGGCTGGCGACGCTTTGGATTACTTCTTTCCACGTTTTTCTGTTGGATATTGGAGATAGAAAAACTTTACTGACGATATAAAGGTGACAAATAATGAAATATAGACGAACCATTATCTTCTGTTTAAGGTTTTGTCCATAATTACCCGTTATTTGTATCTGAGGTTGTTGTATTAAGTACTTTTTATTATTTATTTCTACCGCCTGACTAGTTTCAGTTTAAAAAATTATAAAAATTATATTTGGTTCGGTGAACGGTAAGTAAATAAATCTAAAAAATTCAAATTTTTCAATTCATTTAATAAAATTAAATGTACAATTATATATTATTTCATCTTTACGTACTTATACACCCATAACCTACACAGCGAAATTATAGTATTGGAGATTTAACATAAACGCGATACAATGATATAATGAACTCAAAATATATAGGGTCCATCAAAGAAAATTAAGCTTATAGCTTTCACTATTTGATTGTTAATTGTTCTTCCGACATTAGGATTAAATAGATGACAGTAAGTTAAGTAGATGAGTACTAAAACTTTTTTCTATACCGTTTTTTTATCTGTACTAATAACCGAGATATTTGATGTGTCACAATAAATCAAACTGACTGAGTATAGAGTAATTTTTAAAGTTGTTGTTGGAACCATTAATTGATTATTGATAACTTTGATGAATATTGGCTTTTGACAAATTATTATTTTTTTATCGGAGAGCAATAATTGGGGGATTGGAGCTTCTTCTACTAACAAAATTGATAGTTTTGAGATAAATTCAGAACATAACTCTAAATCGCAAAATGTTGACCTTTTACTTCCAAGGTACAGATAGATATTTTTCTGGGCTGATATTTATAAATCGACTGTTGAAAGTGTCCTGTTTCTCCGAAGCAATTTTTTATCTAGTTTGACAGATAAAAAAGTAACTTCCCGTATAAAGCAGACAGTTTTCTCGAGATTATGCTATCGCAGCGGAAACCTGGATTCTGCAGAGGCCGGAGGAAAAAATATCGCGGCGACAATTTTTACCAGCCATAAACTCATTCGAGGATTACGAGCCACTTGACTGGCAAGGGACGTCCTGAAGGGTCCCTTTGTACTCCCCACCAGCCACTCGGTCCCGTCCTCCGTTCGTCGTGTCGTAAAGTTTATTAGATGCCCTGTAAAATATGTAGAACGATGAGGAATGACGAAGGCTCACAGCACGACCAATTTGCTTCGAAAATCGAAGATGTAACAGTTTCGATACAAATCTGAAGAGTTCATTTTAAAAGGTTGTACGTTCTGTTTATTGTTAGTTAATAATTTAAATCTACTGGCTGATGGAGCTGGGCTTAATCACAATACGAAAATATAATTAGGTCTTTAAAAGAGGTCTATAAGATCTTTAAAAACGAATTAAAAATATAAGAGCCACAAAACATAAATAATCCATATCGTTGAACACATAATTATTTTCATATCCACATACACATTCATACACAGGACACGGATAGCCAGTGTGGACCACAAAACGAATATCTTCGAAAATTTTCACAAAATCAATACTTTTTCCATGTACAATTGCCAACGACCGAATTATGGATATTTGAGGGCGAGGCAGTTTTGCATCTGTATTTGTACTTTATTTGTATTTGTGTATTTGTATTTGTACAAACATCAGAAATCGAAAATGATACTTTTTATATATTCATATCCTTGTAAAATAGTAAAATATATTTGTATAATTTTATTATATTTTTTATTTTTAACATTAAGATTAAATATGTACGTGCCTAAAGCCCGATTACTAATATGGTCGAAATTCACTCTGGTTTATGGCTTTTCGTTGCACTTCGAATGCTGCCGATTGTACTTACCGATATGGACAAAGCAAAAACTGATCTCTATATACCCGCTATCTTCAGTAAGAACTTAATTGATACTAAACTATAATTTAGTAATTTCATGTGAGTGAAATTTTTGCAGCCTTGTATAAAGATTTATGAGGCACTATTATAGCAGAAATTATAACAAATTGCCATATTATCAAACATTTCCATTCCCAATCAAATACACTTCTAAATATGTCACTAGTGTGACTAGAGACCATAAAACGAACTTCGTGTATTCTGTGGGGTCGATAGAACCGAAGAGCTTGCTTTTAGCACACAACCACAACCCCAAGTATACAATTATTAATAATTAACCTCCACCACTCGGGCGCTGCGAATTAATGTTGAGTATTAATACGAAAATTAATCGTGTGACTAATCCGCGCATCAATTAGGCACCCTCCGCACAGTTACTAATTCATCGAGTCGCCCGAGGCCCCCCTTGTGCTCGGATGATGGTGAATTATGCATAAACGTCACTCCCAATTTTTCTGCTGTCATTGTTTGGCTTTCGATGGAGGCGCGTCGTTTGCATACCATTACTTTTTTAAACGCCTCCGCTGCCGAGTTAACCGCCCCCACCGTGTTTGGTGCCTTTTTAGTTTCTTTGTATTACTTTCATGAAAATCAAAGTTTCAAAGTCAATTAGCTCTAATTTTGGATTTTCTTTGTGGAAGTGACAACTGTTTGTCGACTCGATAATTGAAAAGTGCTCCTGACAATAATAGTATTTTATATTACAAAGGAGGAAAACGGGATTTACTCTATCGAGCCAACAGGCGAGGTACAGTAAATCCTTCCTTTTTCGTGTAATGTACATTTGTTTTTTCACTACCTAGGTATCTATATGAATTATTTTTAAAATATCAGTCCTTTAGATTTATTAGAATTTAACAATTTTATTTCTGTGATGAAATTCGTGAAAAATCCTGGTAGTATATGCGTTGCTAAGATTTCCGTTTGTTATTTATATATCTGTATATACATACCTAGTTGTCAATTGAATAAGAATTGAATTTGAAAAAATTAATAAGTTATGATATGGAGCAGGCAGCAAATTTGGCGTGTCTTCAACTATAGCCGGAGAAGTCAAAAGCAAGATATGGAGCAACATATAAAACATTTAAAAAGTGGTGCATGGTAAAATATAATCATAGCTATAGAAGAAAATGTGTTGTTAACGTATTTTTTTGGAACGGTCCCTAAAATTAAAATCGCCATCCAGCCTATGGAGTGAGTTTTGAGTTTTCGATGTTAAAGACTTCAATCGCCAGCAATGACAAAGATGACATGAACCTATTTAAGACTAATTGCTTTTATAACACGAACAAATAGTGGATATCAGCCAAAAAAGACAAACGTATTTACAAAGGAAGAAGCGGATTTATTTTTAAATGAAGCCCCAGACGACTTTTATATGTTGATTAAGGTAATTTAATAAATTAAACTATTAATAAGGGATTATTAGTTATACTTTTAAATAATTAAGTAGTTGCGGTGCTAGGAATTGCAGGAGCATGTCGTGCAGATGAGCTGGCTAACCCTCGAAATTATGATATTCAAGAAAAGCCGAATTTTATCATTGTACATATTCAAAAACACTGAGAACAGAGTCCCTAGAACATTTACTGTCATTGACAACAATGATAGAATATTTGTTTCTTGCAATATTCAGAAAATATGTTACAATCAAGACAAGAAGTAAAGTAGATATTGCAAATGATTCTAGATTTGTCATTAGATATGAAAAAGGAAAATGTGTAAATCAGCCGGTATGAAAGAATACATCTTATCGTATTCCGTCCTTCGTGGCTATTTTTCTCAAGCTGTCTAATCCGGAACTGTACACTGGCCATACTATTCGCCCAACAACTCCAACATTATTGGCTAATGCAGGAGTTGGTGTTCTTAGTCTCAACGACATGGAGGATGGAAATATTCCGCAATAGCAGAAAGTTATGTTGCAGATTCAATCCATCAGTAACTTGACACTGCTATTAAAATTTTGAATAGTGATCCATCTACGCTAACCTCTACAAGTACTACCAATAACATAGAAAAACTGATAGAGAAGGAAACGAGTGTTTCTATTATCAATGAAATATCGGAAGAATTCGTTAATGATATTCAAGGTGTCGGTGATAATAGTCTTAAAAGTTTATTTAATGTTTCAACTGCAGTTTTACAATTTATATAGGTAAATAATAAAGTTATATATTAATTCCTACATATATCTAGGCACACTATTTACAAGAGAGCCTAGCATCGATAAGGAGATCGATGCAAGGATAATGTCAGGGAACAGGTGTTTGGGGGGGCTGAACAGACTGATGAGAAATAAGAACATCTCCAGGAACGCGAAAGTGAAGCTATACAAAACGGTAATAAGACCTACTCTAACGTATTCCTGCGAAACATGGATCCTAAATAAGAGGGATCAGACAAGGTTGGAAATATGGGAAAGAAAGGTACTGAGAAAGATTTTTGGAGGAAAAAAAGTAGGAGATATGTGGCTAAGGAGAACTAATAGTGAAGTGAGGGAACTGTTTAACGAAACAAATATAATTGGGGTAATCCAAGTCCAAAGGTTACGGTGGTTGGGTCACGTGCATAGAATGGAGGAAATGAGAATTCCCAGGATGGTATTAAACAGCACAATAGGAGGACAGCGGGGGAAGGGAAGACCAAGAACCAGGTGGAAGGAGGACGTGTCGAAGGATTTGAAGAAACTAAACATCATAGGATGGGAACAGAAAGCGCTGAATAAGAGGATATGGAAGGAAATAACCAAACAAGCCATGGGCCAGCTAGGCTCGCCGTGCTAAACTATAATAATAAAAAATAATAAAGTTAGTGCTTGTGTTCCACCTGGGGATGTAAGTACCAGGGAAGTAAGTAAATTTACTTCCCTGGTGTTATGACAACTACAAATCATGTTGTAACATCAACCTACTTCGTTAACAGGTGCCACCAAAACTGCTTGTTAATAGATTGGTAGTGCAAATGTGCAAATTAAGCAGTTATTTAAGCATTAAGGGAGGTAATTATTGTTTACCAGTCGAGTTAGAGTTTGCGCCTGACTGACAACGAGGGCTAGCATTAAAGTCCAAGACTGGTCAAAACTTACATCTCGAATTGCTTATAACTGTTTTTCCACTCGTGAAGTTGGTTTAATTGTTTGTGTGTGATTTATTTATTTTCGCAACTTGAACAAAATATCAATGTGACTTTGGTTGTTAAGACTATTTTTCATACAAAGTGTGAGTGTCCGAAATTGCATTCGTTCAGTTGTAAAATGAATTCCAATGAAAATAAACAAGAAATGGCAATTGAAGAGGCTGCAGATGTTGCCTGTTCCTTCCTACTCCCGGAGAAGGAAGGAACATTATTTTACATACTTCCCTGAGGGAGGTAAGTTTTTACTTACTTCCCTGAGGGAGGTAAGTTTATACTTACTTCCCTGAGGGAGGTAAGTTTATACTTACTTCCCTGAGGGAGGTAAGTTTTTACTTACCTCCCGTTGTTCATAGTAACCAAAGCTTTATCGGTAAGTGGGGCTTACTTCTATCAAATCAATGCCACAGCAGTGTACTTACCATCTAAGGAGTGGAAAAAATAAATTTGTATAGTCGTCCCGAGGAGAGTTGACAATAACTCATGTTTCATGTTTCTTTGAACAAATAATTCGTTTTCTGTGCTCGTTTGCATGCTTCAATTAAATGTAATAGAGTGCAATGAAATATGAAACGTATGTTGAATTCTGAAAATATGAAGCGATGAGTCACTGTCAGCTCTCAACGGGACGACTATATTATCATCATGATATCATCATTCTTATCAAAGCGCCAAATTTGTAGTTCAAAGTTGCTACTTGTATTTTAAATGTTCTACTAGTACATGCCCAAAATGGTGCTTTATTTTTAAAGTTTTATTTAAAGAAGTAAAAATCTATTATTATTGATTTTACTTCTTATATAAGTGGAGCAGAATTTTCCCTTTTCACAACATGTTTCTTTGAACAAAGAATCCGTTGTCTGTGCTCGTTTGCATGCTTAAGTTAAATGTAATAGAGTGAAATGAAATATAAAACGTATGTTGAATTCTGCAAATATGGAGCGATGAGTCACTGGCAGCTCTCAACAGAACGACTATATTATCATCATGATATCATCATTCTTATTAAAGCGCCAAATTTGTAGTTCAAAGTTGCTACTTGTATTTCAAATGTTCTACTAATATATCATCAAAATGGTGCTTTATTTTAAAAGTTTTATTTAAAAAGAGTAAAGAAACTATTATTATTGATTTTACTTCTTTATTAAGTGGAGGAGAATGTTCCCTTTTCACAATAAAACATGTATTTTCTAAAAGTTCAATTCTACCATGAATCTTCAGAGGGTACACAATATTCAATTTTACATTTGTTACATATTGTTCATGAACAAAAATAATTAGAGATGTACGTTTTTTTAATTAAACTTCCAGAATTATGTATAAGTAAGTAACTCACGTTGGGGTTTAAAAAAAATATTGTATTGTGTGCGACATGTTTCGATACACAGTGCCGTCATCGGGCAGACGAATAATGACTCAAAACGTGCGTTATTTACCCAGTTAAAATAATGGAGTTTAAGTATCCGCCAAATCTATTTCCATGTTAAAATTCCAAAAAGCATTAACACAAAACCTAAGATTGTGTTTTTCAATTACAGACATGACTCTGGATGGAATCGAAAGTTTTATATTTTAAAATTCAATTTTCAGAAGACTAAAAAACTGAAATTTTCATTCAATACCACGAAAAGCCTTGATGAAATTTTTACCACGAAGTTTATACAACTTTTTTTTAATTTTACACGTTTCAGTGTTAATATGAATATTTCACATAGCAAGTTTATTTGCAAATCTCACCGAAACATTTTCATTTATCAACAATGAACTTGTAAAACATGTCACTAATGATGGAAATTCGTCAGTCGTAGTACCATACCATACCATACCAACTTTGAAAAACAAAATTTCGCATACGTTCAGCCGATATTATCGTACTGAAACGCGTGGCTAAACAGCCAGCAAATTATAATAACCCATTTTACTGTATGTTGATTATGGAAACGTATACCATCAACTTATATCAACTTACATTTTATCACTTTTGATTGATTAAAATTTAGAAATTTAGATTTTTAGAACAAAATAAATTTAAAGTAAGTGCCAATAAATATCACAATATTCTACTATTTTATTAATATTTTTATGTATTGGTAAAAGTTGAAACTTTAGATTATTTTTGTTCATGAACAGAAATAATTAGAATTCTTAGAATAGAATTCCAGAAAGGATCAATACAAAACTAAAGATTGTGTTTTTCAATTAAAGTAAGTGCCAAAAAATATCACCATATTCTTCTATTTTTTAAATATTTTTTATGTATTGGTAAATGTTGAAACTTTAGATTATATTTGTTCATGAACAGAAATAATTAGAATTCTTAGAATAGAATTCCAGAAAGGATCAACACAAAACTGAAGATTGTGTTTTTCAATTAAAGACATAACTCTGGGTGGAATCTAAAGCATTTCGTTATATTTCAAAATAAATTTTGAGAAGACTAAAAAACTGAAATTTTCACTCATCACCACAAAACCATTGATGAAATTTTTATCACGAAGTTTGTACTACAAAAAATAATTAAAATTTTACATATTTAAGTTAAAATATTTTTATGTTTTGATACAAGTTGAAAATACTCTAAAACAACATTTTCTCTGAGAAACCTTAATTTGACTGAGAAAACAAAAATTTCTCTACTATTTGACTTCTCCTCGTATGTATATTTTTAATTATTGTTAACTATAACCATGTATTTATTAATTGCAGCAATACAATTTGAATACCGGACTTCACAATTTGCGTTCAATTATAATTAATAGGTATGTAATTGTTTATATCGGCCAATGCCCATAGCAGTCACGCCGCTTAATAAAAAAAAACTATTTATATTGCATATTATACAAAATACAAGCGGTACAAGCAACAGGTAGTGGTGATTAATTATTAGATAAAATTCATAATTTTACTATTTCATATTATTGTCGAAAACCCTAAAATAGACCGATTTTTGATTCAGAAAAAAGACTCTCCAGGTAAAAATGTGAGTTTTTACTGGCTTCTGTTATCGAGCTATGACATCATCATTCGTCGTTTTAAATGGTAACTGTTACTTTTATTTAATATTTTGTCACCTCACCAGTCAAATGAGGCAAATGAGTCAAGTGATGTGAGACACAGTACCTCAATAACTTTTTTTTATTCCACATAAATGCAAAATTTAAATTCAAATAATGAATAAGCAAATAGATTTTTTTTCTTTAATTTTGGCATATACAGGGTGTTAATACTTAGTTGTAATACCCGAAAATGGCAGTTAGAACTCATTGAAATAAACAACTTTTCTTAGTTCAAATTTTTAAATTGTTCCCCAAGTTAAATTTCATTTTCAGAAAAATCGGCATGACTCCCTTATTTTAAGGAATATTGAAAAAATACAAAATCTTTCAGCATTTTCTTTCGGTTCTTTTTCGAAACTTTTCAAGATGAAGCAGAAATTTCTAAAGAACAAGATCAAAAAGTATTTAAATTTGAACGTACAAACTAGAAAACCCAAGCCTCAACTTTGAAGTACGCGTTCATTATTTGGATTTTGTTTCATTGTTTAATGGCACCAAGGCTACTTTGTTTTAAATACTTGTTGCAGTTGGTTAAAATTTATCTTGTAATTCAATTTGAAGACAAACTTTTTGTGGACAGATCGAAAAAAATGTTTCAGTGAAATTATATAAGATAGTATTTTATATGTGATTTTATAAATGTTTCATTTTGAAAAATCGATCGATTGGTTTTTAAAATATCTTGTTTTGAAAAGTTTGATCGGTCGCCATTTTGTTGTTTGATAAAATAGAAAATAAATGTAAATACAAATGTTTTAGAGAACCGAATTAAAATGCTGAAAGTGTTTGTATTTTTTAAATATCCTTAAAATAAGGGAGTAATGACGAATTTTCAATAAACAAAATAACGCCAATAACTATGAACTTGGGCTCCAATCCAAAAATTTGTACTAAGAAAAGTTGTTTGTTTCAATGAGTTCTAACTGCCAATTTTGGGTATTACCCCTTAGAATTAACACCCTCTATAGTGTCACCATTATGTAATCAGTTAATCAGTTATGAAATGCATCACTTTGTGTAACGAGTGTGATCGAGATTCTCTGTTAAGAATCTGGGGATAATTTTCGGCGAGGTCTGATTTTTTGCTTGTTGTTTTTTGCAACTTGTTGTTGTTTTGTTGTTTGTAAAACTCACATACAGATCGTACATACGAAGTAATTTCGCGAGTTATTAACTAGTCATTAAGTTTTGTAGAAGCTAGAATGGGGGACGTTTTATAAACGACCAATCGATCGACCACCCTCGCACCATTAAATCCGCTCCATGTATTTCCATGCTCCAAGAATTTCCTGCAGGTGCAAATATGCCTGTATATGTACGCGGAAGGGAATGCGTTTAAGCTGTGAAGATTATATTGGTATACGCGGATTTGTCCCCGTAATGTAGATGTATACTAAAGAAGTACGTAAGCCCGGGGAGGTTTTCTCTCACTTTGCGTGCGCCGAGGGTGAATTCCTCTCATTTATCTATCGCGCTGTAAAAATTTCATCCCCTAATCCACGCCTCGCGGAGGGATGCGGTGACGGGCGGATTGTCGCAGCTTTTTTCAACTCGCGTTAATTAAATTGTACAAGAATCGTGCTGGGCACCCTTTTTTTTAATTGCACGCTCTTTAATTAATGCCTTTCTGCAGTGCGAGGGTGCGCCGACTTGCGCCCCCCTTTTGCCGAATTAAATGGCGCAGATTCACGTGGGCCATAGTCGGTCATGCGATGACTGCTCCTAGTAGGCCAAGGCCGGTTACGTGATCGCCGTCGAAAGGGGCGGCTGCGGCTGTTACGCGCCCTCCCTGATGGAGGTTCTGCTGGAAATTGGGTGTGTTTGGGTGCACGAGTTTGACCGGGTCACAGCCCAGGGTGCACTAATCTCGAACGGATTCGCTTAGGTTGAGCACGAGTTTTATGGATGACTTCATTTCAGGGAGGCATGTAGAGCAGCGGTCATAATTAACCAACCATTTTACCGTCTTGTATAATGTCATTAAATTTAAAACCATTTACCATTAAATTTAAAACCATGTTTTAGAATATCTTATGTAATTCTAATATTACGTAAGAAATGCGATAACAATAACGTTTGCGTATGTAACAATCAGGTGTATTGAGTATCAAAAGACGTTAACAGTAACGTGCACGCTACTTGAGAGCATCACATTCGAATGTCAGATGCATTTATGACATAACTGCATCTTACATTCGAATGTGATGCTGTCAAGTAACGTACACGTTACTGATAACGTTTTTTTTATACGCAATACACCTGATTATTACATTTTAACAGATATATCAGTTTTACAGAAGGAGATTAACGTTATTGCTAACGTTTTATGAATGATAACTTGGGAAAAATAATACCTCCAGAGATGTTTTAGTAATAACAGCACAATGAAAATGGCAAGTAATGAAATCATAAATTGAAGGCTCCCAGCAAGCACATATGTACTTGGAGTGATACCGTGGACATTCAATGATTCACACGAGAAAACGTGTATTGTATAAGCAAGCGAGATTGTGAAGAGAGAAATAAATACAATCAAATTCGTTTATAGAAAAAATTAGGTTACCGTTTAAAAAAAGTATCAAAAACAGACACAAAGTACGTTTGCCAACTTCAAAAAGACCCTGTATTATACGTATTATGAAGCGGGTATGAAGACGTGCAAGAGCCCCAATTGACTATGGCTGAGTTACATATTGCCCTTCAAGAACAATCGCACGACATCCTCCAAGAGGTGATTTTATTGGCAGCATGAATCGGCGTCGCATGAGTGGTCTCAAGAGGTGGCAATACTAAATATTAACTTAATTCCTTGAACCAGGTTAGTTCAGGTTAGGTTGGGTTAGGTTAGGTCAGGTTAGGTAGATTCCTATCATTGTACACGTAAGGGTTCAGTGTAAAAGGGTTTATAAAGTGAAACAACAGCCTTCTTAATTAAAATAAAAATGGAACAGAGTATAGTAATTAATAACAAAACGTTAGATTGACGTTTGATATAACAAATAAATAGTTAATAGGGATTTTTGTTTGTTTTCCATGGAATAATTTTAGCAAATACAACACGTTTTATTAATGATTGTTACTAATTCATTCTCTTTTTCGACAATCATTCATACACTTGTTGTATTACTCCCGATAATTTTAGTCTAGAACTTCATAAAATATTAATTTTGTGATGTTCATTTACATTCATAAAGTAATCGAAAATTGTGAAAAACTAAAGTATAGTATCTTTTCAAGTTTTTCCATTTTCTTTTAAAAAATTGAGTATTAAATAAGTGCGAAAAATTTAATAATAATTTACAGGCTAAAATCGTGTTTTTGTAAAATCATGCAAAACATAATTTTGCACCCCAAAATATGGCATTAATGTGGCAACTGTTAATCCAATTTCCGGCGAAACTAAAGATGGGGTTAATTCAGATTTTCCCTGATTCTTAAAATTATACTTAACAAATACAAAAAATTTTATTCATACTTTTAGTTTATACCTTCGTGAAATGACCCGATGATTTTCTTGAAACTTGAAAAAAGATCTACAAAATATAGATTATCCTTATGCATTTAAGAGTTAAATCGAAAATTCAGGATACACTGAAGATTTCAGTGATCTACAATTTTTCAATTTTCCTCTAGAAAAGTGTGTATTGAATAAGTGTAGAAAATTTGATAATAATTTATAAGCTGAAACTCGACAAAAAATATAATGATACACTAAAGATTGGTTGATCTAAAATGTTTCCATTTTCCACTAGAAAAGTGTGTATTGATTAAGTGTAGAAAATTTGATAATAATTTATAAGCTCAACTCGACAAAAAATGTGTTTTTGCAAAAACATAAAAATGGAATTTTGCACTCTGATATCTTCCTGCCTCAGGCGAAAATACCTTTAGGCCCAGCTCCGATATACATTAATATGAATTATACAATTTATGTTAAATTTTAGATATTTGCTGACTTAATCGTTGATCATTTCGATGATCAACGATTTCCATTGACAGAATAATGAAAAAAAAAATGTTAGTACACAATAAATTGATAAGTTGGCAAGTCATTGAAAATTTAATTGTTATTATTGAAATTTAGAAAGAAATAATTTAAAAATTTAGCAGAAATAATTCATACGTTTCTATAAAGAATTGAAATTTGTTCAGAAATATTAAAGTTTTGATGTGCATTAAGTATCAGTAATGAAATTATTATTTAAGTATAAATATCATCAATGATTAATCATTGAAATATTGACCGAAAAATGAAAAATATTGAATGCTTGATTGGTTAAAAAATGAATTTTAAATAAAATTCATGTTAAATTTTACATATTTGCTGACTTAATCGTTGATCGTCGAAATATTGACAGAATAATGAAAAAGAGTGCACAATTAATTGATAAGTTGGCAAGTCATTCAAAATTTGAATGTTATTATTGAAATTTGGAAGAAATAATAGAAAATGTAGTAAAAATAAGAAATTTCTAAAATCAATTGAAATTTGTTCAGAAATTTTAAAGTTTTAATGTGCATTAAGATCGGTATTGAAATTATTATTTAAGTTTAAAATATCATCAATTATTACTCATCAAAATATTTACCGAAAAATTAAAAAAAAAAATATTGCTTGATTAGTTAAAAGAAAAATTTCAAGTAAAATTTTGAAATCAGATTTTTCTTTAAACAAAATCTAAATTTTTATCTAGGTATTTAGGAAAGAATAAACTCTTAATACGCAAAAAATATACAAATATTATAAACATTTATTCCTTATGGCTTATTTGGCTCAATTCTGTATATATTTTAATAGTGTTATTACGTAAAAGCGCTGTTAGAATCGGCCAAAATGTAGTTAACGTCGATGTTAAAATATGCACGAAAGAGAGCCATATTTATATTATATTATACATTATATTATATTATACATTATATTATATTATACATATTATACCATATCAAGTGATTCCAAATTTTGCCTCTTTTTGACGTAAGCCTCTCTTTAGTTTTTTTTTAATTTGCATGATCTAATGTACCATCAGAGGTAATCAATATTTTTTGTTTTAGATTTTTATCTGTACCAGTTTTAAAGTTACAGAACCAGAAATCGACAAAAAAATCGTATTTTCAGCTAACACGTGATTACAAAAAAAAGTGTCGCTCAAGCTGGAAATAAGGCAGAAGCATGAGACAAAAATCATTTTGTAGCTTAGTTTATAAGCTTCCATACAAAATATTACAAGATTAGTTTAGAACACTAAACTAATAACACCTATACAGAACGAAACAGCGTTAAGAGCTAGCCACAAATTTAAGAAAAAACGAATTTGTCAAAATGCAACTATTTAATTTTTGTAAAAAAATCCCACATAAACTTACATATCTCAGTAGCAAATGTGCAAAGTTTCATCGTGGGATCGCAATGGGGTCATACTTTCTTTAATTATTTTAGGTTGCTGTATTATTATTTTAGTCCGCTAGAATTTTATTATTCGGCGTAATTTATTCTTTTTTGCCATTGTAATGAGAAGAATATTCAAATGTGATTGTATTTTTTTTATTCCTTATTTATTTTCCATAATATTAAAAACATTTTTTGAAATTTATTAACCTTAACTCAAAATTGTGTGATTTATTTTCTATAATATTAAACTCTAAATTTTTAAGACTGTTCACACCTCGAATAAGTCTTTGTAAATATTGTAGGCAGGTTTTTTTTTCAATCATTATTTAATAATTTTACACCTTGTTTTTATGACGTTCAAAAACACCCTCAATCCACGTTTTTTTTTAAATTACTTCTGTAAAAATATGTGGTACTTATTTACAATTTATCATTATCATAGAACCACATAAATTATTGGGTGATAATTAATACACAGTACAAATTCGATTATTAAGAATATACAGGGTGTCCCGCGACACGATTGCTTAAGAGCTTATAGAGCTCTTATAGTCCCGCATAGCTTAAGAGCGTATTTCATGGGCAATTTTTAGTCGAAAATATTTAATATTATATTAATTTTACCAAAACTTAATTTTATATTTAATATTAGAAGAGCAAGAATGTGTTGTGAGGCAGCGGGCGCCATTTTGATCAAACACTTTGATTAAATTTGAATTGGTAATAAAAATAATTATAAAAATTGTTGTTAAATAAAACACTATTTTATTCTACATGTTGTTTGCTTTCTTAAATTTTGTTCCATAACTCTTTAACTATTATGTTTTGGACAAAATTGTATAAGGCATTTTCGACTAAAAATTGCCCAAGAAATGCTTCTTAAGCTATGCGCATCGTATCACGGGACACCCTGTATAAGTATAATCGTAACATTAACTATACTTGTTACAATCTATAATTTATTAATTATAGGATGCTTACCTCATGCCCATTCTATAATAACCGCAATTAATGCAGTCGGTATATTTTAACGTGAATTTTTAAAAGCTAAGCTTCGCCACACAATGCATGACCTAGAACCTAGATAATTCATGGCAATGAATGTTTCATCGACGGCACTGACAATTTCGCCCAAGGCGGCACTGGGGCAAAGAAATTAGCCTTTGAGGGAATCGATATCAATTTTCACTAAGCGATTGATTTTACACCATACTTAACGACATGTAGACTTCAAGAATCTGATTTGTAGGTAATAAATCAAGCGGGGCGTTATTTCTGGAACCTACCCCGCAATCAACAACACAAAAATTGATTAATAATCGTAGGTATATAAATATACGCTGGAATGTTTTTATCATAGAGGGTGCCAATGTGCGTGCCTGGTCATAGGTATGACCTTTCTTGTATGCCAGGGAATATTTGTTGTCGGAACTGATTGATTGTTATTCATCATTAAGGAAATATTAAGCAATAATAATTACATCATGCACAAGGATTGGCCCCGATAAAGGGAAACATTTTTTTTGGTGGTTCATAGCTTTTGCACACGAATTCTGTAGAGAATATAACTGTTCAATTCATAATGTTACAGAATAAGTAATACATGTATAATTACCAAATTAATTTCGAAGCCAAAAAATATAACAGAAAAATAATAACAATAAATAAATACAGAAATGCCCAGGGGCGATAGCCTAATAAATATTGTTATCTCTCTCTGCACCCTGTACCTATGTTTTACTGAAAGCTGAAATGATCTTGTGTGGCATCGTGAAGCTATGAAACAAACAATTGTTTGTGATTTCAATTATTCCTGTTTAATACTAACTGCAATTTCGAATAAGATCTGGTGAATATGGAACAGGAAAATGTTTTTCTGAAAAACATTTTCTGATAAAAATTTTTTTTTGTAACGATTAGATCAGATATAAAACTACTCCCAGACTACGATCCGTTGAATTAGAAAATATGAAAATATTAGGTGAAAATAATTGTTTCAGATTATTAGTGGGCCTTAGTCGTAGCTTAAATCACTATTTAGTTAACAAAAACGTGTAAATTAGCAATATTCTTATGTTATTATTTTAAAGAAGATTTATTTCTGCTGCTATGGCTAATTACCGTCCGTATTGAGCGATTATCTTTAAAATGAAGTAAAAGTACTTATTTTATTTTCTAATCATATTATTTTGAAAAGCAGGGTTGGAATAAATGTTGATTTTTTTTTAAACTCAAAAATGAATGATTTAAAAACAAATGAAATATTTGATTTATTTGATTTTTTATATATTTCTGATCAGTTTTTGCCAGGGTGCATGTGTTGATAATAGGGGTTAATAAATTTCTAGTTCCAGCAAATGTGTAGAACTTTAATAAAAAGCGCATAAGCTTTTCAGATTTTTAGCTAGCAAAACATGTTCTTTATTCTATTTTGATAACCGCACTAAGGCCGTTACCAATAAGAATTACTACTATTATTTAGTAATTTTTAGTAATTTACTGCAGGGACATTTACAAATGACAATGTTCTACGCCGAGGGACCTGTGTACTGCAAGATAAAATATTAATTAAGCTTCTGCTTTCAACGGACACAAACAAGTGCTCGCAGATTGCTCTACTCCCGTTTCTCATTATGCATGCTAAATCCGCATAATCTTCCCTGTAATTCATCTGCACGGCAAGCATCCCGACACGTTCCAATTAATCCTGGGATTCCTCTACCTACACCAGGTGCGTGCATTCCGCCCCGCTGTGCAATTTCCACGAGCGCCGTCTCCTATGATCCCTTAGGAGTCCTGCCGGTGCAACAGGAATTCGGATGTGGAGTGCTCCTCCAGTCAGAGGCATATGCAGCCAGTAAATCATGCCGGGAATTGTCCCAGGGGCAATTTCAGCACGTCCGACGCATTTATTTATTGTGTTTATTTACATTCGCTAATCCAGAGCGGTGGCTGTTAATAATTTGTTGTGTGTTTTTTGTGCAGGATATTTTTTTCTGCACGGACACGGGAATAAAGTTGTTTTGCTTGTTGAATGGTCAGTTTGCAGTTTATGGATTGTGTGTTGGTTTTATTACTCAATCCTCATGAAATTTATAAATTTAAAACATAACAATGAAAATAGTCCATAAATGTCCCATTATTTTGCTGTATAATGTTTGTTTTTTTTTTGAGAAGTTATATACATATACAAATAAATGTCAATTTCTATATGTTTATAATTAAATATTATATATTAACTTAACTTTGAAAAAAATATATCCCTACAAAAGATGTTCCAAATTAAACGGGGAAGCCAGAAACATAATAATATATAGGGTGTTCCGTTTAAAAAACAAAAGTTAATGGCTACTTCCGTTAGAACCGGAAGTGATAGAAGGTTGAAAGTATTTCACTTGAGGACAAAGACATCAAATTTTTACCATATAGGGAACCCCTATAATCTTTTAATGGGCTATGAGCGTGGGACACCCTGTTTATTGGTTTTGCAACATTTCTAAGTTTGTGCAGAACATATTTGAAAAAAAAACAACTAATAATTCATCATTTTCTCACCAGACGTTTAGAATCCTAATATGATTACAAGTTTTGATTACCCTGATAGTTTTTGTTTTAAGGTTACCCTCCTTGTAAGTTTTGTTCATAATTTGGTAATAAGTGCATTCGAGGTTATTTCATAAAAAACAAAAAAAATTGACGGTTTTGTGTTTTTTTTTAATTAACGACGGGCTAGTCTTGCTACTAACTAATTAGTGTCATCAAAGAGCAGTATACCGCTCTTGGAAATTTAGCCAATATGGCTATAGCTTCCTCCTCCTTGTAGTGACTACCTATACAACATAGTTTCTCTATTGATTCCCAATATCTGAACAATTTTTTGATAATTTTGGTTAGTGGATAATTTGTTCAATGTGGATAGCATTGGTTTGAACAAATATTTGGAGACTTGGTATTAATTATTTTTCAATTTCGATTGAAATGGTGATTGGATATCTAGTGACAATTGCAATCTAACCCTAAATATTACGGCATTAATTTTGATCATCTCTAGAATACTTTCTAACTAGATTACAATTATTTGTTTTTTAATTATTATCTACATACCTACTCCTAATTTTTAGTACAAATTTTAATCAGTATATTTTGGTACCAGTGTCAGGACAATCTATATTGCTATCAAGTTATTGCGGATGTTTTATATGTGTTATTCAATATGTGTTATATATCCGAATTTATTTTATCATAGCTATGTTATTTAGTGTTATTGTTTAGCCAATTTTGTATTATTGTATGATAAATGCATCTGTGCTACTATGTACGGCAAACGCATAATAAAGATTGATTTGATTTGAGTTATATTGCTAATTAAATTAGAGGCTGATAATAGCGTGAACAACCACAATAATCCCCAAATTTGAATATCCTCATTATCCATCATTATACTCGTATTATCGTTAATTATAATCATCTCTTAATAATGTTATACCCAATTACTATAATTCAATTTTTTTATTGTTAGATGCATGGTACATATGTTTTCATATGCATTTTATTCTCTATTTAATATCATCAAAATAATGTCAATTATATTGTTGCTGAATCATGTAAGAGCAATGGTTTATAACCTTTTTGTGTACTCCTACTATAAGTTATGGCTTGTAAGAGCTCATGACTAGGTTCAGCAGTAAAACTAATTCATTGTAGGCAATTTTAGATTCAAAAGTTATAAAAATGTACACAGAAAAACTTATTACCTTTTTAATATTGAAATATATTTATATGATTAATAGTCATAACCCACTTATTGGAAATCACTGTGTTAATAGATAAGTAGAAGAAAGAATTTTTAATTATGCCAACTACATTTGTAGAATTAATGATAACAAACTTTTAAAACATTAAAGTTGTGTTGTGTTTAATAGAAATTCTTCCCAAATGTAGAATAATGATATATTCGAACTAATTTTCACTCAATCATCAAAAAAAGAGGTCAAATTGCAGGAGTTGTAATGACCTCATACAAAAGTATGTCCACGAGTAAATTCGTACCGCTCAGAACTTCGACTTTAAGATTATTTTTGTGCTTTCTCTTATAAATCAACTTAGGTTAGTCCTAGTCATTTAGAAGTTACTACCTATAAAACAACGAAGCTAGGCTTACAGAACTAATCGGTGATTAAGACAATAGCTAGCACAAGATTTACAAATGATTTCAGTTAACAATAGGCATTGATATGTAATACGTAACAACTTTGAACAAAAAATGTTGAAGGATTGTCACATGTAATTTCGGATAATGCATAGTGTTTTTATATCTTATAGTCTTCGATCAACTTTAGAATAGTTTAGTTTCTATGACCAGTATTGTCTCCATGTCTCCACATTGGTGTCCAAAAAATTCAACCGCCGATAAGACTTAATTGGAAGTTACAAGGCCAGGAACGTAAAGCTCTTATATGCCCAAACGACTTTGACAGCAAAGTTTTAAAAGTAACAGGTTTTGCTAAAAATATACCACCCAAAATGTGATAATTGCAACCATAGTCGTAATCGTCATTTATTGTAAATATAATACCAAGTTATACGAAATATAATACCGACGAGACCGGTGATCTCGTCTTTCTTGTTCTCTGATATCAAGAGCTAAAATTTAAATGATCTCGGTACTTGTATAGTAATACATATAAATATTCAGTAAAATGAGTAAATTTGTAGTAAATATAAAATCAAATATAAGATAATAGTATATATAAGACTAGCTTCATTGTTTTCTCTACTTCACTTCTAAGTCATATATCACTAGGACTAAGCTCATAAGATCACATTTTACAAAGATAATTTTTTTGTAAAGAATAAATGTTTTTTAGGTGTTCCATGCGTATCGTTTTGGAAATCTTGTATTAAAAAAAATGTATCATCTGTATCTTCCATTGTATAAGTACCGAAAGATAATTCAGTATTTTTGTCCATATTTAATGGCATTACTAATTATGTTGCAACCTTGTAACGTGCCCGAAATGATCGTGAATCGTTTTGGCGCATTGGGTTTTATTTCTCGAGCGATTGGTAGCCGTGCGTATACATATTCCGAGGCATGTGCTTATCTTCGCGACCGATCCGTCAGATATCTTGTTTAAGTAGACAGCAAAAACCGGTGATGCGTTAAGGTATGGCAATATTGCCGAAACAGAATATTCGGATTAAGCGTAATCACCCTTACTACTCTGAGGAGGATATAAATTCTGTATATAAAGGTAGGAGAAATTTAATCCCGCTCACACCACCTGAGTGAGTATTTAGCACAATCGGAACATATTTTTTTGGTGGAACACGTGGTAGTCATATGTCTAATGCGCTACGTGATTTTAGGCGGCTAATCAGAGGCTAGTCAGAGGCTCAGCCCTTAAGATCGGCACAAGCCCTACTAGAAATTTCGAATCGAGAGTTTGGAGATCGCTGGGGAAAACGAACGTCGTTTTCGAACGAGGGCCGGGCGATCGAAGAGAGGAGTCGAGCATACCAGGGCTGTTCGTAAAGTTGCAGGGGACCAGCAGATGTAGCAAGAACTCCGAAATCAGGCCATAACTTTTTTTAAACTTATTTTTCATCAACTTCTTGTATACAACCTATCATTAGTTCCGTTCACTCCTCAAGTTTCACAGTTTAAATTTTATATTTTTTTGGTAACTTCAGTTTAAATTTTATATTTTTGTTTGTATGAATACCATTTTTGTTGTACAGCGTTTTTGCAGTGCATGTGTTCTTGGCGCCAATGTAGAGGTGGTATTTCCGTAAGTAGTTTACATTACGCGATTCGTGTCTGCGGAATTTGGCCAAGTTCTGTCGAAACGGTGTAATTACTTTCAGAGCGGAGGTATTTTCTTCTAAGTGACAGCGGGACACGGTGTCCGCCATCTTGTGTGTGTTGAATAAACGCAATATTGTTGACAGCGCCAAAGCTCAGACATTTTCATTACCCCAAATTCTCTTAACCTTTTTCTTAAACACTTTTTCTTTATTCAATATCAATTCTCACTTTGAGACATTTCAAATCTGGTGGAGTGGGCGTTAGATAGTCAGCTGTTGCTGTAGTTTCGTAATTTTGAGTATCGCTGATTATCTTTCGTCAACCCACACGGATAGCGTGGAGACCCTTATATTGAAGTAGAGACGAGATTAAATTACGTACTGCCTTTTTTTATGTTATTAAAACTATAATGTGTTTGAATGTTACCGAAAAAGAAACAGGAATTATGTATTCTCTCCCATGGCAACTCTCGAATCAAATCATCAAATCAAATAAATAAATATACCGACATTAATATTCAGACTACTACAAGTAAATAAATCTGTGGAGTAATGTCGTTATAAATTTTATATTTAATTAATTATATTAAATATTCAAAAGTATTTCAGTTCCCAAACACTCAAATACTGATACTAATTCAATTCAATTTTTTTTTATTGGCGCATAATACGAATGTAGTGTCCCAAAAATAGTGCATAAGATCAACAGCACGCCACTAAGGGATGGCGAAAGTTTAAACAAAATTTAAAAAAATCCAAAAAACATTGTAAAAATATAAATCATAAATGACTTTGTTATATGTATTTTAATTGTACAGCATATTGTAGTCACTTTGATTCTTCAACAATTTTCGTTTTGAAATATTAAATAAGCTATTAGAAATGGAAATATACAATAAGATTATTTATCAAAATTATAATTAAATAACTTAAAACATGATTGGCATTAAATTCCTTCTAGCAGCCCTTCTAAACTTGCTATAATGTTACATCTTGAAAAGTATTGCCGGAGAAATTTTAATAGTATTTTTTAAGGACTCAGTTGCCATCTCCGAGTGGCGTGCTGTTGAGCTTGTCCACTATATTCGGGACACCCTGTATACTTGTAGAGACAAATTCTTATGTACTTTAAAGCGTAAGTACTTCAATGTTCAAATTCTTCATCTTCTACTTCTTGTTTTCTCCCTTTTCACCTCTTCCTCGCCGTCCTTGTAGTTTTATTTTATCTCCTCCTAAACATAAACCTCTTATATTCATGCTTTTCCATGTAACGATGAGGTGGAGCTTGTGAAAGTATTGTAGAAAATAAAACACGGAACACCTCTTTTTTATAAAAACAATAATTTACTAAATGCACATTTCGGCAGCAACGCAGCCATCTTCAGTAGCAATACAGTACTGTAGATGGCTGTATTGCGGCCGAAATGTACATTTAGTAAATACATGTTTTTTTGTGAAAAAGGTGTTTTCTTTTCTTTTCCATATAGTTCTGTCGTTCTGACCTTCTTCCCCTTTTGTCTTTAGATATCGTCCAATGTTAAAATTAGTTCTCAAATACAATTATCAAACATTGAAATGTATTAAGTGACTCGATAATTTAATCGATTTGGTATCCATGAGGCTCAGTTATTTAAAATAACTTATTTCGTGCAGATATCTATCCATTGCCTTAATTTCTTATAATTTATGGAAAATTTTAAATCGTCCGCTTGTAAGAAATGCAAGCCTTGCATAATCCCACTCGTTTACTTTCATAGCGTCAACGCAACTATCGAGCGAATCTAGAATATTTCAAAAACATGCATCGCATGCAGCGCTCAGAGCTCTAGGTCATAAACATTTATTAGCTATTCTTGACTCGGGGTAATCCAGATTTTATACTGCTTCAGGTTGTCAGAGGAAAACAAATTAGTATGCTTTGATTTTATACAGTAAAGTATACAATTGGCAGACATAATGCTGGTCCAATGACTAACTTGTTTATGCAATTTTTGAATGGACTACTTTAATGCCAATTTCACCTCCTTTACTGTCGATATCTCGTATCTTAATGCACAATTTATTTTGTCGTTATCTTTTCTATTGTCTTAATAACCATTAATCACTAAAAACTGCTGCTTATATTTATAATGGAGATTGTTGATTTTTTTTTCTTCAAATTTTATGAAGTCATAGTGATTTTTGACAATATTTTTGAGGCTCTTATATATTTTTAAAATATTTTTTATAATTAATAAAAATAACGTTACAATTTTCTGTCTAGGGATTGAATAGTTTCCATATTATCTTAAGCATGACTCTAGCCCAGGACTGTAAATTATGAACCGAAACTTCATAACCCCAGGCAGGCATTATTTTAGTTTATTAATTTTTACACTCGCATCACATATTTTTTAAATAAGTAAACTCGGACATATTTTTACTTTAATGTAATATCCAAATCAACTTATAAATCGATTATCAATGTTTATCCGTAGCAACTAGACAAAATTTGACTACATATTAGGAGCACATAATGAACCATGGTTACAATTATCTACTTTTTAATCACAGTATTATTCATAAAAATGAAAATCGCGGTTTAACTCCTAGTTCCAAAGCACACTTGTGATAAAACACCACTAAATTTCAATTTTTATGAATACGACTGTATAAGATTATTATTCCACAGTATGATTTTAAATAACCGTACGCCAGCACTGACTTTTACATACATTTTCATAACTGAAGAGATCGCATGCTCGGAACGGTTTGTTAAAGCATGAATCTTTGATGTATGATTGATTTTTCCCCGCGTTCGTTACTCCTGGAGTCGGACGTGTTTATTTTTCATATGATTTTTCCCATAATGACAAGTGCGACTCTATAAATCACTTTTAAATAACGCACCATTATATTTTTATTGCAGTTGGAGTGCCCAGCTTGCCATCGATTTCTGTGGCCGAGTTGCTGAAGCTGTGGCACGGTTTTTAGTTCAGAGATAAAACTGATGATTTAGAAGGGAGCAGGTGGTTTCAACTGCATTGCACAACACGGTGTGAGTAATCTTTGTTTACATCTAATCAATACCGCAGTTGCGGACATTTCTAAAATGAGACGGATTTAATAACTTTAGACTTCCATTTATTTACTTGAAGATTTTACAAAACATGTTTCAGAGATAAATGTTATGTCATGTAATGCGATATAATGCAACAGATGATTTTAAATGCAGTCCACATTATAAACGAAACCTGGCAAGCATCGCAAAACAGCTATTTCAAAACACCCTGGGTTACAATCAAACCTGCGACTATAAATAAGTCAGAGCCTTAACTCACAAAGCCGGGTGATTTTTTTATGCGCCATTAGTTTTGCTCAGCTTTTTTACCCCATTTTTCTTGGTGGGTAGCGGCAATTCCGTTGCAATTTTAATTCGATTCCAGATTACTCCGAATTGCTTATTCCCGCATACATTCCCGTCCTTAAAACCCCAGACGGCGACGAACTATCCCTAAATTTCCCGGACTCAACAGGGAGACTTTGGGCGGAAACGGAAATTCTTATGAACACTTCGGGAGTGGCGGGATCATCTCTCCATTTGAATAAATACTGGAATTGTGCATGTACGAAAATTTCAATTGCAAACGGGATGTAGGGCTTGTGGGAAGTCTCTTGGTTCTAGTAGAATATACATTGGGGGATTTTGCAGTTTCATATGCCACGAAGAAATTGATATGAGATTATACGGTGCATAGCAGTACAATATGTATGTTATTTTTCACCCCTCACTGTTAAAATTGCATTTTATCTACTCTTTACCTCATGTTAAAATGCAACTTTACCTCGGTTAACGCCTCGACGTTAAATGCACTCTCGAAGATAAAATTCAATTTTATCGTCTTGCATAATAAATAACTATTATTTTATCATACATAAACTCATGATAATCATAGTCTGAGCTGCAATATATAAGCCGTTAAAAACCAGAGTGGTGTAAGTTTATTAGCTTTTTTTTAACCTAGTTAAGTCCAAAAATATAGACCTTTGTATGTTTCTGGACTCATTTGAATAAAGTGAAAAGCTGACTTATACCACTGTCGTTTTCACCTGCTCATACCTGTATATACTCGAGGTCCCAAAATAAAATTTACACGTGCCAACTTTTTCACCATCAACTGTATATACTCGAGGTCCCAAAATAAAATTTACACGTGCCAACTTATTCACCATCCCATTTCTCTTAAAGGCAACCATCACAGGCGATTAATAAATGCACCAATGGTACTTGATACTTAGAAGAATCTGTCTAATATTGATCATAGGTCAGAGGTCCTCAAACATTGAATCTCTACTGTAGCCAAGGAGGTGCACGTTCTTCGTACGTTTCGTTTTCCTCTTAGCTCTTACATAATACGGTGACCTCTTATAAAGTGGACAGTAACTTTCCACCGAACGCACTGTATAAAACCTTGCGTTTTCAACGTGGTCATGTTCATTAGACACAAAAAATATGTCAGTGAACTTGCATGTTGCAGTGAGTTAAGCCTGCGACTTTTAATCTAACAATCATTTAGATAACATAATTATTGCAAGTTCGTGTTATGCTGCTATTTGGCAGTTCATTTGTATTCACATTTTAAAGGTTATAAAATACAAAGTAAATCCTATTTTATATACCGAAACATTTACCACTTTTTGGAATATAATAACTAAACAAAAAGCCACTCAAATGCTTAAATAAAAATTCTTAATAGGCCGCTTTACTCCAGCCAGTATAGAGCATTATTAATAAGCGATAATCAAGATAATTCATGAACGGGACCTGAAGTTTAGTAGTCTAAATCGATCAATTTAGGTGTTCATTGAATTTTTACTGGGGAGATACCGATTGTAGTTTTAATTTCATATAACACCTAGGGGTAAAAATACCTCTTAAATTATTCATAATTGAGGAAAATGTTCATATAAATAGCAAATGAGCTGTTTGGTGCTTATATCCAAATAAAGAGGTATCTCAGCAACAACAATTTGTAGTAATAAGTGAAACAATTATATAGTGCAAGAATAAGCGTTGAACTTGGACCAGGAGCAGCAAAAAGTACCAAAAAATTGAAAGCTGGAGTGCATATGGCGTGGCACTTTATCGAATAAACATAACAGACATGAACAAATTCTCGTGGTTCAAATTGATTTAGAATTTTTCATTCCAAAATGTGATATACAAATAATTACTGAAACAATTTCAAGATAGAAAACGTGTGCTGTAATAATGCTCCCATGGGCTAAGATTTTCGAAATCCTGCAATTTGATTGATTTTAAGATAAAAAGAGGATTATTATTATTGTGTCGGTATAACTATTTAAGGTAAATTAAACACTTGGTTGAATATAGTGAAACTTCAACCAAGTGTTTGATTTACCTTAATTATCATGTTTCACCAAGTGGTATCCACACATACTTTCAACTTAAATAACTATTATATAATGTTAATGTAATATAATTACGTCGTTCAGAAACAAAGTGTTTTCTCATTATTATTCATAATGATTATATTAGACACAGAACACAAATAAAGTCTTACAAGAAAAAATACAAGTGCATAAAAGAGCCTTTCCAGCATGCTCGCGATGTTGAAAAGTACGAAGCGAAGCAGAGTCCCTTTAACGGCGTAGTGCTAGAAAGACCCTTATGCACGTGTATCACACACCGATTTTTATTATGCCTACACCACAATGTGTAAATTAAGAGAAACATTTAGATCCATTTTACAAGGTAGGTACGTTTGGATGTCAGGTTTTGTCACTAACATGGAGATGGTTAGCATTTGTTGCATCAATGTCATCTGCTCATGAACAAAATCCTGAAGGTTGAAACTTCAAGTTTTCAAATAAAGAATAATACGGAGCATAACGCTTCTGGTTTCTGGTTTTTAGATTTCCAGCAATAGTATTGTTAGTGTATAGTGTCTTCACTTGAAATTAAAAATGTGCCTGCAATGAGGGTTTATTCAAGGGTTCTCCATTGCATGGCTTGCTGCGAAGAGGCTCTGGACTCTGTTCTCTTCTCATTACCCGTCATAAAATTCCGTTTGCACAATGGACCGCAATAAACACCCTTCGAAGGTAGATTTTCAATTTCAAGTAAAAACACTATACATTAAATATTTATTTTATTAAAAATTAGGACTACCTGACGATTATTATCGATCAAAGGTGGTCAATGGATGTGTTGTTACTTGGCCACTTTAAAACTCGCCGTGTTAAAAAAACGTATTTTAACTTATTCGATAACCATTGATTTTTATGCATGTATGATAAAAAAATAATTTTTGTACATGCACCCAAAAATAGCTATTTTACGGACTGATTTTAATCCCCGAAATGAAGTCTTTTCCGGATTCAATCCCAAAGAGTTGCCTTGGTTAAAGAAATCTGGTTAGTATGGTGGCATGGTAATTAAAATCCGAAGCTCACTATCTTCGAGAAATATTTGATCTGATCACATTAATTATACATAATAAAAGGTTTCAATGTGTTTCTGGGAAAATATACAAAACAATTTTGTTTGTAACACGTACCTAAATTAAGTTTCTTGGGACTAGGAAACAGCAACAATTCGTCTGAAAAAACTCAATTTTCGGTACGTGTAAAGCCTCTCGACGTAATATTATTTTAAAATATTTCACCATGTTTTGGTTTAAGGATAAAACCATTTGTGATGAGGATGGCGAATACAAAATAATCTGAATTTTTAGGCAATTTTAGGCGAGAATTGGCAAATTCACCACCTCCTGGCTTTCAGTTCTCTAAACTGTGGAATATTTACTAATCTGAACGAAGTGAATGAAACAGTCTAGAGCAGTGCTTCTCAAACTCTTTTGATCCATGCCCCACCAATTAGCTACTAAATATCTGATGCCCCATATATAAAATAAACAAAATGTCGGAACTTTTGCACAGCATGACTAAATTATTAATTGCTTTTCTTCGTCTATATACGCAAAGTAGAATGGTCATAAAATATAAATTCAAGAAAAACGAATTTTTAATAAGAACTATAAAATATTGTTTATAATAACTTCCAGGTTCAAAGTAACAAAAAAAAATAAAATATCGCTATAAAATTAAATATTATAATAAATTTGTATATGTAGGTATATATTAGTAAAAGTATAAACCGAAAATTTTTAAGAAAAAAACAAAGGATATAATAATTGTAAGTAAATTTGGTTTAATTAATATGATCCGTGAGCCTGGTGTCTGCTACAAAGACTTTTTATGTTCGGTGCAAACTTAGTCAGCATGAGTCTCAAATCTCCTCGCATGGTGATATTTAAAGAGCTCCTCTTTTTTACTAATATATCATTGACACTGCTGAACCCACATTCAGCCAGATAAGATGACGGTGAAGTTCCACAAATACTCCAAAAACTCGTAAAATGATTATTATAATATGAATATTTATAATAGAAATTTTTATAAATACAGAAATACACAAATTAACAATTAAAATATAGGAAATTTTTTAGAATTACATACAAATTCTGACAAAATTCACAGTTAATGTAGGAAATTCTAGTAAAATTCCAGAAATTAACAAGGAAAAATCAGGAAACTACAAGCAAGACGATAAAGTACTTACCAAAATTTGGAATATAAATTAAAAAACTAAACTAAAATTAAAATTAAAGTTAAAGAACTAAAATTAAAAATGAAGTTCTTGTAAATTCCATCAATACTACAAAATCCTATAAGGACGATTCAAATATTAAATATTTTCGGATATGTACAATAATTCTAACAACAATCTACAACAAAGTCTTGCAAATTCTAGTAAAAACAAAAGAGAACTCCTAAGATCACCATTAAAATATTAGAAAATTTTTAGAAATACTTAATCATTCTAACCTAAATTCAGAGCAAATTTTTAAATTTCAGTAAAATTCCAGAAATTAAAAATGATACATCCAGAAAATACACAGAAGACAGAAGTGCTAAAAATTTCGAAGATATAAAATTTCTAACCAAAATCGTCAATCAAGTTTTTGCACCAATACTCCATAAACTCGTAAAATGATTATTATAATAGAAAATTTTATAAATACAGAAATACACAAATTAACAATTAAAATATAGGAAATTTTTTAGAATTACATACAAATTCTGACAAAATTCACAGTAAATGTAGGAAATTCTAGTAAAATTCCAGAAATTAACAAGGAAAAATCAGGAAACTACAAGCAAGACGATAAAGTACTTACCAAAATTTGGAATATAAATTAAAAAACTAAACTAAAATTAAAATTAAAGTTAAAGAACTAAAATTAAAAATGAAGTTCTTGTAAATTCCATCAATACTACAAAATCCTATAAGGACGATTCAAATATTAAATATTTTCGGATATGTACAATAATTCTAACAACAATCTACAACAAAGTCTTGCAAATTCTAGTAAAAACAAAAGAGAACTCCTAAGATCACCATTAAAATATTAGAAAATTTTTAGAAATACTTAATCATTCTAACCAAAATTCAGAGCAAATTTTTAAATTTCAGTAAAATTCCAGAAATTAATAATGATACATCCAGAAAATACACAGAAGACAGAAGTGCTAAAAATTTCGAAGATATAAAATTTCTAACCAAAATCGTCAATCAAGTTTTTGCACCAATACTCCATAAACTCGTAAAATGATTATTATAATAGAAAATTTTATAAATACAGAAATACACAAAATAACAATTAAAATATTGGAATTTGTTTAGAAATACATAAAAATTCTGACAAAATTCACACCAAATGTAGGAATTATTGGTAGAATTCCAGAAATTAACAAGGAAAAATCAGGAAACTACAAGGAAGACGATGAAGTACTTCCTAAAAGTTTCGAAGATTTCGGATATGTACAACAATTCTAACAATCGACAACAAATTCTTGCAAATTCTAGTAAAAACAAAAGAGAAATCCTAAGATTACCATTAAAATATTAGAAAATGTTTAGAAATACAAAAATTCAGAGCAAATTTATAACCTTCCAGTAAAATTCCAGAAATGAAAAAGTATAAATCCAGAAAATACACAGATGACAAAGTGCTAAAAATCTCGAAGATATATAAAATTTCTAACCAACATTGACAATTAAGTGTTTGCACCAATACTCCATAAACTTGTAAAATGATTATTATAACAGAAAATTTTATAAATACAGAAATACACAAAATAACAATTAAAATATTGGAATTTTTTTAGATATACATAAAAATTCGGACAAAAATTCACAGCAAATGTAGGAAATTCTTTTGATATTCCAGAATTTAACAAGGAACTACAAGGAAGACGATAAAGTACTTTATCGAAATTTGGAAAATAAATAAAAAAATTAAATAAAATTAAAAATGAAGTTCTTGTAAATTCCATCTATACTACAGAAAATCGTAAAATGATTATTATAATAGAAAATTTTATAAATACAGAAATACACACAGCAACAATTAAAGTATTGGAATTTTTTTTTAAATACTTAAAAATTCTGACAAAAATGCAAGGCACATGTAGGAAATTCTAGTAAATATCCAGAAATTAACAACGAAAAATCAGGAAACTACAAGAAAGACGATAAAGTACTTCCCAAACATTTCGAAGATAATTAAATTTTAACTAAAATTAAAAGCGAAGTTCTTGTAAATTCCATCAATACTGCAGAAAATCGTAAAATGATTATTATAATTTTTGTTATAGTTTCATGCATTATTTATATACACCAGTTATTATTATATTATATTGATTTTTTCTTCTTTTCCTTCTTTTTTTGAAGGTAACTTCCACCAATACTCCAAAAACTCGTAAAATGATTATTATAATAGAAAATTTTATAAATTCAGAAATACACAAATTAACAATCGAAATATAGGATTTTTTTTAGAAATACATACAAATTCTGACAAAAATTCACAGCAAGTGTAGGAAATTCTGGTAAAATTCCAGAAATTAACAAAGAAAAATCAGGAAATTCTGACAAAAATTCACAGCAAATGTAGGAAATTCTAGTAAATATCCAGAAATTAACAACGAAAAATCAGGAAACTACAAGGAAGACGATAAAGTACTTCCTAAAAATTTCGAAGATAATTAAATTTTAATTAAAATTAAAAATAAAGTTCTTATAAATTCCATCAATACTACAGAAAATCGTAAAATGGTTATTATAATTTTTGTTATAGTTTCATCCATTATTTATATATACCGGTTATTATTATATTATATTGATTTTTTCTTCTTCTCCTTTTTTTGGAGTAAAATTCCACCAATACTCCAAAAACTCGTAAAATAATTATTATAATAGAAAATTTTGTCACAATTAGTTTAGTAACGCAACAGAAAGTATTAAAAGGTCAAAAATAAATTTCAAACTCAAAATTCTAAAAGGACAAATAAAATATGAAAATAAATCAAAAATAAATCAAAACTAGAACAGTAATCCACAAAAAGTTGTTTTGTGAATTCCTGCATTAATGGTGAAAATCCTAGAAGGACGATTCAAATATTAAATATTTTCGGATATGTACAATAATTCTAACAACAATCTTGCAAATTCCAGTAAAAACGAAAGAGAAATCCTAAAATCACCATTAAAATATTAAATTTTTAGAAATACTTAAACATTCTAACCAAAATTCAGAGCAAATTTATTAACTTACAGTAAAATTCCAGAAAGTAAAAAGATTCCAGAAAATACACAGAAGACAGAAGTGCTAACAACTTCGAAGATATGTAAAATTTCTAACCAAAATTGACAATTAAGTTGTCACCAATACTCCAAAAACTCGTAAAATGATTATTATAATAGAAAATTTTATAAATACAGAAATACACAAAGTAACAATTAAAATATTGGAATTTTTTTAGAAATACATAAAAATTCTGACAAAAATTCACAGCAAATGTAAGAAATTCTAGTAGAATTCCAGAAATCAACAAGGAAAAATCAGGAAACTACAAGGAAGACGATACAGTACTTACTAAAAATTTTGAAGATAAATTACATTTTGACTAAAATTAAAAATGGACTACTTGTAAATTTCATCAATACCTACTACAGAAAATCGTAAAATGATTATTATAATTTTTGTTATAGTTTCATCCATTATTTATACAGGGTGAGTTTTATTTCATGTTAAGCATTGTTATTTTCGAAATGTTTAGTAATTACCTGATTTTTCCTGGTTAATTTCTGGAATTTTACTAGAATTTCCTACATTTGCTGTGAATTTTTGTCAAAATTTTTATTCACAAAACCTTTCCATTAGAATCTAATATATCTTACGTAAGCCAATAGTAATGCTTCACTGCCTCTTACAGTAGATTCATCCATTTGTAAAGAAAAGTATCTCGAATGAAGCTTTTCAATAAGCTGTGCTTCAACGTCATCGCTCATCTCATCTATCCTTCTTCTGACAGTATCATTACTAAGTGGTAATGCTTTCACTTCTTTGTCATCAATATTCAAAACGGTTTAAAAAAATGTTGATATCGAGGGTTTAATAAGATCTTCGCCCAGGGTATGATTTTTTCCGCATTTTGCAATCAATAAAGAAATCTCGTAACTTGCCTCTAAGGTACGATTAGCAACAGCAGTTCTCGCAGTGAACCAAGTTTTTATAGTTGTTCGCTTTTCGAATTTCTCTTTTAATGATTTGAAGTCATTTAAATCTGAATTCGCATGAGCAGCATGTTTGGTTCTAAAATGTGCCTCGAGACGGCCACGCTTCATTGATTCATTGCTCAAAGATTGATGGCATAGTAGACAGAAAGGCGATCTTTCATCATTTATAGCGGTTATGAAACCAAAATTTAAAAATTCTTCTTTGTATTGGCGAGTCTTTATCTTCTTGGCGCTAGCCATTTTTATATTGAGCCAAAATTAGCTACAATTATGTTGTATTTAGTATTTTTAAATTATTTTTTGATAAAAAATGCAACTTACCTTTAATAACTAGCAAATTGAAAAACTCTCTTACAACATCGAAAAAGAACAATGAACTGATTTATATACACCTACTCGACACGAAAAACACTTGAAAAAGACGTAAATGCAAGTACTGACAATGAATACTAGACGAACACTAGTTGAAAATATGACTCGTGTACCAACAGTCATCGAGCCACGACGTCGCGACACATGATTTTGTCGATTCGATTAAATACGTGGAAAAACAAAAATGTTTGTTAACGCATTTTTTTCGATCAATATTATAGTACAATAACGCTTAAGTAAAACGCTATGATATTTGTATATTATATACATATGTGTATATAAATTTTAATAAATTATAATTTAATATATTTTTAATTAAGTGCTGCAGCAAATATTAATTCGATATTAAAATCCAACTTCAAATATCATAAGACCACCTTAAATTCTCATGACCCACCTGAAAAACCTACGCGCCCCACCGGTGGGGCGTGCGCCCCACTTTGAGAACTACTGGTCTAGAGCTTTTCAACATCTGCTGATAATTTCATTTGTTTGAGACATTTATTTTTAGAATTAGCGAAAGCTTAATTGTCTATACAAGGTCATGATGAACAATTTCAATACTTTAGTTCAATAGTAACCTGTCTCTTTGCGTTTAAACGTTGAATCATAGAAAGCCATTAATACTAACAAATTTATGACTTACAGATGTAAGGTTTTTGTTCCACCTTTTAATTATATTAATTAATACAAATCTCGTAGAATACTTCGATACCTAGGCTTGACATTGAGTTATATTTTTGTTTGGGGTTTTGGATTTGCGCTAATGAATCCAATTGGTCGAAACAGAAATTTCCCTAATCAACTAGACTCGGTAGACCTGGATAGGGTTTTAGATTCTTGATAGTGAATTTGTCCCCCTGTAGTACTTTGATTATTTAGTAACAGAATCCTACTTTAGTTTGCTAAAGTTATGACATCCAGATTTAATAGTTGCGATAAGAACAATATCAAATTAAGGAGATTAAAAAAACCCTTTGTGTAAGTTTAACAATTTTATTAATAGAAATAACTTTACAATTGTTTCGGTAGTTAAACCATTTTCAAGAGCAAATGAATACGTTACTAATTCAGTATACTGATCAATATTAGAATACTTTGAATACTTTACTAATTCAGTATACTGATCAGTATCAGACTACTAATCAGTAATCATTTGCTCTTGAAAATGGTTTTACTACCGAAACAATTGTAGAGTTATTTATATTAAAAAAAATTTGAACCTTATACCAAGTGTTTTTTAAAATCTCCTTAATGAATATGTTTCACCAAGTGATTACCACACACACATTCAATTAAATAGTTTACAATATCTTTCCCTCAAGTCGTTAAATTAATTGATGTATAGAATGCCACCTAATTTAGGAAAGTCTTCACTTGTATTTGCAAAATTTTATGCCCTCGCTCACATGTTGACTTGTAATTGAAAAGTGCCATTAGCTATCCTGAATACTTTTTTTAAGAAGCAATGCGATGGCTTTGGCTCTCTCACTATTTCCCTCTTATAAGGGAGCATCTCAGCGGTCCGTCTAATACAATTTTGAATATAACAGTTTCATAAGACTTGTTTTACTGAAATATAAAATATATATATATATACATGAAATATATATATATAGATTTTATGAGATACATAAAATCGAAGAATCCGTCACATCCACAAAACCCATTAACACAGTGCGAACAGAATGTTATGTTATAATACAATTTGATTACTTCTGTTAGAAAGAAATTATGATATAAAAGAAGAAGAGTCGGATGAAGAATTATGTAAAATATTGGAAGACTGGGCTTGCAACATGCGAAAAGTTAATGGTGAAGATTATAAAGAAGGATTATTGAAAACACTCAGGAATCTCACAGCTAAACATATTCAACTTACTTATTATAATTAATTCAAAAGAGTTACAGATTCTTTCAAAAGCGTTATATTTCCAAAAGCAAGAGATGATCGCAATTCAAAGAAAAAAAATTTACAACGCAATTTGAAAAAAGAAAACGCAGTTCGTCGGCTTTAACCCATGAAGAACCAACAAGAATTATAAATTATTTTAATGGAAATACACCCGATGGTCTAGTGCGAAAGTTTTACCATATTGCGTCTGTTGAACTTGCGTGGAGAGGAGGAGAGGCAAGTGCTTGCTAGACAGAATATTTTAAAGAAGAAATAAATAATTATGGTTTGCTAACAGTTCGGATGGAATTCAACACAATTGTCTCCAAAACAGCACAAGGAGGTCATAAGAAAATTGCAGATAGTCAGCGGATTACCCCAAATTCAAACAATATAGACATGTGACCCGTTCGACTTCTAAAGAAAATGTTTTCTAAACGGACGCCTAACATTAAAACTAATCGCCTGTTTCTTACAGTAAATAAAAATGTAGAAAAACATGAAAATAGCTATTGGTATAAAAATACGCTTAGGATACAATCAGATAAGTAAATGGACAAAAAGTGCTGCTAAAAGCATCGGAATAAATACCAAACCTATAAAAATAACAAATCATTCTAACAGATCGTCTACAGTTAGTCAGTTATCAAGTGCGGGTATTAACGCTGAAGTAATTATAAAAATAACTGGACACAACAATACTGCTTCCATTCAACCTTATTTGAATCTAAGTGAAAATCATCATAAAAATCTAATTTCAAATTTAAGAAGTGAATCAATAAAATCGGAAATTGAAAATTATTTTATCAATCATTCTTCGTCAGTTCTCTTGATTCATATAAAAATAATAATAATTCCAGTGGCTCAGTAGTTTATAATAATTGTAGTTTTTATATTACATACCATAAATAAATCAAGTTCTTATAAGTGAAAATTATGAATTTAATTTATTTTAGGTGTTAATAAGAATCAAGTTGCCGTGAATCATAATATATATACACGAAAGTTAAATTGACAAAATATTTCTTGCAATTACATTTATTATTCGGTATATAGTCCTCCGAGTATAACTCATCAGCTTCAAAGCATCAAAAAGCATCAAAAATAATCTGAATATGCTCAATGTGTTCCTTAAGATACGCCTCGTCCTACGGACTCGGCGTATTTCTCATAACACATTTCGCATACGCCAGCTATATTCGATTATTTTTGACGCTCTTGTTATATTACTTCTGAATAAATGACTATTATTTTTCATTATTTGTATTCTAAGTGGTAACGTTCTAAAGCGTCTAATAAACTTCTAGATAAAGCTACTAACATCGAAATCCCTTGTCGCTCATAGCAAGGGTGGTATTTCAGTCAGGTGAAAGAAGCAATTAGCATATGTCGTGTGTGAGTGTGTTTATTTAAGGCTCATAAAATCCATTATGAAAGTGTTGAGTTGCCACATTGGGACGTGCGCGAAACTGCCCCACGCGCACGACCCGAGCATGAAGGGCTGGAAGGTCGGTTTGTGAAAGGGATTTGCGTGGGGGTGCACATGTAGGTGAAGGGCATTCCGCTTAATCAGAGCGCCGGAGGGGCCGAGAGAGGCGGCATCTCCAGGCCTGCTCCCCCCGTCTTGGGGGCACTATCTGCCCCCGTGCGCTCTGCGTGGGTGTGTATGTGTGATTGCGAGTGCGATGGTATGCCGGTGGTTTTGGCGTGTACATGTGGGGGTGTGTGCCTAAGTGTGCTTGTACTTTTGTATGTGGTGTGTACATACGAGTCGGTGTCCGTGGGGTTGTCGCAGGGTTGCGAGCCCGACCTCCGCAGACGCCAGATGGCGTGTCGGGCCGCCACCAAGCGGGCGAGACCGTAACGCGCCACTTTGAAAGAGCCGCTGCCGGCTCGCGTCTCCACTGTACACTAACACCGGAAAACCGGAACACCGGAGTCCCCGACACAACAACTCCGGAGTCTCCAACCGCGCGCACACTCCACACGCATCCCATTCAAGGGTGAACCGACTTCGCCCCGGTGGCAGTGCTCCTTCTTGTTTACAACCCTTTTCCACCCACAGACAGCCCTATGTTTACCAATGGTTTAAATTTTTATACCTTAGAAATGTGGTCCCAATGGACTATTTTGGAAACGTTCAACTGCCCCGGGGAATGCAATAATTAATGCAGATGCAAACACAAATTTCGTTTGTGGACACAGACCATACACCATTAATCAAACATTATATAGAAGTGCCATTAACAAAAACATTGTAGTACAAGAATATTGTTATTGTTATAATTTAATAAGTTATCTAATAATGCATCATTAATAAGTTACATTTATGATGCAAATAATACTGATGTTCAATGTTCTTCATCCAAAGACACATTGTGAATCCAACTCATTTTAAGAGATATGAAAATTGACAAACTGGGGTTTTATAGAAATGTCAAAGATTGTATTAATACATAGCTCTTCAGGCATTTATTATTGGTAGTTAATTAAGTACAATAAATATAATCAACGCACATCCAAAATTCTTATATTATGGAAAATAGTTATAATGGGTGTCCTAAATAACAAGCAGTTAAATGGTGACAAACACTTCAGGAAGTATTCGTAGCTAAAGTAAAAGTAATAAAAAAAGTTGATAATTTGCTGCACACTGAGAAAAAAACTGATATTTGCTTTTTTTTGTCATAACTTACTTATTATTGAATATATCAAGACATTATATTGATATTATTACGACACTCTAGGACAGTGGTTCCTACACACTCCCATGGTTGCTTGTGACCTCAGAGGGGGTCTATAGCAAATTAAAATTATTTTGGGGGCACGTGGTATCCTTGTCTACCGTGCTCCTACCGTGCGTGACCAGACAAGGATAGCAGGCTGCTCGATCTTACGGAGCGGGTTATTCCCAGAGTCCGTGGCTGTACATACATAAAATACAAGTGACAAGCATCGCAAGGTAGGAGTCGACCTGACCGCGGCGGACTATCAATATATCTATGAAGGTTTAAACAGGAACGGAATCTCGCCGCTACTCGCCTAGAATACGGCACTATAAAAGAATCGTGAACCTGGATTTAATTCTGTTTTGTGCGTGATGTGAAGTGCATGCAACAAATTTTCCTAGTTTTGAATAAAAGGCAGTCATTTTATTGTATTGTTATTATTTTCTTTGTTTGTAATGTAAGCTAGCATATATTACGTAAGTATTTTTTAATACAATTGATAATAATTGAATCGGTGAGAATAAGAACAGTACAAGTCCAAAATTTAACATTTTCAACTGACATAGCCATTTTGTTTTAAATACTAAGCGGCTTGAGTAGAAGAACTGTACTAAAATCACTTTGTTAAAGGTGGTTGCCATAGCGCACTGTACAGCATTGAGAATAAGAACAGTCCAAGTCCCGGACTTATACTGTTCTTATTCCCACCATATGCCGTTGATTACGATTATGCTCAGTTGGTGCTTAATTTTGCTTAAGTGTGTTTATTCCAGTAGTCAGTTGAACTTATAGTTTGTAATATGCAGTATTACAACAAAATAAAACAGAGTCGTCAGATGATAGTAGCCTGGTAGAAAGTGAAAATGAAACAACACCGGGTAAAAAACGTACCAGAAATCCAGAACAATGCAGAGTTATTCAAATAAAGTTAGCACGTCAACATGGCGAGTCATATATGTCTACATCGAAGAAGATTGTGCAAGAAATATGAGCTGGACCACTATGCACGTAAGATTTTATTCTTGTTAATGAAATTTTAAACTAATGTGTTAAACTTTTGGTAGGTGCAAAACTAAATGTACAAGCACATTTACCGACGAAGAAAAAAATCTGATAATCTCAAAATTATACGACGGAAAGCCAAAAAATGAACAGGATACTTTCCTTCAAGGTTTGATCGAAACAAAACTCATTTCACGACGTAGCAAACGAGTTGCAGATCAAGACAACGCTATGCCAAATTTTGCATCTTTTAAGTATTTTGTTAGGAAAAATGAAGAACGGGTGCCCATATGCAAACAAGCATTCATGAGTTTATGTACTATATCTCACTTTCGTGTCCAGCGCATGAATTTGTTACTTAGAAAAGGAGAGTCTCCTAAATATATGCGAGGAAAGCATAATAATAGATCTACCTCTATTAAAAAAGAATGTAGGCTTAAAATAAAAATGCACATTGAATCTTTTTCATATTAAAATTTCACATGATGCTACAAAAGACATACACTACCTGGACTCAATCTTAACGGGAAGACTATGTTTGAACTTTTCATTAAGAAATATCCTGAATTAGACAAAAAAGTTATATACGAATTCTGCAATGGAATGTTCTCGTTATATGTACCTACACCCTCACTGCATGTTCTAAGAACTGATGAGACAGATGATTACCCCACGCACAAGCACAGCTTTTGTGAGAACCTATCTATTTAATTATTAACTTCAATTATTAATTATTAACTTTAATTATTAACATTAATGAATTATACTGTTATGTACGTGTTATTTTGTGTGCAAAACAAATTATAAAATTTTTTTAATGAACATTTTTCGTTGAAATTTTGAAGCCACAAGTATACGTCTGCAGTGAATACGAAAGACTTGGTACGAGATTAAGAGATGCCAGTTTAAACGATAACACCAAACGGGTTTGTACAGCAGAACTTGTGGTTCACAAAAGGCGAGCCAAGATTTTTTATAGTAAGATGCAAGAAGTAGAGAAATTGCCTAAAGAGACTCCTAAGATTTAATCAATCACTTTTGATTATATGCAAAATTTGCCCCTCCCAGTATTACCTGTGCAAGAGCTATTCTATTCGAGGCAGCTTTGGGTTTATTCCTTTGAAATCCACAACTTAAAAACAGATGCTGGCAATTTCTATATGTATCATGAGGGTCAAGCCCTGAAAGGCCCCAATGAGGTATGTTCCCTCGTGAATGATTACATTCAGAACCATATATCCCAAGAAGTACAAGAATTACATATTTTCTCTGATGCATGTCCAGGGCAAAATAATAACAATACAATGGTAAGATTTTTATTGGCTGTACAAAGCACTAAGCGCTTCAAAATAATATACCATCACTTTCCAAATCGTGGACACTCCTTTTTCCCCCTGCGGATTTTGGAAGTGCTAAATGATTTATCAGAAGATGTGATCGTGTATACGTTCCCGAAAAATACGAGGCAATGATTGAAATTTCCAGAAAAAACAAACCAGTTACGGTAAATGTCATTTCTTACAAAGATATGCTGGGTTTTAAGAATTAGTGGCCGCCATTCTATAAAAAAAATCTGTAGCATAGTTGCAAAAAATGGAATTATGGAGAGTTCTCTATTTCAAACTACATCCAGTTTGTGTACGATGCATCATATCCAGGCTACGTTAAATGCTTAAACTTCATAGACGGAGCTAAATGTCTTAAAGTTTCAAATAACTTAAACAAAATCTTAGTCCAAGGATTCCTACTACTAAAGCCAATCATGAAGTAGTGCCCATTAACAAGAAACAAAAATGCTGATATAAAGCAAATGATGGAGATAAAAATTCTGAATCATCTTCCAGTACAATGGCAGCACCTGAAAATTCACAGTTTCAAAAAGCAACTTAACGAACACTTAAAAGAGCATGCTTTCTATTCAGCACAGGATTGTTTTCTTCATAAAATGTAGTGTTTTCCTAATTTATATTGTCTTGACCTCCATGTTTGGAGTTTGATGCAATACATCGAAGAAGAAGACCTGGACTTTTGTTACCATGTAACATCCTGGCCAACCACCAATAATACGGACAATGATGACTGTGCCGGTATCTAAATATGATAATTTCTAGTTATTGTACAATAAAATCTATTTTACTTATGACACTAAATACTATTAATAACTGACATTGAGAATAAGAACAGTACAAGTCCAACATAGTTTGTTTGTGAATAAATAGAAAACGCATGCACTTAAAAAATATATTTTTACTTTAAAGGACGTTTTAAGTAATACACTAAAACTTGTCAGTGGTACCTGAACCTGTCAGAACCATTACAAACAAAATAAACTGTTTTTTTTTAATTTCCCAAAATTCAAACTTTTGGACATGTACTGTTCTTATACTCACCGATTGAATTAATATCTTCTTGTGTGTTAAATTTATTTAAGCTAATAATTTGTTTTATTTTCTAATATCCTTAATTTGGGTCATGTTTTACACAGGATAAGATGTGTCAGCCAATGAAGAAATGCAGACAATATAGCGTTGAATATTAAAAATATGACCTTATTCCTTTACCAGGAAATTGTACTTTACCTATTTGCCCTCTATGCAATAAAACTTTATCAATGAAACCTTATAAGGTTAAGGAATATTTGATAAACGTCCATAGCGACATAAAAGATGAATATTCGACTTTCTTTAAAACGGTCAAGGAAAAATATTTGAAAACAGAGTCATTGCGACCATTCTTAGCAACAACATCTGAGCGAGATGACGATGAACTGCGTGCTTCTTATAACATTTCAGAAATGTTATAAGAAGCACGCACTTATAACATTTCTTTACTGATTACAAAGTCCGGAAAACCGCACACTATTGGCGAAGAACTTATTCTACCTGCTGTAAGTGAGGTAATAAGCACCATGCTGCATAAACCAACTTTTGATGTTATACGAAGAATTCCTCTAAGCAACAATACAGTACAAAGAAGGATTGACGAAATGACGCAGTTCGTAGAAAATTCTTTATGAAAGTACCTAAAAAATCTGAATTCTCTATACAGCTTAACGAGTCTACGTTGCCAGGAAATGAAGCAACATTTTTAGTTTATGTGAGATTTGTAAAAAAAAAAATTACAAGAAATATTATTTGCGAAATGTTTGGAAACTGATACGAAGGGTGAAATAATATTTAATGAATTAAAAAGATTTTTTTAGGAAATAGATATACCTTTGAGTAATATCATTTCCGTTGCTACTGACAGTGCTCCGGCAATGGTAGGACAATACCGGGGCTTTCTAGCATACTTAAAACAATCTATACCGAATGAATCGTTTATTTCAGAAACTGGTCAAGTACATCTTTTCAAATTATTGGCCAACAAAGAAAAACATTATATCCTTCATACTTAAACAGATTTTCGCCTGAAAAAATTTCTGGTATTAGTGAACATTTTCCCGAAGTTGTTGCTGCCTGTCATTAAATTATGATATTTCTCAATTAATTGTAAAAAAAATAGTGAAAATATTGCAGTTGACTGGTTTCTGCATTAAAATTAGATTTAAATGGTACTTTCCTAATTTTTGTGTGGTATTATAATTTTTAACAATCAAGACACTATTATAAACTATATATTTTTTAAGGTATTATTCTGTATTTACTGGTATAGTTACGTTTTATTTCATTTTATTATTTATTTATTTTTATTTTGCCTTACTAGTTTCAGTTTGTCTAGCAAACTATAATCAGAGGGGGCAAATGTGTAATTTTGCTGTGTCTTGATTTTATCTTATCTTAAATATTTGGAATTTTATTTGACTTTTTGCAATTTTTATTTTTTTAATGGTACATACATTTTGGATGTACTACCTATAACTATAAAGAACAAAATTAAAAAAAATCCAATTATTTAAGATGAAATAAAATCAAGATAAATGTACAGCAAAATTACACCTTTTACGCCTCTGATGATAGAATGCTAAACAAACTGAAACTAGTAAGGCAAAATAAAAATAAAAAAATAATAAAAAAAAAATAAAAAAAATAACTATACTCGTAAGTACAGAATAATACCTTAAATAAATAACTGATAATGTGGATAAAACCTTAAACTTAAATATTTTTTATTTAAACACAGAATAAAACATAACATTTTCCCTGGTTTCATTAAAATACCATAAAGCAATTTAAATTAATTTTCTGATTTGTTAAATATACCGAACTACAAAGCAATGGTAACTAATGATAAACCAATGATCATTGTCACCATGGTATTAGTATTATACAAAATACCACAGGACTTTTACTGCAGAAATTTAAATTTACTACAGAAACACGCTATGTGAGTGGCTTGACAGGTTTCTGCACTAAACCCGATATTCATTGTCCATTATATCTCATAAAACGGAATGGCAGTTGAAGTTATATTGCAGGAAAATATGTCCTGACAATAGGAGATACTGATTCCGCAAAAAATAAATATCAATAAAAATGTCTGTTGACCTGTTTCTGAAATAAACGATTCAAATATATTATCTGTACATTGTGTCATTCATCGACAACATCTAGTTACCAAAAATCTTAGTGAACGTCTGCATTGTGTTATTAAAGCAGTAAATAATAATAAGTCAAAAGAAATGCCTCAAGAAAGATATTATTTGCTCAACTTTGTTTGGAAAATCATGAAAAATATATTTGTTTACTACTTAACATGCATGTACGTTACTTATCGAAAAGTGCACGTTTGGATCGATTTTATGCACTTTTTGTTTCAGTATTGGAATTCCTGGAAAGTAAAGATGATGATTTGCGGCTCAATTTAATTAATTAAAAAAATGACATAGCTGAATGACATAGTCACGAAACCAATTGGAAACTGTAAGGGGATTAATTAAATTTAATCAAAACTAAAAGTATAATATCTGCCTTGGTTTCAAAATATTTTCTATACAAATAAATCTTGGGGAGAGGAAAATTTTCCTTGTTTCCAAATTTTTCAAAATTGCAAAAACAAGATGACGATTTGCTTGCTTATAGTCAACACTTAACGGCTCTTCATTCTGATGCCTGCCTAAGATTTGAAGGCATTTTTCACTTGGTTATCCTCGATTGTATGTAAGACCGTTTTGCAAGAAGATCTACAAACTCAGATGATTATATTATTACTACATAATACACTATATTAATACAGGAGCAAGTTATTGAATTATCCACAAATGAAGAGCTGCAACCAATGTTTGAACAAGGATACCACACATTTTGGCTACAAAAACAGATGTTAATTTTATATCCTGCATTATGTCATGTACAAAAGCTGTTGATCCTGCGTTACTATTTAGAAGAAAGTGGCTTTTGTGCAGTTATTAGCATCACGAAAAAAAACGACTAGAAATTAGGGCTCGTGCAGACTTACAAATGTTACTCACAAATATAGAGCCGAACATAAATAATCTCATATCTTCCCATTAAGTTCACCGATCTCATTAAAAAATGTATGTTTTTGTATTTTAAAACAATAATTATAATTTCAATAAATACTATTTTATATATCAAAATGTGTTAATTGTATTTTATTTTTACATCCAGTTGCCATTGAAGGGCTCAACGTTAAATATTTAGAGTTATTTTACTTGGGGGTTCATAGTCAGGTTTTTACTATCAGAAGGGGTCCATGGGCATATTAAGTTTGGGAACCACTGCTCTAGGAGCATCAGCAACGATGCTCTATTACTATCAGAAGGGGTCCATGGGCATATTACGTTTTGTAACCACTGCTCTAGAAGCATCAGGAACGATGTTTTTTTTTTATAATTACATTATTTATTGCCCGTTGAAGAGTTTTTATAAGATCGTCTTCAATATAACATCATTAGCATTTGCATAAAATTAAACAGTAACAAGTATCTCAAATTAATTTAATTCCCTTTGATATCCCGCGTTATTACACGATTTACATGAAATAAATTGTCGCAATTGTAATCCCAAGCATCCCGGCTAATGCATTATTCTCATCCCGATTGTGATACCGCGTCGTCCTTTTGCGCCCTCATCATTGAAAACCTCGCAATAAAAGCAGCAATAGACCCTTCGTTCACTCCTTTCATCAATCGAGGAACGGGACTCGACGCGAAGAATGGGCTCAGCGCCTCCGGCTCTGTACGCCGTAAAAGGCAACTAATGAGCGTCGGTTTTTGTAACAATTTAATTCACACGAATCCGCCGTTCAATTCAGAAGGGATGTCTAAACGCGACCCGAGACCATGGAAAGTCCACAATTGCGGGTTTTGTATGAATGGAATAGGATATTCGCATTATTCTTTTAAATGTGTGCCATTAAGGTCAGTAGGGCGCGATAATATAATACAGTAAATGACTTGCGTATGACTTTTATGACTGCAATATATTTTCTTCTAGACAACTATTCCAAGTGATTAGTGAGTGCACGAATGGTACGTAGAGAGGTATCTGCCTAGTACAGATCATGCTAAGCTTCCCAACATTAATTAACTTCACGTGTGCATCGTCATGCATTCAGTACAATTGAGAAATTTAGACATTTATTAAAAAAAACTTTATCAGCAAAATAAAATTTAAAAATAAAGTTTTTGATATTTGTATTTACTGATATAATTATGTTATTTAAATATTTATATTATTATATAAACTTTAAATACTTAATATAATTATATTAGTACCTACCTAAGTACTAATAAAAAAAGCTTAACTAACTGATATAATGGATAAAACCCTAACAAGGACAAAATAAAATTATATTAAAAAAATCTATTTAACCAAACCATACAAAAATATATTACATAATATGACATTGATGTACTGTTCCTACTATAAATTTTAACTAAACTAAGTCAAATCACATATAGTTATTCATGTAAATATCTTTCAATTAAAAGGCCTCTTTACAAATAGGTGGTATAGGGAATTGTTAGTAAACGGCAACCACGATATTTCATGAACGGGTTAACATAATAAAAAAGGATACATTATGTAGAAAGTTTATTATTTATTATATTATTATCATTTATCTGCAATTATGCCGAGTAGTTTTAAAAAATAATTAAATGATGATTTATTATGTTAATTAAAGGAATGGCATGTTTAGCCGATTTGTGATATTTTCTTCTGCATTTATTCTGAACAAGTGAGAAATTTATCTTCAGAACAACGTTTACTAAACATATTTAAAACAATTCTACATATTATTGATAACTTAAAGTAAGTCATAGTCCAATAAATGTCTTTAAAATTGACAAAAAGATATATCTGGAACAATAATAGTCATTTCGAAAAGTAACCAAGTACGTAAACCTAACTATACTTGTTAAACGGCGTTTTTGTTTTTTAATTTGTATTTTCAATGTCTGTACGAAAATCTAAAACTAATCTAAATGCAATAATCTGACATAGAATTGTATTGAAACATTAATAAAATCCAAACTTTTTGTGATTTTCATAAATGGTGCATGCGCCGGGTACAGACTTCTATATAAAAATGGTGCAGGTGCCGGGTACTAAGGGCTGATCTTCAAAATATTTGACTAATCTAAGTTTTACTGACTGGTGAGTATAAAGCAGTTGGGAAATCGTTACATTTTTATTAAACATATACAGGATGTCTCTAAATTATGTGGACATAGCTTAACCACAGATTACTGGGATCAAAAGAAGACGATTTAACAAAACTGATGTATATACAAATGCGTTTGGTTTCGCCAGTATTCAGCTTCAAAGTTAATTAAAAAAACAAAATTTGCTTATAAAAAGAGAACGTTTACATTGATTTGGATGGATCCATTTATGAAAAAAAAAACGATTTTGTGTAATTAATAATTATTATAATATTTGTTTATTATTTTCTTCCTTCTTAAGGAAACCGAAACCAGTCAGGTGAAAATATAATAAAAATAATAAAAACAAAAAAAACATCTTTATATCTAAACATATAAACTACCAGTGAGTACTCCAAAAAGAAGGAAGAAGACAATAAAAAATATAATAATAACTGGTATCCAAAATGGATTAAACTATAACAAATATTATATTAATTCCCTATAATTTCTTGACAAATTCAACAATTTCCTATAAAAGTAATGCAATATGTACAACATCGCTACTGACATGAAACATTAGTCTATTTAAAAATTATATTTTCTGAATTAGGATTAAGTTTAGTTGTCCTTTTTTGCAAAATTACAATTGCTATAAAACTTAGGCAACAATACATAGGGTCATTGATGTAAAATATAGTTAAAAATAAAATTTCACAACCACGATTGAGTTATTAGAACAATTTCATTTAGAACTGCAATTGTCCTTTGAAACGGTTATCTAATGTAAGTATGGGAAGAGTGGGAATATCGCAATCTGTATAATACTGGCCATGCTATGAATAAAAATGCAATTCTAGTACTGGACATATCCGCAAAAATAATGATTTTGATTACTCTGTACGAGCAGTGGAAATGCAAAGTCAATACAAATAATTAATGTTCACATTTGTGGAACACTACAAAGGGTTTAAATTGTAATGAATAACATTAATTTGTTTCTGTGCCATACATAACATTTCATTTATATTTGTAATCAAGCTACTAAAATGTAGTATTCTCAATTTCGGAACACAATATTTTATCAGGCAGGGAAATGGATAAATAAATAAATACTTGAAATATATCCTGACAATAATGTGCATTAAATAATTAAATTGTTAATTGCGAGATACAATAAAACTGTATTATAATTGGAAACCAACTACAAAAGTATTATATATATATATATTTTATTTGTATTTTGGCATATAAAGAGTCACTTTTTAAAACTGGCAGTAGTTGCAATACGTTGTACTTTTCGTAACTAGTTAGGACATGAAACACTTTTCGCAACTGGTGATGAAATATTATATTGTATATAAGTGTTAAAATGGTAACGAATGCCGCAATCACTCAAGTCATACCAAGTTCTTTTAGGCCATAATATACATAGTATTTTTTTACGATAGAAAACTGGTGATTGAAAACTGATCAAAGCAAAAATTTAATTGACTTCTGATTATTTGCAAATGTCAAACTCATCAATTTTATTAAACTCTGTATTGCGATTAGTATTTTAAAATAAATTTAACTTCCAAATAATTTATGATAACACACTTTGTGTAAAATGTTTGTGTCATTCCAGAATTCGTAGGTCTCAATAAAGGCCTACTTTTAACATGAAAATGAGGCTTGAAAAGTTTGACAAATAAACTATCGTAGAAAATAGTGTATTGTGTAATGAGTGACGAAAGTAACTTTTTGGAAATGCAAAGCTAATACAAATTATCAATGTTCACATTTGTGGAACACTACAAAGGGTTTAAATATTAATGAATAAATTTTAATGAATGAAAATAGTGTATTGTGTAACGAGTGACGAAAGTAACTTTTTTTAGCGAAAACAATTTACCAAATGAGGTAAGGCTAAATGTGGGAATGTTCACGACCCCACAAAAATGGTTTTTACGACACTATACTTTTTCTACGCCCTCGCATAAAAACTTGAAAAAAATAATGTAAAGATATGCTTTATTTTTAATTCAAAATTACAAAACTATAGATCATATTTAAATTACTTATGATTTAAATATTGATTATTTGTTACATTTGAATGATTATTAAAATTACGCGGGTTTCACAATATCGCAATTTTTCTTTCAATAAGTTCGAAAAAAAATTCTCAGCCTTATTTATCATTTCTGGTCAATATTGGGAAGATCCTAATCACTTTTTGCATCAGAAATCATGATAAAACTACGTACAGCATTAACTGGCATGATTTAATATTGACGATAACAGTGATACAATACGGAGGTGAAAATTAGTAGGTAATTTTCATCCCTATGAACGAAAGTTTAGAAAAGGTAATTTTTCATGAAAATTTTTGGAGTGTAGAGAATTTTGTTGGTTGTTGAAAACTGCTCAAATTAACATTTTTTTTAATTCAGTGTAAGTTTTCATGAAATTTTCGACAATTTTCCGATTGTTGAGCATTTGTTGAAGAAACTGCTCAATTTTTAATTTTTTTAGCCGTAATTGTTAAGCAGTCGAACAGTTTCAGAATGTGGAGTACTGATTTTTGAAAATTTTACACTTTTGGAATTCCTGAGCAGTGGTTTATGACCAATGGCTATAATTTTTATAATTCAAGATAGAGATTTAGTAAATTTGCAATGTATTGTGCAGTTCTTTTATGCTGATTAATATTCTTGTTAGAAATATTACAAATATCTGGTCGTTCATAAAATATTATATAGAAGAAAAGAAACAGATAAGGCAGGTTAATACAGATCATCGATCGATTTGATTGATCTATCTTACATTTGAGACATTGAAAACTAGAGTGATATAGGTCTTTTTTTTAAATTCAGATAGGTTCACAAAGGATATTATCTCTTGTATATTTTTGGACTTATCTGAATTAAGAGAGAAAAAACTGACTTTGCCGTTCTGGTTTTCAACGTCTAAATTATTTGCTATTTTATCACTCATTCCAAGTATGATTCGTTTCATTGCTTGTGGCGTTTATTTTGTAAGCAAACCAATTTGCATAAAATAGAACAATAATGGATCACTTTGGTGCCGATTTACAATAAATTTCTTTAACTTTTCAAGTGTGATATTTTCATAAAATGCCAGAACCAGTTATCACACCACTTACACAAAAAAGGCATTTGATAACGTTAAATACAACTGTTAACATACTATGTTACATACAACAACATAGAGTGTTACATACAAGATTTTTCCCTAATATTGACGAAAGCGACCAAATTCGCAGTAATTTGAGCAGTTTTCAACAACCAACAAAATTCTCTATACTCCAAAAATTTTCATGAAAAATTACCTTCTCTAAAATTCAAAAATTGGTCAAAACGTGAGTGGTTAAAAATGTCAAGATTGGACTAATATTACTAGATAGTCAAACATAATCAATTTTCAAAATTCATTAGTCACAAATTCTAAAATTGACTAATTTTCATCAAACACTGCTTTAAATATAAACAAAATTGGCTCAAATATTCTAAAATTAATAATTTTTTTGAATATAATAATTTTTCAAAATTCAGTGCTTTAAATTTAGAAAAATGACAACACTTTCAAAAATCAGTGCGCAGAAATTCTAAAATTCAAGTAATTATTTTAAAGTGATGATAAATTTAAAAAATTCACTGCCGTAAATATAAAAAAAATGGCAACACTTTCAAAAATCAGTGCTCAAAAATTCTAAAATTCAAGTAACTATTTTAATATGTTAAATCTTCAAAATTGAATGAATATTCTCCAATTACATTCAAGATTGAACTAATATCCTCCGATAATCAAATATAATCAATTTTCTTTAAAAGTCATTAGTCACAATTGACAAAATTTTCAATAACCAGTGGTTTAAATATAATAAAAATGGCAACACTAAAAACCAATGCTCAAGAATTCCAAACTTCGATCAATTTTTTGAATATAATAAATTTTCAAAATTCAGTGCTGTAAAATTGATAATTAACAAATGTTACGAACCAATTTTCTATAATTTTAATAACTATGTACTCATTTTTCCCTGTATGTGTATATTTTTTAGGAACTGCCTCTCTAATTATACATCTATTGGTATATTTATAACTTTTGCACCATTTTGACCAAAAACCATATTACCATTTTAAACCATTTACTATTAGTGGACACAAATACCCATAAAAACCATTCTAAAAATTATATCAAAATTAAACTGCGTGTTGTGTATATCAAAACACCAATTTTACAGTACTCTGCTGGTCTAAAACTTTCCAAATATTCATTAATAAGTTATAAAAAAATTAAAAAGTTATAAGTTGTAAAACGTTATATGCAGTGTGTTTCACTTGAAAATTATTTGGGGTTTTGAGGTGACTCCGAACAAAGTTTCTCTATAATTTAAAAAAAAAACCTTAAATGCTTTTAGTGCGTAAATATTTGATCACAGCAGGCGAGTTATACACTAATGCTAAAATGTAGTTTACCTATTCAACAAAGCTTCACTAAGATAACATATTAAAACCAAAGTTTTTTTAAATCACCGAAAAATATAAAAGTTACTGAGGTTTTACCATTTCAAGTCAAACACACTGTGATACTACTCAATTTGGGATTCCTTGTATATTAAATCGAAAATTAAGCGGGAAATTTTTTAAAATCAATTATTCATGAATTAAAATCCAGTCCAATTAAAAATCACATTTTAAATGTAATAAAGAATCATTTTATTAAAATTATATTTAAGGGTAAATTAGGGCTTATCATGTTTCACCAAGTATTAACCACTCTTACATTCAATTTAAATATATATATATATATATATATATATATATATATATATATATATATATATATATATTTAATTATCGTGTTTTTTTTTCATTTCTGAAATATAGCTACAATTTTTATTATTATTAAATACGAGAGTAATCAAAGTGCCGTTTCTGAGGATAATTGCTCACCCAGTTATTACGGAATTACATTTCAAATGTACACATTTGCAGAATAAAATTCCGTGTTAATTATGTTTAATTAATTCACTGCGCAGCATTTGTTCTTTGCGCCACTGGGATTAATATTTAACGTGTGTAATTAATAAGTCGTGCTTTTAACTTTAATGAAGCGATACTCCTTGTGGACGTGAATAATCTGTGTTACAATAGATTTCAATCTACTTTAATAATGGAGTGTAGAAACCTCACTGTATGCTTCTATACAGTGCATATCATTGCAACTTGTCCAAACATAAACACTTGAATCCTATAGATATTTGGATACTTGGAAAAATAATATATATAGACATTACAAATAAGCATAAGGCCTCGGGTACGATACGAGCGGTGAGCGGCAAGTATATATGTCTAGAAGTAGCGGTTAGCGGCAAGCTCAAAGCGTCAAGTTTTTCCAGCACGCTCCATTCAAATAGTGAACAAAACGTTTGATTTGTCGTTCTGCCGCTCGTCACAGCCGCTCACCACTGGTAATATATAGCTGTGAGCTCACCGCTCACCGCACAGGTCTCAGCCGAGGCCTTAGAATTAATTTTTACATTAAATTTTAGGCATTTTCAGCCAAATAAAGATGACAGTCGATAGCCCTATAAAGATTGTTTATATATATATATATATATATATATATATATATATATATATAGATATATATTATTATATATCTATAAAGATTAAATAAATTAGGCGAAAGTAAAAATCTGCATAGAAACACAATTATAGATTTTCACAGATTACGAAGTACATTAGTATATTACATTAATATAACATATTATATAGGTACACAATTATTTCTGAAGTACCTAATTGCTCGCAATATTTTTTGTTGACAGCTTGAAGCCATCTAAAATTCATACGAGGAAAATGTAACTCACATTTCTCACCAAGCTTCTGCATTTCCTTTATGTCGCACCGTCCCCAACATCCACCCCCCAAATTTGTTTACATACATAAATCTCTGCTGCAGACAAATTTTTGGCTGCCCCCATCGCCGCCCCCGCACTCGGCCCTTCAAAAGAGATTGCTTTTTGCTTGCAGCCATCTCGGAAGGAGATGTTTTTGCTACCATCCCCAATTCTTGCAACAGATGGTTACGAGTCGTCCGGAATTGGCCACCGTCTGTTTTTGGCTGGGCAAGGTGCGGGGGTGACGTCGGCACGGCGCCACCCCCCAATGCGGGGGCCAAATCGGATCGAATTAAAGTTTAATGACCGCCGCGTTTGTTTGTCTTGGCGGCACCAAAAGGGGGGAAAATTCTGGGATTTTTTATTCGTCGGGGACGGCGCCTGGGGGCCGCTCAGGCAGAGGTTATCGGCACCGTTTAAAAAGTTGGCAGATTAGATGAGGGTCTGTATTGATTGCGGCGCCAGGAATAAATCCTGGAGCTAATTTTGGGGGACAGTGGCCATTCATGAATCGGATTTCTATTTACGGCCAGACATAAATTATTTAGATTCTATCCTATAACTTTCTATCAACTACGAGTATATTGTTCACTTTAATGGCGATAACACTAATAACATCCCCTGTCAAATACCACACGTATTACCAACATCAAACTCGTACGATATAACTTAAATTAGCCTTAATTATAATGTTGTTGTATTTGTTTTACTTTCGTAATGTCATATGACATTTTTTTAAATTAAAATTATTATGGAAATAACATTAAGGAAGTACAACTAATTCAATATTATAATAACTTCTCCTTACTATGAGGATCAACCATAACCTTAAATTAGCCTGTTTTAACTTTGCTACTTTAGTGACTATGGTTTCAAGATGGCTATTATCAAACTTGGTAAAGTTAAAAATGTATTCTTTGTATAGTTTATAATGTATTAGGAAGTATGAGGTAATTAAATTCGCAGTATTACCAACATTAAAATCGAACGAAATAACTTAAATCAGCCTGTTTTAACTTTGCTACATTAGTATCTATAGTTATAAGATGCCCATTATCAACCTTAATAAAGTTAAAAATGTATTATTTATATAGTTTATAATGTATCATGACGTTATTGTACGTGATTATAATGAAAATTATTATTTCTCAACAAACAATAAACCCCGAGAAACCTATAGCATAAAATTTACAACCTTCTCATCAAACCACCAATTTCCTTATCACGCTCCCCAATCAAGACCGCGTACGGCCACCACTTACAGCCCGGCATTCAATTAAACATCAACCCTTCATCCCTCCAAGACGCACGCATGGATCCGATCGTCCCACGCGTTCCCACGCACATACCGCGCCGGGGAATAAATTATGCATGCACCCCGGGCTGGGGGTGTGTGGTGTCTCGGTTCAGCGACCCCCGTGATCCACCGGGGAAGATCTCCCTGCATCGATTCAATCCGGCCACTTTACGGGCTTATTTACGGCGAAAACCACCCCTGAGCGCGCCCCGGGTCGAGCAGCCACCCCCCAATCAACCCCGTCCAGGACCACAGGTTCCCGGAAGTCGGGCCGAGGACGGGGGCGGCGATGCGATGTCATATTTTCGAAGTGGCGCGCGGAAGGGTGGAGTCTGCGAAGTCAGCTGAATGGATAGCGTTAATGAGTGACGAGATTGAGTGATGGGGCAATTTTGCAGGGGATGATTTTCCACAAGGGAATGTCTAGATTTGGTAATATGTTGTAAAAACAGTAATTTTCTTTTGAATCAATTAATTTGCTAGTAAATCTCTTCTACCTATACATTAAATGTCGTGTTATGACCTTTTTTATAATTATAATTTTTTATAATTTAGTATAAAAATTCCTCGATCTTAAAAATGGATCAACCACGCACAAAATGACTTTTTTGACACCATATCACATATCGTCAATCATCGACAGAATTAGAATTGGAATGGTAGAATATTTTTGCAAATTCAAAATTTGCAAACTACCAAAAACTACTGGGACATCCCAATTTTTCAATGAAGCTCAAATATGAATTTTGAAGTAGATCACTTAAGACAAAAATTTCGTTTTAGAAAATGTTCATTACAATATATTTCTTTACTAAGTAAAAATCACTTGATTAAAGGTTGTGCGTTAAGGTTTCGTGATAGTCGAGACCAGATTAACTTGGGTGTGAAGGTGTGATCCATCGCAGTAATTTGGCAATATTCGATGTAATCGTAAATAAATTTGTCAGATGAATAGTGAATCAATTATGTTTTTTGCATAAACAATGCGGACTTAAACAACATATCTGGTCCCGACTATAACGAAACCTTGACGTACAACTCTTAATCAAGTGAATTGATTTTTTTTCTATCATTTACATAGCAAGGGAAGTTGTAACGAAAATTTTTCAACACGAAATTTTTGGCTTAACTGACGACATCGAAATTCATATTTGCGTGAATCATTGAAGTTGTTTTTGCAAAAACCTCGCGAATTTAAATAACATATCTGGTCTCGAGTATAACCAAATCTTAATGTACACTTTTTAATCAAGTGGACTAACTGTTTTTCTATCGTTTACGTAGCAAAGGAAATTGTAATCATGATTTTTTTTTTAGATCCAACATCTTGACAAACGTCTCCTGTCTCCTCTGATTGCATTAGTGTGTTACCTGTTTTTACATTAATGCTAAATCTCTTGTACACTCGGGTTTTTAAAATATGATTTTGTGTCTTTAGTGGATCCTAAATATTTTATTGAGATTACAAAACCAATACAATCTGATGACTTTTCAGGTCACACAAGCTGCACACAAGAAATTATATTTTTGGATGAGACTTCATCTGTTTAGCTTTATTTTTTCTAATTTTGAAGGAATATTTTGCAATTTCTCCTAAATCGAAATATTTAGCGTATATATTTCAAATTTTATCAACAAACTTCTTAAATTTGTCTTGAATCTTCACAACTTTTCTGTAATCAATTTTCTGGGTGATAATCTTACATGATTATTTCTAATTTTAAAGGAATCTTTTTTGTTTTATATCAAATATAAAAAAATGTTATTACGAAAAGTTGTTTAGAATCTACGTTAAAATATATGGTCATAACCATCTAGTCCTAAAAAAAACTAGTTTCGATATTTTTATCCACACTCTGTGTAAGTACAATACAATAAATGAATGGATAATTTCATTTCTCTCAGAATATATCAAATATGCTTTGAACTCTGAAATAAGTATAATTAGTGTTGTATCTTCACAAATTTTCGCGGAAAATTTAATTTCTTGAAGAGACTTCAAGAGACTCGTTTTATCCTAGTCAATGATATTGAGCGAGAATGTAAGAATTTTTCCACTTTTATCAAAACATTCTATAAATTCGTCAAAAATATTCAGCATGCTTCTATAAAATTATAATTCCTCGAAGAAATTTTGGAGATATGTGTTTCTAATATCGAAAGAGCTTATTTTTTTGCTTAGTCTTTAATATTAGTCTTTAATATCTTAAATTATTCCTCTGTTATCCAGAAACTTCTAAAATGCATCTTGTACCGTCACGAATTTTCTACGAACTTTTACTTCCGGAATGGACCATAAATTTAACATTGATTTTAAAATTTTGATGGAATCCGTTTGAATATGTCCTAAATAATGATTTTTAGCATAAATACCCTGCTTGATTTTCACTGTTGTGAAACGGTGATTTTTTAAATTTTTATTTTAAAATTTATCATTGCTGTATTTAATGTTTTAAGGAAATATAGTGGATATGTTATTATGATAGTTGTTAAATAACTATCACTTTTAGAAACTTTGAATGAACAGTTTGCGTAAGCCACCCTGCATATAAATATACATATACAAAACTAATGAACCTAATGAAAATATGTTACTAATAATAATAATAATTTATTTAGGTAATCAGCATTACAAATTACTAATTACTAAAATTACTTAAATGTCTGCATTGGGCAGCTTCTGTAAATAATATTTTCTATTACATTTATATTTCCAAGAAAGGTTGGACTTGCGAAATTGAATAAATTTACGAATGAAAATGCTGAAAACAATTACTGATTAAAAATTTAGCGCAAACGCTAAATAAAGGTAAAATGGATATTTTAAAAATTCTATGCCAGATTTGTATACAGTGAGCCTGAATATAATTCTTTTGAAAATTTGACGACGAGTATGTCCTTAATAGGTGAGAAACACAAATGTTTAACTTTCCGAGTTGGCCAGTACTTATCTGTTAGTCACTGAAATTTCTAAAAATGTATCTAATGGATAATTTAAAATTTCATGCAAAATTTGTATACAATATGCCGGAAGATAATTCCTCTGAAAATTTGAAAAGTATGTCCTCAATAAGTGAGAAAAACAAATGTGCAACTTTCCGAGTTGACCACTACCTACCTATCTGTTAGTCACTGAAATTTCTAAATATTTATCTAATGGATATTTTGAAAATTTTATCCAGATTCGGATACAGTATGCCTGAAAATAATTACTCTAACAATTTGACGTCGATTATGTCTTAAAAAAGTGAAAAAAATTGAATGTGTAACTTTTCGGGTTGATCGCATTTTTATAAATATTCAGGGTTGATTTTCTACCCTTCTACGGTAGATTGAAAAGTGTCACTTACAGGGTGTATTGACAGACCCTTTAGGACTAACATACATAAGTTTCATTTGGCAACCATTTGATGCACGCTTTTTATGATATTTTTAAATATTCTGAATATTTCGGTATCGGTATCGGTTATCAGTCACTGAAATTTCTGAAAATTTATCTAATGGATATTTTGAAAGTTTTATGTCACATTTGTATACAATATGCTTGAAGATAATTCCTCTGAACATTTAAAGAATATGGCCTTAACAAGTGAGAAAAACATATATTTAACTTTCCGAGTTGACCAGTACCTACCTATCTATTTGTCACTGAAATTTCTAAAAATTTATCTGATGGATATTTTGAATATTTTATGCCAGATTTGTATACAGTAATATTGTTAATATTGTAATATTACTCCATAGGCCTTCCATGCCTAGGGTTTCTTTCATTTTTCCGTTCCTAATTCTACTTTTTCTACCCAATTTTGGACAATACCAGAAAGTGGTCTGAATGTATTTCTGATCCTCTTGTTAATATTGTGTCTTTTACCTCTTTTTTGTATGCTTTGTTTATTATTATGTAATCTATTAGCGACTTTTCGTTTCTACTTATTACTTCTCTTGTGTATTTTTATGGGTCTTTATGCTGAAATAGTGTGTTTCTTATTACTAAATTGTTTGCCAAACAGAACTCTATGAGCATTTTCCCATTTGCATTTGAAACCTGAAAACTTTATACCAGATTTATATACAGTATGCCTGAAGGTAATTCCTCAGAAAATTTGACAACGGGTATGTCTGAAACAAGTGAGAAAATTGAATGTATATCTTTCCGAGTTAACCAATACCTATCTGTCACTGCAATTTCTGAAAATGTATCTAATTGATATTTTGAAAGTATTGTGCCGGAATTGTATATAGCATGCCTAAATATAATTCTTGCCATCAAAAGGTCATTTCACATTTGTGTTGCTATTCAAAAATTATATATGTATTGTCAATAGATACATAAATCTTATATACGCACGATTGATTATTTTTTCTTCAGGGTGAATCAAATTTGCATCGAAAGCAATTTAAAATTAATTAACACTGTTTCATACAAATGGTAATAAAATTTTAGACATCATTGCTGCAATTTATTTTCTCTTTAACATGATTTTATATTGCATACTGTAATAAAGTTCCACTTACTCGAGTGCCACTCACTCCATCGTTTATTAATGAGCTATAAAACATCTGCGTGAAGCTAAACATCCAATTAAGCAGCCATCTAATTAAACGGATCGATTAATTAAGTTATATGACAATGTGAGCCTTGCGAGTGACGCTTTAAGTAATTAGAGACGTTTCCTAGGGCCGGAACGTAATTACATCAGTCGGAAAATGCGCGAAAATTTAAAAACGGCTTTCAAGGTAGGTGGATGTTGTAAAATAGAAACAAGTGGAATGAGGAAGCATTACTCAGCTGTGAGCAGACAATGTATTTTAATAACTTCATCAACTTCATGTGATATGTAAATATTCCGCGAGAAGTGGTGATGGCTGACACTGGAAATATCAATCATTGTTTCTTGAAAGTGTGCAATTATTTCTTAATTATTAAATATGTTAAATATAGTGTAATCCTAGACCCATTATCTGTTAACACAGTTATTTTTAATTAACATATACTTTTTTAAAAAGTTAAAAATATGTTTTACCTGTCTGTTAAAAAAGCTAAACGTGTAAGTCATACACCATGCAAATATTTGCAAATATATCAAATAATTGTTTCTAGAAAATGTGCGAATATTGTTAAATATTTGAATGCACATTAAGGTACAAATGCACATTAAAATTGTGCTATTTTTAGTTGGCGTTTGTGAAAATTTGAATCTCACAAACCCACCTGAGAAGTGTATAAATCCAGTAATTAAATTTAACATATTTTGTTACACAGTTACAAAACATTATGACGATAATTAAATATGATCTCTATAAGTTCGAATTATATTACTTGAAATCACTGGCCGATACTTATGCAACGACACTTGCAATCATTGAATATGCGGTCAGTATTAAAAATTCAAGCCGCGATAATTAGAATTATGCAGCGTTTGTTATTCCACGAACTCATACATACATATTTGTAGGTAATTAATTCACTGCTACGCTCATAATATTCATGCAAATTGCTATTATTATGAACCAGTCATGAAACTTAAAAATACGTGCAAATTCGCTTAAAAACACAAATGACGAAAATTTGGTATTCTTGTTTAATCTGCAATCTGTTATATCTGTTATATCAATCTGCTATATCTGGAATAAACAGCAATATGTTTAATCTTGCGTTATTTACTGAAATTTCAATCTCAATACAGTATTTTTCTTTTGCTTTTCGCTTGTGTCAATTTTGTGTTTCACAATTTCTCAAAAGGCAAATGATGTCAATTATATATTTGATATAAAGTGAAAGTGATTTGAGAAAAAAAGTAATTTGTAATTGTAATTTGATATATATTTCTTGACATTTGATACAGGGGAAACTAATTTGACAAATGTTGAAACAGAATTGATAAAATGGGAAGTAGAAGCAAAAGACTGAAAGGTACAAATTCTTTCTTACACTTTTGGTAGGTAAATGTAAAACAAAGTCTTTCAAATAGATATTAACTGAATTTCCCATAGAATAGTTATTTTCATAAAGATGAATGCATGCTTCAATTTTATTTTACGTGTTTATTTTCATCTCTAGAGTAAAAAAGTATCACTTTCATGTACAGTTAGCAGTGCAAAAATTGCTACTTTCACATATATAAGTAGAAAAGATAGTTTAGTATTATGATAATATTCTGGCTCAGTTTTACAGTTTTACAATAATTACTACAGTAAGTTTTAGTATAGTGAAAATACTTTCATATAAGATTAATACGATAATTACGAAAAACATTGGTATTACCGATATAATTGAAGCTAATAATAAGCTACTAAAATCTGTGTGGGACTTAAAATATCATTAGAGTTTGATATAACTTACTACTTATTGCTTTATTAACGCATTTCGGAACTTACCTGGAAAAGAAAGAAAAAGTTAAGACTACAAAGATGTATTGCCTACACTAAAAGCGTTATGTACAAACTACTTCTGAATATTCTTTATGAATAATTCTGAATATTAATAAATATGAATTTTGTATGTTGTATTCTTTAGAATTTTTATCCAGGCATAAGATATCGCTGGCATAATAATTTGTATTAAACACACTAAGGTACTTAAAACATTATATCTGAAATGTTAATAAAGCATAATCTAATTATTATGTTTGATTATGTAGGCTGAATAGTAAATATGTATATCACTGTATGCATAATATTGTAAATATAAACATTATTGGGGGGTCTTTGCTAGAGCCCAGATATAATATATTCCAGGAATAATATTGCAACACATTAAATTTTGATTGTTTGAACATGGTTTGCATTTTCAAAATTTTATTCAAGAAATGAAAATCAGATAAATTAGGTACCAGAATTATTTCATAATTATTAATTTTTATTCGTCATTTTTTATAACTTGCGTAATTAGTGTAATATAATTTAACTCTATCTATAATTGACAGTCGAATTAATTACAGTATTGTCGCGGTATAGTGGCCATAGTATAATCATCCTCTAATGTGATCCTGCAGCATTAGAAATCATCAGTCAGTCTTCTTTGTGATGTAAGCTATTACCTACTTGTATGGCCTTTTTGTACTATATTCTATGTGTAATTTAATTTGATTTGACCTGTGTAAGACATACTAGTGTCAAATACATCAATAACTTATTATTATTATCATTGCAACATTTACATGATATCGTAAATTTGTTGAGTGTTTAATTATTACTAATTATTGAATAACATTTCTATTTAAAAACTAATATTATTTTAGATATTATGAGTGAACCTAAACAGGCAATGGACAAGGACTTGAGTAAAAGAAGTGCAAACTATAACAAAATGAACATAGTGGAAAGCAACAAAGAAATACAACAAGAAAATACAAAAAGGAGATAATGGAAAATTGGGACATGGAATATACACTGTCTGTGGGGAAAGGAAAATGAACTAGAGAAAGAATTCGAAGAAACCGGACCCGATGTACTAGCAATTACGGAAATGAAAAGGAAATGTTCGCAGATAATCAAGACGGAAAACGAGCACTATTTAATTGAATTTTCCCCTTATAGCGGAGTGGAAGTAAAAAATGAGCAGCAGAAGGAGTTGGATGCATATCATACATAAGAAGAACGGAAATGAAATAGAGACATGGGAAGCAGTACCACCAAGGATACTATACCTTTTCAAGTTCAAATTGAGATCAATCAATTGCAAATTGAGGAAAAACAAGTTTAAATTGATACCAATCAATTTCAAATTGAGACCAATTAATTTCAAATTGAGACTAAACAAAATCAAGTTGACACTAAACAATACCAAGTTGAGAGTAAACAAATAACATTTGTCATGACATCATGATATTGTTTAATATCATCCTGATTTTGTTTAGTCTCAATTTGAAATTGTTTGGTCTCAATTTGAAATTGATTGGTATCAATTTGAACTTGAAAAGGTATAGTATCCTTGGTGGTACTGCTTCCCATGTCTCTATTTCATTTCCGTTCTTCTTATGTATGATATGCATCCAACTCCTTCTGCTGCTCATTTTTTACTTCCACTTCCACTTAGTCTCAATTTGAAATTGATTGGTCTCAATTTGAACTTGAAAAGGTATAGTAGTTAGGATGAAAAATGTATATAGTAAATGTACTTTAATAGTATTATACGGGCCCAGTGAAGGTGATAAAGCAGACAACAAGGAAATATTCTGGAAGCAATTAATAGAGGTAACAGAAGAAGCAGAAGGCAAAATATATGTATTGGGGGATTTTAATAGCAGAGTAGGTAAAAAAGATGAGGAGAACAGCAAGCCAAGGGGAAAGAATAAGAAATAACAATGGCACACGAATGCTGCAATACTGCGGAACTAATAATCTAGTAGTAATAAATAAACTGTTCAAACATAGTGGCATACACAAATATACAATAGAAGTAAAAAGTAGAGAGGAAAACTCAAAAATTGATTATATCTTAGTGGAGAAAAACAAAATATCAGATATTAGAGATTAAAGGGTTGAAAGAAGATATGAAATAGGGAGTGACAACTTCAAGGTAGTAAGCGCAATAAAAGTATATGTATTAAAATAAAAACGTACAAGCTAAGAGAGATAGAGACATCCAGGAAATATGCGGAAAGGCTAGATAGAGAACTACAAAAAACAGGAACCAGGAAAGAAAGAAGAAGGGCGGGTGCAATTAAGAGAATGCATAATTTATACGGCAAGTATATGTTGTGATGTTAACAGTAAGACGAACAAGAAGCAGACAAAATGGTGGAATGAAGAAATAAGTCTTGCAATAAAAGAGAAGAAAAAGGCATGGATGAAGTACCTATCCAAACACAACCAGGAAGCCTTCAAAGAGTATCAAAAGTAAAAGGAAATAACTTTAAGAACTTGTAATAAGAGCAAAGATGAAAACATGCGAAGAGTAAGGTGAAATGTTGGAGAGAAACAGCAGAGAAAACCAAAAATTGTAATATAAAATACTAAAAGACAGCTTAAAAGGACGAAGATATAATAATAAACAAATAATTGATAACAATGGAACAGCGTTACAAGAAGACACGATGATAATGGCAAGATGGAAAGAATAATTCGAAGAACTATTTAGTACAAGCAGCAGTAGTAAAGGAGAAGCGGAATATGATCTTAAAAATGATATGGGAAACCAATAAAATATAGAAGAAGATGAAGAGCAGATAACATTAGAAGAGTTAACACATGCTATGAAGAGTATCAAATGAGGAAAAGCGCCAGGAGATGATGAAATGGAATCAGATATGTTGAAGTAGCAGTTCAGAGACTACACAACTTGATAAAGAAACTATGCAAAGAGGGAAGAATACCTACAGACTGGCAAATATCATTGATCGTACCAATACATAAAAATAGAGATAAAAAGGAATGTACAAATTAGAGAGGGATGACGCTCATAAGTGCAGGAATGAAGATACTAGAGAAGATAATAGACAAAAGAAGAAGAAACAAAATAGAAACATCGTTAGAACAAAGTCAAAGTGGATTCAGAACAGGAAGATCAACACAAAATCACATATTTTCATCAGAGCAATAATAGAAAAAGTGGTGCAAAGAAGACAGAAAATGTATCTAGGTTTTATAAACCTGGAAAAAACCTTTGACAAAGTACCGCGACAAAGATTATGATAAAGAAAATAGATAGTAGGACAATAAAAATAGTGAAGCAGATATATAATAATAACCAAAATGCAGTAGTATATCAAATTTGTAAATCCGAAACATTTAAAACAAACAACGATTTAAGACAGATAGGTTGGCTAAGACAGACATTATTTGTTTTATTTATGGATGTGATAATGAAATGCACAAAAGACAAAAGCAAGACCATAACAGTAGGATATAAAAGTATTGACGGATACAAATATCCGAAGGTGCTTTCGCCCATGATATTGTGATATACGCAAGCATAGAACAAAAACTGCAAGAACATTTCATAATTTGGGATGAGACTTTAAGAGAATATGACATGAAGATAAATATAAACAAAACCAAAACCTCGTTTAAAGCCTCGTTTACATTTGGAAAGTTTACTGGTGGAAAGTACTTGCCGCCAGTAAACTAACGATGTGTAAACCAGAAAAACGTCTTACTTTTTTCTTTAGTTTCTTTCGTGACAGACGTTTTTCTGGTGTGTCAGTATAAATAAAGATGGAAAAAAATACATCGAAATAAGCGCAAGAATAAACAAAGCAGTAAATGTATATTATGAAATGGATAGAACTATATTAATCAACAAAGAAATATCTAATATAACCAAGATGAAATTGTAGAAAGCTGTATATAGGCAATGTTAACTTATTAGTGTGACACATGGGTATTAACAAAAAGAGATAAAAGCAGAGTTCAAGCGATGGAAATGAAATATCTGAGGAAAGAGGTAAAAAAGACAAGATAGACAAGATAGATAGAATAAGAAATGAAGATATTGGATAGAAGTTAGAGAGAGAAAAGCTCAATGAATATATTGAAAGAAGGCAACTAGGATAGTGGGGCGACCGAATTAGAATGGAAAATGTCTCTCAGGTGAAAAGAGTGTGGGAAGCCAGACAAGTAGGAGTAAGAAATAAAGGAAGACCAAGGCATGAGTAGGATACTAGAATAAAGGAAATACTGCAAAAGAGAAGAAAAATTGTAAGTGCAGCAAAAAGTATAGCGCTGAATAGATCCGAATTAATTAGTGAATGGAGCAATGTAATTAATGAGTAATACAGCACAGGGAGCAAATTTTAAAGATATAATTGTAGTGTAAAAGTGTAAAGATGTAAATGTAAACGTGAAGAGAAATATATGTAAAACGCCGACTCCATAAGTTATAAGGCAGTCGATAAATAATAATTATTATAGTTGTTACAAAATATGTAAATATGGATTGATCGTGTTTAAAATGTTTAATTTATTATTTTTCAGTAAGCACTCTCCCATTCAGTAATAAAAATAAACCCTGATATTTTATTTCTATACAGCTAATAATGCACACTTAGATTATAACAGCTTTTCTTCAATTTTTTTTTATGTAAGTTATTTTTTTCTTGAGTAGGTTTAAAATTCTGGTTATTATTTTATTATATTTATTATTGCCTGATGAAAAACTAATATATTTTTTTATTTGCGTATTTTAACAACGGCCTATGTATTTTTTCTTGATTTTGTTTCACCCATGTCGCCTTTTGTTGCAAAATGTAAAATTTCATCGCATTGCTATGCTGAATTAAAAAAATGTATTAAAAGTAATAGCAAGAGATTAAAACCTATAGAGGTTGTTTATGCGTTTATGTGTGAGCCTGGGGGTTATATTTTCAACTCAAAGGAGGAGCAGCGCAAACAAACATTTTAATATTCCAGCGCGCTGAAACCCCCCTGAAAACACACTGATCGGCAGTATTTTGTAACACACAGACCGTAAACATAGCACGCGTTTTCGCGATTTCATTAATTAACCAAATGCCGAACAAACATTTGCCAGGCAAATACTAGAAGCACGTTTGGCAAAACATCGCCGTTAATACCAGTCCCTCGGTGGCATATGAAACCGTATTAACACACGAAAATAAAACGAAACAACTGTTCTACAGAAGTCACTGGCTGTTAACCCGGCGCCTCCGCATTTATGGCCACCACTTGAATCGAAGGATTGCAGTTTATGTGGGGTCGTGATTGTTATCGGAGCGAGGAAATCCAGTGGATTGAATTAAATAATGAGCTTCGATTACGCGGCCGTTATTATCCAAGCTGGACATTAATTTCCAATATGGCAGCGATTAAATTGTAAAAATTAATTTACCCTGTCACGCTCGCAGCACGCAAATCGTAAACACGAATCGCTGGGCCATAAAAAGCCGCGGCGTTTATTGTTATCGTATTAAATTTTAACGCGTGGCCAATAAAAATAATTCACGAGTTCAATTTGCTTTGATAAATAATAATTGTCAGCTCCAATACATTAATTTGATTGCATAATTATGGATATGATTATTCAATTGCAAATATATTTCGTTGTCTTCACAAGTTTAATTATTTATAAAACTACTGACATTTTATTTCACCCACGCTGATATACAAGAGAAATAGCCTACAAATGCTTGTAGCCAGCACTTGTACAGAGAAAAAGTCATACAGACAAGTAGTCATTAACAAGTCCGAAAATAGTAATAAAAATGAAACCCAAAAGCAAGATCAAAACGCTTTCATTCAAAACTCTCTTCAGCAAATTATAAAGAAAGTAACAAAACTGGACGAACTTATAAACAGGCTTGAACATATATATATATATATATATATATATATATATATATATATATAGGTATATATATATATATATATATATATATATATATATATATATACTCGACCCACGTATATTGTGACATCCGGCAAAAATTTTAACCTTTCTGCATCCACTGTTCAGAAAACAGATACGTGTAAAAGAAAAATATGACTTTATAAAATCGATGTAAGAATGCTCATAGGAACAAAAAATTTAGACCATACACAAAATAAAATAATTAAAATTACCATCTCTTTGACATCCGGTATACATTTTTATTTCACTCATCTTATGACATCCATAAAAAATATTGTATCTTGTGACATCCTTGCAGCGTTGCCAATTTTACAAATCATTTAGAGTGCTCCATTGCTTCACATTTTAGTTAAGAAAAATAAGTGTTGTGAATATAACATTAATGTTTATTTAACATTTAAATTCTTAAATAATAAAATAATAAAAAATACAAATAGTTCATGACATTTTACTTCTTGCTGTACTTGTTGACAATGAATATTTTTATTTGGGTCCAAGTTTTGTTATAAAATGTTGTTGAATGCTTCTTCATTAAATCGAGACACTCATGTTTCCTTGGAGCTTTTTTAGATGCCAAATGTTTTTGGAAGTATATTTGGGCAAATTTCTTTTGTTCGCTTGTCCATGGTATCAGGACACGACATTTTTTCTTCTGCAAACAAGTGTTAGAACATTAGTAAATAACATATAACGGAATAAGGACTGTAAGAACATTTTTGTGTCAGAGTAAAGGGAATGCAAAATATATGGAAATTGTAAATGTCATCCTAAAAAATACAGGTAAGTATTCCTCCTCTAGTGCATGTGAATGTAAGTAACTTTTTAACAGTTTTATTAAAATTATTTACGTGTATCTGTGATATTCTTACCTGATTCTCATCATTAAGATTTGGAGATTGTGTTTGTTCTTTTATAGTACGTAAGGTGTGCTTGTTTTCTGCCAACTAAAATGATTTTTTTTCCATCAGAAGTAAAAGTTTAGATACTTTAGCAATTTGCAATTTATCGTCAGTTTTTCTATAGTAGTTTAAGTGTGTTGCTTTCTCATGTCCAAGATGAGTCGAAAGTTGTTCCAAATCACTGTCTTCCATTGAAATTATTTGTGCAATAGTCGCAATATGTTTTCTTAGACAAGTCACCGTTATAGATTCAATATTTATGACCGCACAATCATCAGCAACTTTCTTCAATACCTTGTAAGACCACAAAAAACTATTGTTAGTGCTTGGGTTTCCAAAAAGGTAAGGATTTGAGGAGGCTACAAGTTTTCTGGACTTCAATAATATGTCGGTATATCTTTGCATATCTTTTGTAAATATTACTGGTACCGCTCTACCTTTTTTCCGCGAATTGTAATTCGTTTTATGTTTCTAATTAAAACCAGCTCTGTGGCCGTCAGTGACTGATAAATATCTTCAATTGCTGATTCATCTTCTTCTCTTAAATAATCCTCTATTTTAATTCGTTGCGCCTCACCGGATCGTTTTCTGTTCAAAAGAATGACATGGGCTAGAAGGGCTTCAGTCAGATTTCTAACATATAATGAGCTATATGGATCGTTCAGCAATTTTGTACACCACTTTTCTTCTTCTCTAACAACGAACTTATTCATTTTTATAACGTCCTCTGTTAATGGTATCATGCTGCCTTTCTTCCAACTCTTAGCAGATAAATCTTTGTTTGCATTAGTAGAAACGTGGAAGCGAAATTGGGTTTCTATCATTTGTCTTAATATTTTAATTTCTTTATTTTTAACCATATTATTTTCCTTCGCAGCAACAAACATGGCAGTATCGCAAATCTGTTTGAGAACAGTCGCCCATCTTAAAGCAAGTGAGGGGCTTCTAAATGTGTCTCTATCTGGGTCATAACCGGAGAGTTCATTAGTAGCATCAACTAATTGGTCAAAATAAGAGGGTTTCAGGTAATCAATCAGTTGACGTTCGTTAGGTTCTTTATTTTGCAATACTTTTAAAAATCTGGCCAGTTCTCGCATACGCTGGGATACCGTATTAATTAGATGTTTTTCTTTGTGGCATCTATAATACCTCTGTCCGTACAATTTAATAAGAAAATCATTCATGACACTTTTTGTGATTTCATCAGCTGCCATATGAGGAAAAACTTTTAATTTCAAATCTTCAAAATTATTTTTACTCGACATATAAAGAAGTGTTAATCCATTTGCCTGAGCATGCTTTGACTCTGTTTCTTGAGTTTTCTTGAAATATTTCTTCATGTGGCGATGAAGATAAGTTCGTGTGAAAAAGCCTTTACATCCGGAACAAGGCAAATAGTCAGATGAGGTTTTCGGACATACAGATTTAGGTCTCCTTACTGGATTAATAAATCCTTCGTTCCCAAATGAATTTATAAAGTTTCCTGAAATAAAAACCACCCACAATTTTTAATGAATACGCATGTTAATTAGATTAAATGTGTGCACAAAAATGAGTAATAAGAAGAGCAATTTCATCTCGGTATTGAGAAACACGCAACATTATAAATAAATTGATAAATTGATCGTATTATACGTGCGATCAATTTGAAATTATTCGGATATTTTTTAACTCCTGTTAAAAAATTCTACTTAAAAATCTTGACAATTTTTTTTTAATTGAAGTTGAAGTAAACACTTTTATTTCTACCACGCATTTTTTCACAATTTCTCCCTTAATTGTGTACGTACGTACGTAGTTGCATATATTTCCTATGTAAATTAGAAAGTTTGCTCTACATTAGTAGAGCAAACATTGCTCTACATTAGTAATGTAGTTTGCTCTACATTAGTAGATTTAGCCGAAATTATGTATATAACATAATATATGCGGTAATAATTTAAAAGTTTTAAATTTAGTTATACGTATTTTTTCGGAATTCAATTTGTTAGAACATATCAAACTTTGTGTTGAAGTGCGATTTTTGAACTTGAAACAAGAAAGCATTGTAAAAAACAGCCCAAATAATTTCATCTAAATCCAACGCAATAAAATATGATATTTAGTTTTAAAAATGAAATGTTGGGCCTGTATTCATAATTGTGAGATGTAGATTCTGGTTTTGCAAATCTACATTCCAACTGCCAACTATATGCAACTTATATAAGCTAAATATATAAGTTAACTTCCAAATATAAATACCTCTTTTACGAATATCGTCAAACAAACATTTTCTCTGTTTCGAAGATTTTGGTAGTGACATTATTTTAATAACTTCAATTTCGGTTTCATGCTTACGAAACAAGTGTCGTGAAAAATTGGTTATATTCTTCTCACAAAAAATACAATGTTCTTTTTTGTATCTTTTAAGCGTTCCTTTTATATTTCTACTGGAACTTTTAACTACTCCGAATTGATTAAATTGAGTAAAGTTCTCTTTATTTCTTCCACTCTGTTCATGTTGTTTCTGTGAATTTGCATTTGTACCGTCTTCTTCAATTTCGTTTAATTGTGTTCGCTTATCTGGCATTGACTTACTAATATCTACTTTGGAATGAAGTGATAAAGGAAGCTCAACACTCTCATTTGAGTCACTTGATAAACCTGAAGAAATAAAACCTTTATAAAAGAATTATTCCAACACCAGATTACAAGTTTACCTAAATCACTGGCACACGAAGCAGTGGATGGAACATATTCTGTTCCAGAATCTGAAAATGGGCTGTGTTCCTGACCAAAAAAGTTCAACTCGGCATCAGCTGTAGGAAATACGTTCGTCAACCGAGTAAATGTAATCTCTTCGGACTTGTCATTGGTCTGTTCATTAGAATGCATTTCTGTTAGTGAAGGTTCTACCATTGTTATTTCTTTATCGGCCGATTCGAAAACTTCGAATCTGTTATCTCCTTCTTGGACGTTCAAAGGTATCTCTGTATATTGCAAATCGGTAGGCTTTATAGTAAAATTCGATAATACCTTTATATTCTCAGTAATACTTTTGCTACATAGAATATCTATTGATGATGTATTTTCTTTATTTCTGTTGTTTTCGCCATTCACATCCATTTGTAAATTTACTGTTTCAGTAAGTTTTACAGATTTTGGAGACAAAGGTCCTAAAAAAATAAATCAATCGAATAAAATGAACAATATTTTTCAAGAGGGTCATTCCCGGGAATTTTTAAAGATTTTTCTTACCCACTTCCCGGGAAAAAAAATCCCGGGAAATGATAGATGAAAAATACAAAAATGTTGCATTTTAATATATTATATCATGGCATGATTACTGAACAAATTTATGTTATTACTGTTATTATTCGCGCCAAATGCGCTGTTTTATGGAGCGGAAGTGCGAACTCACGAAAGACACTTTTAGATTTTAAGGGTTTATTGTAAATGATGACTGATTTATGAGCGAAATCGTCTATTCTTCGATACTGATATGAACGTTTCGACCACTCATTCCCTCTCCTTTTAATGTACACATTTCATGTCTTTCTTCCCGTAAATGCGTGAATGGAGAAAGATGCCCGCACATAATTATAGTTTTTAGAGTTAGTATACATTGGGGTGTCCGTAAGCTATAGCTATAAGGTACCCCCTCCCCATCGCCAACAAAATTACAAAAAATAAATGTGACTGTTTGAATTACAAAGAATTTAGATAAATTATTGAATGCTCTGATGACGATAGTGCCTACATCACATGAAAGTAAAAGATTTTTCTTAGCATCGTCAAATTTTTGCAGACAAAAACATCATATTTGAGCGATTCTCACTGGGCTTTTTCAACGTCTTTTTTTAAACCAATAAAATAGTATAATGTTACCTGATTTTAATGTTAATTAGTCTATTTTTATTTTTATAATTTAACCAGGTTTTTTTAAATATATCTTTATTTGATTATTTTCATCTTTATTTTATTTTTCTATTTTCAGGGATTCCCGGGAAATATATTATAAATTTTTTATTCCCGTTTCCCGGGAACAAAAAATGTCAAAATGATCCTGATATTCCTCTATGAACAATATTCAGGCATTCCTTTAATAAATCACTGTAGCAGTATTAACATAAATATAAATAAGTTGCAAATGTTTAAAATACCTATTGTACGAATATGACGAGTATAACATTTTCCACAATGTCTATTTCCCCTTAGGAAAAACAGTGAATATCCTCCTCGGGACCGAAATTATTACTTCGGCACGATTTTTAATAAAATAAGTACGCCATTTGTCAACCTCGTATCTCTTGTAAGAAGTAATGATTCGAATCTCATTTTTATCTCAAATTTAACTTTAACTTTCTCAAATTTATAGTTTTTTTTTCAAAAACAGTTTTAGAAATAATAGGTAACTCACCGAGGATTTTCTTTTTTAATACATTTACATCAATTTCTCTCAAATTTACACCTTGGGTAGTATGGCACGTTGGTTGTTTTAGCTCTAGTTCTCCTAGTCGTATAGTGTCTTTATGAGAAAGCATAGCTAAAATACGCTTTCCTCGTGATGACATGGTGATATCTGGTTGGATATTGTACCTATTAATCACAAAATAATGCTTAAAATTGGTCGATTATTTGTCACAATCGTTAGTTACAGGACAAACCGGTAACAATATAATACAACAATCACGATAATGTAAAACTGCGCGGTCGAACAAAAAAACGAGTCTGAGTTTAAGTTTTCAAATTTAAAATATGTGTTCTGTTAAAATAGAAATAAAATTGTGATTGCCAAATCTATGTTAGACCCTTACGGAAATATGTCTTAAATTGCATCGATACTTAGGCACTACGTCAGCCGGGTAATTCGCCAATTCTAGTCAAATATAACAAGAATGAGTCTCTGCTTGAGCTTTCACATTAATATTTGAATGGAATTAAAATAATTCTAACCCGACACGAAATTCAAAACGCTACTATTATTATGTTAGCGTCATCAATTTGGAGTTCCGTCATCCGGGGAAGTCCACTCCACGAGATTGCAAATGGGGACAATGCCGGGGAAGTCCCTTATTAACGGACTTTTCAAGCTGTGACCACATACCATCTGAGGGGAACAGGTTCCGACTCTATGGATTGGGATTGCACATTTTAAATTAATTGTGTACTTACCTAGAATATAAAGCACAATCGCACAAATACCACAGTTACACACTTGTACTACGTTGCCACGTTTTTGAGGTTATAACGGGCGTCAAATAAAAATTAATATACACGATCAACATCCGGATGTCACGACAGCCGCTAAAAATATGCGAATTCTTTATACAGAATATACAAAACCGGTTCTCTTGCGCGCCCCCTAATCAGTATGAAACGGAACTAAAAATATACAATCTTTTATAAAATAGTGTAATTTGACATCCTCCCGAAATGTTTACTACGCACTTCTACCTCATTTTCTAGATGATTTAACAAGTAAAACGTTGTGACATCCAATTTTGGATGCCACAATGTTTAAGGATGTCAAAGAGATAGTAAAAATTTCATGAACGGATCTCACAAAGATAGGTGGATATATATATATATATATACGTATATATATATATATACAGTGAGTTTTTTATTCGGCTGAACATGGGCATAAAATTGCCATGTTCATTTTAATAATAAACAAGTCATATCATTATTGAGCTAGGCAACCAAATTGTCATGAAATTCAAATGTTCTGACATCTGATGTCATTTATAACCAAATTTGTTTTGAAAAGTTCCAATAGTTTGCATTATTATGTATTCTAAAGAAGAAAAGATTTCGATTCTGCTGTGGTACAACCAAAATAACAGTTTGAGACAAGTCCGTGATTTATTTTCAGCCAATTATCCTGACCGACCTATCCCCTCTATTGGAACCATCCACAATACAATTATAGCCTTTAATAGCGAAGGATGTGTAGTAAATTCACATAAGAAGAGGACAAAAACGTGCCCCGTCCTTACAGAAGAAAAAGAACTTAACATTTTATGCTACGCTGAAGAAAATCCAATTTCATCTTTACGATTCATAGCAAGAGAGTTTGGCATTTCATACACTTCTGTGCATAAAACACTAAGAAAGTATAAATATAAAGCTTACAAATTTGGAAATCATCAGCAGCTTTTTGAAAGTGACAAAATTAAACGAACAGATTTTTGTGAAACCTTATTCAACTTAATAAATGAAGATGGAAACATTTTACAGAAAATAGTTTTCACAGACGAATCCTCATTTTCTTTGAATGGGACAGTAAATTCCCAGAATTATCGGTTTGTATTAAATACATACGTATCCATTCTCCTTATCCTATTATTTTGTTCTCCAACAGGTATTGGTCACGTACGAACCAGCACGTACAAAATCTTCCCCACACACAGTACAATGCTAGAGTTAATGTGTGGGTTGGAATTATTGACAATGTCCTTATTGGTCCCTTTTTTATTGAAGGGAATCTAAATTCCGCAAAATTTTTGGAACTTCTTCGAACACAAATTGTACCACAAGTTCAAAATTTAAATATTGAGAACCCGTGGTTTCAGATTGATGGAGCTCCACCCCATTCCACGGTGGAAGTCAGACGTTATCTCAATGAAACTTTTGAGAATCGCTGGATAGGGAGATTTGGACCTATCGCGTGGCCCCCTCGTTCGCCGGATTTATCCCCAAATGATTTTTTTCTTTGGGGTTACCTAAAATCAAAAGTGTACAATAGCGTACAAATTCAGAACGTAGAAGAATTAAAACAACGAATACGCACTGCCGGCAATGAAATAAATCCAATTTATTTAAGCAATACCGTGCAAGAATTTTACAATCGTCTTGCGTATTGTCTAGAACGTGAAGGTGGTCATTTTGAACATATTTTGTAATTTTCTTTCTTCTCTCTGCTATAAGTTTGAGTACTTTTAACATTCTTTGTAATTTGTTATCATCGTTCTCACAGTGACTGCATGGAAGGCGCAGGTGTTTGTTGCATCCATAACTAACCCCAGCACTTTCTTCATGAATCTTGTTGTTATTTTACTTTATGCTGAAGAGCTTAAACACTGTTTTCACACTCATGTACCATAGATTAATGACCTAACCTTGTTTCGAAATAAAATTTAATGAGAAAATAAGAAACATCTGATCTGTCATTTCATGACAATTTGGCTGCCTATCTCAATAATGATATGACTTGTTTATTATTAAAATGAACATGGCAATTTTATGCCCATGTTCAGCCGAATAAAAAACTCACTGTATATATACGTATATATATATATATATATATATATATATATATATATATATATATATATATATATATATATACTAAAGGAGCTATTCCCAAAAACCGCACTGTCAAGTAACATATTATGGAATGGAAAGCCAATGGACTCTTGCAATGCCAACAAGAATTGCAAGCAATCCTAGATATAGAAAATAAGAAAATATTGACATATGTCTTATTTCCGAGTCTCATTTTACAAGAGAGTCATTCATCAAATACAAACGATATAAGGTATATCACACCATACATCATGGAAATACAGCCAGAGGTGGTAGTCCTATCATAATCAAGGAAACAATTAAACATAACCAAGCGACGAGATATAAAACACCTCAATTTCAAGCTGCTTCTGTAAATGTTAAAACAAAAACGTACAATATCACTATCTCTGCAGTTTACTGTCCGCCTAGACATGCTCTCAAAAAATAACAATATTTAGACTTACTAAATAAACAGGGATATAAATTTATCATTGGCGGCGACTTTAATGCTAAACAGATTCAATAGGGATCCAGACAACAAATACAAAAGGAAAGGAACTAGGAAAAGGAAATGATCAAACAAAAGTATATTAAACATACATGCACCGACGGAAGAAAAGAGCGACGACGAAAAAGAAATCTATTATGAAGCTTTTGAAGAAGAACTCGAAACAATCCCTAAGCATGACATTAAGCTAGTACTAGGATATTGCCATGCGAAAATAGGAAGAGAAAATATGTTTAAACCAGTAATAGGCAAGTTTAGTAAACATGAAGAAACAAATGAGAATGGTATGAGGCTAATAAAGTTTGCGACTACGAACAAAATGGTGATAAAAAGTACGTTTTGGCACCAAACGGCATGTACACAAACCAAAGAGATCACGTGCAAATAGAGGAGAAACATGCAGCGATCATACAAGATATCAGAAGCATGATAGGCCCAAATATAGACACCGATCATTTTATGGTCAGGATAATATTCAAAATGAATGCGCATACTAAAAATAAAACCAACAAACAGGGAAGAAAACGGAAACCGATCGAGTGGAATGGAAAGACTATCCAAGAATATGCTGAGAGGATTGAGAAACAATACGAAACTTTAGACACTACGCGGACTAAGACTGAGGAAAGTTGGAAGAAAATGCAGAGTGTGATACAGGAGTCAGTCAAATTGATAGAACGTGCAGAAACGAAGAAAAAGAAGAAATGGTTCGATGCGGAATGCGAAAATTTTGTCAAAATAATGATCAACGCGAGAGCAATATGGTTGCAGGAAAACACACAAGCTAACAAACAAATTTATAAAGATCTTAGATGCCAACAAAACAAGTGTGCAGAAGAAAGAAAAGAGAAGACAACGAAGAGAGAATAGAACAAATAGAGGAGCATTACAGACAGACACAAAGAGATTCGAAACTTGTACCAAAAAGTAAAGAGAGAAAAAACAGGATACACGACAAAACCCATATACGTCAGAAATAAAGCACGGGAACTGACGGGAAAGCTGGAAGAGAAATTAAAGATATGGGAAGAGTACTTTGCAGATTTATTGAATGTAGAAACGAAACTTTCTGAAAATAACGAAGATAGAAATACGGAAGCGAGAAATGTTGCTGAAGTGCAAGAACCCACAGAACTGGAAGTCAGGGTAGTGCTAACTAACCTTAAAAACAACAAAAGTCCCGGGGACAATGAAATAACTGCAGAAATGCTAAAAAACGGGGGCCCAAAATTTCCAGAACACATTTATGAATTAATTAAGACGGTGTGGAAGGAAGAAAAAATGCCGGCAGACTGGGGAAAAGCAGCAATACACCCGATATTCAAAAAAGGAGACCCAATGGAGTGCAAAAATTACCGAGGAATTGCTTTATTGGATGTGATATACAAGCTATTTGCAACAATACTGAAAAATCGACTAACAGCTCAAGCAAAGATAACTGGCAAACACCAATGCGGATTTAGACCTAATAGATCTGTAACCGATCAAATTTTTATTCTTAAAGAAATACAGAGAAACTGCGACGAGTATAAGATTCCTCTATTTGTACTATTCATAGATTTCATACAAGCATATGATTCTGTAAACCGTCCAGAAATGTACAGAGCATTGAGAATATTGAAAGTACCCGAAAAAATAGTGAAACTGGTTGAAATGACTCTTAGAGACACAACAAACACAATTAGAGTGGAAGGCACGCAAACAAATACTTTCAGGATCAACAACGGGCTGAGACAATGAGATCCATTATCATGTTCGCTGTTCAATTTGGTGCTGGAAATAGTTATAAGAAGAGGGGGCCTAAATAGAAATAAATTAATATACAGTAAAGAGCACCAGTCCATAGCTTATGCAGATGACTTAACAGTTATTGCAAAATCTAGAAAAGAGTTGATCAGAACATCCAGAAAACTTGAAAAGGAAGCAAACATTTTAGGATTACATATAAATCAAGAGATAGCAAAGTACATGATGTTATTAAATACAGGAGAAACTGAAAGTGTACTAACAGTCGAATGTAATGGGAAAGTGTACAATTTTGACTACGTGAATAAGTTCACATTCCTTGGTGTGACCATTAATAAAAAAGGAATAGAGGAAGAAGAGATACGAGCCAGGATATCAAAATCGAATAAAGTTATTGGAATGCTTCACCATTTAATGCGATCTAAAAGTATGTCGAAGGCCCTGAAGTTAAGGTTATATAAATCGGAGATGAGACCTGTTGTAATGTACTCCTGTGAAACTTGGGTCGTGAACACCAAGGAAAAATCGATGCTGGAGAGATGAGAGCGGAAAGTGCTGAGGAAGATTTTTGGGGGGATACAGTATGGTGAAGTGTGGAGGCGGAGAACGAATGAAGAAATAAAACAGCTGTTCGATAGCCCTGGAATAAAAAAACTTGATAAAGGCCCAAAGAATGAGGTGGATAGGGCACTTGGATAGAATGGATCGAGAAAGGGTACCAAAGATTGCATTGAGAAACTTACCGATAGGGAAGAAACGAAGAGGAAAACCCAGAATAAGCTGGCTCGACTCGGTGATGGAAGACCTAAAGCTATGGCTCAAACACGGACTGTCTGGCGAAGAGTTGTGCAAGCCCAGGGCCTTCAAGGCCTGTAGTGCATGATCACTGTACTGTAGTGTAAAATCAGAGCATAGTGCTAGTGTACACGCCAATAATTAATAATGTAATTAAGTGATTAGAATCTATGGGATACTAATGAGTAGGCCCTTAGCATTAAACCTTCATTTAGTAATTTGTAATTTAAGTTGGCATAACATTACTCATTGATCCATCTTCGATCATATTGTAATAATTATAGTAAAATTCGATTAAGTGTTCTGCATAATAAAAAAAAACTGATATACAAGGTGAGTTACAAAAATTAATTTCTCCTGAAAGTTTGGAGTCGCAGTTTCAGGCTTTTCACTTTCTCCCTGCATCTACTCGTATTACCATTGTTTTTCTAATTAAACATGTAATGAAATTTTATTTTTATATTTGGTAATTCAATTAGGGCTGCTTGGAGTGCGAATCTAATAAAACGTGCCGCTGTGCGGGAAGGAAGGAATTTGCATTAAAAACGCGGCCGGAAGTGGGGAAATAATTGCTCCGAATAAATGTCTTGCCTGGTACTTGATAAACGGTTATTATTCATACCACCAAGAGCGATCCGCAGGGCGGAACTAATGGACGCCGGAATGGGGGTAGGCAGGATGTCCATAATCATATCCGGGGCACAAAAATTACCCCCGAAGCAGGGCGAGTGCACTGATGAAATGAAAGGGCCACGAGGCGCAGCGAATCGATTCTGCTAATGTAATACAGAAAATCCTCGAGAGATACATTCTCTGTTGTGGGACTAGTCAGCCCGGGATACCCCTACTTATTTACTCGTACTTATCGTATTAGTACTGTACGTATTTTTTATACAGCAATTATCTAATTGCAACAATTTTACTCGATTTGAGGGGTTTGCTTGTAAGAACTAGCCAGGTTCAGAAAATGAATTTTACAGGAGTGCGCAAGATGTGGAAATATTTCAATTAGATCGTAAACTCTTCCGAGTATCACCGTTTACGATAAGCTCCAGTACATGAACAGCAGATTTTGATGTCTGATAAACTAATAACACTACAGCAAATACAAAATTTATGACTTAAATGTATGAATATTTAAAAAAAATTAATCCAAATTCAGATATCGTTTTTATTATATCCTGCATTATTAAATAAATTTTCCGATATAAAATTATTGGAAAACGACGTGGCAAACGGAGGTAATATTTTGCATTCATTTTGTAAATCGAGACGACCGGCATATTTCCCCGTTGTACTCTAAAAAGCCGCTTGCAAACAAACTAGCATGCCCATAAAAAAAAAGCCGAACGTGCCAATGGCGTAGATATTGCAGCTCGCTAGGAACTAATAAAGTTATTTCAGAAAATTCCTGTAATAACAAACGTGCCTCAAATGTATTTTATACAGGTTCACGGTAGAATAGCTCAGCGCTTAAGTGGTTTGTTTTTACTGCACGTTCGTAAACAGAAAGCGGTTTACATTTATTTTCATATGCAAGCGCATTATTCGCACTCAATTATCTCCCTATTAGGATAATTTTTACGCCTCTTCAAAATGCGAATCATAATACGATTAAACAATTTGGAATACATTTTCATATATGCATTATCTAAATTTACCATATCATACAATAATAATCTTTATCTACGACTAATGTAAGTAATTTATAATGTAAGTATTATACTTGAGGTTTTTGCAGTATAATGCTATATAATATTCCCTTAGGGATTAATGACTAGGGAGTAATGGGCCTTATTCTCTCTTGCACTCCAATTACAAAATTTCTCAAATTCAATAATACCATGGAAACAAAATACACAAACTCAAAAGTGTCACTGTCAAACGCGTAGTGTTTGTGTATTTGTATTGACATGGATGAAAATGAAGAGTCTTTTACTTGTACACCTCCAGAAATTGTACAACTAGCTTCAGCATCAACATATATACCTTGATACTGAAAACATCGAATTCCATTTACAATCAAACGTATGCGACCTTCAACAAATGGTGTCTTCGAAAGAACGCAAAATCATTTTCCGAAAATGTTCTACTAGCCAATTTAGTCGAAGATAAAGTAGAGTATACTACTCGCAATAATCAACACATATGTACTTTTTCACAAAAATGTATTCAGACATTCAAAAATGTATGTATTCATTTTTTTAGTTTAATTTTGTACCCACATTATTGAAACGTTCTATATTTATCAGGTAATAATTTTTACCATTTTTTAAAAATTTTATTCGAATTAAGTTGAAAGACCTTTTCTACAAATAAACATTTATTAATATTTAAAATAACTGTTCAATTGCTACGCACCAGTATATCAATGATTATCTTCTTCAGTAACATTTCAATTATACAGGGTGTTAGGGAAGTCGACCGTAAAATTTCTACGGGTGAATCAGGGAGCAAAATGAAGTCGAATATTCCTTTGCCATTTTGTGTTTAGACAATTTCAATTTGACCTTTAACAACTTTAAAAGTGTCACATTACAAAGTAATGCAAGTAACATGCTAAATTTAAAATAAAATGCATTATCGAGATTTATTTTGCAGTTCCAAACATATGCGGCACCAATTTTAATACGGATTTAGGGGGAAATTATGCATCTGGGCCAAAAGTGGTAAAGGAATATTCTATTTCATTTTTCACCCTGATTCACCCTCAGAAAGTATTTGATTTACTTCCCTAACACCCTGTACATTCATTGGGTCTATTCATTCACATACTGTGGATAAAAGTGTTTTCATTTAACATTCTATATTGCAGCCATAAATTTAATTTATTTGGAAATAATGGATAAAAATTCCTATCTTTTGCATACAATTATACATTCTATTATGTATGCTATTACATTATATATCTTTCCTACGACTTTAATGAAATATGTCACTTATGATTATTTTATTGGTTAGTAAATCCAGTTGATTGTACTAATTTTCATTGTGCACTAGTTGCATGCGAACTAGTGCACAATATGATTATTTTGCACGCTTCTAGAAAATCCAAGCTGTAATCCTCACCTGATATTAGAAAGAGAAATTGCTTGATATACATAATATTAGAAGGCAATTAGAAAATTAATAAAAATAAAAAGTGGAAGTGATGTGAATATAGAGCTAATCTAATAATCCTACCTAATAATCTTATAGAAGCTGCACAGGTGATGAGTGAAAATTTGATACCAGTTGATACCGTTTTAAGTGAAACAGTTAAATATCTGGGAAACTAAAAACATACAGAGAATAGTGTTTCAGACATGTATCTACTTTTTGAAATATGACAGGATTGATCTGATTCTGAACATTTTTATGCTTATTAGGTACGGATCAAATTTTTCAGTAACATAATGTTTATTGATTAAAATTAACATCTTATTTTGATTTTATGGAACAAACAAATATTAATTCAGTTGGAATACCTTCTTCTGTACACAATTTCTGCTATTGAGTTTAGTTCGGTCCAGTTCAATTTCAGTAATAACTATCCCATACCTGCCAAAGCAGAAAGTTATCTTTTGATTTTCTAACTTATTTATTACTGAAACTTTGTCAAATTTTCAGGAAAATTAGCTTTAGGCGTATTAAATACAAGTATAAAATTAAATATGCAATTAATAAGTTTTCCCCATACTTGTCAATGCAGAAAGCTATTCGTTAGATTTTCTGACTTCTTTATTACAGAAACGTTGTCAAATTTTCAGGAGAATTAGCTGTAGGTGTACTAAATACAAATTTAATATTAAATATGCAATTAATAAATTGTCAGAAATTTCTGTAATTACTATCCCATACTTGTCATTGCATGAAGATATACTTTCGATTTTCTCACTTATTTATATTAAGTTTGTTAAATTTTCACGAGAATTAGCTTCAGATGTTCTAAATACCAATCTAATATTATATACGCAATTAATAAATTTTCAGAAATTTCAGTATTAACTAAACCATACCTGTCAATGCAGAAAGTTACACTTTCGTTTTCATCATTTATTTATAACTGAAACGTTGTCAACTTTTTAGGAGAATTAGCTTACGGTGTTCAAAATACAAATCTAGTATTAAATATGCAATTAATAAATTTTCAGAAATTCCAGTATTAACTATCCCATACTTGTTATCACAGAAATATATACTTTCGATTTTATCACTTATTTATTAAAGAAACTTCGTTAAATTTTCGGGAGAATTGGCTTCACGTGTGCTAAATAGCAATCTTATATTATATACGCAATTAATAAATTTTCAGAAATTTCAGCATTAACTAAACCATACCTGTCAATGCAGAAAGTTACACTTTCTTTTTCTCACTTATTTATTACAGCAACATGTCAAATTTTTAGGAGAATTAGCTTTCGGTGTACAAAATACAAATCTAATATTAAATATGCAATTAATAAATTTTCAGAAATTTCAGTAATAACTATCCCATTCTTGTCATTGCAGGAAGATATACTTTCGATTTTGTCCATTATTTATTACAGAAATTTTGTTAAATTTTTAGGAGAATTAGCTTCAGATGTAGTAAATACAAATTTAGTATTAAATATGCAATTAATAAATTTTCCAAAATTTCAGTCATAACTAACCCATACTTGTCAATGCAGACAGTTATACTTTCGATTTTCTCTCTTATTCATTAGAGAAACTTTGTTATATTTTCAGAAGAATTAGCTTCAGATGTAGTAAATACATATCTAATATTAAATAGGCAATTAATAAATTTTCAGAAATATCAGTTATAACTATCCCATACTTGTCTTTGCAAAAATATATACTTTCGATTTTCTCACTTATTTTTTACAGAAACTTTGTTAAATTTTCAGGAGAATTAGCTTCAGGTCTACTAAATACCAATATAATATTATATATGCAATTAATAAATTTTCAGAAATTTCAGTAATAACTTACCCATACTTACTAACCCAGAAAGTTATACTTTCGATTTTCTCACTTATTCATTACAGAAACTTGATCAAATTTTCATTTTCATTTTCATAGGCAACATTAATTAACTTGGCACAATTGCTACAATTCATTTATAGTTTTTGCTTAAAAAAAAAATTCGCTGTGCCGACTGTTAGACGATTTGTAAGAAGTGTTACGTAGCACGAATTCTTTAAATAATGTTATGTTTTCTTTTTCAAAAAAAGTTTTACTTATTTGGATTACAAAATATTAAAAATGATATTCGACTTATGTCGTTTCTTATGGACATCATACGGGGTATGTATGGTATGACGTGTGAAGGCCCCCGAAGGACTTTTAACAAATAGGGCGTGGGGTAGATCGGAGTATTCCTTTTGAGTTACAAGGAGCAAGGAGGGCCGCTAGCTCTCGATATCGGAGAGTGAGGTGGAGTGGGAAAAAGGGCTTCACGTAATTTTTCCCTCGCAAGTTACTCCAAAAATTGTTAAAGGACTCCAAATATTAATTAGTTTACAAAGCGATGGCCACTACCATAAACTATGAAAATCATATTCGTCGTCCCTACAACGACAACTCAAAACTTCATATTTACCCTAGTGGTAATTTATGTAATAAATAAAATTAACCTTTCTCGGTCAGTGCCCTAAAGAGAAACTGATAATAATAAAAAGTAAAACGGCGATTAAAATGGATGAGTTTGAAATAACTGCAGCTATGCCTATTTCCAGTGACTTCCAAACATCGAAACTGCCTCTATTATATTTTTGAGGTAGGCTTATAGTATGCGATTTTTTCCTTGAACCTCTAAGACATCTAATTAACGAGAAAAACGTCTGAAATGGATGGTCTGACACACCCTATAAATAACAGTATAATATTTCAACACAAGTAAAGTGGAACGTATAAGTGACAATAAATTCTCTTCCTATTTAATCAACTTATTTAACTGTTGTCTACTGTAGCCACAATGGCAGAAAATTTCAATCAACTGCAAATGCCGGCTCATTATATGGAACACTCGGCACGCATTTGTCTGGGGAAATTAAAATGTAAAATGAGCTCGAACGTGGGGCACAAAAGGCGACATCAAAATGCTGTAGCTTACTTTTAATGTTTGATGCTTTAATCCCATGACTTGTCAGTCTGCGGAGTAAACACGAGGGCTTCCGGCTGTTTTGTATGTCGGACGCAAAAATCGTGGCAGATTCAATATGCTGCTCAAAGAAAGCGACGTGATTTTGTCCTCGTCAAAATATGCCCTGGCGGAAGATTCCCCAAGAAGACGGGGAGGCAGGTTCGGTAACTACGGAACTTCCCCCCCGTTTCTAATCCCTCAAGTGAATTTGACGCGCCCGTTTGAACAAGCGCGGATTGCGGCCTGGTGAGCGTCGTACACCAAGAGGCCTAAAATCTTTTCCGTGTACGTCGTAATTGTTGGGTACATAAGAGGATTTCGTGCACGATACTTAACGGATTAAGCATCCACCATTTTCACACCGGCACTTCATCCCCCAGTCCACAGCCATCCTCCGCGTTAGCAATAACATCGAAACTCCGGTCGTTATTGCGAAAATTTAAATTTATGTACCGTCCTCAGGTGAAATTTATATTGTTTACTGGAAGTTTCCCGATGACTGCCAATTGCGTAGAGAGCAGCGGAGTGGGTGGGTGGGAGTTCGCGAGATTCGATACTCGGAAGGTGTCTCGAGCGATCTAATTTCCTGCCAAGATTACGAACGCCATAGGAACGAGGGCCCACAAATCATTAAGGTTTTCCAACAAATTTTCAATTAATGCGGGCTTGGGAAATGCTTAACATCATGCACCTTTGCAGAATTATGTTTCGAAGGTGGAAAACGACATATTAATGAAACTTGTACATATTTATACTCGAAAATATGGATGGAATTTGGTGAATGAGAAATAATTGAAATATGCTATCTCCTACATAAGGAGTATGTAATATTGATAACCAAAATATTAATATAGTTAAATTTCAATTACTGAAATTTTGGCACTTGTTAATCTCCCGTATTATACAATTTTCTTGTGTGGCTTGTTGTGAACATACGGCAATGATATACCAATACCAACTAAGAGAAATTCTACAATTTGTATCCCAAGCGTGTATTAATAATAACACGGAGACTCTGATAACTCATAGAAACAAGCTCAGAAAACATTATAACGCGAAACTAAGACTGGCTAAAATATCACTTAACAATGTGTCAATAAGTTGGGCTTAGAACTCCACTAAAGCGATTTGGCAGGTCTTCAAGTCCACGATAAATAAGCCCTCAAGGTGTGACAACTGTAGCTGCAAAATTAGCGAAGCCAGTTTTAATCAATATTTTGCATCAATTGCAAATCAATTCGTTTTTGTGTCACTCCAACATATGTAAAAGTTATACACCCATTTTTAAATTTTCAGAAGTATCAAGTGCCACGGTACGTGACGTCATTGTCGGCCTCAGGGGTAGTAAGTCCACAGACGTTTATTGTCTGAGCGTCGAGATAATCAAAATCATTGTGCACGCCATTGTAATTCTATGCACAAAACTGATTATTCTGTGCATCCGGAGTAATACTTTCCCTGACTGCTTCAAAATCGCCAAAATTTTGCCCATCCATAAAAAAGGTAATCGCAATGACTCGAACAACTGTATGCCAATTGCACTTCTTCCAGCCATATCGATTTTTTTTAAATTCATGTACAACCAGATGAATGACCACTTCGAAAGAAATAACCTATTCACCAAATCTCAGTTTGGCTTCAGAAAGGGAGGATCTACTCTGGATGCATTGGTTGCGCTTACTGACAAATATCTTGATTACTTCGAAAAAAACGAACATCTGGAAGCATCATTCCTAGATCTTTCCAAGGCGTTGGACTGCGTGTCACATGATATACTGCTAACAAAGCTATACCACTATAATATACACCCGGACAGCTATCTATTGCTGCTCAACTATCTCACTCCTAGAATGCAGTCTGTGTCGTTCAAAGAAAATTGCTCAGCTCTACTGCTAGTTCTAATGGGAGTTCCTCACGGATCTATCCTTGACCCAATACTGTTCCTCATCTTTATCAACGACCTGGCTGTGGCATTGTCTGAGGATGACACCATATTGTACGCAGATGACACAAGCTTTATTAGATCGAGTAACAATCTTCAGGAAGTACATGACATGGGGATAGAGGCGCAGTCCAGGGCACTGGTATGGTTCACTTGCAACAAATTAAAGCTCAATTCCCACAAAACAACCATATTATTATTCACACTTAAGCCGGCGGATAACACAAACCGTAAACACAGAACAACATATTTCCTCGGAGTTCCTCTCGACGACTAAATCTACTAAATTAACAAATATTTCTCCTAAGAAATCTCTACAATAATATCTCAGGAACAGCTCTAAGAGAAACTTATATGGCAATTTTTCAATCCCACTTAACATACGGACTTATGGTTTGGAGCCATTCTGCCAACAAACACAGAATCTTACAGAAACACTTAAATAATATCATCTTGGACACGTATAAGAGTGGAGCTTTTGCTATGATCTCGTTCCTAGATCTGAGTAAGGCCTTTGATTGCATATCCCACAAAATATTACTTCAGAAACTTATTCATTACGGTTTTGACTCATTCAGTTGCCCGCTCATGAAATCTTACTTAAGCCATCGAAGTCAGGTAGTGAGGATCACTGGTAAGGTATCAATGCCTCTGCCTATTGAAAGTGGTCTCCCTCAGGTGTCTGTACTTGGCCCATTGTTATTTTTAATTTATATCAATGACTTTACAGAATGCCTGGAGAATGCTTCAACCGTTATTTACGCGGACGATACGACCTTAGTAAATACTAGCGATGTGCTGAAAGAGGCTTTACATGGCAATCTTGAAGTGGTCAAAAACGCCAACGATTGGTACAACGCTAACCAGCTTCACTTGAACACCAATAAGACCACAAAAATCCGTTTTACATTAAAACAACATATTGACAATAGACCTCTTTCTCAAACGTGTAACTTTTTGGGAGTTCATATGGATAACGAGTTGAATTTGAACTATCATACAGACAAACTCGCCAGCAGGTTCTGTTGCAATAGTTTTTTGTTAAGAAACTTGGCTAACTCGGTGTCTGCTGAACTACTGAATATAACTTATTTCTTCACATGTCAGTTTTTATTGCGTTACTGCTTAACTGTTTGGGGACATTTGGCAGGAAGACTTCGCATATTTGGCCTTCAGCACAAGGCAGTTCGAATAATTGTAAGAGCTAAATACAGGGCTGATACTAAACCTTTATTCAGATCTCTTGGCCTAATGACACTACCTTGCCTTTACATATATACATGCTTAATTTATATTAAGAAGCATGAGAATGATTATATTTTAAGTAATTCTGTTCACAGTTATGAAACTCGCAAGTGCAATCATATACGGTCCAATTGAATGAGACTCAACAAGCCTCAAACTGGGGATAGATTTTGGGGACCAACATTTTTAAATGCACTCTCCACTTCAATAAAGTGTCTCCCTTTCAAAAAGTTCAAGATAAACATTAAACAACTATTAATTGACAAAGCGTATTTTCACTGGGAAGAATTTTTGTCTGATATCTAGCCAACCATACAACACACCATACTTTATACCATATTATGTACCAATTACTTTATACTCTTACTTTTTCAACAATTACCTATTACCTATTTTTATATCGTATTTATTATATATTTTATATTTTCTTCATTGACGTGTGTAAGTTAGCTGTTTGTGAGCATTAGCATTAATAAACTATTATTATTATTATTATTATTATTATTACTATTACTATTATTATTCTTTGGTCTACAGAGACGAGCAGTTAGAGTGAACGCTGGGGCCGGATGTCGTGACGACTGCAGGATTATTTTTCAGAGACTACAGATTTTGACTCTACCCTATCTCTACACATTGAAATGCCTAATTTATATTAAAAAGAATATGCATCTTATCGTGCAACACCAGGATGTTCATTATTACGATACCCGTAACAAAAAAATTGTTTATACCACTTATAGTAGGCTTTCAAGGTCACAAAACGGCACTAGGTACCCGGTGTTTAGGTTTTTTAACGCAATGCCAGAATGGATTCGCTTGGTCAATCTTAAAACGTTCAAAGATATTTTATTGCAGAGGTGTTTCTACTCTTGGGAAGAGTTTTTAGATGAATCGCCGTAATCTATTAATCTATTATCATTAAAGTTAGAAATATTATTTATAAATTCTTATTCTATAGCTGTCCAGCACTATAGTGTTTAAATTGTGTGTAACATATATTTTTTCCGGACTTATGTATAAGTTTTTCAATGTTGAAACACCAATAAAGATTTATTTATTTATTTATTTATGTAGACAGTTTCGTAGTCTTTGTGAGTTCAGTATTTTAAATCATCATTTTCTATTAAGAATGGTATTGGAGAAATTATTCAAAGTTATACATCATCGTCATCTTCGTCATCTTCATTAAGATTTTCGATAGTAAATTTAATGGTTTTTCCTAAATTCCTGCCAATACTCAGTATTATAAGAACATATTTCGTAATGTTCATTTCCAGATAGTTTGCTAAGAGCAATCTATAAATTTCGTGAGTCCGTCGATATAAGCCTTGCAGTTTGGAATTTTCTATATTATGGAATATACTCGTCTTCGGCTCGTGTATAAAATGCATCTAAGTGAATTATAGCCTACATGATGTGCTCCTTAAATAACATAAACTCTGTTCTAGTTTTATTTTTAACAAAGAAAGCTGTGGTTTCGTTTTACAAAGTGTTTTTTTTCAAACAACGTTGCCTAATTCATATATTAAAATAATCAAATTATTGCTTCAATCATTCAAATGTGCTGCTTTTTTAATTAATTTAAAAATGCCAAAAATCATTGATGAAAATACAAATTTATTTTTAACTAAGAAAGCTGTGGTTTTATTTTATAGAGTTTTACACATGATTGATCTGGCAGTGAAAATATTATTAAATGTCAGATTTCTAACAACGTTGCCTAATTCATATATTAAAATAATTATATTATTGCTTCAAACATTCAAGTGTGCTGGTTTTTAATTATTTAAATAATGCCAAAAATCATTGATAAAAATACGAAAACTAAAAATTTGTATAACATATTTAAAGAAGCCCATGTATAGCCCACACCGAAAGGTAAAGTGCCTTTTGATAATAATAATAATAATTTAAAGAAGACATGGCAGTTCTACGGCATAATAAAATTGTGAATAGATTAAGTTCTGCTTTTCGGGAAATTATACATGTTTGTGATATACACTGTGTATCAGCCAAATGGAATAAATTCGATAATAAATAAATGGGGGCGTGTTCGAAAAAACGCTCGTACACGTCGATTTTTATTTTTAGTTGCGCATTTTTTTCAACAAAAACTTTTTATACAGGGTGTGTCATGTAACCGTGGCCAATACCAACTTTCTTATTTTAAATGCAACACCTGGTATATTATTCAATTTTTGGATTCTTCAGAAAATTCTAGACATATTTCATGTACAATGTCCTATACCTATCTTTAACTGTAATAATAATAATAATAATAATAATAAATGTAATAATGCTTGCGATTAGATCGGTCACGCCTGAGATGTTGAGTAACGTTAGAAGAAATTTCTATTTAAGATTAGGATGTTGCCAAGACGTTCACGGCGAGCATTTTGAACATCTCCTCCATTGAAATTTATTGTTTTTTTTTTGTTTTTTTACATTATCAAGAAATAAATAGTATTACTTATTAGTTTTTGAGTGTGTTGTAACGAATTTCTGTAATCAAATAATTTTCTTTTTTTAATGTTAATTTTTGCAATAAATCTGAAAACACTTAATATTTCCGAAACAGTTGAAGATAGGTATAGGACATTGTACATGAAATATGTCTAGAATTTTCTGAAGAATCCAAAAATTGAATAATATACCAGGTGTTGCATTTAAAATAAGAAAGTTGGTATTGGCCACGGTCACATGACACACCCAGTATAAAAAAACTAAAAATAACAATCGACGTGTCCGAGCGTTTTTTCGAACACGCCCCCATTTATTTATTATTGAATTTATTCCATTTGGCTGATACACAGTGTATAACACCCTGTATATGATAAGTCGTTACATTTCCTAACATATTTCATTAATTTTAGGTGTCTTTGATTTGCATAAATCAAATTCTGAAGGGTAGTTTCGACCATTTGAAACCATCATATTCTGGCATACAAAGCAAAAAGACTGATAAAAATGTTTAATACATGTTTACGAATATGTATCGTAAAGATTTGCGACGATTAATTTGGAAATATAATTCGAAACATGAGTATTTTACTTTGGATGGATTATGTACAGACAAAAACAAAATTGGGATTATGAAGGATGTAGAACCACATTATACAGGATCATTAAATCAATGGGTTACAAATACAAGAAGCATGACGGATGAAAACTATTATGTGAACAAGATCATATAGTTGCAAACAATAATATTTTTCAGTCATTTTTTGCAATATAAAAATTCAAATGAAAATATAAACTTCGTGTACCTTGACGAAACGTGGATCTATCAAAATAGGTCTGCTATTTGTCGATGGATATACGGTACAGATATAAAAAGTAACCCATCCAAATTTAAAAGTGACAAAAAAAGGTTTTATCAATTTACATGCAGGTTCAAAATTTGGCTTTTGTGGAAGGGTGTGATTTTTTATTAGATTCGAAAAATGATGGTATGGACTATAACAAAACAATGAACGTAGAAATGTTTCGAAATTGGATGGAAAATAAACTAATTCCTGCATTAGCTAATTTGCAGGGAAAATGGATGGTGGTTATGGACAATTCACCATACTATTCGGTGCAATTAGACAAGACTCCCATATTTTCCAATAAAAAACAAGAAATTCTGGAATGGGTTATTCGCCACAATGTCAAAATTAAAAACAAAATTCAGGGCAAAATTACAAAACGAAAATTATGGAATTAAGTAGAACCTTTTAGATAAGACAAAACAAAACGATACGTAACTGACGAAATTTTGAAAGCGCATGGATATAAGGTCCTTAGGTTGTCCCCACATCATTGCCAGTAAAATCCGATAGAAAAAGCACAGGAAGAATGTATGGGCTTCTACAATAAGCATATAAATTTGCGACATTCATCAAAAGATAGGGTTGAAAATTTGTGGCGTGAAGCTCTTTCAAAATGAACACCTGACATGTGGCTAAATTTCTGTAACCACTGTGAAAATTTAATTTCAGAAGACTTGTCGAGGATAATGGGCAATTTTTCGGTAGAAAATATACCGTGTTTAATTTTGTCACTAGGAGAATCAGATTCTGAATTAGTTTCTAACAGTGAATCTGATGCTTCTGATGAAATAATAGAAGGGGAATAGGGTTTATTATATTATTTGGCATAAAAATTAGTAAATTGCAACTTTTTTGTTCTTCGTGGTCATGATATTGCAGTTCATTTCTTCAAAACCACATAAACTGGTGGAGCCTTTGTCGTAACGGTAGCTATCAAATAGTTTTAATTAATAGATACGCTTTTGGAATTATATAGCTACCTAGCGACCAGTAAAATATACGTTTATCCGTGAGAATGAGCGCCGATTTGGAACCCTTCAGCAATCTCGGCATCAGTTATATTGCCATCAAAGCCACTCGAGTCCCAGTAACCACATTGTATCCTAGTTAGCTACTGTTATTTCTGTAGAACGCTGCTGCAAACACTGTCAGTGCAACACCTCGCCGCCCACAATAATAAAAGAAAATTGTTAATTAATTAGATTTATGCTTTTAGTAAACCAATCATTAACTACATTTTATATTATAACTTGACAGATTTGCTTTTGCAAAATAAAAATAGCAAATAAATTCTGTACTCAATAGATACTCAATTTGATGGTAACATTCCCCACTGTCATAAAATTTAATCTCTATTTTTAATATAACCAATTTTTGCAAGTCTCGAGACTTTTTACATTAGACAACAATACTGTCACCCTAACTGAGCCAACTTAGTTAAAAATAAAAATGGAACAGTTTACTATTATAAAGTATTCTGGTGCATAGGCGGGCATTAAAAATTGTAATAATTGTCCATTAATAACAACACGTCTGGTAATACAGTAATCATATTTTCTATATGGTGCACAATATCATAATTCTCTGTAACGCAATGACACGCAATGACAGTTTGAAATAGTTGAGGACGCATTCAGTCCTGAAAATGGCAATTTGTCATCATTAACGCCAACGCTGGCTCCGTGAAAACTCCTGTATGGGATCACCACAAAGATGACATAAAGAGGGGGATGTGTTCCTAACGTGCTGTTTTCCCGGCCGGCGGTCGTCCGCCCTCTCAAGTTCATTAGTCAAGCTGTTGCGCAGTAATTAAATTAATTATGCATTGTGATGCTATCTATTCATATTGATTATACCGAATTTGCTAAATTATTACGTTATATCGTCCTATTAATAAACTTGCCGGTATTAATTTATAATTAAGGGAATTAGCCGTAATCAATAAGCTCATTTGTTACTAATTGAGCGCTAATTTTGAAGTATTGCACAATGCACTATATATAAGGTATATTGGGGGGATATTATTACATAATTTATTTATTTTAGTATTGCACCGAAATGCCACTAATAACAATTATGTCAGTAACATATAAATTCCATTCCTTTGACGGGGAACTGAAGCAGGCAATCCCGTGTACTGTTAAATTATCCACGCACGTCAAAAAAAACGATATGGATGACGCGAAATCCATCCTAGAATATATTCTAGTTTCTGATTTCACTTACAAAGCGACAACTGTTAACGTACCGTGAGCGGTTAATAAAACCGAAATAATACTCATATATAATCCGGCTTGATAAGTTGGCTGTAAAATTGCTGCGGGCATTGAGTAACTAACTTCATTGGTTTAATAAATATCCCCAAATGGAAACAGGGAAAACCAGTAAAAATTTATTGATAATATTTTACAGTCGATGTAGGAAATTTATAGGCCCTGAAATTACAGTCGGTTGATAAATTGGCAAGCCGGAATAATTTGTTAGTCGAAAATGTGACAATATGGAAATCGATATATCAGGCGTTCATTATCTCCACATACAATTTTTTTTTAGAGAGTAATAACGGATACACGTTTTTACAACCTCCACTGCTAAACTAAACCACAAAAAAATAAAAAAAGATGAGCTGTATGCACCACATTATTTTCTCTATATTATCACAAGGTCTTAAAATTTAATAAACTTTACCTGAAATTATCTTAGCATTAAGTTTGCTATAAACCTATTCAACCAATAATTATGTAACTATTAATTATTCATAATTTTCGACATATTTCTCTTAACGTCCGACATAGCATGTTGTAGGTACCAAATTATAAATATTAAATTCTTAGAAGAGTTCAATAAAATGTTATTTCTTGCAAACAATGTGCAGTTTAAAATCTATAATTACTGACAATTTTCAACTCAATTTTAAATATCTATTATCTATTTGAATCCTACATAACGTCAGATAAATTGAATCTTAATCACACAATATGTATTCTACACAAATTTTATATATGCTGAATTATTACAATCACAGGATTTTAATTGAATAATTCCAAACCATAATAATTTCTTAAATTTACGTAATTTTGCAGAATATAAAGTAAGTAACTCATAAGTAAGTAAGTAACTCATAATCTAATTATGAGTTATAGTTTAGTGTAATTATATAGGTATTAGGCATATTTGAGAATCCTATGCACCAATTTTGCAATATTTACACTTTCATTATTGAAATATCGTGGGCATAGGGAGAAGAAAAAGTGCCCAAGCCAAAAGTTGACAAACATTAATTGAAATGATCAGGTACTATAAAATTTGGTTATACATATTTATCAGGATAAAGATTCTAAGTTGTATCATGGGGACACTAAATGTCAACAAAAACTTTGCAAAAACAATAAATATTTAAAACTAGATTTATCATAAACTGTTATATCTTCAAATGCATTTGTCTCGAAACTGTCTTTTATGACTTGGTAATTTTTTTTTGCAAGCTCGTGATCCAGTTTTGGTTGCTGTTTAATTTTTTTCTATAGTTCATAACATTCAAAATATACCTATTAAATGATATTCATACTTTAGTTGATTGTCAGTTAATTTTTGAATAATACTTTTATTTTTTATGTACCTACTTTAAGACAGTTGATAGTATTCGTACACATAACATTCTGGTGATATTCTGGTGTATTTATTTTAGTCTATTGACCTAAAGTTCTATTAATTTTCGATTAAATTCCTTCTTCACTTCCTTCACATTCCAGAATGGTTCGATATACAGAGTTTTTTTAAATATTTTCCCTACAAAAAATGTTCACAATATCTCGTTTCGGCAGCTCTCCAACTAAGTTGTAGATGGACATTCGAATATCTACTTGAAATGCTATTTTGCCAAGGTCAGACGACATTGTGATATTTCAAACAAATTGGCAAGACCCAGAGCAACATGTTTCTTCATAGTAGACCAGATGTAATAGTTTTACTATGTCAAGTATTTAAAAATATTCCCAAAACTTATGAAACACGTGTTGGGTGACGATAAACTTAGACGACAATAACAAAATGAAAAATGTTTGTCAATTTTTAAACGAGATCTTGATTTCCCCTAATTTTATGAAACAAAAACTGTTCGCAACTATTCGCAACTGTTCAAGAACGCAACCAAATATACGGCTTGAGTCGAACTCGGGCAACTAGTAGAAATTTATTCTAAATCAGAGTTACTACCATTTTGTCTCTCACTAGTGTGAAAATTAATGCTTTCCGTTTCTCAAATCTCAAAATTGCCACCACTGTTCTCTACAGCTTGTAAATCAACATTTTCATTGTTCTGGCATGCAAAATTTAATTAGATGTTTGAATTAGCTGTTTGAATTTTGTTATTTAATGAATTTTCGATATAACCTGCAACAAAAGTTGAACGCCATTCACATGACGCTTTATAGCCATAATTTCTGTACCTGAGTCGACGATAGTAGACTTTGCAAGTGCAGAATAGTGGCTGAGAACCTTTTCAAACAATAACCTGTGTATCGATTTTTTATATGGAGATATTGATGCCTAATCGCATCGCCATCTTGGGCATTAGTGGATTATGGGCATTGTCGAATACGTTCGATATCAGTCGATGGGCATTAGTCGAATATGGGCATTTTAAAATTGGAAAGAATTTAGGCCTAATTGTGCTGTAGTTTAAGATGCGTTTAATAAAGCAAAAACGACAAAAAGATAATAAACCCACGTTTAATAACTCGACCTCAACTTCGGTTTTTGTTTACATAATCTTGAAGAAACGTACAGTCGAAAGCAAAATTAAAAGACAGAAAAAAAGTTTCTGTATTTGTTGTTCCTCAAAATGTTATTGTATAGATGCAGTTTTTCATGAACCCATTTTCTTTCAAAATTTGACAATATTTCAAAATGAATATCATTGTTTTATAAAATAGTTACCAAAAAAAACTCACAAAACCAAAGTCAGAATTATCGGAGGTTCAAATAACGATTTCACAATGAGGCAACTTGCTGCCAGAAATAAGATGTCAGTGAAGTCCGTTGTTTAATTGTAATTAATGACACTTGATATAGGCTGAACTTTCGGGGCTGATTTATAGATGGCAACATTATCGTGGAGGTGTTGCATCGCATGGGGGATATATGAGTCTGCTGCACTTCAGTGCTATTCGTGAACTTGTGCTGAAAACACCTGCGACTTTGGTCATTGACCCATCCGGATACTCCGTGGTGTCCGGTTGACTCCTGTATTCAGTGCCTCATCTTGACGTAGTACTGGAGCTCGTGCGACAACATATACCGTGAAGCAGTTAATCGATGGTCCATAGTCGCGAGTGCAGTTCTAAATCGACTTGCGGGTCCATAGCGATGATTTCCCGCACCCCCAATACAGTGTGCATGCATACCCTATCCCATTTTGTCGCACGCCAACGAGTGCACGAGAGCGCACCAGGTTATAAATATCGTACAACTAACTTGTTTTTTCTGTTCCCAAATTTTCGTGATTTGTCCCCTACCCCTTTCTCCGTTGAGCTACCCCGTGTCACATAGACACTTTGAAGTTTGTTCAAGCAGCTGAAGATGTCTTGTCTACTTTATTTTGCATTCGGCTATATATTGAAAGCATGTTTTAAACATCAATTTGTGTTGTATTATTCAATGTGAGAAAAAATGTCTTTCAGATATGGTAGTAGTAAAAATATTAGATGCCTACGTTCACATGCATAGTTGGCCCAAGCAGCCACTAAAGCTTAGTAGCTACAAATGCTAATCAGAATGTGACTTATCTTGCGGAAATGACATTCAATTATGTACTTTCTGACTGTTTTTAGTATCTACTAAGGTTTAGACGCTACTAAGTTTACTATGCATTTAGCTGCTGGTATTTTATTTTATATATCCACATCCTTGTAGATGTAGAAGATGATTTGTAGATCTGCACATTTTGTTAGATACATTGTATGTTTTAAACTAAGTGAGTGGAATTAAATATAACAATGCACAACATCTTAAATTTGTCACCCCCATAAATTGAAATATGCAAATTAGAGATGAACAAAATAAATAATATTTAAAAAATCTATTGAATATTACGAGAAGCCCAAATATCCAGAAATTCTGTTATGCATTATGCTTGTAAAATTCTAAAGCGCCAATCAAAATATATGAATAATTCTGTTAAAATTGTTCAAGTAGTTACACAAATTATCAAAAATTAAATCACTTTACGTTGTCTCAAGAAAATGTGTTAATATAGTTAAATTTGATAAATTTTCGAAATGTTATCAGCAATTGCGGAACATAGGTACCTAATGTTTTCCTTATCTTTTCATAAATATAGACTTTCTGGACCATTCAAAATTTCAAATGATATTACCACGGGAATGAATGGATATGACATGACTCATATTTTTGACAATTTTATTGTTATTAATCAAGGTAAAACCAATGCCATAGACTATTTAAAGAAAACTAAATTATTAGCAAAGTTTCCGATATTATGAAAACTTAATGGTACTGTAGGTATACCTGTATTAAATTATTTTAATTAAAACGTAATAATCAATCTGTGAGTTGATCCAGCAGCAGTATAAATTATTAATGCAACGTTTATGTTCGGTTAGGTCAGTTTAGAGTAAGTGGGAAGGTCGTCTACGCTCGGATTCGAGGATGCACCACAAGGCAAATAAGGTTAGTTTAAATTGGTTTAGGATATGTAAATACAAAATCCTATATTTACTGATTATTTTTCAAGTATGTGTTTTAATAATTGAAGCTGAAAACGAAAAAAAAGTTAATCAATATTCAGCTATGAAATAAATTTCGATAATATTAAAATTGATTGACTGGTATAATTTATAGGTCAAATAAATTGTGTGGGTACGTAGAATGTAATCCTTCTCATCCTGGCAAAATACTAAATTATTAAAATGCAAATTCAAATATTGACTCTGATAGTCGTAAAAAGTTTGCAACATAGCAACATTTTTTATCAAATGCACGAGGTTAGGAAATGTTATCTATGAGGAAAATCATATATTTTAATATGACAGCACTTTACAGACACATAGTTATAGTCAGGGCCATAATAACTTGGGTTTGATTTGAGTCGTAGTTATCGATGTGGCAAAATAGTTTATTTCACATCAAAGTATAGTTGCACGAAGACAAAGGAGACAATATAATTCGTGCCTATGCAATAGGAAGTTAAATAAAATGTTTCAACATATAAGTAAATATATATGGGGAGTTTCAAGAGTAATAGATAAAATCAATAACAACGTCGAGAAAAATATTTGAAGAAAAATGCTCGGACAGGTCGATTTTTAATTTTAAATTGATATTTGGAGATGTAATTTGCAACACCTAAGCGCTAACAACCCCAACTTCAAAAATTCAAACAGCAAAGTAACTCTTGTGATACCTTATTTATTGAGGTAAAACTCATTACATATCTAAATGACAATTTAACAATTATGGAAATTACATCTCGAAATGACAATTAAAAATGAAAATCGACCTGTCCACACGTTTATTTCAACTATTTTGTTGATTTTATCGGTTGCATTTGATACTCCCTGTATATAGACACTCTGGCAATATCTGACAATGACTCATGCTTTTTCGAACCAAGAATCGCGTTTTCTGTGATCGTTCGCATGCTTAAGTTAAATGTACAAGAGTGAAATAAAATATGAATTGTATGTCGAATTCCGGAAATATGCAGCGATGAGTCATTGTCAGCTCTGAACAGGCTACTATACAGAGAGCGCATAAAGTGTTAAGATCTGGCTTTATTTTTCCCCTGTATACATGTTTCAAAAATGCTTCAACAGATCAGTGTTTTTTTTTCAAACAAATATTTTTAGACCATTTTCATTTTTCCATCTCTCTTCGTTTTGAAGTTATGACTTCTGAGCCATTTTTTTTAAATGTCAACCTATTTTTTTAAATTCATTTTCATAGTACTTATTATTATGTTTTCAACAACATGATATTTGCAATATGTAACATTTGAAGAAAAAAAGAGAAAAAGTGCGTTAAAGTAAAACTATTAAATTATTATTTCAATGTGCTGGATGCATCTAGTTACCATTCAAAACAACGTCAGTTAAAACAAAATTAGGAAAACAGGCTTGGATTTTAAATATTGGAATAAAACAAAATTGATCAACCTAAAAAACATTCTCACTACAATATCATCAATTACAAAATTAAGAACAGAAAAACCAAAAGAAATTTTTATCGAGAAAAAAATACCAATGACTTCTTTTAAGATAAGTTTTAAAATGATATGAAGTCACAAAAATAATTAAAATATCGAAAAATTATTGTTAGGGGAAAATATCAAATTAGATATTCAAATTGTTGACCATTTTGTTCTTGACAGTGTGCCAATCGATGTCGAAAGGCTGCACAGACATTAAGGAGAACTTCTGGCTGTATTTGTCTCATTTCGAGTTGGATCCGTTCTTTCAATTGTGGTTGATCGATTAAAGTATACTTTACTTTTGATGTAACCCCATAAGAAAAAATCTAAAGTGGTCAGGTCAGGGGAACGCGCTGGCCATTCAAAAAAGCCCCTTCTGCCAATCCACCTGCCTTGGAAGACTTCCTTGAGATAGTCGCGTACTATTCGGCTATAATGAGGTGGAGCCCCAATATCATTGGAACCATAAGTCTCATTTGGAATGTCGGGATCGTGTTGATTTGGGAATAGAACCGCCAAAGCTGGAACGAGGTAATCTCTCAATAGCTCCAAATATGTTTGGCCTGTTAACGAGCCATCGATGAAGAAGGGCCCAATAATAATATTACCTACTATTCCTGCCCAAACGTTTAATTTTTCCGGAAAATGGGTTTGGGCTTCCATCATCCACTGAGGGTTGCGCTCGGACCAATAACAACAATTTTGTTTATTCACTGTTCCATTCTAATAAAAAATTGCTTAATCACAAAATAAAATTCTGGTAGCAAACCCTTCATCGACGTTACAGAGATTCATCATTTGTTCGCAAAACTGAACCCTACGATGAAAATCATCTTCGTTCAGTTCGTGGACTAAATTTACTTTGTAAGGATGATATTTCTGCCGTTTCAAAAATTTCATAACAGATGTTTGTGAAAGCTCACTATTTTCCGCAACCGCTCTGGAGGGATATGAGGGTTTTCTTGCAACTCTAACAGCACGTTTAGTTTAACATCTTCCGGAACTGACGGTCGTCCACATTTCGGGCGATCTTTAATATGCCCCAACTGCTCATACTTTCTTATGATTGCACTAACAGACGTCTTAAGAAGAGGTTCTTGAAGCGGATATTTATTATTAAAATAAATGCACACTTCTTCATAGGTACGTATTCTATCACCACAACCACTAATCATAAGAATTTAAATTCTTTGTGCCTCCGAAAAACGTCGAACCATTTTGAAATTAACTTGTGACACGATGAATCGAACGAAACGTCAATCTGACTGTGAGTTGGTAATAATTTGTTTCACATAATTGTACTAGATTGTTTTTCAGGTTAATCAATTTTATTTAATTCCAATATTTAAAATCCAAGCCTGTTTTCCTAATTTTGTTTTAACTGACGTTGTTTTGAATGGTAACTAGATGCATTCTGCACATTGAAATAATAATTTAATAGTTTCACTTTGACGCACTTTTTCTCAATTTTTTTTCAAATGTTACATATTGAAAATGTCATGTTTTTTAACACATAATAAAAAGTACTATCAAAATCAATAATAATAAATATAGGTTGTCATTTAAAAAAATGGCTCTGACGTCATAACTTCAAAATGGAGAGAGATGGAAAAATGAAAATGGTCTCAAAATATTTGTTTGAAAAAAAACCTTTTTGACCTGTTTCGAAAATTGTAAACAGAGGAAAAAATAAAGCCAGGTCTAAATTCTTTATGCGCTCTCTGTATATGACATTAACCAATTACGCCAAATGTGAAGAAACGGTACCTATAAAAATAATAATAATTAGTATTATTGTACTAATAATAATAAGTGCAATGGGTCGTCACACACGAGTTACTCTAGTCCCGATTTCCTTACAGTATTAACATATTCGTGCAAATTGTCACAACGCGCACATTTCATCCCCATCATATTTCTGTGCACTCTCTCGGCACTCGAATTTCTTTTAGTGATGCATTCCATTCTTCCAGCTCTCAGCTGAGCGTGGAGCCGGTGAAAGGGAGGTGCGACCGTGCGGCAGTAATCCGCCGCTCCCGGGGGCGGCTCTCGTTCTAATTACTATTGTAACGCGGAATGGATAAGCTCTGGTGGCTTGTCTTCTCGTCGTGGAGGTGTTTGTGTTCGTCTAATGTGGCATTAAAATGGCAAGGCTCGGCACGAACACCGCCGCCCCCGTCGGCGCAATGCCCGACGACAGGTCTCACGAGAAGTGAATACTGCGGCTCGGCGTGCCATTCCCATTGTTCAGTCATTAGGATTCATTATCGCGATTTAAGACGGGTGTCTGATTTCCATAACTGAAGTGCATACAAGGTTTCGCATAATACACATCTGCAGTCAGTATTTTTTTGTGGGTTACTGATTAATACAGGAAATTGATGGTTGTTATTGCTACGTTGTGCTATGGACCTGAAATGCTAATCAACTGAAATCGCAATGTTAGTTTGATGTCATAATTCTCTCAGAATATCGTGGCAAGATTACTCAGATTAGCATTAGAACACAAAAATATTCATCCTCGTTCGCGAAGCTTAGTCTAGTTTCGTCAAATTCATATTATAAGAATACCATTTTTTTATCGAGATATTTTTTACCAAATTACAGGAAGTCACATTCCCTGATATAGTATGTTTTATTTATTACAGACAAATTTCTACTGCTATAGCTAATTCATACAAAAGCAAGTTAAGGCTTTGACTTATTGTTTTAAAATTAGTTTTATCCATTTACTCGTCAGATCGAATCAAAATGTCATAAATAATATGAACTATTGGATAAATTAGTCAACAGTTGTAATCATGAAATATTTATATTAGTTCAGGATTTTAATAAATTTCAACCACACCCATTCGGCTTTAAATACGGCTCCCTCTACACAAAAATCTGCTTACTCTCGCATTAATTAGACCACGAAATTCGTGGATAATCCATGCGTGAAAATATAATGGCCTCGCCACAATCATCCCCGTATTCAATGCAGCCCCCTTCCACCGCCGGGTAACATCCGCGTGGGTGACCTGGCAGGCGTCGCGACGCTCGCCCGTCGAACCCACACCGCCGATTCCGGGATTCCTGGATGTGTATTTTCTCGAAAACGCAATTTCCTCCCCCGCGAACTTATGCCGTTACATAAATTCCGCCCCCCAGTAATTCCATTACGGAGCTTTCACCCCGCCGCCCCCGGGGCCGGGTGGAAATCACAATGGCTTAATTATGAATGCGTGGCGGGTAAATATTTAACGCGGCGATGCTGTGTCCTAATTGGAAATCGCTTTTTGATTCAGACGACTCGCGTGCGTATTCCGGTGCAGAGAGCTATCGCCCTTAATGATCTCCACCCTTAATAACCGACCCGTTGGAGCGTGAGAATTTGTGATTCCATTGTTAAACGGGAGGGCGTTAGTCTGCTTGTTTATAATAAAGGCAGCTCCGTATTTAATCAGTGTAAATGAATTTACACCACGTTTACAATTTAAGATCTTATGTATGATATTATGAGCTTAGAGGCAGGCATTTATTTGTTTGTACTTTTTGAGTTTAAGTTCAAGCAGAAATAGTAAGTACACAGGTTGTACCTAACGTAGGAAATAAATTCATTATATTCGAAATGGATAATATTGGAAAAAAATCTTCAACCAAGTCGATTTCTAATTTTCAAAATACACAATTTATAATCAGTCTAAAATCTTTACTCCCCTTCTTTTGTGTAGCTGTGACGTCATCGTATTTTTGTTTGAATATAAACCCTACTATTTTAAATGTGCGTTCAATAGATCTTATTTTTCTGGACACGGTTAATAAATTTTGGCACCTTACAAAAATAGCAAAAAACAAAATAGCAAATTATGTATGTTCCTTTTAAAATAATACCATATAATACTATGACCGAGCAGATGATGAGAAACAGTGAAAAAGTATAAAATAATTAGGTTAATAAAGAAAACACTTGGTTAAGTTTTACAAGTTTTATAGAATTGCTCATGAGCAACTTTATTAACTTTTCTTTATTAACCAAATCATAATGTTTTACCAAGAAGTAACCACTTCCTCATACAATTTAATAAAATAATTATTATATCATAACAATTAAATAGTATGAGCTAAATTGTACAAAATGGTATTAAACTTTTCGCAGTGTCACTTTATGATGCTGATGTGCATTTGGGAACTACTGAATATTCGATATTTTAGGTCTATTGTAAGTATGCATCCAAGTTGGCTCAAATTAAAATAACGATATTTCAAAACGCACCGTATTAAAGTGAATAAAATTTACGGCTGATATTACATGATATACTAGTAGTTATCCTGTAGAATTTTATAACAATGCAATGGAAATTGCAATGGGAGATTCTGGAGATATATAATTTTGTGGGTATTTTAAGTATTTCTCCATAAGTCTCATACTTTATTTATTTTATTTGATCAATTGCCGTTTTACCTTTCGGTGTTAGCGTTTTGTGAACAGTGTTACAGTGAACAGTGTTTCAGATATTTAGTTTTTATAGTATTCTCTCCACTTCCTCCTATTTTTTGTCAATTCCTTTATTTCTTCCCATGTGTCGCATAAGTATAAATGATATTAAAAATTGATATTAAGTGATATACCAGTATTAAACGTGTATAATTTTTTTTTTTTTCAATGACTAATTCTCCAGATATTCAATTTTTAGTGTGATTAATTGATTTTTAATGCAATTTCATCAACTTTTCTCATATTTAATTAGCCAAATCTTAAGAACTGGCGTATCAATATTAATGCAATTTATTATTGATATTAAATGATATGTCAGTATATTTATATTTTGGGTAGTCTCCAATTAAGCGTATATTAATATAACGATACTCAAAAATCACCGTATAAATATCAATTAAATTTAAAATTCTTATTGAGTGATACACTGTAATTAAGCGTGTACATTTAAAGCTATTTCCACTGAGTTATTCTCGAGATATTTTATTTTTAGTGTGATTAATTTATTTTTCAGACATTGTCTTCAATTTTTCTCATATTTAGTTATCAAAATCTTGAGAACTGAGGTATCAGTGTGAATGCCATTTATTGTTGATATTAGGTGATATGTAAGTATATCATGTGTGTAATTTCGTTAACATTCAATGAGAGATTTAAGATTTTCGATTTTTGATTCGAATATGCTCATTGTAAGTATGCATCCAATTTAGCTCATATTAAAATAACGATATCTGAAAAAACACCAGTGATTTGTCAGTATATCATGTGTGTAATTTCGTTAACATGCAATGAGAGATTTAAGAATTTCGATATTTTCTTCGAATATGCTCATTGTAAGTATGCATCCAATTACGCTCATATTTAAATAACGATATCTCAAAAACCACCGTAATAATACTAATCAACTTTATTGCTGATATTGCTTGACATACTAGTAGTTATCCTGTAGAATTTTATTCAATTGCAATGAGAGATTACGGAGATACATATACAGGGTGTCTACGCTAAACCGTTCGTTAAAATTTTACGGAGTTGGCGTTGTACTAAAAATTTCAAAAAACTCCTCATTACACGGTTGAATCAGATATCCTCACGTGAAATATTTTCAATTTTCTATCCCTTCTGGTTCCACCGGAAGTAGCACCAACTTTCTTATTTTAAATAGAACACCCCATATATTATTATATGTTTTAATTCCTCGCTTAAATTGGAACATATTTTGTGAGAATATATGTAGACTTATCTCTTTTAGTTTTCAAGAAAGAAATGTTTTTCTAAAATTTTGACCTCTACAAGGTAGCCTGAAATCTGTCTAAAACTTCTCTTAGGAATAAGATAAAATTATGAGTTAATTTCTAATTCTACCTAGAGGATGCCTCTATGAGTAAAATAATTGGAAACTGTCAATTTTGATAATAAGTGTTCATAAAATGTCAATATCGTAACTGACGGAAAAGGTTCTACTAAATTCCATAATTTTCGTTTGGTAATTTTGCCCTAAATTTTGTCTTCAATTTTGACCTTGTGGCGAATGAGCCATTCCTGTATTTCTTATTTTTTCATTGGAAAACAAGGGAGTCTTATCTAATTGCACCGATTGGTACGTTGCATTGTCTATAACCACCACGCATTTACCCTGCTAATTAGCTATTGCAGGAATTAGTTTATTTACCACCCAATTTTGAAAAATTTCTCCGTTCAGTGTTTTGTAATAGTCCCTACTATCATTTTTTAATTTAATAAAAAAATTGCACCTTTCCAAGAAGCCAAATTTTGAACCTGCATGTAAAATAGTAAATCGTTTTCCTTCACTTTTAAGTTTGGATAGGTTACTTTTTATATCTGTATCGTATACCCATCGACGAATCGCAGACACATTTTGATAGATCCACGTTTCGTCAAGGTACACGAACATTATATTTTCACTTGAGTTTATATATTTATTATATTTTTTGCAACGATATGATCTTGTTTTGTGTGTTTCCATGTTTGTTTTCTACTTTGAATCATTTATCTTGGTGTAACACATTGATTTAATGATCTTGTATAATGTGGTTCTAACCCGTTTACAACCCAAATTTTGTTTTGCGTCTGTACTAATCTATCCAAAGTAAAATACTCATTTTTCGAATTATATTGCCAAATGAATCGTTGAAATTTTTTCCGAAACATGTAATTTTTATCAGTCTTTTTGCTTTGTATGCCAGAACATGATGGTTTCAAATGGTCGAGATTACCCTTCAGAATTTGATTTATACAAATCGAAGACACCAAAAATGAATGAAATAGGTTAGACAATGTAAAGACTTAAATCATAAAAATGTGTAATTACCCGAAAAGCAGAACTTAATCTATTTCCAATTTCATTATGCCGTAGAACCGGCACAGAACCTTCATTTATTTGTTGTGACGTCACCGTAATTTTTTTTTTAAATGGCTAGGTATAATATTTTTGGTGTATTCTTGTAGAGCATTTTAAGTACTTTTCATCGGCCTGAATTTTTAGTATTGTTATACCATGAAATGTTTGCCAAAAGTGGGAAAAACTGATTTGAATTGTTCCAGAAAAAGACTGTTCCAGAGAATTTCGGATTTAACAGCCTACTGGCTCAAATCTAATACTATTTAAATATTTTATACAAATTTGTAATTGAAGTTTTCGTATTTTCATCAATGATTTTTGGCATTATTTAAATAATTCTATAAATATTTTATTCTTAATATTATTATTAGTATTATTACTATTTAAGATCAAATTTGGACTCATTAATCTAAATTATATTCTTCCCGGTCTGCAGTTCCTTGAGATTATCGCCTCACGTTATTCTCGAAATTACATATAATCCAAACAGCAGGCAGGCCTCTTATCAGTAATAGTAGGGCCTAATGGCGTAAATCTATAGGGAAAGGTTCAGTTCGCCCGACGAAGAGCCTCTTATGTTTCCTGCAATTGAACGTTCCGTTTTCTCTTATTGCGTCGAAGATAAACTCTGGCGTTCTTTATTATTGCGCGAGCGGGCCGATCCTTTCTGGAATTATTGCAGCTTCGAAAGCACTCGACTCGGCTAGACGGGCGGGAAATGAACAGATTTCTGATATCCACATTTTAGTTTTCAATAGGCAGTGACCATGTTTTAATAGATATTTATATAACAATTGAGCAAAGTGGATGGTTATTCAGGATACTAAAATCTGTCTACGAACCCGATAGGGCGAGTGGGTTAATGTATTCGAGTGAATAACATCCATAACTCACATGTTTAATACAATATTTAGTTCAGTTTTGTCGAACAACAGTTTAGTAGTTATTTATATTATTAACCGTCAGTTACGATACGTAACTGACAAAATTTTGAAAGAGGATGGATATGTGGTCCTTAGGTTGCTCCCATATCATACCCATCCTGGCAAAATTTCTGTAACCCCTGTGAAAATTTAATTTTGGATAACCGGTCGAGACTAATGGGAAATTGTTCGGTAGAAAATCTTCCGCCTTTCATTATTTCACTTGGAGAATCAGATACAGAATTAGTTTCTAACAGTGGATCTGATGCTTCTGATGAAATAATGGATGGGAAATAGAGTTTATTATATTATTTGGCATCAAATATCGAAAAACATTTTTTTCATGTAACTTTAAAAAAAACTGCATATTACAAATATCGTACATTACGTGAAAATCCGAATTTCATTAATTTTTTTTATAGAATTTTTTATAGAAGTTTTATAAGATATCTACAAATTACATAAAACATAGAGATTATTCATAAAATTTGGTAGAAAAGAAGGCGTGAAATTTCTGAATATTACTGGTAATAGAATTTGATATCTATAGAAATTTAATGTTATTCATCAAATTTTTAAAAATGATCTACTAGCATACAGTCTGTTCAATTAAAAAGGTCCAAGGCTATTGCGACTTCACTTGTTATTTATTCATCAACAAACCATATATATATATATATATATATATATATATATATATATATATATATATATATATATATATATAGATACGGCTAAAGGTGGCATCCCCCCATGTAAAATTCGCGGTAAAAGTGGCATCCAGCGCAAAGTGGCATCCAATATACGGATGCCACATTGAACCCACTAAAAAAAAAATCCGTGGTGTGTTATGAGGTGCCGCCTACCGAAAAAAATTAAAAATAGCCGGAAGTCATTTTTGCCGTTACATGGATATTTCTATACACAATAGTTCGCAGCAATTCTGTAACGCGGTGTTACTGTCGGTAGTGTATATTACCAGTGTATATATTACGCGCGAAGGGTGGCATCCGATTTTTGGCAACTGGCAACATTGTATCATTTCAATGAAAAGAAACTGCCGAGTGTTACTGTTTAACAAGTGAAATGGAAAACCAAACGAGAGGTATCCAATAGCCCAGGCATATCTAACATACATGCGGCTCGCGTAATTAATTTATGCGGCCCGCGGATAATTTTTCAATATTACTATGATTTAATTTCCACTTTTTAATTTTTGTTCCAGTATTTGACAATGAGATCCTTATTCCCTATTTAAAATAAATAGTTTTTCCATTTACCATTACCATTTTTCCATTTACATTTAACCATATGTGAAATTTATTTAGTCTCATACATTTTCACTGTAATTTAAAAAAAATCACTGCCCTTATAAATCAAATTTCTGTAAAGTTTTCTATTTGACAATAAGTATTTAAATGAAACATGCGTCATATATCGCAAACATAATTTAAATTCTAATAGTAAGCTGATTCATTAGAATGAGGGCTATATGCAAGTCCACGTTTTCCGATTCATTTAATCAACAATTCTACAATCCTTTTAAAAACTTGTTTTTTATTGATATGTTTCTGATAATTGACAAACCGCCTAGAATTTTAAGGACAAAATATACCTGAAAAAATATCGTCCCTTGAAAATATTTCAAAAATGTATACACTCTTTTCATAAAAAACAAATAACAAAACAAATATATCGCATTATGAGTACAAGACTAAGTAAGTCAAAAATGTAAACATCTGAGATAATTGAAATGTTTTGATTGTTTTGTACGTGCACGATCGGCATTTTTCTTCAATATTATATTAACTCAAACTCAAAATTATGCGTAGTTTTTTCAATTCTTGATAGTATGGTTTTGCACGTAAAATATTTGACACGAATCAGACCTTTTGCCAAATTATCTCCTTTTTTTGACTTACTAATTTTGCTGTACATTTAATTGTCTGACATTGAGATTGTTACATTATGTTTGTCATTGTCACCCAAAAATATTGAAATAAAAATTGTTTTTGATATTTATCAATATTTTCTTATTTTTAGCGATTTTTTTATCATTCATATCGATATGTATGGATCCTTAAAAAGAGTCAAAATAAGAACTAATCCAGTGTTTTTAAATAATTATTAAAAAAATATGTTCCCACTTAAAAAATAAAACTTGATACTAGTATTGTGTAAACTTAGCTTTGTGAAAAATATGTATTTCTCGTATCATTTAAATTATGGAACTTTTAAGAGATTTTTTTGTTGAAAGTTACTAGAAAGAAATTAAGGGAGGCATATTTACAGATATATCGCTGAGACAGTAGAACTTTGTTAGAAATTGCCAAAATCTCACACCGACAGCTAAATCACTTTCACTGATTTTTGCTTAACATGTGATGACTTTTGATCACGTATATGCATGGTGCATAAAGTGTTCTAGAGCTCAGTTTTGGTAATATGGGAGCGCCGCTCTAGCTTAGTTTTAACATTATGGTTTCTGCAATTGAAAAATGCGGGCCAAGTACTTTACTTCTAAATCTCGATTTTTTTTAAATATTCTGAAAGGTTGACTTAAACTTCTATAAATTTTTGCGAGCGATAAGGATTCGGGGACAGAGTATTGCCCTGATAGCGGTGACGAGAGTAGTGATTTCGAAATGCCAGTCATTACTCCTCCTAGTTTATTATCTGGTGATTTGGATAAGTCCCTTTCAGAAATTGAACGGTTTTCTCCGGAAATACCATTAATGGAACCTCTGGTTTCTACAAAAAAACAGACAAACGGAAAAAGTCAACGGGCAAGAAGGAAACACCGTTGCCTATTCTGTGACCAAGATGTAGGTAACTTTTCCCGACATAGAACGTAATCATGCCGATGAGTTCGCAGTGCAATAATTTATGGGTTTAGACAAAAACTCGAATAAACGTATTAAGCTGGTTGATAAACTGCGTCGGGAAGGTGATTTTTGCACTTCCAATATCGAGCCAGTGACAATGAAAAATCAGGATGACATGAATTACATAGCATGTAAGTTTTGCCGAGGCTACTACTCGCGTAAAAGTTTGCGCAGACATGCAAAGAAGTGTTATTTTAATCTTGACCCGACAAAACGTTTTAATGCACACATCGAAGGGCAAACAATTATGGTTGGTCATTTTGGCCCCAATGATCCTCTAAGGGTTAGTGGCCTTTTGAGTATGATGCGAGCTGATGACGTTTCGATGGTGGCAAAGAAAGACAGAATTATATGCGAAGTTGGTAGAAGATATATAAGAAGCCATAGAGAAAAACACGAGGTATCCAGTGAAGCCGGCCAAAATTTGGCAATCAACAAGTTTAACAAACCGACGCTAGTACCCTTCGCCGAAAACTTAATAGTAAGTATTTATACTAGCCTTCTTTTATTAATTTTTTAGGCAGTTACAGAAATTTAAGATAAAGCCTGATACAATAAAAATCAAGTTTGTCAAATATTTGCTGAATTTTAGAATTTTTTTTCTAAGCACCCTGCATACAGCAAAAAAAAAATACTAGTAAACGTCATTCTGATTCTGAAAAAAAATCATATGAACATGTTATAAGTAATTTTCTTAGTTTAGCATTATTTTCTCAGACTACAACTTTTTATAAAGAATTACTTGTTTTTGCAAAGTGCATAATAAAAACAGCCCATATGTTGCACACTTGTATTATACTCAAAATACTGTGAAAAATACTATTAATATGCTTACTTTGCAGAAATTTGAAAAATATCTCAAACGTCTGATGCTTGAAGCCAGAACACGCTTATTAGTTAATTCGAGTGATATTAAAGCTTATCGTGACCTACTAGATGGAATATTTTGCAGTGTTATAATTTTTAACAAACGTAGAGTGGGAGAACTACAACGCATGACCTTATCAGAATTTCTTAAAAACTACGAGACTGCATCATCATCCGAATTTGAAAAAGCTTTAACTCAGTCTGAAATAATTTTATATAACTCGCTTAAACGCGTGGTAATAAGAGGAAAGAGAGGGCGAGGTGTTCCCGTTCTATTTGACAAGAACACTATGGAAACAATTAAATTTTCTTTAAATTTAAGAAATAATTTTGATCTCTTAAATAATGTCTACCTTTTTGGATTGCCTAAAACTCAAAACCCAATAACGGGCACAGCAGTTTTACGTAAACACGCAAAACTTGCACTGGGCGATACTAATGAAGCATCATTGCTAACATCAACCAAATTAAGAAAACATCAATATTATGCAAAATTTGAAAATGGAGAAGAATGATCTTGAGCAACTAGCAACTTTCATGGGACACACTGCCAAGACACACGCCGAATTTTATCGCCTGTCGGACGATGTATATCAAACAGCTAAAGTAAGTAGACTCTTGCTTATTGCTAAAAGTGGTTCAATCGAGAAGTACAAAGGCATGTGTTTAAATGATATTGAGATTGGTGAAGACATTATTGCGCACGAAGAAAGTGATGACGAAAAGAATGACACTTATATCCCTGACGATGATACATTGGCGCTAGACCAATCAGTTGAGAACATTATTGAAAATAATGAAAACAATGATCTAAATCTCGACAAAACAACAGTCAAGAAAGGTAAAAAGCGCACCTTAGTAGGATGGACGACACAACAAATAGAATTGACAATAAACCGTTTCAAAACACATATTAAAAAACATATTCTACCAAAAAAACACGAAGTTATGGAATTAATCGAAAAACACCGCAACATATTTCATAACAAAACATGGCCGGTAATAAAAATATATGTTTGCAATAACTACAAACAAAAAAGTAAAGAAGTTTTAAAGAAATGAGATTCAATTTATGTTTTATGTTACATTTTTTTACCAGATTACTTAACCAAAATCAAGATATGTGTCTATATATGAATATGTATTTTTGAATAAATTACTTTAATTTATAATAATTTATTGCTGATATATTTCCCTATTGGTAGCATTTCGCAGAAATTTGACGTGAAAGTCATTTGCAGTGAAACACAATTGATAAATAGTGAAAATCAATAGAAAAACTCTGTAGATCTATAATTTGCGCTAAATCTATTATACAGTGAGGCCTGCAGATATTGATTCGTTTTTAAGGCGCCGAATTAAAGTGATCCTGATATTTGGCAACACTGTCGTGGAAGCCGCTTCGGCCGCACATAACTATATACGGATGTTACTTGGTTTATAAATGTATAGAATATATCGTACGGATGCCACGTTCAACGCTAACAATACCGGATGTCAACGATGTACTTTTTTGTATTTGTAATATACGCGTGATATACACCATGTATATCAATGGATGCCAAACTGTACTAATACGGAACGGATGCCAGTTTGACCTGCAGCTCAATATATATATATATATATATATATTATTGAATGGGACAAGCTTAGCTACAAGTTGGTGAAGAAAACACTTTTTTAATCACCTTCATTTATTTGTTGTGACGTCACCGTTTTTTTTTTAAATGGCTCGATATAATTTTGTTGGTGTATTCTTGTGGAGCATATAAAGTACTTTTCGTCAGCCTGAATTTTTAGTATTGTTATACCATGAAATTTTTGCCGAAAGTGGGAAAAACTGATTTGAGTTGTTCTAGAAAAAAACTGTTCCAGAGAATTTGGGATATAACAGCCTACTAGCTCAAATCAGTTTTTTATGTTTTATGTAAATATTTCATTATATAACCCTACTAAAAAATTACACCAATGAAAATTACTTAAACTGTTTTACGAGAATACACAAAAAAATATATATACTGATTTAAAAAAAAATGTCGGCGACGTCACTACATATAAATGAAGGTGTTTAAACAAGATTTTTTTTAACTAACTTGTAGCTAATACTATTCCAATCAATGATATATATATATATATATATATATATATATATATATATATATATATATATATATATATATATATATATATATATATATATATATATATATATATGGTCTGTTGATGATTAAATAACAAAATAAGTCGCTACAGTCCTGGGCCCCGTTTATCGAACACACTGTATATTATGTAGAAGTTTCATGTTTCATGAAATGTATTCTCTTTATGAAAATGAAATTTTTGTATGGAATAATATATAAAGATTTCTAATTTCATAGTATGTACATTACAAGCATATTACGCCTTTTTCTGAAAATCTATAGAAGATTGAACAATGATTTCAAATTTTATATATTTTATAGAAATTTAATAATATTTTGTGGATTTTAAACAAAATTATAAATGTTCTGCATATTTGAATTGTTTTACAAAATTTAAGAGAAAAATGTATGAAGATTATTACTTAAAATTTAAAGAAGATTCTATTTTTTATTTTTTGCAGAAACTGGATATATTTTGTGTAAATTTAATGGCATTTTTGTGCACTTTCAATTAATTTTCTGATTTTTTTAGATATTGTCTAAAGTTTAATAGATAATTATATAAAAAATTCTGGAAATTTGCAGAAAATTGATTAGATTCAAAATGTTGTTGTTATTTTGTCTTCTTAACCGTTTGAGGACCAGTGGTCATGTCAGGATACCACCAATATGATAGTCAATTATTTGCGGCCCAGTGGCTATAATGCCATAATAAATGTATTGTAACCCATTTCTTCTTAGTCATAAAGTACACCTTGATCTGATATCCTTTATTATAATGAATCTTTACCATTTTAAGTGTAGGATACTAAATCAATATATTTAGGTGTTTATTTGATTTATGTTAGGGAGATACCATTTGAAGTTGAATGGGACACCATAATGAAATATTTCAGAAAAAAATAATTTGGGCCTGAAAGGATTAATGCAAGAACTAGATAACTCTATTTTTCTGAGAAATCGGCAGGAACTGTTTTGCCGATTGTTTAGCAGGTATTTTACAACAAGCTTTTTGTTGTAGTTATTTTAGTAAGGAAAAGTCACCAACTAAATAATTACTAATTTGTTACTATATAACTCCAAACTGCAAAAAAAATGACTTACCTAGTTCTTGCATTAAGCAGACAATTTGATATATTTATATATTATCAGCAATAGTTTTTTTTTTATTTTGCAGTAATTTAAATGGAAAGTCTTTCAGTTTGCTCATATTTTGAGGATTTTATAAAAAGATTCTGGTACGTTACAAAAATAGAATACATATGTCATTTCGGATTTTTTTAATGAATTATTCTTGTAATGTTTGTTTATTTTTCCCATGTTTTTGATGAAAAATTTCACGAAACACAAAAAAGGGGTTACAGTGTCGTTCGTGAAACTAGTTTATACCTAGCCACATGTAAAATATACGTTCATCCGTGAGTGTGACCGCCGATTTAGACCCCTTCAGCAATAAGTTATCATCAGTAGCATCAGTTATATTGCCATCAACGCTACTCCAGTTCCAGTAACCACATTGTATCCTTGTTATCTCCCGTTACAGCTTTAGAATGCTGCTTCAAACACTATTAGTGCAACACCTCACCGCCCACAATAATAAAAAACAATCGTTAATTAATTAGATTTATGCTTTATGTAAACCAATCATGAACTATATTTTATATTATAATTTGATGGATTTGCTTTTGTAAAATAAAAATAGCAAATAAATTCTGTACTCAATAGATACTCAATTTGATGTCAACTTTGCCCACTGTCATAAAACATACCCTCTGTTTTTTAAATATAACCTATTGTTTTCAAGTCTAGTGACTTTTAACATTGGCCAACAATGCTGTCAACCTAACAGAACCAACTTAGTTGAAAATAAAAATGGAACAGAGTTTATATTCATAATTATTTATTATATTACAATGTTTTTACCACTATTTTATTTCTATAAAAATGCATTTAGATTCAACTTTTTACAGTCATTATCAAGTGACAAATTTTAGATATTTCACAATCAATAGTTATAAGTTAGTTATAATAATATTACTAATGTATATTCCATTAATGACCTTTTTGCAACCGAGTTGGTTTTCTTTTTGTCATGTTGGACAAACAGATTCAGTGATGCAACGGAAGTTAATTATTTTTTTGTGTCGATGTCTTTAAGATATTTGCTTCCTATCACATTGTCAGATTTATAATTGAATAGCATTTTAATACAAATACAATAAATCCACACCTTGTCCAAATTGCAATAAATTAAATGTTTTTCGATGCATTATTTTTTCATTTTCTTGCCTGCCGTTACATTTTCATCTCTAATAATTTAAACTTTACATATGGCAACAATGTTATTTAAAACATATAACCTCAAATTGAAAACAACTTAACCTAAAAACAATTGACAAGTACCATTGTGGAATTCAGTTATTTCAGAAACACTACCAACAAAATTACTGGATATTTATATACTACCCTGACGCAAAAACATCGTGAATGGAGTATATACACTGCATCAGAAAAGTAATGCACGAAAAGAGATAGAAGTAGTTTAAATGAGTTCTGTTTCACTTAGGAATTTGAAGGATTTTTTTTATAAACACTGTTAAAGTTGAAAAACAATAATTAGTAAAAATTACAAGAAAACATATTAAACTATTCTGTTCAAACAAAACTTCGCTTACAGCGAGATAGTAACATGTGATTATGTTAAAATTCTCTCTGAACGTTATTAGCAACGTGTGGAGAAAAATACATTAGTGAGAATATTACAATTTCACACTTTTTTATCCTCATTATTAAAACTTTCTGTATTCGATTTGTTCTGAAGTTTTGTGTCTGTTGCGAGAGGAGCGTACCCAGAATCCCCCCGTAGGTATTGATCGGGCCACTCGGCGCGACATAGTTCTTTTGTTGGCAACACCTTTCGCGACCCCCAGATGTTATCCCAGTAGGCCGGAGGGGTCCTCGACGACCCTGGCTTATTAAGATATAAAGCGCATCACGGCGTCATCAAATTGCTGTCATTAAAAAACCACCGACTAGTCACGATCCCAGGGGAGATTAAACACGATCCACGCCTGGGGCCGCACTAAAGAGAACATCCTTGGTGCAGCGGATGAAGAGTTGAGTTAGTTATGTTACTTAAAATTAGCTCTATTACATAAGACAATTTACTGTACCCAAAAGCGACCGTTACTCATGATAATACCAGTCGTCAGTTGGTTTTCTCATTATGTATTGTTTTATGTCTTCTCCTGTTACTGTTTACTCGTGTTAAACATGGCCAATTTTTGTGTGTCTTAATTACGTCTTTGCCTTGGAACTTTATGTTTTGGTCTCCACACAGCGTATGCGTGATTGTTGTGTCCATCTTTCGTTTGGTTATCTACTATCTTATATGTTGTTTACTTCTTTCCAGGTTTCTGGTCAGTCTTTATGTGTCTCTATTGCATCGCGTTTGATTTGAATTAAAGTTTTATAAAATATATTATCTACAAAATTAATGATAGTCACATTAAAAAAAAATCTTCACTTGACCTTGCAAGTAATTATTAAGTTGAAAAATAATGGCATATTCGCCCGAGAAAAAGCGCTCGTCGCCCATTTAATCAAGTGCTCCAAGCAAGCTGCAGAAACGCTTTTATTTTGGGACCCGATAAATCATCGGCTCTCACAACAACGTCTACTCGACGGAAAACTATTTTAACGAGCCACTGTGGACCGTCCACCCCCGATGCATCATTACCGAATCCACTTGCGCCCTCCCAAATTGGCGGAGGGGCCAGCACTTAATCCGTCATAGCTGTGGCCCTGGTTATTTACATAATTCGACCACATTAGCGTTACGGAGCAATTTGGGTTGCCTATAGAATGTAACGCTGGCGTACCGCATTGTGCCCGGCGCATCCACCATTACATCGATTTATAGATCAGGCCCTTGCATGAGGAACGGATCCGGCACATAGACCCGCTCATCTTATACATAATACATGATACAAATTGAAAATTGAAAATTGAAATATGATGGGAATTAAATCGATTTATCTATATCAGTGAAGTTAATTTATTTAGTGCAAGTGGTTATTATCTACAGGAAACCGTTTATAACTGGAGTGTACGTACAGAAAATATTTCTTTAATGTTCTCTTGCAATGTAAACTATTCATACATAATTGATTAATATTAAACGCAGTATACACTGATGAGCACTCGATATTTTTCTTGCATTGATTTTTTTAATTTGTGGAACCAATGAATAATAATACTGGTATACAAGGTTTGGAACTGGAGCAACCAAATAGTGTTTGTATGGTAATTTAGAATTTAAATGAATCTTTCTGAATTCGAATCTGTTACTGTTTTTTTTAGCAGGTCAGGTTTGCGAGATATGAAAGATCATTATTTTCGTATGTTTTTAATAAAAAATCGTTAATTTATTCAAAAATAAATTAAATTTCAAAAGTAAATGGCAGTGTAAGAACATCGTTTGTAGTTATCTGGGTCAGTTTCACATATCTGGACCTCGGAGCCAAACAGTATTAAGTCCACTTTTTCGTATTTTTGGTTATGATTGTTTCTTTAATATTTTTTTCCGCTCTTTCCAATGGTGACGCGTATTAAGTTCAGTTTCTTTCTGTTTACGAGATAGGTGCAGATTATTGATATTAAGTCCTCTATTAAATAGAACCAAACAGTATTATAGGTTTTCGATACTGCTTGGCTCTGGAAGACATCCAATATTTAGGTATTAAGTCCAAATGTGAGGTTAGGTGACTGGACTTAATACTGTTTTGTTTTAGTGTACATCTGTTATCATAATATTAAGTCACATTATTATGTTCTTGAAATTAACAGAAAATACTTGATAATTTCATTGTTTTAATATTTAAAAAGTTATTAGGGTCAAGCTGATGGACATGATCAACATGATCAAGCCAAGTGCAACGCAATATCCGAAAAACCTGTTATAACGTCACTTTTTACAGAGGAGAACGGTATTTAAACAAATACATTAGTTTATCAAAATAAGTTTTGTGATTGTTTTACTTTTAGCTTTTGTTGCTGATAACTCACAAGATAATATGTAAGATATGCTAATAGCATTCATGATATCCGTCTTGAAAATTTGAAAATTCTTGTGAAAATGTTATAAAGAATATCAGAGAGCACATACAGAAGTTCACGTGTATAGTCACATTATTCCAAGAATAAATAATGGAGAAAGTATTTAGGCAGCCATCTCAATATTTCACTAATGTGTAAAATGCTTACCCACCTCTGTACTTCTGTACTCAAAATTTGTATTCTCTAAAGCTGTGGTCTTTCAATTATACAGTTTATGATGCAACAGACAAAATAGGATATTGCTTCATCTGGGATGAATCCATAGCCAGACGTGGTGGCAATGACATGGCTTCATGTATTCTGAAATTCTAAAAAAAATATAATTTAAATATTTGATATTAGATTCGTATACAGTACACATGACTCTAATTCTCCTGGAAATTTGACAAAGTTTCAGTATTAAATAAGGGAGAAAATCAAACACATAACTTTCAGCATTGACAAATATTGGTTAGCTGCTACTGAAATTTCTGCAAATTTATTATTTGCAAATTTGATATTAGATTCGTGTACAGTACACCTGTAACTAATTCTCCTGAAAATTTGACAAAGTTTCAGTATTAAATAAGGGAGAAAACCAAACACATAACTTTCTGTATTCAGAAGTATTGGTTAGCTGTTACTGAAATTTCTGAAAATTTATTAATTGCAAATTTGATATTAGATTCGTGTACAGTATACCTGAAACTAATTTCCCTGAAAATTTTACAAAGTTTAAGTAATAAATAAGGGAGAAAATAATACACTTAACTTTCTCAATTGACAAGTATGAAGTAGCTGTTACTGAAATTTCTGAAAATTTATTATTTGCAAATTTGATATTAGATTCGTGTACAGTACACCTGAAACTAATTCCCCTGCAAATTTGACAAAGTTTCAGTATTAAATAAGGGAGAAAACCAAGTACATAACTTTCTGCATTGACAAGTAATGGTTAGCTGTTACTAAATTTTCTGAAAATTTATAATTCGCAAATTTGATATAAGATTTGTATACACAACACCTTAAGCTAATTCTCCTGAAAATTTGACAAACTTTCAGTATTAAATAAGGGAGAAAATCAAACACTTAACTTTCTCAATTGACAAGTTGGATTAGCTATTACTGAAATTTCTAAAAATTTATTATTTGCAAATTTGATATTATATTCATGTACAGTATACCTGAAGCTAATTCTTCTGAAAATTTGACAAAGTTTCAGTATTAAATAAGGGAGAAAATCAAACACTTAACTTTTTCAATTGACAAGTATGGGTTAGCTATTACTGAAATTTCTGAAAATTTATAATTTGCAAAGTTGATATTAGATTCGTGTACAGTACACCTGTAACTAATTCTCCTGAAAATTTGACAAAGTTTCAGTATTAAATAAGGGAGAAAACCAAACACATAACTTTCTGTATTCAGAAGTATTGGTTAGCTGCTACTGAAATTTCTGCAAATTTATTATTTGCAAATTTGATACTAGATTCGTGTACAGTACACCTGAAACTAATTCCCCTGCAAATTTGACAAAGTTTCAGTATTAAATAAGGGAGAAAACCAAGTACATAACTTTCTGCATTGACAAGTAATGGTTAGCTGTTACTAAATTTTCTGAAAATTTATAATTCGCAAATTTGATATAAGATTTGTATACACAACACCTTAAGCTAATTCTCCTGAAAATTTGACAAACTTTCAGTATTAAATAAGGGAGAAAATCAAACACTTAACTTTCTCAATTGACAAGTTGGATTAGCTATTACTGAAATTTCTAAAAATTTATTATTTGCAAATTTGATATTATATTCATGTACAGTATACCTGAAGCTAATTCTTCTGAAAATTTGACAAAGTTTCAGTATTAAATAAGGGAGAAAATCAAACACTTAACTTTTTCAATTGACAAGTATGGGTTAGCTATTACTGAAATTTCTGAAAATTTATAATTTGCAAAGTTGATATTAGATTCGTGTACAGTACACCTGAAAATAATTCTCCTGAAAATTTGACAAAGTTTAAAGACATCATAAATGTAAAAGAATCTGTAGAGAAAATTGTTATCTGGAGCAATAACTGTCCATCACAAAATATAAGTCATCAGATAATTATGTGCTATATTTCGATTTTTGTACTGAAACCTTCCATAAAATGCATTGAACATATGTACCTTTCAAGAGGATATACCCACTTGGAGGTGGATACTATTCATGCACAAACAGAAAGACAAAAGGAAGCTTCCTCACAATTTTCTCTAATAACTCCATGGGATTGACAACAGATTTTTAAACTTTGTGGCAATAAATTTGAAGTAGCAGAAATGGAAACTATTGGCTAAGAATTTTACCCTTTTATCTAAAGAATAAAAAAAAACTTTCACAATAACAAAAAAAAACCATAATTAATCAAAACTTTTTGATATCTAAAGTCTTCATATGAAGTTTTTACCAGAAACACCTGGGGTGTTGTATTTTAAAACAGATTTTAATCAAGAAAATTTTGAACAAGTTGATTTCAATAGAGCCAGTAAAAGACTAACATGCAAAGAGTGACGCACGTTAGTTCTAAAGAAGTGGTTGTCAATGCTAACTTAATGCTGCTGAAACCTATAAGAGATAGATAGGATTTAAAGTTTAAAACCTATTTCAACAAAATAGTATTATGATTTGCAGAACTTGGGTGCCTAAAAGATTCCATGAATACTTTAAAAATCTTCCACTTGGTAACCTCAAGGAAGACAACTGATAAATGCAATTATCTTCTTTATTGCATTTTCTCTTTAATTAGATATTATTAATTATTAATTATTTATTTGTTACTTGAACTTTAAGATTGCTAGTTTTAGTTTGTTACATTTTGGTGTAATCTCTCATTAATTAAAAAAAAACTTGCCTTTTGTTACCTTTTGTTAATTAGTTATAATTGATATTAATTAATTTTGGTTCTACTTTGCATTGATCTACTATGGGTTTCTTAATAATAATTCAGAATCAAGTGCCACGTATGTATAAATTCGTAGGAGCTGAACAGTATTAAGTCACAAAATAGAGTATTAAGTCACAAGATATTAAGTCCATTGCTAGAACCTAACAGTATTAAGTCCCACAAATAATTTAAAATTATTTAAATAAATTATTGTAGGAGGTTGGTTATTATCAGCTATAGTTAGCTTTGAAAATCATAACTGGGAAAATAATAATCCATGCATTACTATGTACAATAGTAATCGGTTTGAAAAATACCATTGTTCTAAATCTTCAAATTGCTCTACTGTAAAATTTAAAAAATGTGACTTAATACTGTTTGGCTCTGAGGTCCAGATATTATAGTCCAGCAATAATCTAACAGCATACTTTTGTCCCAATATCCTTCATAATTTCTTGCAATTTTCATTAAATCTTGATGAGCACGTTCTTCTTGTTCATCACTCACCGCACCCAGGTTTTGTGGAAAAAAGTTCAAATGTGAATGCAAAAACATGGATCTGGAGTGACATCCGTGCACCTAATTCACAATAATTTTTCAATAATTCAGTAACAATTTGTCTGAAGTTATCACTATTCTTGTTTCCAAGGAAACCATCTACGATGCTTTTGAAAGATTGTCAGGCTCTAGATTCTTTGTCTGATAAACATTGTGAGAAATAATCAGCATTCAAACTGGGCGCAGATTTTAAACATCTGAAAACGCTAATGAGCGACGATTCACGCCCAGAAGGTATAACAATTAGAAGATATACCTTCACAAAGGCCCAAACTAAAAATTTTCAACTCAGCAGAGACATTCAAAAGAAGATATAACAGAAGAATCGTCTTCAGTGGATCTACATATTCTGTTCCTCAATGTACGGTCTATCCGTAATAAATTTCCTGAATTTAAAGCCTTCTTGATAGATAAACCATACACCATACTAGGCCTGACTGAGCACTGGTTGTCACAAGGAGAATGCAGAACATCCAAGGTCAATGATTCCTACTCAAGAGCATACTATGCTTGACATTCCAGCAACCATAGAGGCTCAATGATACAGCAGTATAAGCAGCAAACAAAATAGAAGCATTGAGCTACAATACCCTTACGCACCTAGTGAGTATCGATAAAGTTTGCGAACTATCGTGCGTGTTTGTTAAAAAAATGGATACCTATAGTATTTTTGTCTACCGATCTCCATCAGGAAACTTTGTTAAATTTTTAAACATTGTAGTAAACTTCATAGAAAGGATTAGTCATTACCAAAGCTTTATTGTGCTGGGGGGAGATTTTAACATCCGGTTTAACACAAATGACCCCAAAACGATATCACTAATTGATGTATTGGGATCACTCGGACTCTACAAAACGGACTATACAAAATGTATTTGTGACAGACTTAAAAACGGCTCTCTTAGAACATCGGGGGTTGTCAATTAGAATAAAGAGAGAAATTACCCCAAAACGATATTACTAATTGATGTGTTGGGATCACTCGGACTCTACAAAACGATTACATTTAAAACCAGATATAACAAATCCATAGATAATATCTTCACTAACTACGATAGAGATCAAATATTTATGACAGACTTAGAAACGGGTCTCTCGGATCATCGGGGGTTGTCAATTAGTATAAAGAGCATACGAACACCAAGCAAATCTACACATAAAAAAGTCCGACCGATGACCTTATTGGGCAAGAAAACCTACTTGAAGTTACTGAATAGCGTAAGCTGGGACTTTGTAAAGGAAGATATTGACCACAACATCAAATGGGGTCGGATGAATGGCCATTTAATCGAGACAATGCTACAGTCATTTCCCATGAAAGTGGCCAAAACAAGCATAATAATATAAAGTGGTTCACTGATGAGCTCCACTCTATGAGACAAACTCTAAGACTTCTTGAAGAGGTCTGCTCTAGTCACCCTTCGGAGACAAACAAAGCATTAAAAAACTCTTACTTAAAAAACCACACAGCAACCATTATATTAACCAAACAAAGAGCAAATAAGAATTTCATCAACTCTTGTACTTATAAAACTAAGGAGCTCTGATGGCTTATAAATAAAGAAAGAGGTCTATTACATAAAGAACCAAACACCAGTAGCATATCTAGTGACGACTTCAATTCATTTTTTTATTAACATCAGGACAATTTGGCAATAGCAATGCGGTAGCTGGAAATGGCCACCACATCCATACGGCATCAAACATCATCGTTTATTTTAAGGAAGTAACTCCAGTGCAGGTTAGGAATTCTGTAAATAAACTAAAAACTAAGAAATCTCTGGATATATATGGCATTATGCCTGCCATACACGCTCCGGAAAATCGTTAAGGAAAAACTGTTCAGATAAATCTGTCAGGATTTCCTGAGACGACGATCTGAATACCGCACACACACGCTCCGATCTCGATCGCATCGCGTCTCAACTTTGACAGCCATGGCGACGTCAGACGATGCAATTCTGTCGTAATATTCTTTGCTTTTCACTAGCCAAAGGCAAAGTGCGGATTCATAGGGTTTTAAAAACTCTTCCAAATTCTCACAAGACATGTTCGTTGCTCTAAGGCTTCCTCACAACTGAACGGAACTGACATACTTCACACGCAGAACTGTCAGAACTGACACACGTTCAGTTTTATCTGAACAGTCCAGATCTGTATAGATTTATCGTTTGCGATTTCACTTGTACTTGACGGCCTGAACAGTCCGTTCAGTTCAGTTCAAACTGTTCAGTTTTTCCCCACACACGATCCGGAAATCGTTAAGGTCAGGTCTGAACAGTTTTTCCTTAACGATTTTCCGGAGCGTGTATGGCAGGCATAAGTGTAGATATGATTAAAATCGTTAACGATCTACTCATAATCCCACTAACTTACCTTATAAACAGTAGCATAAAAAGCGGACGGTTTCTGAACGTACTAAAATTTAGTAAAGTAATACCTATACACTAGAAAGGAGATAAAAACGACACTAATTACCATGGCCGCATATCACTCGTCCCGGCAGTGTCTAAAATAATGGAAACACTACTAAAGGACCAAATTGTTTAATACTTTGACAACAATAACCTTTTCTCAAAAAGCCAGTTTGCTTTTAGACAGGGACGCTCAACAACCGAGGCACTGTTAAATCTCTGTGATATATAAGACAGCTTCGACAACAAAATCTGCTGTATGGACCCTTTTCTGGACTTGAGCACGGCGTTGGACTGTGTTCCCCATGACATTTTGCTCGAAAAACTACAAATGTTCAAACTTCAATGAAACTAGCATAGATATCATGAGGTCATATCTAAGCGGTCGCAAGCAGTCGGTATTTTTAAATGGACGCATATCGGATGAGCTGCCGGTGCTACAGGGTGTTCCTCAGGGGTCGATATTAGGACCCATATTATTTTTAATATACATAAACGACCTCCCACTAGTATTGGAAAAGGCGGCAGTGATACTGTTCGCAGATGACACGACAGTGGTAAATGTGTTGAACGACAACGACAAACTCAAAGTGAAAAATTCTCAGTCGCTGGAACTAGCACAAGCTTGCGGCAGCGAAAACAAGCTCAAGTTAAATAACAACAAGACCTCACAAATGATATTCTCTACCACAGGGTCAACCCTGAACATTGAATCCATGCGGTTTTTGGGTATTTACTTAGACCCTGAATTGAGGTGGAATAAGCATGGCAATGAACTAGTAAAATTACTAGCTAAAAATATTTTTTGCCTGCGAAACATTTTGCATCAATTACCTAAGCAAGAGTTGAAAAGTGCCTACTTTGCACTGGTTGAGTCCCACATAAGGTATGGCATCCTTGTTTGGGGACACTCTGCTATCACTCATCGAATCTTTTCACTCCAGAGACGCGCAGTAAGAATTGCTGCGGGAACGAGATACACATCTGATAGCAAGAAGGACTTCATTGCGGTTGGAATCTTAACGTTGATTTCAACCTTCATCCTGGAATGTCTATGCCATATAAAGAAACACCTGGATATTTATTCTAGCCACGACCATATCTACGAAACAAGATATAGGGATGACCCATGTCTCAACAAATTAAAACTAAAAAGAATGCATACATGTAGCAAGTACTATGCAATAAAGTTTTTTAATAAACTGCCGAGGGGTATATGAAATTTTTTCCAGCCATATATTTGCCATAAACAAAGCATAAATAGCTTGAATTAGTAACACACGATCAACTTGACGTATTTAAGCACTATTATTATGAAGATAGAGAATAAATGTGGGTTTCCGTCACAAATCTTTACAGTAGCGCCATCCATGGGACATAGAAAGAACTAGACCTGATAGCGCAATTCCGGTGGTAAATTTCAATTCTACGCACCCAAATTACTTGGAAAACAACCTCCTCTTTTCCAGTCAAATTTTTTATTTTAAGTTGTAGACCAGTGTAATTTTATTAGCTGTAGGTTGTCCTCTGTAGCTTAGTTTCAAGGCACTCACGTAATAGCAGATAAGTCCTGATTTTTAATTTTTAATACATGTAAGAGCATGGTAGATTATAGAAATAACCAAATGGCATAATCAGTTATTTGTTGCATAATTAAAAAAACGATAAATAAAACTGGTGTAGCTTCAGCAGAACTATAAATTTATTTCGTAATCGTTTCAGATGAATATTTGCGCAAATATTGAATGATTTAAAATAATATTTATTTCAGTACTGAATCGTGTCCCCTCTTTCGATGGGAAGGCTTTCAAGAGACTACTAAATATGCTCGACGTGATATACAAGCGCCGTCTTCGACAGTGTCATCGGTATCCATTCAAGTGTGTCGTTATCGCCGATGGATTCCCGTAACGTGAAATGGTCGGCATTAACTATTTATAGACGCGGTATTGATTTCTGAAAAAAAATGTGTTTTCATTCGAAATCGATCATGCATAACTGGCGGCGTGTCTCGTACATCATTGATTCCTGAAAATGTCAATGCACCGCACGAGGAGGGCTCTAAGTGTAACCCGGTGAAATATTAAGCAGGCAATTTCAGGAAGGCCGGCTTTAAGATATCCAGCCGGTCTTTCGTTAATTAACGGAGCCAAGATTCTGGCGGTTAGACCGTGGGACACGTGTGTGCAGGGCGATCTCATCGGTTCACGTCATCTGCGCCTCCTTGGGAGCGATCAAATTTCCGGCTCGATTTCTTAGGTGAAAGAGAGCAATCTCACCCCCGCTTTGGGGGGATGAATCGCGCGGTTGTCGCGGATGGCACATATAGGGGAATTATTAAATAATATGACCGGCTTTATGGGCCGCGGCTCCGGCCCGAGGCGGACAATAACTTTATATGACTCTCCTTCCCTTCCCGACATCGATTTCTCTTAGGTCATGAGTTAAAAATAGTTTTTATTTATCCCCTTGAACTTTCTACTTAACGCTCACTATCTTTTAAGCTGCCACTATGCTAATTTGAATGAGCGACGTACACGGGGCTGGTCTATTTTAAAACCACTTTCAGTTTTAATGTTCATCAAATTTTACCTACAACTACATGCCCAGGTACATTGAAAATCTAAAAATATAATTGAATTATAACGTATACAACAATAATATTGTAATGTAAAATATACTTGTATATTAACAATAATTACACTTCCATTCATCATAATAAAGCAATTTTGAAAACAATGTATGTACTCATAAATCTTGCGTTTCACCATATTGCGATATGGTGCCATATTGCACCCCACAAATAATCGGTTCGGGTTTAACATCCTCTGAGTGATAAACTGCTCACTGCTCTAATTTCTTCCTTGGTGCAATCTGATACCGGAGCACTCATACTGAATTGCTCAAATTCGTTACAAAACAACTTTGAGGTTATGATTATTGAGGTTATGATTATTGAGGTTATGATTATTGAGGTTATTATTATTGAGGTTATGACGCAGTTAGTGTTGCCTATAATCTCACTGAGAAAATGAAATTTATTTATCACTTGATATCTGACTGAAGAACTGTTCACTGCTGTATCACTGCTCTCATTTCTTCCTTGGTGCAATCTGATACCGGAGCACCCATATTGAATTACTCAAATTCGTAGCAAAACAACTTTGAGGTTATCATTATTGAGGTTATTATTACTGAGATTATAATTATTGAGGTTATGGTTATTGACGTTATGATTATTGAGGTTATGATGCAGTTAGTGTTGCCTAAAATCTCTCTGAAAGAAGGAAATTTATTTATCACTTGATATAATTTGAGAAATGAAATAAATATGATGTGTTCGAAAAGTGTCGCATTCCGAAATCAACTATTATCACATTACGAATTTTAAACATAATTATCAACTTCAGGCGCCCACTCTATCACTTCACTTTGTGCAACTTCGCGTTTATAATTGAATTAATTTATTAATTTCACGACTCGCGCCGCCTCGCATTTGCGTCCATAACTTTTTATCCCTTCAGGAAGTTGAAATCGTGTGCCTCGGGAATTTTTCATCGCCGTCAAATCGATTCCTTACAGAAACATATAATTAAACTTTTTCCCGCTAATAGTTTCCTCATCAATTATTTTTGCCCGGTTCTAATAAAAAAGTTTCATCCGTCAAACTTCGCCTCAGTTGATACCCTCGCATCTTCCAATAGTACGAGGTGCGATCAAGAAGCAGAAATGATTATAAAATTGCACAAACTAAAAATAAGTAAGGTCGAGTTCTCAGGAATCAACTTTAATTAATCGATTGTTCATTGTTAGTTGTTCAACAAAAAGTGAATGAAAACTATAGTTTAAAGTTGATCAATGCTATTGAAACTAAGGTTTTCACTACAGTTTTCATTTAACTTTTGTTGATCAACTACAATCGATCAATTAAACTTGATTCGTGAGAATGCGTCTTAAGTGGTTGTTGATTGATTGATTTTGACGATACACGTATAAACTCTACTATCACACATAATTCAAATTTAAATTTTCAGATTACACTTGTTTATACCGAAAGATTTAAAATAAACTCATAGCTCTGCATGTTGATCATATAAAGTCAAGTTTAAATTTTCATTCTTAATTCTGTGAGTAGTTTGACAAATTCAAATTTGCTCAAAATTTCTCAAAATATTTAATATTCTATTATTATATTACTAATTATTTTATTTTATTTTATTACTAAAGTTTATTAAAGTTTATTATTATTAAGTTTATAATAAAAAGTGAATGAAAACTATAGTTTAAAGTTGATTAACGCCATTGAAACAAAGGTTTTCACTATAGTTTTCATTCAACTTTTGTTGATTAACTGTAATCTATTAATTAAACTTGATTTGTGAGAACGCGTCTTAAGTGGTTGTTGATTGATTGATTTAGATGATACACGTATAAACACAATTATCACACATAATTCAAATTTATCTTTGGAGATTACAATTGTTTATACCGCAAGTTTTTTTTTTTTAAACTTATACATTTGCATGTTAATCAAATAAAATCAAGTTCACTTTTATTCTTAATTATGTGAGAAGTTTAAACCAATTCATTCTCAAAATTTGCTCAAAATTCCTCAAAATAATTTGAAATTTAAGGAATTTTTATTTATTATTACATTACTAATTATTTTATTTATTTTATTACTAAAGTTTATTAAAGTTTATTATTATTTAGTTTATAATAAAAAGTGAATGGAAACTATAGTTTAAAGTTAATCAACGCTATTGAAACAAAGGTTTTCACTATAGTTTTCATTCAACTTTTGTTGATCAACTATAATCTATTAATTAAACTTGATCTGTGAGAACGCGCCTTAAGCGGTTGTTAATTGATTGATTTGGATGATACACGTATAAACACCATTATCACACATAATTAAAATTTAAATTTGGAGATTACAATTGTTTATACCGCAAGATTTTTTTTTAAACTTATACCTTTGCATGTTAATCAAATAAAATCAAGTTCACTTTTATTCTTAATTCCGTGAGAAATTAAAAAAAATTCACTCAATATTTGCTCAAAATTTCTCAAAATAAGTTGTAATTTAAGGAATTTGTCTTTATTATTATATTACTAATTATTTTATTTTATTTTATTACTAAAGTTTATTACAGTTTATTATTATTAAGTTTATAATAAAAAGTGAATGAAAACTATGGTTTAAACTTGATCAATGCTATTGAAACAAAGGTTATCACTATAGTTTTCATTCAACTTTTGTTGATAATATTTAATAATATTTAATTAATAATATAAATTTAATAATATAATCTACTAATTAAACTTGATTTATGAGAACGCGTCATAAGTGGTTGTTGATTGATTTATTTGGATGATACACGTATAAATACCATTATCACACATAATTCAAATTTAACTTTTCAGATTACACTTGTTTAAACCGTAAGAGTTTTTTTTAAACTAATAAATTTACCTGTTAATCATATAAAATCATGTTTAAAATTTCATTCTTAATTCCGTGAGTAGTTTAAACAAATTCAAACTCAAAATGTGCTATCAATTTCTCAAAATAAGTTGCAATTTAAGGAATTTGTATTTAGTATTATATTAGTAACTATTTTATTTTATTATTAAAGTCAAACTGAACCAAGTTTTTTATTTGATTTAATTTTATTCAAAATTTGCAATTGGTTTTGAACATCCAATATATATCTGATATTTTAATCAAAATTGTCACTATTCAGTGTAGAACATCAAATGGAATAAATTCAGCATTTCAGAAATTTAAAATATTTTGGAAAAATCCTCGCACGTCGATTTATAATTTTGAAAATTCACATTTTGATATAAATGTAAATTTTTTGTCACCATTTGTTTTTGAGTTATGCCGTCATGGACTTTTTTTAAATGGAAACCCTAATATTTTTAAATTTTATTTGATAGATGAATATTTTTTTCTGAATGACGATATATATTTTTTTATACCTTACATAAGAAAAATTTTGCTCAAAAGGCAATTGAAACTTATAAATACATTATAGGTATTTATTTTGAAAAATCATAGAAATAATAACAGAAAATGTTCGTAATAGGATCCTCTTTCAGCTTGACAGTATTACAAGTGGGAAATCAATTTTTGTTGAATATTGTTTATGGTTTCTGACACAATTTAAATAATTTTTATTCCAACTCATATTTCAGGTCATCTCTATTGATAGAATTGGTTTTGGTTGGAACGCTTTTACAGTGTCCCCATAAAAACATGTTTTTCATAGACAACATTAAGAATGAAACAACACAGCCAAAGAAGAATGGCTAGCAGAAAAATGTCGGGAAATAGAGATATATGAGAAGAAATACACCTCTTCAACAAGCATAAGAAAATAAAGGAAGGAAATGTGCGGAAAACGAAATATGACGATATAATTTTTTTTATACCTTACATAAGAAAAATTTTGCTCAAAAGGCAATTGAAAGTTACAAATAAATTATAGCTATTTATTTCGAAATATTACAGAAATAATAACAGCAAATGTTCGAAATAAAATCCTCTTTGAGCTTGACTGTATCCCAAGTGGGAAATGAATTTTTCTTGAATTTTGTTTATGTTTTCTGACAAAATTTTACTCATATTTCAGGTCATCTCTATTGTAAGAATGAGTTTTGGTTTGAACGCTTTTAATGTGTCTCCATAGATTTTTTTTTCTTTTCATAGACAACGGCATTAAGAAGTAATAAAGGCAGCCAAAGAAGAATGGCTAGCAGAAAAGTGTCGGGAAATAGAGGCATACGAAACGAAATACGACCTCTTCAAAATGCATAAGAAAATAGAGGAAAAGTGCGGAAAAACGAAATATGACGATATTAATTTTTTTATACCTTTCATAAGAAAAATGTTGCTCAAAATACAATTGAAAATCATAAATAAATTATAGGTATATATTTCGAAAAATCACAGAAATAATAACAGCAAATGTTCGGAAGGAAATCCACTTTGAACTTGACAGTATTCCAAGTGGGAAATGATTTTTTGTTGAATTTTGTTTATGGTTACTGAAAAAATTTGAACAATTTTTATTCCAACTCATATTTCAGGTCGTCTCTATTGTTAGATTTGGTTTTGGTTGGAACGCTTTTTAAGTGCCCCATAGAAAAAAAAAATTGCATAGACAACGACATTTAGAAGGAAAGAAGACAGCCAAAGAAAAATGGCTAGCAGAAACATGTCGGGAAATAAAGACTTATGAGAAAAATACGACCTCTCCAACATGCATAAGAAAATAAAGGAAATGTGCAGAAAAACGAAAACCGACAACCTGATTTAGTACTAGATAAAGTCGGCAACCTAATGATAGCACCAGAGAAAAAACAAACGAGATGGCGCGAGCATGTACAAGAACTGTTTAATGACTACAAAACGGTACCGACTTTCTTAGATTCGAATGAGACAGGCCCAACAATTCTAAAGAACATCAGGCCCTGATGAAATCCCAGCTGAACTGACAAAGCTTATAGATGAAGACTTCACCGATATTCTTTTAAAATTGTTCAACAACATATAGGAGACAGGCGACATACCAAAAGACTGGCTGACCTCGACATTCGTAACAATTCCAAAGAAAAACGGGGCCAAATAAAGCTCATATCATAGAATCATTGCCATGATGGGCAATGATTACACCCTGAAGATCTTCTAAAAAATAACACATAATCGCATCTTCAGAAAATTAGAAGAAAGCATCAGCGACATACAGATGGGTTTTAGAAGAGGCATGGGAACTAAAGAGGCACTATTTGGATTCAATGAGCAAAACCAAGGTGTCTGGATATGAACCATGAAATGTTTACCTGTTTCATCACCTTCCAAAAGGATTTTGACAGAATCCAACACCCGAAGCTGTTAGAGATACTAAGTCTGAAAAACATTGACAGCAAAGATGTAAGAATGATCTCCAACGTCTACTGGCATCAAACAGCAAAGAACAAAGTCGGACAAGATCTGAGTGAGGAAGTCGAGATACGTCGGGGAGTCAGACAATGGTGCGTATTGTCAGCTCTGCTATTTAATGGGTACACTGAAAGTATATTTAAGGAATCACTGCTAGAAGAAAAGAGAGGTATTAGCTTAAACTGCAAAATGATCAACAACATACGTTACGCGGACGACACTAACATCATAGCTGACAACACAGAAAATCTCCAACACCTAAATCGATCAGTAAACACCAACTGCCAATGATATGGCCTAGACATAAACATAAAAAAACCAAAGAAATGGCCACAAGAAAAAGCCCAAATCAAAACAGACTACCTATCTAAATTAACAACGAAGCTATAGGATGGATAACAGAAAATACAAAACACAGAACACCTTTTTTCAGAAATGAAAAAAAACATATGCCACTATAATACAAAACTAGACCTCAGAACCAGAGTATTACAATGCTATGTACTCCCCACCTTAATATATGGAGCAGTGGCCTGGACAACGAAGGAGGAAAAGATCAAGAACTTGAAAGCATTTGAAATTTTCTGCTACAGGAGGATGGTCACAATTTCATGGACAGACAAGGTTACCAACGAAACAGTAATGTAACAAATGGGCAAAATAAGAGAAGTAACCACAACAATAAAGAAAAATAAACTCGAATACATTGATCACATCATGAGAGGCATATCATATTTAACCTCATAATTAATGGCAAAAGATCGATTGGAAGAAGAAGAATATCGTGGCTTTATGACCTGAGTGACTGGTTTAGATGAACATCCGCCGTGCTATTCAGAGCAGCAGTTAACAAGACACGTATTATTATGATGATTTACAATCTCCTATAGGAGCGAAACTAGAAGAACAAGAAGAAGATAGAAAAAGAAAGTGGAGTAAGGTCCTGCGACCTTGGTGGCCACTCAATAGGTCTGAGTCTTTCATCTTCTTCTTCCGCTTTTCCCGAATAGGGGGATTTTATAAATACATTTCTAACTTTCAATTACGTTTTGAACGAAATTTTTCCATTGTAAAGTATACAACAATATTCCTATATACCGTTATGTTCTGAAAAAAAAACCTCAATTAAATATAACTATAAAATATTGGGAATGCTATTTAAAAAAAAAGTCGATAACGCCATAACTTAATAACAGATGGTGACACAAATTTTAGATTTGTATCAAAATGTGTATTTTCGAAATTAAAAATCGACGTGTGCGAGGATTTTTTTCGAAATATTTTCAATTTCCCAAATACTGAATTTATTTCATTTGGTTGTTCCGTACTGTATAAATAATTGATTGTTTGAAACTCTATTATTTTACATGACTATTTCTATTTTGGTGCTAGAACAACAATTTATATAGATGCATATTTATCTCTATACAGGGTGTTAAAAAAAGAATGTAAAATTTTTAAGGAGGTAGCAAATTGAAAAAAGGAGGTAAGAAAGAATAATCTTCCATATTTACGATACCGTTAATTTAAGGACCCATGTTAATTAAGACTTTTTTCTTTGTTGTCGTTCATACTTCTACCCCCTTAAATATTTTACATTCTGTTTTTAACACCCTGTATAACTGATATGTTAAAAATAGTGTAACATTGAAATCTTCTGGAGCTGTTGATTTTACTGTTGCTTCTTCAGTAAAAGTATGTCTAATACATACTCTCATTAAATTAAGTTCATGTCCATGCAGATGTGCAATTCATTATAGAAATTTTTTTTTCTGAAAATACAAGTCTTCTAAGATTAACGTCCATCCATCCCTGAGACTTATAAGAACACAGGACTAATCTGCTTATTCCTGCATCAGATTATGCCTGGGCGTGGGATTTTAATCGCTACACGACATAAAAAGCGATGTTTGGCACACAAAGCCGACGCCCACGCCATCACAATTCAATTAAGTCCATCGCACAATGGCTGCAGATTTAATGCACACTTAATGACCATTACAGTGAAAAACGGCCAACAAGCGTCCGTTCTCCTCGCAGCAAACACGTCCTTTGGAGCTGCCTTTGTCGCGGCATTCAAAAAATACTGCGGGAGCCTGTGGCGCCATCTATACACGGGGTGAATTGATTTCCGGCGCCGCCATTAAAATTTAATTAAAACATTATTCACAGAGATGCTATATTGTCTCCTCCTGATTACATTTTTGCAGCGCCTCGTGCTTCTAATGATAATATAATTATGATTATTATTATATTTTTTTTTATAAAATAGCTAAATTAATCATACAAATTGTAATTATTAATTAATATACATAGTAACAGCATCTGCGCGATTGAAGCACTGAGAGTGACAAGAAATCGTATGATTGAGTAGTAGATTTGATAAATGAATTCTCCAATTCGAAGGTGGAGAATTACACGAACGGTGCATGAATAGTTAATCACCTATTTCGGGGTTCACATCGAAAGCATCCTTTGCCAATTGCATTAATAATGCGCAAACGTCTTTGGATACAATATGAATGGGTTTCATAGCAGCAGCATTTGAATTTGTAGCTTCAAATATTTGCTCGCATGAAAACAACAAGAGTTGCATCAGCTGTACGTGAGTAGTTAATTAACTACTTTTGGTATCGCACCAAATTCAGTCTTTAAATGGATAAAATGGGATCCAATAGATACATTACTGATTGAAAAATATATTAGTGTAATATATTAGTATATAAAGTAAGTCGACTAATTTCTTGTTATTTTGAAACGGTCGTTAATTATTATAATTAATGAGTTTTTGGTAATTTAGGGATCAATAAAGTTAGCACAATAATAATTTGTGCATCCGAGGATCAATAGTAATCCAACCCCACAGCAAATTGGTTCACGGTTAATCCAATCCCACGGATAATTGGACTACGGTTAATCCAATCCCATGTATAATTGGGCCACGGTTAATCCAATCCTATGGATAATTGGGCCACGGTTAATCTAATTCCACGGATAATTAGCCCACTGATAATTGGTCCACGGTTAATCCAATCATGTATAATTGTTCCCCGAATAAACAGGTTTCTACGGTATTTTATTTCTAGGTTGCGCCCTATTTGCCTAACAATTATTAAGTATCATAAATGTGTTATTGTGTAAATGGTAACTTACAGTGCATCTCCATGTGATGGCATGAACGAGGTAACAATAACATTTCTCTCGCAGTGGATCTTAGACATGGCGATGGCCTCCAAATATCACTGCACCTAAAAACCTGCTTCCCCGTTGAGCTTGTCTTCGGCGTTTAGCTGTGCTCGGCAGCTTGCAAAGCTCCTTGTTGCTTATTTGGAACAGAGTTTATACGAAGCAACACGTCCTTATAATCGCCTGCTGCTTTCCCTGTTTCGGTTTGAGTGATAAGCTGGTGTCTCGGTGATTTTGGCAAAATTTGAAGTGGCGATTGTCTTCTGGAATTGTTAGATGAGAAATCAACGCAGGTCACAGGACCTAGTCTACTGGAGTAATTGTTGCAAAATAGAATGCTGCGCAATTCCCAATAAGCGGTAGATTAGTGATAAAAATGAGCGAGAGTAATGAGGTTATTAAAAAAAACTAGTCTACGTGCGATTAAAATGGATGAAAATCTTAATTAAAACTGGTTTAAATGTTGTACATGCTGATATGATTTAGGTCGTTGAAAGTAGCCGTATGTGTGATATTCATTAGGTCAATAATACCAAAATGTATTGTAAACATTTGCGTAGAAATATGGAATCAATGTAGTAACATAATATCAAAAATTATGAAATTTCTACATTACATTAGAAATAAATACATTTTTAATAAATTATATTAAAATTTGGAGTAAATAGTTGTTTTTACGACAGTGCATAAACTAAGTTTTTAAGCACTGTTCACAGTGGCTGAAGTGATACTTTTTAAAAGTCAACATTCAATAATACGAAAGAGATTAAAAACTTTAAACATTCAAGTTAATGATACAATTGGTACAATGTCAGATAAAACATAAAACAAAAAAATGTGCAATGTGAGATATTCAATGTTTTCACAATAGCTGTCACATTTTTGCACTCAAAAATCAGTTATAGACAACTTTTTATTTTTGTTTTTCTTCTATTAATTTTAATATTTCAACTGTCTATTAAAATTACTCAAAATAACTATGGTAAAAATGTCAGTTATGGACAACTTTTTATTTTAGTTTTTCTTCTATTAATTTAATATTTCAACTGTCTATCAAAATAACTTATAAATAAAATATTATTAATATAAAAGCTGAATGAACTCTGGTCGATAGCGTGATTTTTAGCAGCAATTTTATAAATTAAGTAATCATTTTAGTCATGTATAAAAATTAGTGACGTCCTAATAAAAATGAATTTCATAATTTTTTATTGTTTTTTGTTCTTAATTGGAGTACTTACTGGTAGTTTGTATATAAAGATGTTTTCTTGTTTCTATTATTTTTATTGTCTTCTTGATCTTACTTGCTAGTTTCGGCTATCATTAGTAATCTTCAGAGATTAATTTTTATATTTTATTTTAATATAGTCGATATTAGATAAGATTTTGATATAAATGTTTTGACTTTTTAAATTATTTATTTATTTTTATTTTATTATTAAAAATAATAATAACAAGAAAACATCTTTATACAGCGTAATGCGCTTAAGAGCGTATTTCTTGGGCAATTTTTAGTCGAAAATGCCTTATACAGTTTTGTCTAAAACTTAATTTTAGATTTAATATTAGAAGAGCAAGAATGTGTTGTGAGGCAATGAACATTTTTAAACGAAAAGGAACACAAACTTTGTATTTCTTGGGAAATTTTAAGTCGAAAATGCCTTATACTCTTTTGTTTAAAACTTAATTTTAGATTTAATATTAGAAGAGCAAGAATGTGTTGAAACGCAATGAACATTTTGAAACGAAAAGGTCATTTTGAACACAAACTTTGATTAAATTTGTATTCGTAATAAGAAAAAAATAAAATATTGTTATTTAATAAAACATTACTTTATTCTACATGTGTTTAGGTTTCTTAAATTATGCCCATAACTCTTTAACTATTATGTTTTGGACAAAATTGTATAATGCATTTTCGACTAAAAAGTGCTCAAGAAATACGCTCTTAAGCTATGAGCATCGTGTCACGGAATACCCTGTATACAGGGTGTCCAAGATATGGATCAACAGCATGGGAACCTCGGAAACCGTAAAAGTTACAAAGGCAGTTAAATTAGAACTACGTTGCGCAATTGAATGGTCAGTAATATTCTGTTGAGAAAACTACAAATTTCCGCTTACTTCCGGAGATATTCGACAATATCAGAAATTTTGCGATATCGTAATAGGAAATGCTATTTAATATAGGGTGTACTTTATTTGCGGGCCATATAAAAATATAAAGTTGATGATGATTTCTTTGAAACGAAACGTTGCACTGAAAATTTATAAACGCTATCATGTAGAGCTGAAAAAGTGGCAATGAGAAAGTGCTTTTTGTTTTTTGTACCTTTTCAAATTACTACAGAAAAAAATAAGAACGAAATCGCAATATTTCGGATTTCGCCGAATATCGCCGGAAGTAAGCGGAAATTTCTGGTTTTCTTAAAAGTATATTACTGACCACTAAATTGCGCAACTTTTTTTTGTAATTTAACCTCCTTTGTAACTTTTACGGTTTCCGAGATCCCCATGCTGTTGATCCTTGTCTTGGACACCCTGTATAAACTACCAGTAAGTATTCCAATTAAGAAGAAAACAGTAAAAAATATAAAATAACTGGTATCCAAAAATGGATGAACTATAATAGCAATCATTTCATTTTTATTCGAAAAAAAAAACTTCTGAGATCCATATGCTGTTGATCCGTATCTTGGACACCCTGTTTAAAATACCAGTAAGTATTCCAATTAAGAAGAAAACAGTAAAAAAATATAAAATAACTGGTATCCAAAAATGGATGAAACTATAATAACAATGATTTCATTTTTATTCGAAAAAAAACTTATTTTTGTATAAAACTATTGCGCTTCATTGAGAATACTAATTGAATCCACTTGAAATATAAAAATATATATTAAATATGCACTTATTATAGTTACACAGTGCTGTGGAATAACATTCATAAAATAAAATATTTTACTGCATAATATCATTTCTATCTTCTGTAATAATTTCACAAAAACTACAAAATCGTAATAGTTATTATAGAAATTGTTTACTTAAATTTCGTTTTGTACGACAAGTATCAATTTTCTTCAATGCTGTTGTCTATAACTGAAGTTTTTTGTACAAATAGAAAGCTACTAGTTAGGAGTATACTAATGACTATGGTCACGTTGTGACAGAATTGTACATTTAGTCACCCATAAATATAGTGAAGAAAAGGTACCCCAATTATTATTTTCGATAGAAAACTGTGTATTACTAAGAAATGTACATTTAGTCACCGTGAAGAAAAGGTACCACAATTATTATTTTCGATAGAAAACTGTGTATTACAAAAAACGTTAAATATAGTTTATTAATAGATATTTTTGTACTATTTTCATGGATATTTTTGTTAGTCTAATTTCCATTTTCTTGTATTTTGTGTAAAACAAATATTTTCTAATTTCATGAATTAGGTAATCCTCCAGATCACCAGACCTGGAAGTGCTTTATATATATTTGAGTGGCTTGTGCCCAAAACTGCGGAAAACACCGCATCCTTCCCTCTGTCACAGTACAATGGCTACTTTTCAACGACCTCACATTCACCTGAAAAGAGAAAATTTATTATATACAGTAAAATCTTGGAGGACGGAACGTGCTCACGACGAGGACCCTTAATTCCTTCCTTTTCTTCCGGGGCAACCTTGCGATTTACATACTTCATATAACGTGCACGGTTATTTAACCTGAAGTGAGTTATAATTTCATCTTCATGGAGTGGATCCCAAAAAAATATATATAAATCAAACACCTCCAGAAAAATTAAATATATATTTTTTTATAGAATAACTTTTTTATGTTTGTGGCTTCAAATATAAATCATCCAACTAATAAACATTGTCATTTTAGCAAGTATTAAACTAAGTTTTTTGTTAGACGTTACTTTATTATAAATAATAAAATTTAAGGTGAAACTGCTTGCATCATATTATTTATAGAAAATTAAGTTAGATTAAATCGGATTAGGTTTTGCTAAGTAATTTTAGGCTGGCATCGGTTAAAGTAAGTTGGCTTAATACATTTTTAATCCAATCCATTCAATTCATCAACTCATTCGGCATAACGAAACTTAAACAGTCTAACAAATGTATCCTTCCCCAATAAAATAAATCCAGAATGATAATTGCCATGCTACATTAAAGTAATACATATTTTGTGAAAATCTGGGATAAAAACTCGTTTCTGTAAATGTAAATTGTAAAATTCATTGTAACCTAACCAACTCGTAAATTGTAATTTTTCAAATCAAATATAAATTCACGTTACCTCGCAAATTATAATCGAGTTTTACATAACGATATCGAAAATTGTCATTTCGCAGTCCCAACCCAACCTGATCTAATCTTATTCCACAGATTTCAAAATTCTCTTAAAATAAAAGCTATTAAATACTTTTAAGAACAATTAAATCGACAATTATTATTTATATATTAACAAAATCCAGTTTATACTTCAATAATAGTTTAAGAAACCTGTTCATTATTAATTTTTAAGATATTTTTTGTCTGGATGTGAAGCCTTAAATGTTATTTGCTTAAATCTGACGAATCGAGATTTAAATTTAATTCTAATTTAATATTAATGAAGGCTGGAAGAGATTAGATTATAATATCCCCATTAGTGTAATTGCTGGCAGCTTGAAGGCTCCATCCATGAAGACGTCAATATTCTTGATTAACGATAACGTGCGAGCTTGCCATTTGAATTTTATAACTCGAATGGTAATTCATAACTATTACCGCTCGTAAACGGCACGCCGGGATTAATTCGTCGGGGCTATTTTTAACCCTGGGCACCCAACCACCCCCGGGGGGTGAACTTTAATTAATTATCGCCGTATCCTCGTGAGCACGTCGCCTCCTTGAATAATTAAAAATCACTATCTACGGTAAACGCGATAATAATCGCACCAGAAAACTCAAACGTGTATAAATAACAACAACATCAAAAGAATGGTAATAATAATAATACAGTAGTAATAATAAGGATAAAAATTCAAAGTTGTAAACATGCGCAGTGCGCGTACCGTCCAACCGGGCCCGGAATATCGATTCTTTCTTTCTACTCATCCTGGCTCCGACGTCCGGACCAACCGAGATCTGCGCCTACACCAAGAGTCACTCTTATTCATAGTGCAAACATAAATTGACAGGGTAGGTATATGTAAATAATTGTATCGCGCACTGCAGGGAGAGATGGTGGGGCCCCTCAGAGGCTTGTGCCCCATTTTCGGTGCCAAGGATTGATGTTACGTAACAAGACAGGGTTTGGTATCGAATATTGCTCTACTTGCGTCATGATAAGCAACCACCAATTTTCGGCTGTAGCAATAACAAAAGCATAGACATGAATATTAACAGGAATTATGCTAATTTCATTTGCTTATTTGAAAAGTACTTACGTAATTTTAATAATTAAGATCTGTATGAAATTTCCAATCATGCATAATGTTTAAACATAATTGATTGCAATAAAACATAAGATGTTTTTTTCAGGCGATTGCCAATGTAAGATTTGCGAAATTGGCTTCCAGTTAGTAGAATACACTCTCCTGTTAACTGTAATCGGAGATTAAATAACTTTGATACGATTGTTGACATAGAACGAATTAACGAGGATTAAAGTTAATCGGAGATCTGTACAACTCGTACTGAGGCCCAGTTGTACAATAGTGGCGTATCTTTGACCATGATTCAGTTACCTAGGATGCAATTGTTAATAAAATGGTATCAGTAGAAATTTAACCACGAACAAAGATAATCCACCATTGTACAAATGAGGCAAAATGGCCCATACACTATGTAATCTGTTGCACTACAAGTAGTACTCAGATCGGAAATAATCAGTATAACAAGTTATTTCATTCAAGGTATTTCACCCACAGACATAAACGTTTTGAACATCAATCATTCGTTGCTATTGTCAGTTGTGAATGAAACACCTACGAACACATTGTATTGATTGTTTCTGCGAACAGAGGTACAACTTATCGTACAACAGATTTCATAGTGTATGGGCCGTTTAAAGTCTGACGCACATTGAAACGCAGGTGACGCAGGCAACGAAGGGCAGCGCAGTGCAGTTGTTTTCGCAGCCAATAACTGCACTGCGCTGCCCTTCGTTGCCTGCGTCACCTGCGTTTCAATATGCGTCAGACTTTAAACGGCCCATACACTATGAAATCTGTTGTACGATAAGTTGTACCTCTGTTCGCAGAAACAATCAGTATAATGTGTTCGTAGGTGTTTCATTCACAACTGACAATAGCAACGAATGAGTCTCAATATACGCCTGGGTTAAGGCCCGGTTGTACAATCGTGAATTATTTTTTAACGTGGTTCAGTTTCAATGGATATCATTATATAAACAGTTGTATCCCAGGCAATTGTACTACGATCAAAGGTAATTTTAGATCGTACAACTGGGCCTAAGTAATTCGCAACCATTGTTCATTACAAAAAATGTTATTACCTAGGACCACAATTACTAATCACAAAATATATTAACAGAATTAGAGACCAATATTAAGTACAATCGTGTTGAAATGATACTTATGTCTCATTTATCTTGAACCTCTATGATTGCAGTGCTATACAGGGTGTTAATTATGTACGTAGAGGGGTTATTCCTTGATTAATTCTTATTAAAAAGTTTATACATATCTGGCGTCCCAGCCGCTTTATTTTCAAAATACAGTTTTAAAAAGTTCTATGAAAAATATTATTTAATAACATACAATCTTACAATGCTTAATGTCGAAGATTTTAGAAATCGCATATACGAGTCATGTGCCATAATTATAAATATCCATAATATTTTAAAACGATACGCCAGTCAATTGTCATTTTCAACAGTTGCTGAAGAGCCAATGAGGTTTGTTTAATTATTTACATTGCAGTAGGGCTTCATGATTTGTATCTATTGTAAGATTGTTTCTTATTAAACAATATTTTTTGTAACATCTTTAAACTTTATTTTGGAAACGGAGCTGCTGAGAGCCCATGTTTATATCAACTTTAAGTTTGTCTACGTACTCAATTAACACCCTGTATAGTATCTAATAACTGTCTTCGTGAAAGAGGAGTTTTAGAGTTTGTCTGTAACCCTCCATGAAATTTAAAAAACAAACAATTTTTACATGAAGCAGGCTATTACATGATAAAATTATATTATTATGATCAAAGTGGAAACTATAAAAAAAAAACAAAAATATAGTAATTCATCTGCGATGATAGTTATTACGCAAAATAATAATTATGATAGTTATGATCCCTAATGCACGATAATTTATAATTTATCTGGATTAAAAATCATCTAATTACACTGGTAAACACAATGTTTGTTCCTTACAGGTAAATAGCCAATTCCGATAGAAAATTTTGCGCTGAGTTCAGAAAAGTCAAAAAATTCTTTCTAGCACGTCAGGTTTTTGTGATATTTCAATTTTTGCAATATGTGTATTGCTTATTTTTTTTCGGGATGCAAAACCGATCCCGATGTTTTTTTTTATGGCAATACTACTTCAGTTTGACAGTTACCGGTATCATTTTTCTGACCTATCTTTAACTGAGAACGTGTTTTTGTAAGTAAATAGTGAAAATAATATGTAAGAAATCTGTAAAACAATGACCTACAACACTTTTTTTTTTCATTTCGTTCTTATGCATAGTAATACTTTCCGAAGAATGAATTGAAATTGAAAGGACAATACATTCGTCAAAATTTGTCGACCAGTGCTATGGGATGATTTAAATATGAGCCCCCAATATGTCTGCAGTCCGCCTCAAAGTCTAATTTCGGGCATAGTAAATCATAGCACGAATAATTTTCTGCAATGCTTTGTACTGATAACATTTTCTAAATAGATATGTGATGACCTATTACTGATCACTTTATCGGATATATCGTGCTAGTTTACAATTGCGAAATTACGATGTTTTTACCGTTATAATAATAATAATAATCATAACCGTAAATATAACAAAATGTTATGATTTCTATATAATTGTGTTGACAATAAATGCCATATTTTATTGGTCTATATTGAACATTTTTGATGAAACATTGAACTTTGACAATTTAATTCATACTTTAAAAATCCCATAATAAGCGGTGATTTTGTCATTATGACAGCGATATTCATTTAATTGTCTTACCGAATTATACTCAAGCTTTTTTTGGGTCGATGTAAACTTGACATTTACAATATGAGTTTTGTTGACTTTAAGCAACTTTACTCAAAAAAGTGCCAGAAAAAGTTACTCGTCAGTTTTTTTATTGTTAAATTGGCAGACAAAATTCTCAAGTTTACTTTGAAAAAAAAAACTCTCATGTAATTATTATAAGTGATTATATTTGAATATTGTAAATGCTTCGGTGGATGGATAGGCAGAGTTAATCAGCTTCACAGTTCTACTAGTCAGCATTTTTTTGGTCACCTCTGATTTTTTTTCACATTTTTAATATAAATTTTATTCAAATTTGCATTTATTTCTTGTATTTTCAAAATTTTTGTATTTCGTATCCAATTCTATTGACATGGATATTTCAAATGGACAAATTTTTGCTCACTTTATTTTGCTCCTCGATTAAATTAGAAAATGAATAAACTGTGCACGCCCAACCACCCTCCAATCAAAATTACTCTACGGTTAAGTAGATAACTAATAAATTCCTGCAATGATTGCAAGTAGAATGATCTGAACTGATTCATATTCGTAAATAGTACATTCATAAATGTATGATGACCTAATAATGATCATTTGTCATGATAACTTGTTCTATTTTACATTTGCAGAATTGGCTTGTTATCAATAATTGTTAATCATATTGTCATCAAATAGTATCTACTAGTATCTAGTATCTAGTAAAAGTATCTATTGATGACAGAATTTATCTGCAAAAATTATTTTACAAAAGCAAATCAGTCAAATTATAATATAAAATATAGTTGATGATTGGTTTACTTAAAAAAACCAGCACACATGAATGATTGAAGCCATAATTTAATAATTTTAAAATATGAATTAGGCAACGTTATTGTAAATCTGAGATTTAATAATTTTTTCACTGTCAGATCATTTTTGTTGGTGTACATATGTAAAACTTTATATAATGCAACCACAGCCTTCTTAGTTAAAAATTAAAATGGAACAGAGAATAGTAGCTTGACTCATTCTGTGATGGTTATTAATTAGTATTAGTTAATTACTAATATCTCACACAAAAATACTTACTGGAAATACCAATAATTTCTGTTGGCATTAATATATGTATAATTCAATGTTATTAGTTGTAAGTAATTATCACATTTATTTTAATATTAATAATAATTATTATTAGGGTAATAAAATGTTATTACATTCAGCAGTATTTATTATTAACTAAATGTATGAAAAATATTAGACTTTTAACATGTCAAGTTAATTAGAAACCATTAAATGAATTTCTCTCTAATTCTGTTAATATACTTGTCTCATGGATGACGAGAACGATATAACAAACACAAATATTATGAATAATGGTTATAAAAATATGTCTATGCAAATTCAGGGTGTTGAGAAAGTTTGGATCAAGAGTCATTTTGCTGTATTTTTTTTTAAATTACATAGGAAAACTTTAGATTTTAATTTCCATCTTTTGACATAAAAATGTTATTTATAACGTCATTAGTGTTTCCTCATTGAACTTTTTTTAAATACATTTTTTATCATTTTGACATTCTTTATACTATTTAAAGGTGATAAAAAATAGCAACTTATATAACTTTTTTGTGTTATAAAATGATGTTTAGAAATAACGTTTTTACGTAAGAAGATGGCATTTTGTAATCAAAAATTAACCTGTCCAAGCTAATTGTTTAGAAACATAAAATAAAGCAATTAGAATTTAGTTTCCAACACATCCTGTAGTCATTGCCTCCCTGTAGAGTTTCCCTGTTAATATTTATATCATTTGTGACATATTTGTGCTTTATTAGGGTTAGCTTTCATGTTAGTCAGCAATTTACTATAGCATAACAATACTATAGTAGATTCAAAATTGAAAAATCTGCGATTTATTTTATAGTCGGGACCAAATTAAATTGGGTGTGATGCATTGCAGATATTTGTTAGCATTTATAGGGTGACACTTTTCGCTATTTGTGAACGAAGTTTATACCTTAAATCATGTATCGTTCATCTGCAATGCAATGTATGACAAAATATACAGGGTGAATCAAATAAATCTCGCCATGGTAGATTTAAATCTATCAAAGTTGCAAAATTGTACTTTGAACAAGAATGTGCAAGTACAACTGAAGGTTGTAGAAAACTAAAAAAATATATAAAAAATCAGTGTATAGTTGCCATCAACCTTTTAGAAATAGTTCATGCCAGATAATTTGTCACTTTTTCTACAAAACCCTAAAACGAGTGAGATGCCGCACCCAACACTTGCAGCAGCGGTTTTGATCCATAAAGACATAAACCATAAATGTATTTTTTTATCCATAGGAATGAAGAGATTTGGAATAAGCAAACGTATTACTCAAGGACTTTAACGTCACTATAGAACCGCAATAAGCTAGGACGTTCCGAGAGATGCATATGCATTTGTTCTGTCCATTCCGATAGGAGAAGTATAGGTGGTATAGGAAAGGGTCGGGTTCCGGTTTTATTGGAAAAGTGACAAATTATCTGGCATGGACTATAAGCGAGATTTGCATGGAGGGACTTAAATTGAATTAGCTTGTATATTTTCTGTGAAGTTAATATGGTCCGATGACACATAAATGAGATAACTATAAAAATGTTATAAGATTATAATTAAATATTCTAACACCTGAAAATGGGATATAATAACACAAATAGAATGTACCTTCAATTATGATAAATATTTTCAAAACACCACATGTGTAAGCCATGTACCTGAAACTGGGATGGAAAAGCATCAGCAAACATGGCGAATCCGATAGTATAAATCATTCAGCTTATAAATATATAAATCCGAATATATCACGTTTTACTAAAATATAGTGCAAGTTTTGCAGCACATCCGGATCGATTAATCAAGTCCGCTTTCCGCAGATTAGAGATTATCTCGCATTCTGTGCTGATTCTAACTTTTGCGATCGCTGCGAATCCAATTTCGCTCAAGGTGGAGTTATTCTAACCCGGCGCCCGCGCGCAAATTGGTTTAGGGGATGGAGCCCGCTGTAGAGCAATATGTTGCCTGATGCACAAGGTAAATGCACCCCTAGATTCCGTTGCTGGTCATATTACCTGCGATGGAATTGATTTAACAGTGCGCTTGTAAAGCTAGGCCACGTGTGGGATCGTCTTCGTTTAGGTGGGTGTAGAATTGTAGACACCGAAGGAGAAAGTTGTGGTCGTTTTGTTATGAGGGTGTGGAATTGTTAGAGTATTTGTGGGTAGTAATGATTTGGCTGAAGTAGTTTTGGATGATCGTCGGAGATAAATCGTGTTTGTGTATTAAATTAGGCCCCATTAATTCACGAAGGTTTTTATATTTTCCTTTATCAAATTGTTTGCGTCGAAAAATGTCTCGTTAGATATTCAAGTGTATTTCATATCAAACGACGTTAGCAGAAACGTGTACGTTACGTGACAGGATCACATTCGCGCTTTTATGACATAAATACATGATGCATAAATGCGTTTGATACACAATACACCTGATTATGGCCCTAGTCTTTTTTAAAACGACAGCCCTGATAAAATTGAACCATAGACAATAGATATTGAATAAATGTGAGATGTAGATAATTTTATACCGATGATCGCTTATTGCGTTTGAAATAATGCAGAAACTATTTGAAAGAATTAAATTTTCAGAGAAGTTAATATTAACATATTTTTCCATGTGCCCAACTTTCTGGCGGACACTGTATAGGGTGGGTAAATTTCGATGTTTTAATAGGGAATCTCGATAACTATAACAGGTATCTCTGATCTCTTTTTTCCAAAAAAACTTAATGGTGTAAACCAAAATTGGCTATTGTCTTTTGTTTTCGAGTTATTCGTAAAAATTCGATTTTTCGACTTTTCGTTTTATTGCTGTAGGTCGCTTATTTATGAGAATAGAACAACATTATTTCTATGTTCTTCAGGCACTCTTTTGATAAGAATATAGCGGCGTAGTTAATTTTTCAGAAAACAGTTCGAAATTCAAGTTATGGCATAAAGTTGTGGTTTTTTATATGGAACTCATAGTTTGCTGTGACAGCTAACTAGAGGGATTTTTTTTCTTTTCAACAGTATTAGATAAATGGGGCCAATTCTTAATTTTCAATCTGATTTTATCAAAAATTCTTATTTTTGTTAGATGCTTTTTTCCACGTTTTTTGCTAAGTAGGTTTGTGTCATTTTGAATATAGGTATCTTTATAAACAAAGTATCCGTCATTGCGTTGTTACAATACCGATTGTTTGATTGACAGAATTAATCACATTTAAATGTTTATTGTTTGATTGCTACTTATAATATTTCACCTTTAAAAGTTCGAAATGGCTTATGAAAGTTACGAAACGTTTGATATGTTAGAATGTTATATTCTGAGTAATCATAATTCTGAATCTGCAAGTGTAACATATTTTATTCGTTACCCAGACTGAAGCCAACATAATATATTTATTTTTGGAAGATTAAAAACGAATTATGGGTAATTATGGGTCATTTAACAAACCAAGATCAAAGAATTATAATATCCAATATGCTGAGGAAGTTGTCGTCAATGTTATTACAATGACAGTTGCAAATCTTTTGATTTCAAGCTATCAAATTTATACTTAAATGCTAGATGTTCATGTGAGGCACGAAAAATTTTCCATAGTAGTACTTGAGAATGCTGTGTCCCTCCCCACCATCTTCCTACCTACCCTCGCATCTTGGTAGGGTATCGATAGTTCCCTAGTATACATTAGCTAGAGAGGGTGTGCATGTATTAAGTTTCAAGTAGTGCCCTGTGTGTGTTATGGTGTTATGGCGTAATTCTGTAAGTACATTTACCTAGACCTTAGTAGTGATTGAAATTACTTATTAACATAATATACTGCGCCGCTAGCGGGACCGGGGATCTCACATATGTTATGTTTATACAATGTATGATAGGGTGTAGACGTCGAGAGGGCTTTGGCACTGTCTTTATGGCATTTAAATTGAGCCTGCCTCCTAACTCTTAGCCGAGCGTAGCTTATCTTTGTGATGCACATATAATCACAGACAATACTAGAAGAGACTTGGCACTGTCTATATGGCATTTAAATTGAGCCTGTCTATTAAACTTTTGGCCTATCGTCGGCTTATTTCAAAGGGGAATGATAGTACTCTTTGAGATGGCACCTGTATTTGCATACACTTAAACTTTTGGCCTATCGTCGGCTTATTTCAAAGGGGAATGAGAGTACTCTTTGAGATGGCACCAGTATTTACATACATTATTTAGTTCTGTGTGAAATTGTGTGGATCGTTGAAGCGAGTGTGGCACTGTCAATATGGCATTTAAATTGAGCCTGCTTATAAAACTTCCGGTCCGAGCACGCGCTTATTTCAAAAGGGAACGATAGTACGCTTTGAGATGCACCTCGCAGTCATTAGTTAGTTGTCCGTAATAGAAATAATTAGCTATTTAGAAACTATTAACTGGGGATGGGGAAATGTATTTCACTGAGCTTGGCTCGTGGATATTTTCTCTGCGTTCCAGAGCCGCCGCGCAACTGTGAAAACCATAGCTTCTGGTGCCACCCATGGGACCCTGCTGTAAGATCATTTGCAATCTTAATGAACCGAAATTACCGCCTTTGCCTTATTTTCCTGACCCAAATTTTTAACTGGCCCTTCGATGTTCAAATCGAAAATAAATACGTGACATTCATTTGTATTTTTGACAATGTTCTATGATTATTGATGGCAATATCTTTATTATCTTTAATATTGTGTTTCTTTCTTCTTATTTTATTAAATGACCCATTAATATTGACTTTTCTGTTAATTAATTCTCGTGGATTGCCTTTTTTTAAAATGACACAAGCCTACTACGCGAAAAGCCTTAAAAAATAAGAATTTTTGATAAAATCAGATTGAAAATTAAGAATGAGCCCGACATGTCATATATTGTTGAAATGAGAAAAAATCCCTCTTTTTAGCTAAGTCACAGCCAATTATGAGTTCTATATAAAAAATCCACAACTCTCTGTGGTCTGTGGTCAACTGTCAGAACTCGAATTTCGAACTGTTTTTTGAAAAAATCACTACCCCGCTGCATTCTTATAAAAAAAAATGCCTGAAGAACGAAGAAAATATTATATTCTATTCTCATAAATAAGTGACCTACAGCCATAAAACGGAAATAGAAAAATCGAATTTTTGCGAATAGCTCGAAAAGAAAAGACAATACCCAATTTTGGTTTTCACCATTAAGTTTTTTTTTTCGAAAGAAGAGATTGGGGAGATATTTTTATTTCTTCTTAAATTTATAATACTGAATACATCAGTATTTCTCAAATTTATTATGGTAGATGTACAGGGTGGGCAAATTTCGATGTTTTAATGTGACTGTAATAGGACCCTATTAAAACATGTTTCAATAGGACTTCAATAGAACCCTACCAAAACATGAAATTTGAACGCCCTGTGAATTTCGATGTTTTAATAGGACTGTAATAGGACCCTATTAAAACATGTTTCAATAGGACTATAATAGGACCCTACTAAATCATGAAATTTGCCCGCCCTGTAAATTTCGATGTTTTAATAGGACTGTAATAGGACCCTATTAAAACATGTTTTGATAGAACTTCAATAAGACCCTATTAAAACATGAAATTCGCCCGCCCTGTAAGTACATCTACCATAATAAATTTGAGGAATACTGATCTATTCAGTATTATAAATTTAAAACGAAATAAAAATATCTCAATTTACTGAAAATATTGTTAGAACTTAGAATGCTAAAATTTCTCCAATATGAAAGTTACAAGCAGCAAATTCTCTAGAGAAAAATGTAAGCACAAAAATACGTAAATATTTGCTATAAGCAACACATGCTCTAGAAAAATGTAAGCACGAAAATGGGTAAACTTAATTATGCCTGGTGTACTTTTCAAAACTAGCCAACTTTTAAATGCAAGCTAACTTGAACCCCCCACCTTGCGATACCTCATTTTAAAGCTTTAAAAAACCTAATATAGTGACGCAATAGAATTTTTTTTGTCGTTCGTTTTGGAAAAATAAATAAATAACAAAAATTCCAAAACAATTTATATTGAACGAATCTAAGTTCCTTTCAATGACACAAAAGAACAAGTCGAACTAGTTTCCGAGGCAGATGTTAAAAAAGTATGTTAATTGAATATAAAATATTACCCCCTCCGTCTAGCGACTCTCATTTTAATTACAAGTTTTAAATTACACCTCTACGTTGTGATATCTTGTTTTGTAAAACAAATACAATGTAGAGGTGTAACAAACATATATTTACGTCAGCACGTTTCCAAAAACAAAATATTTTTCAATAATATGTTGTGTTGACGGTTATTTCAGGAGTAACCAGTCTCAATAAATTGTCAGTTTGATAAAAAAATCACGTCGATGTAGTTTTACACATTTTAGCCCTACATTTTTTTTTACAATGAATAAATTGCAACTCTCATTTTTATTACAAGTTTTAAATTACACCCCCACGTTGTGATACCTTGTTTTATTAAACAAATACAATCTAGAGGTATAACAAGCATATATTTACGTTAGCACGTTTCCAAAAACAAAATATATTTTTCAAAAATATGTCATGCTGACGTTCATTCCAGAAGTAACCAGTCTCAATAAGTTGTCAATTTGATAAAAAAATCACGTCGACGTAGTTTTACACATTTTAGCTCCACATTTATTTTTACAATCAATAAACAAATATACCTTAATTAATATATTGATAATATATCAATATAAATAATCGATAAAACATGTTATCTCGATAAAAAAAATTATTAGTAAATGTTCAAACATATTTTATTTTTGACAAATAGCTTTCCAAAAATCACCTGAATTAAGATGCTTAATTAATATATTGATAATATATCAATATAAATATTCGATAAAACATGTTATCTCAATTTAAAAAAAATTAGTAAACGTTCAAACATAATTTATTTTTGACAAATAGCTTTCCTAAAAAAAAGTCAAGCTTACTAAATTTTTACAAAGAATGGTTGAAATTAAAGCTGAAAATTCAAAACAGCAAAAATTGTAAGCTGTTTAAAAACAAATGCTAATCTGTAATGCTAAGTGTAATATTTTTCAGCTATAGAATGTAATTTTAGACGATCTAGGATTAAAACTACAAGCTGCCAGTTCTGAACAAAAAAAAGTGAAGCTGTTGAAAATTGATAAACCTAATTCAAACGTAATTACAATTTTAAATTATTGTAATAATTGTTATTATTATGACATAATTAAAAAAATCTTGGATTTGTCTGTGGATTCATCAATTAAATGTCATTTAAAAAGTCAATCATAATTATTGTATCCTGCCAAACGCATAACTAACGATTGTATTATGAAACAATAAGTTGTAGGCGAAAACCTGTGTGAAATTCAAGCATAAAGTGCCATTGTTGCTCTCGGGGAATTTCCGCGCTCTGTTACGCGTCGTGCTTTTCCACGAGAGCAACAATGTACTGCTTTGCACTCGTATTGCACAAATAGCTATAATACTATTCATAACAATAATAATAATACTAAATATTCTTTTAAATGTACTTCTATTAAATGGTGAAATAGACTTTTAACTCGATTTGAAGAAGTAGGGGATTGTTTCTAATACTTAATTGAGAATTAATTGAGAAAAAAATAATTGACATGTGAGTACAGTTGAAGCACATTTTTTGTTTTGTTTTTGCGGTATTCGTTCTAATTATAATTCATTAATGTGAACTATGATTGATACTATCTTATTTATTATTTTCTAATCCGAAAATGATTTCAATAGCTGTTATATATTCTATAGTAATCTCTTAATTTGAATTATAATTTCTGATTTTCAATGCGTTGATCTGAATTGCGTTGTATATTTCTGAATATAATTGGAAAAATGTAGTTTTTGTTCCTAAAGGTTATAAAATTAAAAGTATTAAAACTGATATGGTTAAAAATTCTAATACAATATCTAAAGTAAAGGTGTCGAAGTTGAAGTGAGAAAATTTTATTTTTTTGTGTGACTGAAATTATAGCGATACAACCATTCAACTGGAATTAATTATTCAACATTTGATAACGAATCTGCACTTTTTTTTTCTAACATAGGCCTAAAACCATGTTCAATTCAACGAGTATTTCGTTTCATAATACTGTTAATTCAAGAATTGTATTTTCTGCATCCCAGATTCTCGGAACATAACTAGTTCTAGTCGAATTACCCGTTTTTAAGTATATTTCGTTAAGTAACAGACGGTACAAACCTATCCATGTTTCAGCATAACTAAAATCAGTGATTTTATAATATTTTTATAAGTGCTAGGAAGCATGTTATAAGTGCTAGAAATATTCACGGTGGAACCTTATCTGTATTTTAGCTTAATTAAAATCCATTTCGAGGCAAAACGTTTTTCCACTGCGACGCGTTGAGGGCTAAATAATTTCGGCACTCGCGGGGGCGGCAATTGAAAAAGCAATTAAAAATTCATGTCTGCGACGGCTGCGGGCGACGGCGCTGCCGCCACGGCCGTCGGGGTCTTTCCGGAAGTGGCCGGCGTCTCCGGGGAAAAATTGAAGTAGGCGCCGGCAATTGTGCGGGGGCGGCGAGGGCGGTAAGGAGGTGCGGTGAAATTGGAAATTATCTTTTAATTGCGGATCGTGCCGCGGGACGCCGTGAGGACCGAACGCTTTTAATTAGAGTAAATTTGTGGGATAAGTGCTTTGCGTTGGGGAAATATGGGGAAGTTTAAATCATTGGCGGGACGAATTAATCAGCCATTTATTTTTCCTAATTCTATTAATATAAGTCCGAATAAAAGTATGTTCTTTGTATGAAATATTAAACGAAGGTTTAATTTTTTATAATATAGAAAATATTTCTAAATTTAATATTGCTGGGAACATGATTTTTGCTGAGATCCATGAATTGTTTCCTAGTATATTTGGTGTGCTAAATTCAAATATTAAATTAATTTTACCTATCACCTCATATTTTTGCTATACATCATATCGTCCTTTGTGGTCTAATTATTAATGTATCGTAATTTCGGATGCCAATACTATAATTGATTAAATTTCGGGGAACCATAAGATTTATTTAAGAATATTCTAAGTTTTATTGATAGTGTCACATAAATAAATTGATAACAGTTAGGTTACATTTTGGTTTCCCGAAGAAAGAAAATCAAATAATTTAATGTCTAAGGATAACATTTTCGTAGGTGCGATTTTTTAAATAATAGAATGACATTCCCAAACAAACAAACAAACAAGAATCAAAAACAAACAATATATTTTTATGGTCCAACAGTAGTTAGCTAACATGTGAGTATCCCCCCACCCCCCTCCCATAACTTTTAAATCTTGGTGGAACCATTCAACACTTAAATCCCCTAGATTTTTTGATATTCGGGAAATGTGTCATAATGACTGTCCAAAAAATTAACGTTTATACTTATGTTACCTAGAAAAACCTAGAATATTCGATGATGGAAATTCGTGATTAAAGTTTGAACCAGTTTCATACAATTTTCCGCCTTTTTATTTCCCAGGATGTTTTTGAACATTTAGAACTAATGCTTGACGTAATAGGCAAAAACGGTTATCATTTCATCAGCACCTAATAATTAGTTCAGTGTCGTAGCTTCGAATCATGTCAACCCGAGAATTTTTGACCGACTAAAATTACCTAAGTATAATTTGGCATGATTGGGTTTTTTTCTACTGGTTTGGAGTTTGAAAACTTTAATATGAAGCTTGAAAACTTTAACATTTGAATATTTATTTGAGTTAGAAAAAGTGGAATATTTCCTCGTGATTCTTAATGGTTCACTACAGCACAAGATATTTTTTTGTAAAATTCTGATATCAAATTAGGATTTAATTTTAGGAAATTCTGCCAGAAATAACTCATTGAGAAGATATTATTCTGTTTAAGTTGACAATGGAGAAAATATTCGTTGATTAATAATAATAATAATAATAATAACAATAATAAATATTAATGCTACTGGTTCTCAGTAAATGTTCACGATAAATTCCAAATTGTCCAAAATATTCGCTGCAAAATTTCATATTTTCTAATGGACCTAGCAGAGTTAATATACGAGGTGGTCTATTTAAAGTATTACAGTGGGATATATAAGAAACGGCTGACTTTAAAAAAATTAAATTTGGGATAATGCAATTTGACGTTGGAAAACCCTACTTGATATTTTAAGCAACTTTGTAACCCTCCTCACTTTGATAGGGATGGGGTGACTTTTGCAAGTTAAATGGAAAGATACGATTATTTTTTTCCGATTCCCAACCTCCAGGAGAAAGTACGTTATAATCATGACATAATTTATTATTTTATTTTGTTTTAATAGATGTTGAAAGTAATGGCCACCTTGCTCTAAACATTTATTAACCCTAGTCGGTTTAGGCCACATCTTCATTTGTTTTGGGCTTGTTTCCGCTGGGTTTCTCAGGTGACAATTGACTTGTCTGACGACTTCTAGACTCTAGCATTTTGAACGCAATGTGCGATTTTGGGGTTAACTCAAGGGTGTAAGGGGAGAATTAATAACATGTCCACTTGGTTGTCAAATTCATTCATTTTGGAAAATGAAAGACATAAACTGAAAGATAGATACACTATCTTTTCAATTTGTTTTATTTTATAAATATTGACATTGACATCAAATTATGTCATAGTCATAACGTACTTTTTCCTAGAGGTTAAGAATAGGAAAAAAAACATTGTACCATTTCATTTATCTTTCAAGAGTTACCTCCAGCCCTATAAAAGTGAGGAGGGTTACAAAGCTGCTTATATTCTCATGAAGTGTCCCCCAACGTCAAGTTGCGTTAATTTTCCCAAATTTAATTTTGTTTAAATCAACCGTTTCTTAAATATCGCATTGTAACACATTAAATGGACCACCCTGTATAAATATATGTATTTCTATTATTTTTATTGGAAGATAATCAAGTATATTGAGTATAAAAAAACGTTAACAGTAACATGTACGTTACTTGACAGCATCCCATTCGCAAGTCAGTAGCTGTTATGAAAACTTTGCAAAAAATGATGAAAAATATTATCGTAAATAATCAGGTGTTTTGGGTATTTGTATTAAGGTGTATTTATGACATACATACATCTGACATTCAAATATGATGCTGTCAAGTAACGAACACGTTACAGCTAATGTTTTTTGATACGCAATACACCTGAACGTAGTACTTGTATGCACAAGTAACGTTTTAATAAATTCTGCACAAGTACAAAATTTGAGTGCTGGATGACAGTTTGACTGAATTTCTGACATTTCTAAAAGAGTGAAATTTCCAGACGTTATGTTTGTCAGTTGACTTATGCGGTCATAAGTAGCCATATTATTTAACAGATAGCAAATACTCTAATATTCTAAATTATATTTAACATTTGACATTTGAATATTATAAGCTTAATTCATATGTTGATAAATCTGATAAATATTGCCATTTCGATAATAATATCTATAATGATCATAAACTTGTTTAAATTCTTACATCAAGTAAACCTAGATATTTTTAATCAAATGAATATGTTAGTAATAATAATATGAATTTCTCCTACTAAAGTAACTAAAGTTAAATGGCCATAAAATATCACAAAGTACATGGCATTTGCAGATCTTATAAAAAGTCATTTATTCCGCTGTTAAACCACTGTGCGGTGCAACGGCCACGATAAAAGTTCCACGTTGAAATATAATAAGTGGCAAACTGACAGTAGCTTGTATTAAGCACATAAGATGATATATTACCCTCGAAGATACATTGAGTTTGGGAAATCAAAATTCCTGTTCACTACATACATTTTCATTGGGGTAGGAAGTAATATTTAACTTGTCATGTAACTACATATGAAAAGATTGCGTCAGATAAAAATAAATATGTTTGATAACACAATAATCAGAACAAGAATACTAATAATAATAATAACAATAGTACTACTACTAATAATAACAATAACAATAATAATGATAATAATAATAATAATAATAATAATAATAGCAATAATAATAATATTAATAATAATAATAATAATAAAAATAATAATAATAATAATGACAGAGACTAAAATTAATAAGAGTTTAATCCGGTCCGAGAGGTTAATGCACGTGACTCTTGCGCTAAGGATCGTAGGTTCGAGTACTGTTGGGCCCAGATATTTTAGTTCTAAATAGTTTTTACATGAAAGTACGTTGCTTTGGATGGGAGATTAGGCTTGTTATAATTAAATATAAACCCATAGAGGCAATATTCGCTTTTTAAAGACGATAATTAGCCCAGCAGCAAATTAGGTCGCCTAATTAAATACACAAATAAGCGTTGTGAAGAGTTTTGAAGCTTCTAAAATTTTGCTGATATAAGATTATATTATAAGAACTGCTAAAGTGTCAAGAAAAAACTCATTAAAATTACGAATTATTAACCATTTATTTTGACTATTTTTTATCATAGCTTTGGAAAAAAAAAACTTACTGAAATTAAGTCGATGGAACATTATTGTTGGACATATTGATGGACTATTTTTGTCATGGTTTTGGATACAAAAAAAAAACATTGAAATCATTGAAAATAAGTCGGCAGCACAAAAAAGACGTATTGAAATTAAGTCGACAGTACATTAATTTTCGACTATTTTTTGTCATGGCTGTAGATACAAAAAAAGACTAATTGAAATTAAGTCGACAGAGCATTTATTTTCGACTATTTTTTGTCATGGATTCTGTTCACTCGAAGAGTAATAATTATATTTATACAGGGTTTTGAAAAGAGTGTAAAATATTTAAGGGGGTAGTAGTATGAACCAAAATCTTAAAAAAGTCTTGCTAAACATGGGTCCTCAAAGTAATGGTTTCGGAGGTATGGAAGAGTATTCTTGTTTACTTCTTTTTTTTTAATTTGCTAAAGCTTGCATTTTCATAGCATAGTTGGGTTATGTTTTGTGAAATACACATTCACAATTTGACAGTTTTTGTTAGTGAACAAGTTTTCATTGCTATGACTGTTTACTCTAATGCAGAATTAGTCGACATGCATCTCATGTATGGCTCGAGAAGCATGTCATGCCTCGAGGAGATGCATCTAAAAATTAATCAAAAGTGCCAACAAAGCCGAGCCTATGAGGGCGTTTTAGAAAGAGTTCGAATATAAGCAAAATTTTACCTTATACATTTTACATTTTGAAAATTGATTTTTGTTACATACTGACTATACTAGGTCATACAGGTCACACAAGATATTGTTCATTTTTGTAAACTGATGTTCAAACACAAATAAAATTACAATAACAATTACAATTACAATTGCAATTACAAGTACAATTGCAAGTACAATTACAATTACATAGCAAATAGATATCTGTCAAAATACTAGAAAAAGACAGGTATTTTTTAAACATGGCGGAAATAGACCACCAATATTCCTACTGTGAAAATCAACACACAATTGAAAGTTGGTGGATCAAATTACCAGTTTCAGTTATGTCAAAATTTAATTGAACTGCCGAAACCTGCCAAATTTTTAATGTCAACTACTCAAAACTGTAAAATTTATTTTTATTAACGTATTACATTATTATTGTTAATTTGAAAACTATCGAAATTTATCAAACTCTACGTCACAGTTGCTTTGCCTAACCTAACCTAACCTAATTTGCAATTACAATTGTGTCAAAGTTTTAATTGAAGTGTCGAAACCTGCCACGGTTGTAATTAGAAGTGTTCAAAACTAAAAAAAATATCGGATGAACGTCTAATAATTTGTCAAATTTTCATTTTATCAAACTCTATGTAACAGTGTCTCTACCTAATCTAACCTAGCTTAACCTATTAAATTTATGACAACAACTGTTAAAATCCCACTTATTTTCAACTGATACTGTCAAAATTCGTCATATTTTCAAATGCTACTGCCTAAATATGCAAAGGTCTTACTTTAAGCTGCGCAAATCTGTACGATTTACAAATACGACTGTCAAATTCAGTAGGGTTTTGAAAGTTTATATGAATTGTAAGTTACAATTGTGTCAAAGTTTTAACTGAACTGCCGAAACCTGCCCAATTTTTAATTAGAACTGCACAAAACTGCAAAATTTACGATTGTAACTGCCAATTTTCAATTTCGTTCAGTCAACTCTGTTAAAAAATCGAAAATAATATTTATATATATATATTAGTTATTTATTACTAATTTCGAATTTATCGGAATTTATCAAACTCTACGTCATAGTTGCTCTACCTAACCTAACCTAACCTAACCGATTAAATTTATGACAACTATCAAAATCCGTTATATTTTCAACTGTTACTGTAGGAAACTATTTTTATTAATGTATTACATTATAATTATTAATTTCAAAACTATCGAAATTTATCAAACTGTACGTCACAATTGCTTTGCCTATCCTAACCTAACCTAACCTAATCTGCAATTTTAATTGTGTCAAAGTTTTAACTGAAGTGCCGAAATCTGCCACGGTTTTAATTAGAGTGTTTAAAACTAAAAAAAAAAAAAATCGGATGAAAGTCTAATAATTTGTCAAATTTTCATTTTATCAAATTCTATGTCACAGTTTCTCTCCCTAATCTAACCTAGCCTAACCTATTAAATTTACAACGACAACTGTCAAAATCCCACTTATTTTCAACTCATACTGTCAAAATCCGTTATATTTTCAAATGCTACTGCCAAAATATGAAAAGCTTTTACTTTAAGCTGCGAAATTCTGTACAATTTACAAATACAACTGTCAAATTCAATAGAATTTTGAAAGTTTATGGCAATTGTCACTTGCAATTGTGTCAAAGTTTTAACTGAACTGCCGAAACCTGCCCAATTTTTTAGAACTGCATTAGAACTGCACAAAACTGCAACATTTCTGATTGTAACTGTCAGTTTTCATTTTCATTTGGTCAACTTTGTTAAAAAATTTAAAACTATTTTCAGATATATATATATATACAGTATGTCCCCGTATTGAGTTTAAAAGAGGGATTTTTTTTCAATTTTCACTTTTAAGTAAAAATGTTATAGAAATATTTTTCTTTGCTTGTTCTGAAACTACCATTTCAGTTATTAAAACATTGTTTTATTTATACAAGGTGTTAGCGAAATAAAAAAAATATCTAATTTTTACACTTGTCAAATAATTATGAAAAATAACATCATTTAAACAATCTCTCACCATTTTCTTCACGCAGTTTAAGCCTAGTATGGAACTCCTGAAGACTATTTTAGATTTTTTCAATTGTTATTGATGCAAATGCCTCTCGTATGCGACTTTATAAATTTTCAGTATCATTTTCTGTATTTGGGGGATCGTTTGAATCATTTTATTTTTCTTTAATGCTGTTAAATGTAATTTTATATTCAAAATAAGATTTTATTTTTTTTATTTTGTCAACACCCTGTATAAATAAATCAAAGTTTTAATAACTGAACCGGTAGTTTCAGGCCAAGCAGGAATTAAATCCTATAACATTTTTACTTAAAAGTGAAAATTAAAAAAATATCCCTCTTGTAAACTCAATCAGGGGACATACTCTATATTAGATATTTATTACTAATTTTGAAATTTTGAATATATCGAAATTTATTAAACTCTACGTCATAGTTGCTCTACCTAACCCAACCTATTAAATTCATGCCAACTATCAAAATCCGTCATATCTTCGACTGTTACTGTCAAAATTTGTAAACCTTTTACTTTAAGCTGCGAAAACTACAACTGTCAACAAACTACAATAGGTTTTCGAAAGTTTATGGGAATTGTTAAGTGCAATTGTGTCAAAGTTTTAACTGAACTGCTTAAACCTGCCTAATTTTTAATTGTAACTGCTCAAAACTGGAAAATTTTCGGATGAAACTGTAATAATTTATCAAATTTTCATCTTCTCTTGGTTAAATCCAAGGCTAAATATGTCAAATACGATGTTTCGGCACTGAAAATGTGTACAATTTCCAACTGAATTTGTTAGAACCGGCCTATTTTTTTTCAAAATAAATAGAAATTTTTATGTTTTTAAAATTTGTAAGTAGAGTTATCCAAATATGTTAAAATTTTAGCTCGACTCCTAATAAGCTCTATTATAAGTCATAAATGTATGAAATTTGCTGCTGTTTTAATAGAAATTCGGCAAATTTTCAAAATCAACTGTCGAAATCTGTCAAATGCTAAGCTCCAAAAACATTTATGTACGATACCGCCGGTTGAAATTTGAATTTCGCATTTTTTTTAACTACATAATAATAACAATAATAACATCTTTAGTGATGTGTATACATTTAGTTAGATCTCCGAAACCGTTACTTTGAGGGCCCATGTCTATAAACACTATTTTTTATTGTGATTCATACTACTACTCCCTTAAAAATGTTACACTCTTTTTTTAACACCCTGTATTTATTGGACAAGTTTTTCTTCTTAGGCATTTCACTGCTGAGTACATATCGTGACCTCTATGTTTTAATTACTGTCCTATTAATTATTGTTTTGCCATTCACGGCGTTAATTAAAGCAGCCGGAAACGGAATTACTCCACACGTCCCATCACATAACTATTAACGTGAATGCCCGCCGTGTTATTTCGAGTGACAGGGCAAACATCCCTAGCGCCGGCCCCACGTTATGAGCGCATATCCGGCGGAATAATTTCTGGGGGGCGGCGGCGCGGGGGCCGACATAAATTATGCATTCGCGATGTGTGTAACAGTTCCGGCTAGTTACATCAATTTGCAGCCCCCCATTACAAGTTACGAGTGGCGCATTTGAAATTCTAAAGCGGGCGTCGTCGCCCGGGGCGGCAGGGGATCCATCAGCGTCGTCGCGACGCTCCACCTGGGTGAGGGGGCGGCTGGGATTGTCCGGGTCCTACGCACGGACGCCGCTCCATGCACACCCCAGTTGTCAGGATTATGATTGCCCGAGTGTGGTGGTTGTTGGGGGCGGCTGCGAGGGTGGACGCTGCCGTGTGCATAACGAACAAATGTTTTCAATGGCGTTGCATCCTGTATTCGATTCGAGCTTTGATGAGAAGTGGCAGTTTATTGAATACTGATGAATGCAGTATTTAATGAACTGGCGATATTACTTTGGAACTATCCGGTTTCCGCCGGCATTCACTATAGAATATAACTGTTCTATAGCATATTTAAAAAAAAAATCCTATGGACAATCCAATGAACACAGCAATTAATTATTTGGTCAAAGAATGTTTGAAGGTAACAGTAACACAAAAGTAATCTACAATTGGTTGGTCGCAGGCATCGTCAAAAAAAGTCTCAATGCGATGTTAACATAACGGTTGTATGTTATCATGTAGCACTTCGCAAATATTTAAGTACCTATTGTTTTAAGATATGTTTTGTTCCATCCATTCAATTTTTTTTTTAAATGTATATACTCCAGGGGCGAAACTAGGCTATTTCAGAGCGCCCCCCTCTGAAGGGGGTAGTAAATTTTCAATTTACCTAAACATTTATTATTATTATCCGTATTCAGCAGGATGTATAAAACAAAAGAAGCTTCCAAAGTACATTAATGGTTTCTGGACTATTTTTGGCTAGAATACAGCGTCAGGCAAAATTCAGCATTTATCTTGTACAGGCTATTTTCAAAAAAAATCTAGATAACCGGTTTATATCTCATTCGGCTTTAAAAATTGAAAAAAAAAATTGAGAAAATATGAAGTACATCGTGATTTTGAATATCATAGAGTCGCTATTCAAAAATGGCCTCTTTCAAATAGCTCTCTCAAATATGATCACTGTAGAAGTTGTTTTATCACAAAACAAACACCAAATTTGTTTTGTTTAGAGGCCATAATGAAACTCCGAAAGTATAATTCGTGAAAACTATTTAGAAGAAGTTTTTGAAGTTTAAAAAAAATAACCTTTTTACAAAATATAATCGTCCTAAGAATTGTGTCTAGATGATGTGAGGAGCTAAATTTCAACAAGAATATTATCCATTAAATTCAGCTAATGACTTATAGGTGGCGCTAGGGGCTTCAATACCACATAATTAATATACTGAAGACGAAACTGTTCAAAAAAAAATTCTATCCCATCAAAAATAAATGTCAAAACATCCCAACTTTTTTTTACTTATTAGTAACGAAAATCAGCTCATTTGCTTTACTCGAAAGTATTTTAATCAAAATAAAATGGACATAGAAGGTATTTTATTAAATGAATATAATGGAGGTAGCCGAAAAGGGCAGAAGAAAACTTCTAAAAATGAGAAAGCGAAGCAATTAAGGTAATATTCCGATAATTTTATTTATAACCCCACTTTTCTAACTTAGAAACTTTTGAACGTCCCTGCACACATAATGGGCCTACATATAAATGTTTAAAAATAAAGAGACGCGATATAATCACAGCAAGAAAAAACATTTTTCATACTCCAGATAAGCATGTTCAAGATAGAAAATTATCATATTTCTGTAAAGTTTCGAATCCAAAGAGGCACAGGGAAAAATAGAAGCCCAATTGCCGAAATCAAAAATATGTTTTGTCAGCAAAATATCGTATTGTTACTGAAAATGGTAAAACCTACAGAGTGTTCCAAAAATGATTTTAAAATGTTTTTTTAATTTCTTTAAAACAGTTACATATGATTACAAAAAATATAAAATTTGGATACGACATAAAAGAGAGAAGAGAAGGAGACAGGCGTTCATTAAAGAATAATGAAAAAAAGAGGAGGTTAAAAAGTTTATTGGTAAACTTCATTCAAAAGAAAGCCATTAGAACCGCAATAAATCGAAAAGGTTGTATTTGCCCGCCAATTTAAATATAAGAAGATTGTGGAAATTGTACGATTCTTCTGTTGAGGAACAATACAAGGTAAAATACGGACTTTTTCATAAAATATTTTTTACCCATAAGAAAAGCCATTAGAACCGCAATAAATCGAAAAAGTTGTATTTGCCCGCCAATTTAAATATAAGAAGATTGTGGACATTGTACGATTCTTCTGTTGAGGAACAATACAAGGTAAAATACGGATTTTTTCATAAAATATTTTCTACCAATTTTGATATTGGTTTCGGGTCACCAGCATCGGATATTTGTAGTTTCTGTTTTAAAAAGAAAAAAGAACTGAAGAATTGCACTGAATTGCAAAAAGTTAATGTGATGACAGAGTTAAGAATTCACGAATTAAGAGCGAAATAATTTTATTTATTAATGAATAGCTATGAAGAAAACAGTGTAGTATTTTGTTTCGACCTACAGCAGGTTCAGAATCTGCCCAAACTGCCTGTGGGAGAAGCATATTACTTAAGGCAGCTTTCTTTTTATAATTTTTTTACCTGGAATGAAAGCCAAGTCGGTAGAGGATCTAATTTCTTTAATTCGCATAAATTTTCCGATCATTGCAAAGTGTTACGATTATTTGCAGACGGATGCGCTGGTCAACATAAAAATTCATATGTAAAGTATGCTCTGGCACTTTGGCTGTCAAAAAGTGGTCCTGAGTCATTAAAAGAAATTTAAGTTACATTTCCGGTTCGAGGGCACTCTTTTCTGCCCGCAGATCGGGTGTTTGGGCTTCTAGAAAACAAGCTTAGGAGAATAGAAGTAATACTGAATGCTGAAGAGTACATAGAAATTTATAAAGAAGTTGGAACTGTAAAGAAGCTAGGAATAGATTGGACAATCAAAGATTTTAAGGCCCTTGATATAAGCTTTAAAAAGTTTAAAGGTATAAAAGATATGAAAAGAATTATATTATGAAAAGACAATAATGGAGTTGTAAAAATGAAAATGGAACAATATTTTAGAAACGATGAGTCATCGAAAAGTTTTGAAAGTCTAACAAAAAAAAGGTATAGTTTTAAAATACTTGAATGTCAATGAAAATGTACTGAACGTTCCAGTAAAGGAAGAGAAATTGAAAAATCTTAAAACTTTACTCTGATTATACGACGAAAATTGGCAGCAAGACGAAAAACGTTAGTTTCTTAAAGTATTACTATTGGATTAACCAAAGTTAAACCCAGCCACCAGCCACGAGAATGATAAACCTTGTGATTGCAATGAAGATGATGATGGCGTTCTTATATAATATGTACTTAAAAATAATGTTATTGTTTCATAAAAATAAAATGTTTGATAATAATAATGTTTTTACTTCAAATTTGCAATAAAATAAAACGCTTTGGTACATTAATATTATTTCAAACAGAATTTTATCCATATCTTTTGAATCAAATAGATTCTTTTTTCAAAAGCAATATTATTTAAATTAATTAGTCAATAATAATAATGTGTAAATGGACTCATTTTTTTTTCATATGGCTTTATAAAAGTTTGTATTACATTTACCACTTTACAAATTTAATTTTGGTTATACAGTTTTGTCGCAATCACAAAACAGTTCTTTTCTCCAACTCTTGAAAAATGGATAATAATCCTTTTGAAATTTAGCTCCTCATGTGTATCTAAATGGAATTATAGACAGTACCGCTAATTGCTTATTAAATATGTTTGTAAAAGAAACAATTGAAGTATATTATTTGGCTGTTATGGCCAATGATAGTAGAACAGAAGATAAATTAAGAATGATGGTAAATCGTACTTATGCCATTAAGGCAGTTGAATTAACATATCTGACTATTTTAGAAAATTTTAAGGAATGTCTGATGCACCAGCAAAATGGCTAGACGCGTTGCTCATTAAATAATGTAACATTTTGTGTTTGTTCTTATATTTGCACATATTCTTGAAGTCGTTCAAATCAATTGTTTCAGACAATCAATTTTTATTCATCCAAAGCTTCTCTTTATATTATAAACTTTCATTGTAACCTTTGAAACTCTTAAGGAAAATGAACAATACTGATAAATTATATAAAAATAAATAAATTTTATAGTTTAAGTAATAATTGTACGTACTTAATCTTATTACATAAATTATAGAATTAATTAACCTTAATATGAGAAATATAACAGAAATAAATTTTAGTTCGAACTGCAGTTAAATGAAAGAGATAAAACAGCGACAAGAAAGCAAAAACGTAGAAAAACATTACAATCATTCTTATAGTATGATGATACTTATTCAATTGACAAAGTTAATTTTCAAAGTAATATTTACGACTAAATAGTAGATAAAATGTTCATAGAATTTAAAGTGAAATTTTCCGAAGAAGTAAAATATTCTAAAGGTACCTACTGAAGCTTTGCACATAATGTCAAAGTGCTTCTTGGACGTTGAACTTTAAAGAATTTTAGTACTCTGAAATTTTCGCTACCAATCAATTCTACTGCTCTGGTTTCATCTGACTGGATTTTTCTGTTTTTCTGTTCGTTTCATCTTGATACAAAGTTACTTTCGCTTTCATTAGTGCTTAATTTTCATAAACGATAAATATTGTTCTTATACATTGTATACTGATAAAGTTGATAGATCGATCTCAGACTATTGTAGCTTATTACTTTATACGTTAAATCGAGATATGATATCTCAGCATAAAATTGACAAAAAAGTCGTTTCTAATCTTTCAAGTTGAAGGAGGTAGTTAGATGCTTCAATTCTTGTATTTGCATTTTTTCGTTCGTCATTTATTTATTTATTGGTATATTTATTTTTTATTGTGACTTGTGCTTTTGGTATTTTTCCAAAAAATTGCCGCTCCTAGATTTTCCCGCTCTGGGATATAGCTCTCATAACCCCCCACCCCCCTTTTAACCTTTCACAAATATGTTCCTAAGTGGCAATACCAAAATAAATAATTCCAATATTTTAAGATAAATATATTTCAAAGACACAATAAATTGAAGGTTTCAAGAGAAAATTTAAACAAAAGACTGAAATACGACAGTCGACCTCTTATTGCAATTGGAATCGCGTCAGCGACTCCAGAACAAACAAATGCAATAGCTCAGACGACTGCAATCCTGAGATGCATCAAGAGTGTTATTAAAAGAAAATACTGAAATATGTCGACCAGCAGACAAGTCGAATGGACGATTTCAGACAGAAAAAATTAATTGTATAAATTTGCATTGGCAGTTATTATGTTGGAGCTCAAACGATATAAAATCCGCATCAAAGCAACATAAAATAGTGCAAAAACTGGTAATAGCTCAAACCGACTGGCATCTACAAAAATTCACCCAGTATCATAAATCAACGCAACACTAAAACTTTCCCCCATTCTCGTGCCCACAAATAGTGCATTCAGGGGAATTTCCCGGGACCTCGCCCACCTTTGTATTTTCTCACTTCGCCTCTTAGTGACGACATATCGTGGGCGGACGGCAGCCAGTTTCCATTCACGGGAAAGTCTCGCCCCCACCCCGCATTTTCCGTGCACACGCCAGCGGCCAACTCTCGGCATTTCCTCGGCCCTAAATGCTACAACTGCCGGTTGTAGGGCAGCATTCACACATGAGCTGCTCCATTCATGTCTAAAAAAATCCACGAGGACGACGTCTTTTTGTACGGTCCGAACTCGTTAATATTCACGCCCCGAATGGCGCCGAATTTACGACCCGAGCCAAACATAAATTACATCCAGTTTGATTAAAAAAAGTCTTAATTGTACACGGAATTGAATCATTGCTGAAAATCTACGTTGTGGGTCTTCGCAGACCCGAGATTAATTCGTTGGAAATTTTGTACTAGTCATTTTAGAGTAGCATTAGTTGAACGGCTATACAGTCGGTTTGATTTATTGTGACACAGCAAATATCTCGGTTATTACAATAGATAGAACAAAAAAATAAGCAAAAAACTTTAGTACTTTTTGTCCTCTATTTAATCCTAATGTCAGAAGAACAATTGATAATCACATAAACAAGTAAAAGCGATAAGCTTCATTTTCTTTAATGGAATACCCTGTATATTTTGGTTATTTCTAATAGGCAATAACAATAGCTTAATAATGATACCACATAAGTACCCCTATATTATACAGATAACGGGACAGTTGCCAATAATATTTTTTGTCGAATTTTGTTGATTACGGGGCTGTAAAGTGTTCGAATCTGAGAAAAAATAATCATCCTAAAATTTGGCGCCGATTGATTGAGATTATCAAGTGCCACAAAGCAAAAACTATTAAAAAAAAAACTGCCAGAAACAGCCAAAATCGCCGAAAATGCTGAGAGATACCTTCGCAAAAACTCGCTAAGGGATTTTTCTTTTTTTTGCTTACAGTTTTTTTTTTGTCACTGAATCGAATAAGAAAACGCAGAAGTCTCTACGGTACTTAGCAAAAAAAATTGTCATCTACATAAGTATAAACCAGAATAAAAAACGTGTACTTTGCATATGGGACATATGTTTTCTTGATTTTTTCTTTCATCGCTGAATCGAATGAGACCAAGTGAAAGTCTCTACGATACGTCGAAAAAAAGTTGTGAGCTAAACAACTTTTGGCGCTTCATAAAAGTATTCAATTTTTTGTGTCTATGAAAATTATCATCTGCATAAGTTAAACCAATTAGAAAGAACCACGAAAACTTGTTGAAAATAAGTCTAAGATCATTTAATCAATCGGAAATTGTTTGCAGAATTAAAATCCACCATCATTTTCTTCGAAAAAATACAAAGTTCCAAATAATAAAAAAAAGTTGCATACATATTTGTCTTATTTTCCGACTTTTATAAAAGTTGTGAGCAAAACAACTTTTAGAGTTTTGCCCACAACTTTTTTTTCTACGTATTCAACTCAATTGGGTCATTGATGATGGTTTATTATGCCTTAGCCTATTCCCATATATCTTATAATATACTATCTTGGGTAGAGCAACCAATGTGAATCGCATATTTATATTGCAAAAGCGCATTATACGACTTATTTATAAACTAAAAAGAAGAGATTTGTGTAAACATACTTATAAACTGTAGGGTATACAGTTTAGCTTATCTTAACTTAACAGTGACTTATATCTACGTGTATAAGTGTGCCATGTATGCGGCTCAAAATTTTAAACAATTTACAGAACAGTCACAACTACTAAATCATGATACACGTAACGAAAATGACATTCGACTACAAAGTCAGAAAAGCACATTGTATAAGAAATCACCAACTTAAACAAGTTCAATCATCTACAATTTACTTCCAGAAAGTATAAAAAGTATAAAAGATCGAAACATTCATTATTTTAGGCGAAAACTTAAATAATTTCTCATCAACATGACCTACTATACATTTAATGAATTTGAAGACGATCGTAGGATTGATCCGGTGTCGGACAATTTTATTAAATGTACTTATTTATTAATATTGTGTGTTTATAGTTATATTTTATAGTATATTTTAATATGTTTGATGCCTACACCCGTTAAATGTTTACCTATTATTTGTAAGTGTTTTATATAAAGCGGCTTACGTGAATAAAAGTTGTATCTATTCTATATATCTTATCATAGAGACTTTTACTTTGGCTCGTTCAATTAAGCGACAAAAAAACTAAAAAATAAAAATTCCTGAGCACACTTTTGGCGAAGGCATTTTTCAGCATTTTTGGAATAATTGCAAATTATTTTGGCCATTGCAATTTTGCCATTATTGGCGATTTTTGGCCATTGTTGGCTATTTTTTGATAGTTTTTCGGTTTGAGGAACGTCTTAATCTCAACCATTTGGCGCCAAATTTAGAAGGTTAATTTTTTCCGGGTTTCGTACACTTTCCAGTCCCATAATCAAAAAAATTCGACAAAAAATATATACGGTCACCCTAACTGTAAGGTATCAAATTGTATCATTGGCTAATAATTGATTATTAATATTGGAGGCGGGATATGTGCATTTGTTTGTTTATATAAGCCGGGGCGTGACGCGCTCAGCTTAAGAACGAGTAACGAAGGGCACATTGAGTTACGTGCCTTTATGGAGTGTGGATGCAAGTTGGGTGCTGATTGTGGGGAAAGCATGTGTGGTCCAATGTTTTGGTGTGCGTTGCAATGTGGACGGTTATGGATTAGGTGTTTGAATGGATTAAAGGTCAGTACCTAAACTACAATATGTATATTAGATAGAGGTGAGTCCTAGTAAATGAAATAAGATAGGTGAGTCCTAGTAAATGAAATAAGATAGGTGAGTCCTAGTAAATGAAATAAGATAGGTGACTCCTAGTAAATGAAATAAGATAGGTGAGTCCTAGTAAGTGAAATAAGATAGGTGAGTCCTAGTAAATGAAATAAGATAGGTGAGTCCTAGTAAATGAAATAAGATAGGTGAGTCCTAGTAAATGAAATAAGATAGGTGAGTCCTAGTAAATGAAATAAGATAGGTGAGTCCTAGTAAATGAAATAAGAGCGGTGCGTCCTAGTAAATGAAATAAGAGAGGTTCGTCCTAGAGGTGCGTCCTAGTAAATGAAATACGAGAGGTTCGTCTTAGAGGTTTGTCCTAGTAAGAGGTGTATGTCACTGCTTTGCACATGAAGGTGAAATACAATAGTCGTAGAGAATAATGGTAGAAGCCGTGACTGCTAAGGATCCAGTTGACGAGAGAACTGGCGGGGGAGGGGGAGATGTTCCCCCGGTAAGTCCTTCCAATTATAGTTAATATATAATACTAAAAGAATACTCTTTATTTGTGGGGGAATCATTTGGTGCCAATGTTATCTTCGGATCCAGTTCAATATAAAGCCTGCGCATCCTGACCAATGAAAATACTGTATATTATGTAAGTGATTATTATTAATAGGTAAAATGGCGAAAATTTATGTATTAAATATGGCGTCAAGTTAAGGCTACGATTGGAAAAAGAACTAGCTTAACATAACACATACGTATACAACACATGACATATTTTTCTTCACTAAAATACTACGTACTATGTAACTATGTACTTTGACTTGTGTATGCTGTATAGTTCTAAACACAATAAATGAATATTATATTATATTTAATAGTGACATATAAATTTCAAATCCATAATTTGATACATAACTTGATTTTCTAACCAAAATCATATACTCAAAAATGTTGATTTAAAGCCATTAAAGCCACTTTCTATAGGATAAAACAAAAGTTCTTCATCAGTAACAGTCACTCTATAAACCCAAAATATCTCTGTATTTGAGAGTCAATTTAAATTTATACAGAGTGTCCAAAAAATATGTGCAATTATTTACACATTTACACTTTAACTTTTAAATCAATGGATTTAAATAATGATTTAATTGATGATTGAAATTAACTGTTTCTAAATAAATCCTTGATTTAAATCAAACTTGATTTTTGTTTCAAATTATCATTGTTTTTGCACTGTTTGTGCTTTCCAATAGGTGAACAATTAAAAATATAATGTAACTATAGAGTTAGCATGCATTAAAGTAGATAATTGTAAGTAAAATATTTTTCTTTTCTTCCATTTTTTGGTCCATCACATGGAACAGATACACAGAAATTTGTTTTAATCATTAATATCTACTTCAAAACATTAAAAAACACATCATATGATTTAAATCGGGATGTAAATCAATTGATATAAATCACATCAAGCCTGGCAAAAACCGATCAGAAATATAAACAAATCAAATAAGTCATGATTTATTTGATTTTTTTTTAATCATGATATATTCCAACCCTCGTTAATACTGACAATTTGACAAATGTGTTTGTGATTTAAAAATAGAACACTTAGTATATGAATACATTCGGACACATTTTTTATACTGATTAACTCTACATAAATTTGTATTGGCTGATGATTCAAGTGTTTTTTTTTTTTTTAAGAAAGAAATGAATAAAGAAGAAACAAGAAATCTTTGAACAAGCACTGTGATGTGACTAATGAAAGGAGTAATTACCTCACTCATTAACACTCAACTTATCAATAATTATTTGATATTAATTCATTGGTATTGAAAAATAATTACAGACTGACTTTATATCAGCTTCCACGAAAGACGTGAAAAGATTATATTTATTTATTATTATTTATTTTTTTAAAGATCAGTTCTCGGAATTTGTTTACAATACTCTTGTGGTATATTTTTGCTGAATTATTTTCAGTGTGTTTTAGTAATTTTGTAATTAGTTTGTTTAATTTTCAGAATTTTTAGTTGTGTCACTTTTCCACGTGACGTGCAATATGTACTGTGCGAGCATAACTTATTTTCATCAAAGTGTTCATCAGCAGTGTTTGGTATAGATCACAATTACAATGGGACAATATATCTATCAAAATCTAGGTTAAATTTGTGTCAAATATTCTCTGTTCTACTTTTATTTTTAACTAAGTTGGCTCTGTTAGGGTGACAGTATTGTTGCCCAATGTAAAAAGTCACTAGACTTGAAAAAATAGGTTATATTAAAAAAAAGAGGTTATATTTTATGACAGTGGCCAATGTTGCCATCAAATTGAGTATCTATTGTGTACAGAATTTATTTGCCTTTTTTTTTCATTTTTCTAAAACAAATCACTCAAATTATAATATTTTTTTTTTGCATTTTTAAATGATTAAAAAACCAGCACACTTGAATGATTGAAGCAATAATTTAATTATTTTAATATATGAATTAGCCAACGTTGTTAGAAATCTGACATATACTAATTGTTTCACTGAGAGATCATTTTTGCTGGTGATTATGTGTAAAACTTTATAAAATGTAATCACAGCCTTCTTAATTAAACATAAGAATTAAGTTTAAGAGTCCACATAATATGCCAAACTGATGAATTTTAAGCAAATATTGCTTAAGCAATTTTATAAGCAAGTATGTAATATGTCAAATAAAGTCCATCTGATTTTCACATGATTCTTGATGGTAGGCCTTCATTGATTATTTAAAGATTATGTATTATTAACGAGGCTGATTCGTGATGAAATTCCATGTTAATATATAAATAAAACACAATTGGTGTGAGTTTCACAAAATATTTAATGTTATACTACAACAATTGTTTCGCCGCACAGTGGCTTCATCAGTCAGATGAAAGCATTAAATATTTTGTGAAACTCACACCAATTGTGTTTTATTTATATATAAAGATTATGTGGTTGCTGAGTGGTTACAACTTCATCATGTCTAAATAAATTTCACAAATTACTTATTTGTGTTTTATTTTCCGTAAGCTATGTATAATTATTGGCCTTAAAATTATTTCTCGTGGAATAAATATAAACTCTAAACAATCATCTTTTTGTTTTGTTGCCGGATGACTATTTTAATGTGACCACCCACCCATCCATTTCCAATTGAAATTACATGTAGGCACAGTGTACAGTAACGCTTGGAATATGTAATTTGTTTCAATTAATACAATTAATTCGTTCTACTTAGCGATTCTCATTATCAGTAATTGTTTGCACTCCAGTAATAATAATTCGTGAATATTTTTTAACCAAGTTGCATGCACCATTAGAAGGATGGGTGGGTGGACACAACTATAATCATCCCCAAAATGCTGCAAATCATCAATTGTATTGGGCGAGTGAGCAGACCTTTAATCATCTCCCAGAAAGCTACAAATCATAAATTATATTCGGCGAGTGAGCACAGCTTTAATTTTCTCTTAAATTCAACCGATTATCAATTATAATCATCTCTCAGTTAATATTATAAGCAATTTTCTTTACTTTGTGTTTTCTTATCCTATATTATTGAATCGTTTTTATTATATAAAATAATATTTTTTATACAGGGTGTTTCCTAAAAAACGCCGCTAGCTATACCTGCCTTATTTATTGGCCGATTTAAAAAAACACAAACAAGATTAAATAGCTCCACATCTTCTACAAAGGGGCTCTAATTTTGTTTTTTTTTGTAAAATCAATTTTCATTACAGCGATAGTCAACTATTATTTTTCAAATGGTTACATATATTTTCTTTTTTTTTTTCTGGTAGAGATTATTTTTCTGAATCCAAAGAAGTTGGCTTTGATTGAATATTCGCTACTGACAAAAAAAAAATTCAAAAAATTGAATGGTTTTTCAAGTGTGGCGTGAAAAACAAAACAAACACAATGTGGAAAACACGAGAAATACCTCCTAATTGTATATTAAATACAACTTATGCAATAACGAGAAATTGTCAGTTATTAATTTAACAATCGTCGTCAGTCTGAGCAACTTTTGTAGATAAGTTTGTATTTTCTGATGCATATTTTGAATTATTCTAATAAAATATTACATATTGTTTTCCACATTGTATTCGCTTTGTTTTTCACGCCACACTTGAAAAAGTATTTAAACATTTTATCTTATTTTCTGTAACCAATATTCCATCAAAGCCAACTTATTATATATCTTTGGATTCAGAAAAAAAAATAAGTAAATATATCTCAGCATTTGAAAAAAAAAAGTTGACTATCGCTGAAATGAAAATTGATTTTGCAAACAAACAAAATTATGGCCTCTTTGTAGAACATGCGGGGCCATTTAATCTTGCTTTTGTTTTTTTATATCGGCCAATAAATAAAGGAGTTATGGTCAGCGGCCTTTTTCTAGGAGACACCCTGTATAAAAGGAAACTGATAAAATATACATATGAAACAAAACAAGAAAAATTATATATGTATAATAATATATACTATAATATAATATAATAATATATAAATGTATAATATACATTTATAATAATAAAAAAATATTCATCCAGGATATCTATAAATTCGTAAATGACGAAAGATTTTCTCTTCCTGGTGAAATTAGAAGTTCATTTTTTTAAGTGAAAGTTTCGTTATATATGATTATATAAATTGTTACTAAAAAAATCATAAATTTGTAATAATTGAAACTTTTTAAAATCATGTCATCTTTCGAATCAATAAATCCGCACTAATAACCTAATAAAGTTTAACAATAGAGAGAGGCACCAAACGCCATATCTAGGTGTAATCAAAAAGTATGAGAGACCATCAACACGGAGTGCCAGATATGCAACGTCACTGTGAGAGATGGATCTCATACCACCTAAAACATACGAGATTTGAGCGCAATTATGGAGTACGTTGTTTACTAACATATTAAAAAAAAGTAGATTCAGAAGTACGTTTCGGAACACACTATAAGACAAACTAAATACCGGTTTCGACCTAGTTGGGTCTCATCAGTTCAGTGGAGTCAAGTGTAATTCCAAAACGTACAACCTGAGGACTTATAAACCTGGAGTCTAATATAAATAAAATAATATTATAATAATTTTTGTAATTTACAGTTTTAATTACTCTAATCTATTTTTCTTTGCTGAAATCTCTTTTTGTACGTACTTAATTATCCGATAGACGTATTAATAGTTTTTGCATTTTGTTACTTTGTTATAGGTCATAATTTTAAATTAAGCATATTATTTCTAAACAATTCAGGGACAAGGCACTACATACATTAGCGGTAAATTTGTGTTTAACATGTAGGCTATAAGCGTTTTTTGGGACAAATAACGATGTTCGCTGAACAGATAAACTAGATTGTTCGGTGGATGATCGCATGGGTTACTATTGACTAATAAAGATTGATAATGCATCTGAGTTGTACATGAAAATTAAAAAAATATATAAAATTCGAAATTTTGTAATCGCACAGTGTAGCAGTTTTTTTTTATTGTCCAGCTTCTCCATCTGCTGAAATATTACAGATAACAAAAATAATGAGAAACTTGTATATTAATTTTTTTAATTAATTCTTCAATTAATTAATCTTTTAATTAATGAACTATTTCTTCGTCTGAAGAAGCCACGATGTGGCGAAACAATTGTTGGGAATAACAATAAAGACAGTGTTGAAAAGTATTATGTTTACTTTACTTGTACTGTTACTGTTTTACTTTATTTTATACAATAAGAAACTTGTCAAACGTAGGTATCTACTCAAGGCCCAACATTTTTTTTCCATGGTCTAGATATTTTCGAAAAAAAATTATCTCTGCTTTTTAAAAGGGAATACTCTATATATTATTACAGAATCAGATTCTAAATTAAATTTTGTTTGCTAATCCCATACTAATAATCAAATTTTGCTTTAAAATTATGTTTAATATTTAAAAACAAGTGATATTGTTTTATTTATTGAAAAGAAAAGTTTGTTTATTTGTTTCCACCTGTAAATACTTCAGGGTGGTACTTATGATGCGCCATTCTGATAACTTGATTTAGTATCTGATTCTGTAAATATAGACAATTAAAAAAAAGTTACACAACTTTCCGGAAAATATGTAAGCGGTAGAAAAAATATGTGTACCCTTTTGTAGGTCAGGTAGAGTTTGACAAGTTTCTTATGAAACTTTTATTTGTATCTTTAATATTTCAGCTGGGCAATGAAAAACCAGCGAACCTGAATGGGGACTATAAATTTTTATTTATTTCCAAATTCCAATTCACGTGTGAACTCAATTATTCCAGTTATTGCAAAATCATATTAAATTTCAATATTACGACCCAAATGTGCTTCCGATTGGTGTATTGACGCGTTATACGGGCTTTGTAAACGTCACCACTGGAACTTCCGTATGCCGCTCGGCCACCTGTGGTCCCATGAATCCGCGGAAGCCGCACATTAATAATCGATGGATTCCATCTTCATCCCCTATGATCGACACCCGTCCACAATCTAGTTTACCGTTTCGGCGCAGCTAGCAGCGACATCAAACACATAGATCCATACCTCCATATGACCGACTGTTCCGCCGACCTAGCCTTTGTGATAAGTAACGTTTTCTCCCCGTTTCTGTGTAATAGAAAAGAAATGTTAGTAAAGAGAACAGAGAGAACAAGCTGAAAATACAGAGAGCACAAAGAGAGGGTTTCACGCAGGGGGTGGGTGGTTGTCAGGGCGGGGGTGGATTAAAGCGTGTGTTGTCTGTGCGCGCCTCCCCCACACCGGGGGTGTGTGCCGCCGTTTTCGGCTCCACGTTTTTGTTAAAATGTTGATTTACGTGTGTTCCGTTGGGGGGCGAGCCGAAGAAATTAATGGGGGTTACAAAGAGAAAGACAGAGAGAGCGTCGGCTGTACTTGAGTATTGTATGTTTAATTGTGTGAGCGTATTTGCGCGCGTTTATTGCGAGCAAACAAAGAGGCTTAGAATTAATTTCGGCTGTTATTGTTAAATAATTGTGTTTGGTTTTATTGCGCGCCTATTTTTCCCTGTTTGCGAGAGAATCGCTGTAACTGAATAAACGAGAATTTCTTTCATATATGTAACAACACGAATATTACCCCAGAATACGTATAAAAGAGATTCTCTTATATGTGCTAAATATGTAACGAAACGTATATCACCTCTGCATACATATAAAACTGTATTTTTCAATGTTTGTAAACAGTGTACCAAAGTGAAATAACTGTCGTGGTATGATTTTATTTTGTAATCATTCAATTATTATAAAAATAATTACACCGTCAATTAGTATGACTATATACCTCATAGTTAAATGAACCAATCACAATATTGAATTGTGCTTAGTTACTTCGTATTACAGCGCCTATTACTAATTACCTGGTTGTCATGGGGCGTGTTTCGAGTATATCATTAGTTTGCATATTTCGATGAGGTGTTAATTTAAATCAAGTTGCCGTGAATCATAATATTTTTACACAAAATTCAAAATGACTAAATATTTCTTGCATTCAGTATATAATAAGCGGTCAATATGAATTGATTTGGATCTGATGAGATTCATAAAATCGAAATCCGTCACATCCACAAAACCCATTAATTCAGTGCGAACATAATGTTATGTTATAAGACACTTTGATCACTTCTGTTCAGAAAGAAATTATGATATAAAAGAAAAAAAGTCGAATGAAGAATTATGTAAAATTTTGGAAGAGTGGGCTTACAAGATGCGAAAAGTTAATGGCGAAGATTGTAAAGAAGGAGTATTGAAAACACTCTGGAATCTCACAGCTAAGCATATTCAACTTACTTATTATAATAACTTCAAAATCGTTATAGATCCTTTTAAAAGCGTTATATTTCAAAAAGCAAGAAATGCTCGCAATTCAAAAAGGAAAATTTTACAACGCAATTTGGAAAAAAGAAAACGCAGTTTGTCGGCTTGAACCCATGAAGAACAAACAAGAATTAGAAATTATTTTAATAGAAATACACCCGATGGTCTACAGCGAAAGTTTTACCATATTTCGTCTGTTGAGCTTGCGTGGAGAGGAGGAGAAGCAAGTGCTTGCTTCACAGAATATTTCAAAGATGAAATAAACAATTACGATTTGCTAACAGGTCGGATGGAATACAACACAATTTTCTCCAAAACATCACAAGGAGGTAATAAGAAAATTGCAGATAGTAAATGGATTACCCCAAATTCAAACAATATAGACATGTGCCCCGTTCGACTTCTAAAGAAAATATTTTCTAAACGGACACCTAACATTAAAACTAATCGCCTGTTTCTTACAGTAAATAAAGATTTGGAAAAACATGAAAATAGCTATTGGTATAAAAACATGCCCTTAGGATACAATCAGATTAGTACATGGACAAAAAGTGCTGCTAAAAGCATCGGAATAAATACCAAACTTGTAAAAATTACAAATCCTTCTAACAGATCGTCTACAGTTAGTCAGTTATCAAGTACGGGTATTGGCGCTGAAGAAATTATAAAAATAACTGGACACAACAATACTGCTTCAATTCAACCTTCTTTGAATCTAAATGAAAATCATCATAAAAATCTTGTTTCAAATATAAGAAGTGAATCAATGGAATCGGATATTGAAAATTCTTGTATCAATAATTCTTCGTCAGTTTCTCTTAATTCATCTAATAATAATAATAATTCCAGTGGCTCAGTAATTTATAATAATTGTAGTTTTAATATTACATACCATAAATAAATCAAGTTTTTATAAGTCATAACTATGAATTTAATTTAATTTAGGTGTTCAAGTTGCCGTGAATCATAATATGTATACACGAAAGTCAAATTTACAAAACATTTCTTGCATTTACATTTATTATTCGGTATATAGTCCTCCGAATATAACTCGAGCATCAAAAATAATCTGAATATAGCGACTATCGCTTAATGTGTTCCTTAAAATACGCCTCGTCCTACGGACTCGGCGTATTTCTCAGAACACATTTTGCATACGTCAGCTAAATAGGATTATTTTTTACGCTCTTGTTATATTACTTCTGAATATTTCACTCATGTATTATTAATAATTGAACAATTAAATGGGAATATAACTCATATCTAAATCAGTGACACTATAACAATACCGTTTCTATAGTTACGCATGTATTGATAAGTGATAATACTGAAAATACAACTAGTTGTATTTTCACGGAAATGCCACGAAAGCCAACGAACAAATGTCGCTGGGCACTGTCACCACACAACGATCGTAACGGCGATGACCACATACGAAAGAATAATTATATGTCTTGACGATATCCGAACCGATCGTCTTATTTATCGGTTGAAGAACTTGCAAACAATGGGCACGATATCTCCACCCACAAACAATTTCTTGTCGGCCGCTAATAAAAACATAACCCGAAATGTCAGTGTGTCCCTAGTACAAGTACGTACATAATTGCGGTTTGTTTGAAAAATGAAGTGATCTAAATAAATATAGGTATTTAAACTGTATTTTTTAGCTTCTAGTTTATTCTGCTTTACTAGATAATTCAATCAACTCATTATATTCCGTTCCTAAATATACTTCGTGGTGTTCTAAAAAATCGATAATTATTTTAAAAATTCTACTCATTTTAACCCCAAGCTTTGGAAAATGAGCCCGGTGCATTTTCCAAAGCTTGGGGTTAAAATCAGGATTTTTTTTAAAATCATTAATGACAAATCTAAACTGTTTTTTTTAGCTTCTGGTTTATTCTGCTTTACTTGATAATTCAATCAGTAATTGAAAAATATTTAAATAATAAAATATTTCAATAAAAATAAGCCCTGTGTATTTTCGTCGTTGGGGTAAAAATTGGTAGTATTTATAAAACCATTATGGATAATGAGAACACCACTTAATATATTACCCCTGGAAATTCTACGTTGCCATAACACTGTTACAGTGGGAACTTCAAAGTCAAGAAAATGCATGTGTTTTAGACTTCATCAATCGATTTGGAGATATCACATAACGATAAATTGACCAAAATATCATTAGAAGTGCACCCAAGAGCAACAGTGTTTTCAGACAGTTTATGTCATTTTGCGCCGAAAAAGGGGACACATTTAATGGAGAGACTCCAGAATACGAACTTGCATTTATTTAATGTTATTCGAAAAATATTCTCAAGCTTGTTGTCTAATTCCACTCGTTCTTTGAACTCGCGGAATTATTAACAATTTCATATAAATTATCGGTAATTTTTTAGCACTAGTGGTAATACGAGTAGCCAATAATATCTTGTGGGCATCACATCAGTTTTTTTTTTTTTTAATTGGGGTAGATATGGTTTCTGCCATACAATATTTTTGGTTTGCTTTAATAGTGCGACAAATTAGTAATGTTTCATATGACATTGTTAATAAATCATGGCAATCTTGTGACAATAAAATATTGAACATATTTTTGGGTGTTTTTTTCTTCTGTTCTAACTTTTATTGATACAATTTTAAAAAAATTTCCTTATTCGGTGTTTTTTGCGTTAATTTTTGATCACCGTAAGCTAGTGATTTTCTAAGGATAAAATGTAGTTTGCTTACTCAACATAGCTTCATAAGCTTAACAAATTTAAAAAAAGGATTATTTTAAATGCACTGAAAAATAAAGAAGTTACTGAGGTGTTACCAATTCAAGTGAAACACACTGTATAAACAGAGTAAAATAAAAAAATATATTTAACATATATAACATATGTATTAGTGTAGACTGAGATCCAATATAATACGATGCAAATAACAAATAGAATATGTTCCCACGATATAAAATGTTCTGTGAACACATTGAAACGGAATCTGTTCTGTTTCGCTTAATACCATAAGTAATATTTTAGCAATTTATAATTTTAACGAGTAAAAAGATCCTAAATAAAAATAGTTTATATACTGAAAAAAATAAGTTATGTTTTTTGTCCATACACAGGAATATACATATGTAACAATGAAAAAAAGATACGAATATAGCCTGTTTGATTTATTGTGACACAGGAAATATCTCGGTTATTAGTATAACCGAGGGTAGGCCAATATATTTTCAAACTGTAAGAGTTAAGGTTTAAAAAAAATGGTTAAATCAATTCATATATTTTATAATATTTATATTATATTTTTTTTAGAATAGGTTTTAACTATATAGTTTATATTATTAGATATATTTTTGCAGTATACAGTATAAGGTGGGCCAAATGCCAGTTTCTTTTTAAAAATGCAATAAAGTAACCAAATATATATTTTTATTTTCATATATTATAGCTTCTTTAAAAAGAGCAGACATTCCCATTATGTATGGAACACGACTTCATTTACCCTCGGTTATATTTAGAATTTAAATTAAAAAAGTTTTTCTACTTTTTGCCGCCTATTTAATCCTAATGTCAGAAGATCAATTGAAAATTAAATAAACACGAGAGAACTATAAGTTTCATTTTCTTTAATGTAACACCCTTTATATTTTTGTTATTTCTAACAGGCAATAACATTAACTTTATAATGATATCACATAAGTACCCATTTATTATACAAATAACGCGACAATTCCCAATAAATGAAATTTATCAGTTGCCTAATAACCCAATAATAGAATGGACTGATCCAAAACGTATACACAGCAATAAAGTATAGCAGCAAATGTCCCTTAACTTAGATTTTAAATGAAGGTATACCAGATACAGAAACAGCACGCCAAATACGATACGTTACATGAAATCAACAAATGAAATCAACAAATTTATAAATCCACATCAAGATTTTGTTAAATAAAAGCGACGAATTTTTTTGCAAACATATTTGTTAATCATTTGCTTTATATTTTGGCTGTCGCCTAAAAAAGCGTTCTATGTGGTTTATCAATTTTCTTTCGAGTTTAAATAAAAGTTTAAGACATTATAAGTTTGCTAATGACCATTAGAGACCAACATTTAGATAGCTGCATGAGGTTACGACATTATCAAGCTGCTGAGATGTATCAGTTCAAACATTTATTATAATTCGTGTTACAATATAATATTACTTGTTGGTAGTTTATCATTTGTTCATGAATAAACAAAAAAATACCATACGTATTAGCGTATGTATAAAAATATTACTTCTCAGTTTAAATAATTTAGTTTAATAAATTAAAATTATTTTAGTTAAGTATAACTTTAAATTATTTTAAGTTATTTCTCTCCCAATATCTTTACAATTAACTGTATGTTTAAACAACGCTAGCATATATAGGGTATTAAATTAAAAAAAAGGTAAGTTCAGTTTGGTTTTCTAAGATGAATATGTACACAGTTATACACGTTATTGTATTAGCGTATTTTTGAAAATATTACTTCTCAGTTTAAATAATTTAGTTTAGAAACTTTAAATTATTTTAGTTAAGTATAACTTTAAATTATTTTAAGTTATTTCTCTCCCAATATCTTTACAATTAACTGTATGTTTAAAAAATGCTAGCATATATAGGGTGTTCCATTAAAAAAAAGGTAAGTTCAGTTTGATTTTCTAGGATGAATGAATATATTCATATTCATTTAATTAATATAATATTACTTGTTGGTAGTTTATCATTTGTTCCTTTTATTAACAAAAAAATAAAATACATTATTGTATTAGCGTATGTATAAAAATATTACTGCTCAGTTTAAATTATTTTAGTTTAGTATAACTTTAAATTATTTTAAGTTATTTCTCTCTCAATATCTTTACATTTAAGTGTATGTTTAAAAAAATGCTAGCATATATAGGGTGTATTTAATAAAGTTAAGTACAATTTAATTTTCTTGTACTTTTAAACTTTTATTTCATATTTATTTTTCAATTGTTTCATCATTTAAAAGTTATTAAAGTGTTCCGGTAATTTTAGGGCACCCAGTATAATAGAGAATATAGTAGGGAATATAATAATGTACTTATTACCCAAAAGCGTGTAGGAATTTTGGAGTGAAATTTAATATTCAGCCCAACTTTACTTTGTTTTCGGTTGTAAATAACTCGCCAGAAGTGGAAGTTTGCTCCAGGCGATTTTCAGTTTTATGTGAATATAATATTGCCTAAAATAGAATAGCAATATGAAAATAATTTCATTAAAAGTTATAAATAGTTGAAAACTGCATACTTTTTGTAGGAAATACATTTTCGCAGGATTCTTGGTTTACAGAAAAATTCAACGTCAAATTTTGTGAGGTAGGTGATAATAATCATTTATCCTTCGAAAATTGGCGTATAACACATGTCAGGAAACTACAAAAATTTATTTGAATGTGAGTTTTTTTTTAAACGGCATCTGTCATTATTTTGTCCGTTTCGGTTTTTATCGCGTTTATTTTTCTTCGTTCATAAAGCTACAAATTTATGTAAAAAGCCATCAGTTAAATCTGTGCTATATGTGGTATTAAGAATAAATATGAAAATTTAAAAAGTTGTGTGCGATATACAAGGTGTCCCACAATTTCGTGGCATAAATCTAGGAGCATGCTAAGAAAGGCAAAATTACATGACGCAAGTATTCTCCCTCAGTTTCAAGATGAATCATCAGAGAGTCTTAGTCTACCTCTCTCTTAAGAAAGCTGTCATATTATTTTGCCTAAGAAAACGTTTTGTCTTTCTTTGCATCAAAGTAGATGGTTCTAATAGGCCGTGCTTTGATATTTTGCTATTTTGTATTGTTTTTCTATTTTTGTCTTTTCTCTTCTAATCTTTAATATATCTACGATGTGTTCCTCTTCACAAAATTATTAAATTAGTTCTATACTTATGCTTCATGCTTATGTCTTTTATGCTTGAGGCATGCATAGTTATATTAAACATTTAACTAAAATTTTACCAGTAAAACAAGTGCTATTTCGTGAGGGTTCTATATATATATTTCTATGAAGAATGTTAAGGCTAATGCGGCAACGCAAGAAGTTGCCCAAAAAACCCAAAATATTTTGTGCAGAGTTTTTATTCCCATAAGCATATTTTCCGCACTAGCCATTTTCGATTTTTACAACAACAAAAAATCGCACCACCCTATGCGTACGTTTTGGTGGTAATGAAATTTATCTGCATTTGACAACAAATCCTATATTCTTGTTTTTAAACATTTCTCTTATTTTACCATATATTGTTGTAAGTTGTAATAATCACAGTATTGTCATAACATATGAACTGCCAATAAGCATGATCTCTTTATTTGAAATTAATTATTACGTGGTTACAAAATTGTATATTTTAGTATTTTTATTGCTTTTGTTTTACTTCTATCATAATTATGTTTTTTCAATTGGTAATAATTATATTATTGTTATAGAGAGATTTTTTTTTTTATTAGATTACTGATTCTCAGCGTTTCTGCATAATTATTGTTATACGTATATTTATTATAATAAATGGACTGAAAATTAATATGATAATGTCATGTGGTGGACACTTAATTTATATATATATATATATATATATATATATATATATATATATATATATATATATATATATATATATATATATATATATGATCATCTCCCGCACACATCTATTAAAACGCTATCCAAAGCTCTCGCCCCCACAATTCATCTCTACAAGACCCAGCAGCGAATATATCAATTCGCAACATCCATCCGGAAATATTGCCGTGCCATAAAGCGCGCCGGCACGAAAAATTTCGATCCATTAACCAATCGGCTCTAATTTCCAAAGGGTGTTCGCCGCCCCCAATAAAACCCGCCACCCCACGTTAATTTGTCATCTTGCCCGGCTACACGAGGAGGCTTTTCATGTCGAGCGGCGAGGGGAGCAGGTCGGCTATGTGCGATAAACACCCCACATGTCGTAATTCATACACATGCTCAGTGTAATTAGACAGCCACTTGGATGCACACAAATATTGCGGTCAAGAGGGTTGTAATTGTCGCGGCGAGAAGCTACTGCTATGTTGGTCAACGGATGTGTTTATACGGCGATGAAAATTGTCTCTGGAGTGAATTAATATTTCTAGTGGGCTTAATATATATTTTAAATTATTTTATAACAGGCATTTTTTTAATGTTTTGCCAGCGCTATTATTATTATTAATATGAATATTGTCATTATAATCAATATTATTACTAGTTGTAGTAAGAATATTATAATGGCTATCGACCTGAGGACTATGCGCCTAATATTATTACTATTTATCTACTTATGATGTATTATTATTATTATTAGTAATAAAATGATGGTATTACATTAATGTAATTTGAAGCTGCCTGCTGACGAGAATATCTGGATACATCCTATTTGTAATAAATACAGAAATAATAAAGCAATCATGTGCAAGAAATTTATTCCAAATACAAAATAGGAGCAAGCACTATATAATACCTTGCAACATGAAAGAGAAGAAAACTCGAAAATAATTGAGGACATCAAGCAACAAATCGCTGCTATTCAATAAAAATACGAAAAATTACTAAACACATAGGACATACAACTATCTGCCACTGCAAATGCGAGTTGATACTAAGCATCAAGTTCTGAACCCGGTGTCCGGATAAAGTTCTCGTGAAGCAAGTTAAGCCAAATTGAGGTTTTGCTGTAACACTGCCATTGACTTCTGATGCAGCATTGCACATAATCATTGAGGGTTCCTTCAGAGTTCTTGTCGAGCCCGATTCATAGTTCTCTGTTGCACCTACGGTCATTGAGTACTGGTGTTGCGTTGTAGCCAACAATCGACAGTTTCTTGTGAAAATGTTGACCTCAATTAAATTGCCCTCTGCAGGTGTGCGGGTTCCGTAGGTTCAAAAAGGTTAAGAAATACTGCGTTACAGCGTCACACAGTACGCCGCCTGGGTGAGCAGGGTTTTTCTTACAGTTGCGCCATTCATGTTTGTGTACTGTCGGTGCATATTCTCGCTCTTGGCGACGTACTTATATATCTTGCGCCCCGTATATGTACGTTTTGGGGTTTTAGGTGCGCACACATCAATGAGTCAGTACATCAAAACAGTAACTAGTAAGATCCCGTTGACCTGCAAGAGTATATACAGTAATACATACTGTGTTACTATGTATATCGTACTTGTTTGTTGCAAGTGCTATTAGTATGTATACAGTGCTTGTTTGTTGCAAGTACAATTACTACGTATTTGCCTATTGCAAATAGTATTAGTATGTATACAGTGCTTGTTTGTTTCCAGTACAAGTACTAGGTATTTGCCTGTTGCAAGTACCATTAGTATGTATACAGTGCTTGTTTGATGCAAGTACAATTACTACGTATTTGCCTATTGCAAGTGCTATTAGTATGTATACAGTGTTTGTTTGTTTAAAGTACGATTACTACGTATTTGCCTGTTGCAAGTACTATTAGTATGTATACAGTGCTTGTTTGTTGCAAGTACGATTACTACGTATTTGCCTTTGCAAGTACCATTAGTATGTATACAGTGCTTGTTTGTTTCAAGTACGATTACTACGTATTTGCCTATTGCAAATAGTATTAGTATGTATACAGTGCTTGTTTGCTTCAAGTACCATTACTACGTATTTTCCTGTTGCAAGTACCATCAGCATGTATACAGTGCTTGTTTGTTTCATGTACAATTACTACGTATTTGCCTATTGCAAGTGCTATTAGTATGTATACAGTGCTTGTTTGTTTCAAGTACGATTACTACGTATTTGCCTGTTGCAAGTACTATTAGTATGTATACAGTGCTTGTTTGTTGCTAGTACGATTACTACGTATTTGCCTGTTGCAAGTACTATTAGTATGTATACAGTGCTTGTTTGTTGCTAGTACGATTACTACGTATTTGCCTGTTGCAAGTACTATTAGTATGTATACAGTGCTTATTTGTTGCAAGTACGATTTCTACGTATTTGCCTTTGCAAGTACCATTAGTATGTATACAGTGCTTGTTTGTTTCAAGTACGATTCCTACGTATTTGCCTGTTGCAAGTACTAAAAAATCGTAGCGACCTCGTTTTTTGAAGGTAAGAATAAGTTTTAGCAATTTTCTCAATGTGGTTAATAAGCAACGCATAAGCAATGTTGGTAATGAGCAATTTGAATTTAGTAATACACGGTATTCAGAAAAAAAACTTTACAAATTTCAAAGCGGTATAACCCATTTTTTTAATGGAATGCCCCCTATTTTATGTCATTATTCGGTAGGTCTTTTTCTCCATTTAAGCTCCATTTAAGTACATTTCTATGCATTGAAATAGGTCATGCTGAGACAAAACAACTGTCAAAATGTAAGTAAGAATCAATGTGAGATGAATTGGGCGGCTTTATTCACATCAACAGTTCAACATCAGAAGAATCATTACAAACCAAGAGATATTTTAGTATTCATCAATTCCAGTGTATTGAGAATCAGGCCTTCCGTTCACAGACAGTACCTATAACGTGTAGCACTTTCAGAACATTCTGGACCTTCACTTTAGCACTTTCAGAATATTCTGGAGCTCAGAGTAATTCTAAGTGCTGCAATTTAAGGTGGTGCTGGAAAAATCTGCCAAACCCATATTTTATTGAGTAAGATTGAGTAAGATGTGTACTTCAGTTTGATGCCAATTATAATTAATAACCATTTACTCATGAAAATATGCATTATATTTTTTTTTAGTACGACGTAGTATTCTGTTACGTTTGGTGGTTCTTCATATATATATATATATATATATATATATATATATATATATATATATATATATATATATACATATATATATATATACATATATATATATATATATATATATATATATATATATATATATATATATATACATATATGTTTTCTGTGCATACTTTAAACATTTTTAGTGCATATATGTGCATATTTTCAACATTTTTAGTGCATATTTAAGTGCATATTTTTAATATTACTAGTGCATATTTGCATGCGTATTTTGGGATTTTTTGTGCATAAGTATCCTAAGCCTACTTATGAGTATAATTAAAATTATTATTATAATCTTTGACAGAAATGCTAACAGTCAGTACAAATAACTATAAATTTTAATTATATGAAGATTTTCGTCTGAAGAAGCAATAAATATTTGAAAGTAACAGAATATATTATTAAAGTAATTAAGCAACGTTTGCTCTTGACTCTTCTATGCAGATTTACACGAATTATTAAAATTTTATTCAACTTTTATATACGTTACGAAATAATAATTGCAAAATTCTTAGTTGTCTATGAATACCTATAAGACTTTTCTAATGGTTGTTAATCAACTGAAAAATGCAAAACACGTCTCCGAATTTTATCTAAACGTATGTAAATATGCTATTAATTTAAACTCTTAGCTGTAAAATTGTTGAATATTCTATATTCAAAAAATTCTTGAATATTCTATAGTCAAAAATTCTTGAATATTCTATATTCAAAAATTCTTGAATATCATTGAATAGCATTTAAAAAAAAGTAATAATATAATGACATAAGTCATACTATAAAGAAAATGGATCAATAGATCACAAATAAATTAAATTGAATATGTGTGTGGTAATCACTTGCTGAAAGCTATTGATTAAGGAGATTAAAAAAAACACTTGGCATAAGTTTCACAATTTTTCTAATAGAAATAACTTTACAATTGTTTTGGTAGTAATTTTCAAGAGCAAATGAATGGTTCTTGAAAATGGTTTAACTACCGATTTAATTTAATAAATAGTTATTTCTATTAAAAATATTGTGCACCTTATAGAAAGTGTTTTTTTTAATCTCTCACACATATAACATATAACATATAACATTCACAAATAAATGTTATTATGAAAAAAATATCTGTTTCTGATTATTGAATTGAATACTAATATTTAATAATTGAATAATATAGAATTGAAATTGAACGTTTATGATAACTTAATTTTATTTAAAAAAATAAGTTTGTTTTGACCATTTCTGACCCAACATGACATAAATTGCCGTACAGCGGAAAACAGTGACAGTGTTTAACTACGTCATATCCTATTATTTATCTAATAGTCTAACTATAGATTGGTGAGATTAAAAAACACAAATGAAGTTAATGAATACCGTTCTTCTCATTTAAACATTTAAACTAAAACATTGAATCTTTAAACTTTTCATTATAACTGGAAACAAAAGATAACTAATTTTAGTTTTGACATTGAATTCATCTCAAAAAAAGACAGAAAAAGTATTCACAAATATCGAAATTTACCACTTTGTAAATTATGTATACAACGACATAATCTGTAATGAACATAAACATAAACATAATTTATTATTTGTTTTTTTATTTTATTATTATTTATTATTAATAGGTTAATACCATTCATTGTCAAGAAATTTCGCAACGCTATACAAGCACCTATACACAACTATACCTTTTCAAGTTCAAATTGAGATCAATCAATTTCAAATTGAGGCCAATCAAGTTCAAATTGATACCCATCAATTTCAAATTGAGACTGAACAAAATCAAGTTGACAATAAACAATATCGAGTTGAGAGTAAACAAATAAAATTGATTATGACAACTTGAAATTGTTTAGTGTCAACTTGATTTTGTTAAGTCTCAATTCGATATTGAATGGTCTCAATTTGAAATTGATTGGTATCAATTTGAACTTGATAGGTCTCAATTTGAAATTGATTGGTCTCAATTAGAACTTGAATGGTCTCAATTAGAACTTGAAAAGGTATAGATATATTTTTTTGCTGGCTGGAACAGCTGCTCGCCACGAATACCTTGTATTGATTTTGGCACCTTATTACAAAATTTTGTGCCAGAGCAAAGTGAAACAAATAGTCGCACCATCACATCACATCGATATTAAGAAAGCACTGCAAAGTATGATACCCAAGTATATCTAGTTCCAGATATAATATAATTAACGATTAAAACACAAACTTCTTTCTTTCGAAATTCCGTCTTAATTGTAAGTGAAATAATTATAAATCGTATTCCACATTCCTTTTACAACCCAAAGGTGCCAGTTTAAGTGCAAGAGTGCAATCATTCTAATGTTTGCTTTCTGGGCTGGAAAACACCGTTAAAGATTTTGTCCCTCAAATGTTCTGCCGGTTTATTGACGATGTAGTTTGCTGCGAGGAAATGCACCGTTTATTATTGATCATAATTAATAGGTTACAGTCTTATTCATAAAAAAATAGCAAAAGTTTAGCAGTATTGTATCAAAGAGTTAATATGGTTATTGAGGGTTTAACCGCGGTTTAAAGTATTATGAATGAAATTGGTATAGTCTAAGACCAATTTACGCCAATTTGTTTCTTACAAATTCTGATCTGATCTTCGATCTTTGTTCGATCTTCGATCTGATCTTCGATCTTGCTTCGATCTTCGATCTTTCAAATTTCGATCTTTCCTCGAAGGTTCACGCAGTCTTGAATAAAAAATCTGGGGTAATAATAGATGGTTAGGATCGTAGTGTTTGCGAAACTGCATCAAGGCTAAAATGTAGGTTCCCCAAACAAGCTATTAAATTGTACTACATAATTATAGTATAGTTATAGTACTATAGTATATAATAGTAATAATAGTACCTAATATATTGTTGAAAAGCGCTTATCTTTTAGATTGTGTGTTACATTTTTATAATCAAGAAGTAGCAGTCTCCATTTCAATTGTAAGAGGTTGATTTTAATAATATCCCTCAGTTTGTAATGAAGGTTTATTTCCACTGAAGGTTAATGGCTCGTAAGCCCAACAAACACCAATTTGTTCCCTGAAAAGTCCGTTCTAATTGTAAATACTGAATTAACTTTTAAATTTTATTCCCGCTTTGTATGGCGGAATCTGTGCCAATTACACCGCGTCGTTAATACCTGCTCAAACAACCCTCTCCCTCCCGTTTTAAGCGGATTGGGGCTGTTATTTAAAAAAATGCGAACGGCAGCCGCGCTGCTCCTTTTTTCATGCCGCCCCTGTTCATATTTACAACTTCGTTAACTATAATCTCCTGGCGAGGATCTCTTCGCGAACTACTCGTTTTCAACTTGGAGGAGTTAAATATAAATCTGCAGCGTTCCATTAATACACAAAGTTTCTAGATGGCCCGGAAAATCTGGCAGAGATATTCGGGACCAGCATTATGTTTAAGTTGCTTCCCCTACCGTGCTAGATATACGAGGAAAATTGCGCAAGATGTGATAGAACTGGTAATCATGTTAGTAAAATTATACAAAATTTAAAAGAATCACTGTTTCAGTTTTCATTTTTTCTCATAAACGAAGTACAATTTCAACGTTCTCAGACCTATGAGCTCCATAACTGTGCAACTAATCAAGATGGTAAAATACTTAATTAGTCTTTTTTGTTTACGATATATTGCTGAATATAAGTTACAAAATTCGCAATTAATTGCAATTCACTCCGTATATATTAAATTTCCAACTGTAACTGCGATCAAATTAATTAACGAAACAAACCACGACAGAAAAGCAATACGTGCAACAAAACGACAAATTAAATTACTATTTACAAGTGTAATTAGTTTGAAAACGCGGCGGCACGCCACTACCCATAATTAATTCCGGCACTGTTACGTAATTAATAATTAACGCGGGCGCATGAAAAAAGCGAAATTAATTAACAGACATTAATCCGTCGGCGGTTCGCGAAATGTAGGGGGCGAAAAAACGGCGGCGTTCGGATTTGAATGTTAATGCTGTGATTGCGGCGGAACACGCGAGTTATTCGGGATTTGTGCATTTTTGTGTGTTATAGCTCTCTGGCCGCTTGGCCAAAGCGATAAGGAAATCCGTGAGTTCAGTAGTGTTTGGACTGTGCCGTTGTTCTTTTCCAGTGCTGAAACGTGTAATGTAATGGCCCCGTTTGCAACAGGAACGTGCAAGTTATTCGGCATCGATAGAAACACTAAAATTGTACTAATTAAGTAAGTTATCTATGAAGTTTTATAATTGGGGGAAGTAATTATGATAGGTATTTAATTTACTAATTGGGAGGGTGTCTATATGAGTAGGATTAATACAGATATCGATTTATAAGTTCATAATGAATAGAATTTGTGTGGAGTAGATGTAAGAAATTTTCATTGGTATTCCATTAGGCCCAAATTGATTAACCACCAATTAAGTCTATAGTCCATAACTGCACTTGCAGTGACTATTTAAAACGTCAATAATAAATACATGAGACTGAGTTCCAAAATATTTGCCTGGATATCATTCCAAAATGCATAAAATTTAATAATTACAGTTTCTGATTCTAAATTTCTAATTCATTCGTAGTACTGAAAGGATGCAAATATTTGAAGCAAACAATAATCAGGTATCCAACAATTAACTAACTTTGGTTGAATCGTAGCATTATTCTACTGACATTTTTGAATTAAAACATTACATATTGATTCGAATAAAAAAATTGTGCTTCCTTAATTTGTTATAGAAATATTTATTTGCAACCTGTAAATATTTTCATACCAAATTATGGAAGTAAAAGTTTTTTAATTGAATTGACATAAAGCTTAATATGAGAAACCTATGAAATTACATATTTCAAAGATCGAAGACCAAAAGTTCTTTTGCAGGGCTGAAACGTGAAATGTAATTAATTCGATTAATATTCAGGTCATGATGCCTTCATAGTCATGATTCCTAATTTAATAGCAATGCCATATTGACCAATATCAATACCAATACCAATACCAATACCAACACCAATACCAATACAAAGTATCAATACCAATACCAATACCAAGAGTAATACCAATAAAAAAGTAATACTAATACCAAGAGTTAGCATAATAATTACATTACATTATCCTTTAAAATAAACTAACAAAAAATTATTGTATTCGTATTTTTTTTATATATGTTTTTCTACGACAGTGCGTAAACTGAGTTTTCACGAATCGTTGACAGTGCATAAAGTGATACTTTTTAGCACTTAAAAAAGTCACTTCTAAGTAAAAATCGTCAACTGTGCGTAAACTAAGTTTTAACAAAACAAATAAAAGTATGAGAACTCGTTTAAGTTTGATTAATTTTCATTATTTTGGTTTGAATTAGGGTTATATTGTTCAATTCTTTAAAATATGCCACAATCATCACATTCGGAGGAACATTGAACGAATTTTATATAGTGGCAGACCTATCCTCGCTCGAACCATTGCTATTAGACTAATGAAACTTAAGGAAAATATCTAAATGGAACTCGATGTGCTACGTTTAGAAATTATTTCCGAGTATACAGGGTGCACCATCAATCCGTGACACAGCATAAGGTCTCTTTTTTTTAAATGGGTCACCCTGTATATTCTTTCATTTTTAGAATCTGCTTCACATGAGCTTCACAAATCATTTTTATTTTCTGGGATGAATGTAACTTTGCCAAGTTATTCACATTTTAATCAAATTTAACGAAAAATAATGGACGAAGAAAAAAATCAACAAAACTTTAATATAAGAGATCAATGAAAGAATCTACGAGTGCAAGTACCCAAGCTATGTGAAAACACATATACATTATTTGGATCACGTAGAATACACAGTGTGTTCTAAAACTACGATCGAATTTTGCTGTTTTCAAACGGCTAAAACTTTTTTTTTCAAACGGAACACCCTATATATAGTTTTATATTCTGATAGTGTATACAATGACTTATTCAATGGTACCATATGAACTATAATTTAATAATACTTGTTGATAGGTTAATAATGACATAATTGATTATACATTATTCAACAATTATATTCAAAACCACCAACAAAAAAATAAAAATCAAACTAAGTATCTGAATAGAATGATTTTAAAAGAGATTTAGTTTCAAAAGTTGTTCTGTTAAAAACATTTTCCCGTTCGATTTTTCATGATTTAGTCAGTAGATTGCATAACTCATTCATTTTTTATATTTCTACTGCGCCTGGTTTATAATATCTAATATTGGCATGAACATTTTTAATTCTGAATTTTCAGGCTCAAAGGTAACAAATGCTTTCAACATCCCCTAATATATAACTAATATCAATAAGTCTTTTCATTTTAAGAACTGTTGAGATCAGAGAAATCGTTCGAAATGAATGCAAGCAGTCACTGGAAATAAAAGAACATTTTGACAGTTTCTTCAGCAATGTATAGTTGTGACATTTCACGAAGAGTTTCAACAAGTTACAAACGGTTATTGTTTTTCGTACACTGAATTGTAGTTTGATAATCAATTATTCAAAGGAGGAAATGATTGAAATGTTGTACATTTTCGGTGAGTGTAAAAAAACTGTCTTTTGGAAAGTAGAGTATATGCTAACGATATCCGCACAGGAGACATTTCAAAGTTGACTGTTTCTAAAATCTAGCAGATAGATTCAATAATAGTGGTACAGTAAATTATCTGGAACGTAAGAGACCAGCTTCTGTTCTTAATGGACTAATGAGATGATGGTTATGACGGCTGTTTCAGAATACCCTGTATATTCTACGTGTCTCCAAATATTGTATATGTTTTGGCACATATATTAGGTATTTGCACACCTAGATTCTTTCATTGATCTCTTATAATAAGGTTTTCTTGAATTTTTTTCCTCGTCCATGACTTTTCGTTAAATTTGATTAAAAAGTGAATAATTTGGCAACGTCCCATCTGATCCCTTAAAATAAAAATGATTTGTGAAGCCCATATGAAGCATATGCTGAATATTAAAGACTATACAGGATGATTCATTTAAAAAAGGGAGTGAATGCTGTGTCACTGATTTATGGTGCACCGTGTATACTCGAAGATATTTTCAAAAAGTAGCACATCAAACGTCCAATAACTTCCTTTCAGACATTTTTCTGAATTTTAATTAGTCTAGCAGCAATGATCCGAGCGAGGATAGATGGGCCACCCTGTATACCAACCTGCGCTAATATGTAATTTACGATTATTGATTGGTCCGAGCATTAACTCATAAGTCATATCATGTATGCGATTACTCCTCCTAATTTATTAAAAATAGATCATAGAATGTCATAAGCAAATAAAAATATATTATTCTGGCTTGATATGGATAGGAGTGACTACATTGTGACTACATGATTTGCTAGGTCATGAACGTGTTTATAATAATTATTCCTCTCAATTGAATGAGCACAGGTTCGAACGCACTCTGCCCGAGATTTTTTGAGCAATTAAAATTCCTCAACATCAAAGTGACGTTCGTTTTGAGGGGAACTGGAGCAGGTGATCCCGTATAATGTTAAATTACGCATGCACATTAAAGAGCGATGTGGCGAAATTCATAAACAGCAAATATTTAAGTGCGGTTAATCCTTCACGATGAAAATATCGCGTCGTTAAATAAATAAATTATTATTATTAGTAGTAATAATGTTAGTTGAGATAAAATGAATAAACAATGTTTTAAAATATTTCGTACTATACATTAAAAAATATAAACAATGTTCAATTATTGCATGAGTTTTGTTTTCCTTGGATAATTCATGAATGAAAATATGTGATTACTCTACGGAAATAATTTTGAAATGCCATTGCTTTTCATAAGCCGTTGACATTTGGCTGCGATAGATCAAAACATTAAAAAAGTTGTATAATGCATGAGTATCGCCATTGTGTAAGCAACAGGAGGAAACTAATACTTCCACCAAAGTTTTTTATTTGTGGAGATTTATGGTCTCTGCCTACGCCACCATTAAAATACCAGAAAAAAATCTTCAAGGGGCAACAGACGTTTCTTTATGGCATTGACCTATTTTCCCTAAGTGTATTGGAAAACTTACGCTCTGACAAAACTTATAAGCGGATATTTTACACATTAACCGGCATCTGACCGGCCTCTGTCAAGAAACACTTAGGCTATGCTTTAAATTGCGTATATTTAAATTGCGTTTACGTGAACATAAAAAAAATTATTCACCCTGACTATTACACAGGTTAACAGTTACTAAAATGTGTAAGTATGGGCACTAATTTGCCTGTACGGAATTCCATTCATTTATATCGGATTTTTAAGATGCATGCGTGTTAAAGTGTACAGTTAAAGTGTACAGTACAGTACAGTACAGTACAGTACAGTACAGTACAGTAAAGTATACAGTAACTGTACACGGGATTGCCAGTTTCATTCCCCTTTAGAAGAACGGTACTTAGATAAATATAATTTGTTAAAAAATAATTCTTCGGGGTACGAACCTGAAATCGTTATCGTTGTTGAACATGAGATCTACTTTAATAAATTATGTCCTAAACATTCTATTCGGTAAATGAATGTAATCTCATTGTAAATGTAAGTAAAACTCATTTACCGAATAGTTTTTTTTTCATAAGTTTTACTGTGTCCTGTTCTATAATCAGGATAAACAAGATTTAGTGTGTAGGCATAGATTCTACATATTCTACAGGCATAGATTGTCACTACTCGATACGGACAAAATGTATCCTGAAATTTTTGCATGATACATAATTATGCAAAAGAATGACTGAGTTTGTATTTAAAGAAGATTTAAGATTGAAAAATTAAACATCCTGTTTTTATTGGAATGTGTGTGGATTCCAATCATTATCCAGTTTTTAGATTTTTGATTGACTTTTTAACAAATGAACACCTGTTTTGATTTTGATCACTATCAATAGGTACAGTCATGCTCACATAAATGTAGTACAACAAATTAGGTTACAATAGCAATTTTATGTCAATTTGTTTGTACGATATTTAAGTGAGCATGATTGTACATATCATTATTATATGATATAATTTATATTAATTTTTGTGCAAGTTGCACTTAATGTACCAACTTTTTTTTTTATCATACTTGGGTTATAATCTTGGGTTATCGAACCAATAAGCGTGTTTTAAAAAGTTTTTCAAGTACGGTGTGTTTTAAAATTGCCTAGTAGCAACACATTTATTGATTAACTTAAGCAACAATAAACGTCAGGCAGTACTAATTTTTATTAAAATAAATATTAAAGTACACATACTACTGCTCGAAAACCCAGATCCGAAATGCGAAAATCAGAAACCAGAAGCTTTCAACTTATTTGGAAACAAGTACTTTCAGACTTGCAGACAGATGCAGATAAAATTAAAAACAAAGTATTATAAAGGTGCATAAGGGACTTTAAAATTGTTAAATTTTTTTAAAGTATTTGGAAACTTGCAGTTACAGACTTGCAGGTACATGCAGATATAAATAAAAACAAGGTATTACAAAGGTGCATACAGGACTTTAAAATTGTTAAAAATTTAAAAAAATAACATTATAACTTGTTTAAAACGTTATAACTTGTTTTAAACTCGGCGAGCATACTTTAAAGATTATCTTAGGCACTTGTATCATAATATACTATTACCCAATTAGCAAAAAAAATGGATTTGACATAAACATTACTCACATTTGTTTTGCTTTACACAAAACTTTTAATATGTAGAAATTGATAAAGTTTGGACCAAATTACACAAACTTTTGTAAAATTACTTTTAATTAAAAAGTAGTTTGAACAAAATTGCATAAACTTTTGTAAAATTACTTCTAATTAAAAAGTAGGTTGAACAAAATTGCACAAACTTTTGTAAAATTACTTTTAATTAAAAAGATTATCAATTTTGTAGAATTTGTTGTTAATGAAGTGACTGCACTTTACAAAAATGTTGCAACCCACCTAAATATCGCATAAAAACTGCTACAATTTTATTGCATTTGAATGGATTTTAAGTACAAGAAATATTATCAGTTGAACGCTACAGAATGTTATTTTGCTTTTGTGTAATATGTCACATAAATACCACAAAAGCATTTGGTATAAAGTGAAAGTGATATAACAGAAAAGGAATGTAATTTGACATACAAGTTCGTAGCATTTTTTCAAATGACATTCCAGTTTATCAACTAAACAACATAACAAATTATTTAAAAAGATAATCAATTTTCTAGAATTTTTTGTTAATAAAGTGACTGCACTTCACAAAAATTATGAAACCTAACCAAAAATCGCATAAAAACTACTAAAATTGCAATTGCATTTGATTGGATTTTAGGTGCAACAAATATTATCAGTTAGACGCTGCAGAATTTTATTTTGCTTTTGTGTAATATGTCATATAAATACGAGAAAAGCATTTGGTACAAAGTGAAAGTGATATAACAGAAACGGAATAAAATTTGACACACAACCTCGAAGCATTTTCCAAATGACTCTCCAGTTTATTCCTGGAAAGTCATGTGGAAAATTATATAACAGAATTACATTTGATCTGCTGCCAGTGCGATCAAATTTCATTAAATTTGCATTGAATTTGACAACATTTACAGACAATTGAATCAAATTGCATTGTGTGTAATAAAATTCATGTTTGCTCATTAAATATGCCGAAAAAATTTATCACACTTGCTGACAATCCATAAAAATTGATACATTTTTAGGTAATTTATGTCAAATTTTATGAAATTGAAAGTAATGTAAAAATACAAATTATTTTTATTGTCAGCAACCAAATTATGAAATTTGATAAATTTCACATAAACATTTTTAGTATGATTTTAATTTACACATAAGTTTACATTTTTAGAAAGTGTTTTAAGTATATGTATACTAAAGTTGTTTACAATTTTGTGAACTATCTGGTAAATAATCATGGATAACACTTTGTGGAATTTGCAGTCAATGCAGAAAATGTTTAAACCTAAATCGCATAAAAACTACTAAAAACTATTTAACCTGAAACAATTTAACATTGCATATATAAACAGTTTATCGATATTGTCGATTTGTAATCATTTTGTCGACAAATATGCGTGAACATTGCTAATATTTTTAAATGGATTTTTAAAGAAATATTATCAGTGACGCTGAAGAATTTTATTTGGGTTTTAAGTAATATATCATATAAATATGAAAAAAGCATTTGGTATAAAGTAAAAGTGATATGACAGAAAATGAATGTAATTTGACATACAATCTCGATTTGATAAACTGGAAAGTCAGAAACAGAAATATGCGAATTAGAATTTACAAAAGGGGAAACTCGAAATAAATGGACAGCATATTATTTAATCTGCTGTCAGTGTAATCAAATTTCATTAAATTTGCATTGAATTTGGTAACAGTTAGAGATAATTGAATCAAATTGCATTGTGTATAATAAAATTCATATCTGTTCATTAAATTTGCCGCAAAATTTGGTTATATTTGCTGACAATCCATAAAAATTGGTACGTGTTTAGGCAATTTGGATTAAATTTTATCCAATTGAAATTAATAAAATACTAATAAAACCCACTTAACCTGAAACGATTTTACACTGCATATGTAAATAGTTTATCGATATTGTCTATATGTAATCAGTTTGTCGATAAATATGCATGAACATTACTATTATTTTTGAATGGATTTTACAAGAAATATTATCATTACGATGAAGAATTTTATTTTGTTTTTATGTAATATATCATATAAATATGAGAAAAGTATTTGGTATAAAGTGAAAGTGATATGACAGAAAATGAATGTAATTTGACATACAACATCGACTTGAGAAACTGGAAAGTTATATGAAAAATTGCGAATCAGAGTTGACAAAAGGGAAAACTCGAAATAAATGGACTGCATATTATTTGATCTGCTGTCAGTGTAATCAAATTTCATTAAATTTGCATTGAATTTGATAACATTTACAGATAATTGAATCAAATTGCATCGTATGTCATGAAATTCATATTTGTTCATTAAATTTGTCATAAATGATTACACTTGCTGACAATCCTTAAAAATTGGTACGTTTTTAGGCAATTTATATCAAACTTTATGCAATTGAAGTAATGTAAAAATACATTTTTTTTTGTCTGCAACAAAATTATGAAAATCGATGAATTTCACATAAACATTTTTAAAATGGTTTTAATTTACCCTAAAGTTTGCATTTCTAGGAAGTGTTTGTATGTATATGTATACACAGTTGCTTACAATTTTGTGAACTTTCTTGTAAATAATCATGGATAATTTTTTTATGGAATTTGCAGTCGATGCAGAAAATGTTTTATCCTAAATCGCATGAAGACTAATAAAAACCATTTAACCTGAAACGATTCTACACTGCATATGTAAACAGTTTATCGAAATTGTCGATATGTAATCAGTTTGTCGATAAATACGCATGAACAATGCTAATATTTTTGAATGGATTTTACAAGAAATATTATTAGTGACGCTGAGGAATTTAATTTTGCTTTTACGTAATATGTCATATCAATAAATATGAAAAGCGTTTGGTATAAAGTGAAAGTGATATGACAGAAAATGAATGTAATTTGACATACAACCTCGACTTCATAAACTGGAAAGTCATATAAAAATTTACGAAAGGGGAAACTCGAAATAAATGGACTGCATATTATTTGATCTGCTGTCAGTGTAATCAAATTTAATTAAATTTGCATTGAATTTAATAACATTTACAATGTGAATCAAATTGCATCGTGTATAATAAAATTCAAATCTGTCCATTAAATTTGCCGAAAAATTTGATTACACTTGCTGACAATCCTTAAAAATTGGTACGTTTTTAGGCAATTTATATCAAATTTTATGCAATTAGTAAAAATACATTATTTTTTTGTCAGCAACAACATTGTGAAATTCGATGAATTTCACATTAACATTTTTAATATTGTTTTAGTTTACACAAAAGATTGCATTTCTAGAAATTCTTTGTATGTATATGTATACAGAGTTGCTTACAATTTTGCGAACTTGCACATATAAACAGTTTATCGATATTGTCGATATGTAATCAGTTGGTCAATCAATTTGCATGAACATTTCTAATATTTGCAAAAAAAATGAATCATAGCTGCATTTCATGTGGTAAAATTCACATGTTTTAAGTTCTAAATATTTAGAATTTCAATTTAAAAAGATGGTGTCATTTTCAATCCTTAATTAAATAACATGTTTGCGACCGAATTATCACTGGATTTTAATATTGTTACGTATAATTTATAGTAGTTCGAATAATCTACTCCTGCTGGTAAATTATACCCGGACGACTATAAGCCTATAGGAGAGCTTCATTACATTACCTGTAGCTAACTGTGAGCAACGTCTAAAGACGCGAAGCAAGGTTATGAAATGACGTCTAGCGTCTATCTAATGGCGTACATATTCAGCCCAATTATTTTAATGTTCTTGGATCATTAATTTCATTATTTTTATTATTATATGGTTATTTAACATCTGGCTATTTCTGCTGCTATGAAAAATTTCTGGCTCCAATGATCGATCTAATACACTTATCGTAACTTTTCCAATAATTATGGGAAATAAGTACTCATGGACAAAATACACATGGATAATGTGTATTTCTTATACCGTATCTACTGTGTACTCTTTTAGTGTTATTATTATTATTTTTACAAAAATTTCATGAATAATTTACGGAATGTTTGAGAATTGTAGTGCAATCATACACCATTTATTGTACCAATACTGAAACCTACATTTTATTTCAAGCATACAAAGCTTAATTGCACACTAACATGCTTACCTACTTGCAAATTGCTTCAAAACGGCCACCCTTAAATTCACTAAACGCGATAAACTCACGTACATCATACGTCCTATTCAATTTGTTGCACCTTCTAATAAAAGTGTCTGTAAAAATGGGATCGTTCCGTGCCGTGCTCGGACGGCTGAATAAAGACATCGCGGGATAAGAACGGCTGTAAAAAGGGGACTCTTTACACATTCGGTCCCGATAAAACTCATTAAATTCATTGAGCGCATTTTTTGCCTGTTCCACGTGTATCGAGTTATAAATAAAGCTCGTATCAGTGCAAATTCCTCCTCGTTCGCTCTCGCCTTGCCGTAAACAGGTCGCTAGTTGTTGACAACCGTCGGTCGTGAAACTACGTAGTTAGGGAGTGCAGGGAGGTTATAAAATTCATTTCGTTTAATAGTTCATTGAAGTTTATACGACGGTGGAGTACGTAAGGTATTTCATTTGAGGCCGCAATAAAGTGGGGTAATTGAAAACTTAATTATTAAAGTTATGCCACGCTCATGTGCATGGAATATGTGTCACTTACAGATTAGAAGTAGAATTGTATTGCATACAATGTAAGTTCGTATTTTAATTATAGCCAATTAAATTGTTATGGTTACTTTTTTCAGTTAGAAGTTATACCAGATATTTAGCTTTATAATGAGTATATAGCTAATTCTATATCGACGGTTTTTTTTCAAAAACAATGTACGTCCAACTTATAGAGATTTTTTGCTTAAAGAGTTTTTTAAACTAAAATTGTTACGTGGAGTGTCCATTAAAATCACGTATGTTGAGCAAAGACCGTAAAGAGATTTGAGTACAAGTTTTGTATACTTCTCTGCCAAGTTCTAACAAATTTCAGTATTGTAAACAGTTTTATAAGTCTCCTGAATTTTTTTACATATTATATATACAAGGTTTTCAAAGAAAGCCATTGATATTTTTTGACTAACCAAGAACTTGCTGGATAACAATAATGATACTATGGAGCCCTTTGTTAAGAATAATAAGAGGAATACCACAAATGTCGTGGAAGGATGTAAACGAGGGCTTGTAAACGATATAGATGATGGAGATTGACAAGATAGAGATAGATAAAATTATGGGTTTGTTCTAAAATAATTAAGGTTTTAATCCAGCTATCTTTGGCATGATTTTGCATTGCATGATCGCACTTATCACATGATTGCACTTATCACACACCCTTTCTTTTTTGTTTGCAAAAAATGTATTTGATATTGTATTGATGAAGCTGATACATGATGAAACTCCATGTTAATATCTAAATAAAACACAATTGGTGTGAGGTTTACAAAATGTTTAATGTTGTACTACGACAATTGCTTTATCAGGCAGATAAAAACTGAGTTTTCAGAGTGAGAGAAAACGTAGTTTTCATCTGCCTAATGAAGCCACTGTGTGGCGAAACAATTGTCGTAGTACAACATTAAACATTTTGTGAAACTCGCACCAATTGTGTTTTATTTATGTATTTGATATTATTAAAATATAATAAATAATGAAATTATTGCTACATCACAGTAAGATGGCGATTGAGAAAAAACTTAAATAATATTTGATATATAGGTTTTGGGAATTTAGCACTCTCAGGTTTGTAAATGATGTTTACATCATTCTATTTTAAATGGGACAAATTTCGGCCTATGGGCCATCATCAGCAGGTACCATATCTGTTTATGGTGGTGGCGGGGTTATGGTGCTGATGATGGCCCATGTAAAATAGAATTATATAAAAAATCATCTACAAACCTGAGGATGCTTAGTTCCTAAATTCTAAATATCAAACAATCCACTCAGTTACAGATTTGAAAACTTACCAACAAATTAAGTACCTACTATTAACTGGGAATTATTAATAGAAGGTAACCTTAAATTTTTAAGTGAAAATATATAACTATTTTTATGCATTAATACATAATAAAATTAATTTAATTCCATTTTGGATTTATTTTTATTTTTTATTAGAGAATAATTGATCCGTTGAAAACCAAACTCCAACTCAGTTATGGATTTGAAAACTTACCAACAAATTAAGTACTATTAACTGAGAATTATTAATAGAAGGTAACTTTAAATTTTTAGGTCAAAATATATAACAATTTTGATGCATTAATACATAATAAGATCAATTTAAGTCCACTTAAGAAAATTCTACTTCTTTTTTATCAGAGAATAATTTATCCGTTGAAAACCAAACTACTGTAAGTCATTTTTTTGTAAATGTCTTTATTTCGTAACCATCGTTACAGACAAAAAATTAAATTAATTTTAATTTTACATTTTTTTTTTATATGTATGATCATCAGGTAGTTGTACTGCTACGTATAAACTGTGCTATTGACTGGTTTCCCTTTCTTGCGCAGGTCAGCGTCAAAGTGAAATTTTTAGTCCGGTAATGGACATATCCCTTGTATATTTCTGAACTTCTCAGAATTTAACAAAAATTGACTTACACCACTTTGGTTTTACACAGCTCAATTGTTAAAATAATATTTACTTTTGATGTAAAACTTCATTCTACATAATTATCAAGTATGTTAACTACAATACGTCATACAAAAAACTTTAGGGAGCATTATGAATTGTACTGAATCATTTTGTTAACGTAGTAGTCAAAATAAAACCTGAAATCATAATAATTCACCATATTTTATTGGTTTCACAATAATAGGCAATGGAAATAACTTAAATTAATTACGAATACTACAGTGAATTTCTTCTTTTTTTTTCGAAATTACTTTAATATTTTTTCTAAACCTATTGTTATAAAACAACTCGATTTGCAGGTATTCAGCTACTACAAATTACCACTCGCCAGGGGAAGTTATTGATTGCGAAATGAAAATATTTTTCATATAATTTTGATTTTTTTTAATTTTTAGAAAATAATTATAATTGTCTAAATGCCTCAATTGTATAAATGTCTCTATTGTGTTAGAATATTGAAATTAAGCACAAAATACTCAGATAATAAAGAATGAAAGTAGCAACATGCACAAAGCACATTTTTCTGGTATAATTCTGAAATATTATTAATTACAAATCATATTTTGGATATGGCATACAGAAAATGTTCAGCGTTTTTTTTAAACACCATACTTGAATATTTGTGTGGATTTTTATATTTACAGGCTGCATGTAACCTGCACAGTAATAGATGTGATTTTTAATACTAGCACATAATTGCAATCGTGAATAATTGCAGGAAATTAACATTAAAAAGTTATTCGTTTGAAATTTTGATCTGGAATTTAAAACAAATATGAAAACATATCAAAAGGGGCAAGAATCTAGTTTTATTTCAATTATAAGATTAACAAGTAAACAAGTTAAAGTAAATGAATTATTTTCCAAACAAAATTCAAAGAATAATAATACGATCTTACTTTTTGTAATGAAATTAGAAGTTGTTAAACAAAGTCTTGTGATTACCAACTTTCGTTTACTACATAAATAAAAGTAAAAATATGTAGATTTAGAATCTGAGATATTATTTTCAACGGATCGTTAAATTTTTCAGGTATTCATGAATTCAAAACATGTTCGAAACATAACGGATCGTTAAATTTTTCAGTTATTCATGAATTCAAAACATGTACAAAACATAACGGATCGCTAAATTTTTCAGGTATTGGAAACACTGTTCTCTGATGTACGCTTTGTATGTTTTTTTCGAAAAATACAGAGTTGTAAATAAAAATCTAATTTTTCTTCCTATAGTCTCGAAAACTTTCTATCTATAGAAATATTATGATAGAAAATGAGCAACAGCAATGTATATTGCTCTTATTTGAGCTCTGTGACTTATTGCTCTATTCATCTTACTTGAGTGCCATATTCGCATTCCAACGTTGGCAAGTTCCCTTTTAGAATCCACAATCAAAAACTCTAAATTATCAACATTTTTATGAAAAATTCTAAAATAACTTTAATATTATGAACTAAATAGTTTATTTGCAATCATTACAGATTACAGGAACTAGTACTGTAAGTATTTTAAATAGCGAATATTTCTCGAAAATTAGCAGTCAGAATTGATTATTTTGGAAACGGAAACCCAAAAAATCCAAAATCGTACAATTTTGGCACTTTGGCGCGAAGTGGCCGCCGATGATCCTCGATGATGACGTACCTTCAACCGATGCATCTCCATGGCCTCTACTGGCTCCTTTTTTATTCCATAGTCGTCCTGCGCAGACTCTTCTCCTAGTGCAATTTCTGACGCTCTTTTCCACGTAATATTTTCATTTTCTAGAAACAAACGTTTTCTTATTTTCTTACAATCCAAGGCAACAATGAATTTGTCCCGCAGAACCTCGTGCAGCTGTACGCCGAACTTACAATCCACGGTCAAACTTTTTAATCTTGCCGCCCATTCTTGAATTGATTCGGTGCTCGCTTTTTCCGCTTGATAAAAACGTCTTCTTTCAGCGAACACAGATTTTGCACGTGTATAATATGATTCTAATTCTCTTATAATTAGACTGTATGAACATTTATCGGGCTTTTCTGGTATCACCAGATTTTCCAATAGTTTATAAGCTTCCTCTGTAAGCCCATTAATCACTATTGCACGCTTAATCGCGTCGTCACTAATTGCATTAGCCACAAAAAACTGTTCAATTCGACTTTTATACACCGAGAAATCATGAATTTTGGGATTGAATTCCACATGAATTCCAATCGTGTTCGTGAATTTCACTGTCTGCACCTGGTCCTGTTCACGGCCGTCGGCCATTTTTAAAAACGTGGTTCGTCAAATTATTGTTCTCTTCTTTTCACTTCACTTTCGGTACTTAAGAATTTAATTTAATTACTCGTCGCCAATTTGTAGTGTCTACCTACAAGGTTAGGGGAACTATTAAATAGCCAGGTATACCCATTTAAACTATTACTTATATTTGGATCGTTGCGTACTCTATGGTAGCTCATGGCACACTGCCGCATGTGACAGGCCCATGCATACAATATCTTTATACATATACTACATTATCCTCCCTTAAAATTACAACGCAAATATACATAATAATAAAAAAACAACTTAATCAGAATCCTAATCTATCTGGGGGTGCACGTCGTCGCTTAGGGCGTGTTGGTGTTTCTGGTGCTTCCCCAGGCGAATCCGAGGTGGATGCTGTTACATTGTCATTTTCAGTTGACTTATCCGTATTTACATCCATTTCAGATTCAATATTTGCAAAAGGCGTTTCGCAGTCGCTATCTCTATCATTGATGTTTGTTGAGATTTCACATTCACTATCGTCTTCTTTAGCACCTATAACTTCACTATCATCTCGATTTTCGTTCACTTCCAAAATTTGGTTGATGTGCCGTTTCCACAAATTTTTACAATCTTTTACCTTGACATACACTATACATTTACCTTGAAGTTTTACAATTTTTCCTCTTAACCATTGTGGTTTTATGGGTCGGTAATCTTTCACCAAAACATATTTACCTAATTTGATATTTATATATCTTTTACCCTTAAAATTTCTACGATTACGTACCTGGCTGGATTTAATAGTATTTAAAATTGTTGTTGAGTCCTTATTTTTTCTAATAATATCATTTGGTTTAATAAAATCAAGCCTGGTTCGTAATGGTCTGCCCAACATCATACGTGCTGGTGACTCTCCAGTAGAGCAGTGTTCTGTATTTCTATAGTTTATCAAAAATCTGCATATAGCACGTTCAAAATCTATTTTTCCACAACCTTTAATTTCTTTCAGCAAAAATTGTTTAATTGTATTCACACTGTTTTCTGCAGCACCATTTGATGCTGGGTGGTATGGTGGTGAAGTTAAAAATTGTACATTATTCATTTCAAGAAAACTTCTGAATTCCTTAGAAACTAATTGTTTTCCGTTGTCTGAAACTAACACTTTTGGAATACCAAACCTTGCAAACACTTCTCGCAACTTTACTATAGCGGTTTGTGACGTAATATTGTTCAAGACAAATATCTCTGGCCACATCGAATAAGCATCCGTGATGACTAAAATATTTTTATTGTGAAATGGTCCGAGAAAATCTACATGTATCCTTTCCCAAACAGCACTTGGGATAGGCCAACCCTGCAAGGGCATTCTCTCGGGGTTCTTTCGGAACTGTTGACAAATTTTACATGAATTGCACATATTTTCTATGTCTTTATTTAATGATGGCCACCAAACATAAGACCTAGCCAATGATTTACATTTAACTATTCCCTGGTGGGTATTGTGAAGTTCTTTCAGTACCAACTGTTGCAGTTTTAATGGAACAACTACCCTATATCCCCATAGTATAATATCATTTTCAACACTAAGTTCATTTTTTCTATTTGAATATGCCTTTAATTCGGGTGACGCATACTGTGGCCAGCATTTAGCTATACATATTTTTATTTGTTTTAAAATTTCATCGTTTTCTGTTTCAATTTTTATGTCATTTACGTTTAATGGTAAGTCAGCTTGATTAAGGTAATTTATTCCTGCGCCTTCATCAATAATATTAATTTCATTATCATCTTTTTTTAGTGGTAACCGTGATAAAAAATCAGCACAATTCCTTTGAGAGGTGACATATTTAATATCATAGTTAAAAGCACTTAGAAACAATGCGTATCGCTGCATACGATTAGCTGCCATGGTTGGGATTCCGTGCTTTGGACCAAAAATAGATACTAAGGGTTTATGATCCGTATATAGATTAAATTTTCGACCAAACAAATATTGGTAAAATTTCCTTATTCCATAAACTATAGCTAACGCTTCTTTGTCTATCTGGGAGTAAATTTTCTCTGCAGATGACAAAGTTCGCGATGTGTAAGCGATGGGCCGCTCGACACCGGAATCGTACACATGTGAAATAATCGCACCCAGTCCAAATTGCGATGCATCTACCGTTAAATTTAACTGCAAACTTGGATTATAATGTACTAAAAATTGATCAGACATTAATATTTTTCTTACAGCCTTGAACGCTGTTTTACATGATTCTGTCCAATTCCACCTACCGTTTTTCTTAATTAAATCATAAAGGGGGTGTAATACATCAGGCATATTTGGAATAAAACGGTGATAGTAATTGATCATTCCCAGGAATGAACGTAATTCAGAAACATTCTTGGGTTCAGGCATATCGATAATTGCTTTTAGTCTTTCTGGTGATTTATGTAATCCATGTTTATCAATTGTAAACCCTAAATATGAAATGCTATCTTGAAGGAAATGACATTTGTCGGTTTTGACCGACATACCGGAGTTTTGTAAAATATTCAAAACGTTGTGTAAACGGTCGAAATGTTCTTGTTTCGTTTTACCGGTGACCACAATATCGTCCAAAAATACACATACTCCATCAAAATTTCCTAATAGGTCGTCCATAATACGCTGAAATTGCGAGGGGGCTGAACTAATACCAAAGGGCAATCGGTTGTAGACGAATGTACCTCTATGAGTGGAAATTGCCGTGAATTTCCTTGAAGTATCATCCAGCAATACTTGCTGATAAGCGTGAGTTAGGTCTATCTTAGAAAAACATTCACCTCCTTGCAATTTCGTGAATAAGTCATCTATCCTTGGTAAGGGATGCCGATCTAAAACGATGTGTGGGTTTATAGTGACCTTATAATCACCACATATCCTTACAGAATTGTCTTTCTTTAAAATTGGAACAATCGGGGTTCCCCATTCACTATTTTTAATGGGTGATATAATACCTGCATTAATTAATCTATCTATTTCCTCGTTTACTTTATTTTTTAGAGAGTATGGTAAGGCTCTCGGTTTATGAAACTTTGGTAAAGCGTTTTCTGCCATATTTAATTTTAATTTAAAATTGTTAAGTGTGCCCAATTTATCGTTAAATAAAGACGGAAACTTTTTTATAATATTCTTTGTGAAACTGTTATCTTTCTTCATAAAGTTTAATTCTTTAAAACCAAAATTGAAAATCTCCATAAAGTCGCGTCCTAACAAGGGTGGACCGCCACTTTTTATTATAAAAATATTAATTAGCTTTGTTTTATTTTTGAATTTGATGGTCATAGATGCCTTTCCCAGTGGTCGGATACTTCCGCCAGTATAATTTATGAAAAAAGTGTTAGTTTCAGTCATCGGGTGTGTTTTAAATTTTTGCAACCATACATCTTGTGAAATTACAGAAGCAGCCGCACCTGAATCTAGCTCCATCTGCAGCGGTATATTGTTTAGTGCAACATTTATCATAATTGGTGCGCCGTTTTGGCTTTTTAAACTAAACAATGACGCTCCAGATGTGCTTCGGTCTACCTGTTCCGCATTCATATAGTGAACAGGTGTTTTCTGTTTACAAACATAAATCAGATGACCTTTCTTGCCGCACTTTTTGCAATTGTACTCACGATACCGACACTTGTCCGTTGAATGGTTTGTACGTCCACATACAGTGCAATTATGATCACCGTGTGCTGGTTTTTCGACTGCACGATCCTTCCGCGCCGGCGTCCTTTTTCCATCCATGGTGCGCGAAGTGGCCGCCGATGATCCTCGATGATGACGTACCTTCAACCGATGCATCTCCATGGCCTCTACTGGCTCCTTTTTTATTCCATAGTCGTCCTGCGCAGACTCTTCTCCTAGTGCAATTTCTAACGCTCTTTTCCACGTAATATTTTCATTTTCTAGAAACAAACGTTTTCTTATTTTCTTACAATCCAAGGCAACAATGAATTTGTCCCGCAGAACCTCGTGCAGCTGTACGCCGAACTTACAATCCACGGTCAAACTTTTTAATCTTGCCGCCCATTCTTGAATTGATTCGGTGCTCGCTTTTTCCGCTTGATAAAAACGTCTTCTTTCAGCGAACACAGATTTTGCACGTGTATAATATGATTCTAATTCTCTTATAATTAGACTGTATGAACATTTATCGGGCTTTTCTGGTATCACCAGATTTTCCAATAGTTTATAAGCTTCCTCTGTAAGCCCATTAATCACTATTGCACGCTTAATCGCGTCGTCACTAATTGCATTAGCCACAAAAAACTGTTCAATTCGACTTTTATACACCGAGAAATCATGAATTTTGGGATTGAATTCCACTTGAATTCCAATCGTGTTCGTGAATTTCACTGTCTGCACCTGGTCCTGTTCACGGCCGTCGGCCATTTTTAAAAACGTGGTTCGTCAAATTATTGTTCTCTTCTTTTCACTTCACTTTCGGTACTTAAGAATGTAATTTAATTACTCGTCGCCAATTTGTAGGGTCTACCTACAAGGTTAGGGGAACTATTAAATAGCCAGGTATACCCATTTAAACTATTACTTATATTTGGATCGTTGCGTACTCTATGGTAGCTCATGGCACACTGCCGCATGTGACAGGCCCATGCATACAATATCTTTATACATATACTACATATACAAACCTCACTTTAATTTTCAATGGCTCGTAAAATAAGGTGCAACATAAATTAAATTAAATGTATTTGAGGTTAACAGTTGGGGAAACATATGTAATAAATATAAATAAAAACAATTTGCTTAAGTTTTACTAATTTAGTGAAATAGTAAAATCAATGCAATTTAAGTACCTGGGCATAGAAATATCAAGCTTTGGAGACATTGAAAACGAAGTCAGAAACCAGGCGTCAAAAGCAGCAAGAACAGCGGCCCAACTGAACGACACGATATGGACAAACAAACACCTACAAACAGTAACCAAAACCCGCATCTATAAGGCAGCTATAAGACCGATATTAACATATACAGCAGAAACAAGACCTGAAACGTGTAAAACTAAGCAGATCTTAGAAACAACAGAGATGAAAGTAATTCGCAAAATAACCGGCAAAACATTGAGAGACCGGGAGAGAAGTGAAAACATTAGACGAATATGCAATATTAATAATGTCAACGATTGGGTGTTGGGAAGAAAAACCGAGTGGAACGAACACATTAGCAGAATGTCAGGTGACCGAATTGTAAAAATCTCAAGAGACAAATCGCCGTCAGGGAAAAGGAGTACCGGAAGACCACGAAAACGGTGGAACGACAACCTCAACGTACAATAAAAGGACCGGGCAAAATCGACGAAGAACAGGCGATCCGCCTATTTAGAAGAAGGAAGAAGAAGAAGTAAAATCAAGTGTTTTTATTTATAATTTTTATATTAGGCTGTCAGTTTTTTTCTTCCTTTCTGTACCGTTTGTCCAATCACAATGAAATAACGTACAATACCACAATAAAACATAAAGTACAATAAAAATGCATTTAAGTTTAACAGCTACTCCTCTATAATTGCTATAATAATCATTTAATATGAAGTACAGCACAAATATTGTATTATTCATTCAAGCTTAAAATCTGCTTCTGTACATTTACGGCCATTCCATTTACTTTACAACCCCCAATTCCATCTTCACACCTTTATTTTCTCGTTAAAATATTAAATTTCACCTTTGACGCGAGCAAATTCCCAATCCCACAACGAATAATCGGTGGCCGGTCAGAAACGTCTCGAGATTCGTGCGATAAAAATTCACACCCTCAGAGCTCAGAGCTTAGGCTCGTCTCTCATGGCGTAAGGGCTCAGGTGAGTCCCAGGACAATTCGTCCCTTGCACACGACAACGTACTCCCCAGCCTTACTGAGTGATCCAGATAAACCGACGACAAACGAAAACATCGACCTGGAATTCCAGCAAATTGCTGCGCCCTGCACGATATTGGAACAGGGTGTTTAAGGGATACGAATAAATGTCGGGAAAACGAAATCGTGAAAGAGTTATATGTGAGAAAATCTTATTGGTGATTTTATAGTTATAATATGTATTATAGAATCTCATGTGTGTAGGATATGACTTATTCCATATATTATGCAGAGTGTTCAAGAAAGTGGTGTCAACTGTTACACTGGCCACTAATAGATGGCAGTGTTCAAGATGGAAAAAAGTCAAATATATTTACAAAGTTGATGAAATATTTCTTAGATTAGATTTCTATAGATTGGAAAATACAAGCTAATAATTTGACTAGATTTTTCAACTCTCATCAATTCGTTGAAACTAGGTGGAACAGTTGACACCACTTCCTTAAAAGCTATGTATATATTTACTATTATACTAGATTACTATTACATTATCCTAGAATATAAATAAAATGATTCAAATTTATTTTTATCGTAATGCTGTACTAAATATTTTTGTACAATAAAAAATTTGCAGTTTTATCTTAAACCCTTAAACAAATATTTTTGAAAATTATAAAAAAATTAAAATATCAGGAAAATACAAGGTAATAATTTAACTAGATTTTTCAACTGTCAATAACTCGTTGAAACTAGTTGGAAAAGTTGACACCACTTTCTTGAAAGCTCTGCATATATTTACTATACTAGATTACTATTACATAATCCTAGAATATGAATAAAATGATTCAAATTTATTTTCATCGTAATGATGTACTATATATTTTTTGTACAATAAAAAATGTGCAGTTTTATCTTAAACCTTTTTAAAATTGTTAAAAACAAATATTTTAGAAAATTATTAAAAAATAAAAATATTATTAAGGAGCATAAATTATATTATAAATAAGTTTTATCACTTGGTACCAGGTTGTTAATATTTTTTTTTAATGGTTTTGCTCTCTAAATTTTGGCCTAAGATTGTTTTATTCATGTATCTCGAGTCGTTTCTGATTTTTCGTGTAAAATAAAGTTATAACATCAACACACATAAAGAGACAAACAATTTTGAAAAATGGTCTTAATAGTTATGGGACATCTCAAAACCGATATTTATGTAAAAATCTAGAATTTGCTTTGTTTTACGAAGATAATACTTTTCCCATGTGACTGGAAATCAAACAATTTTAATAGTTATCTATAATGAAATCGAATTCATTACAATACATTCAGAGCCCAAACTTATTACGTACGCGGACTTATAGTTGATTGTAATTACTTGTAATTACACTTGTTGCACAACTGTTTGTTTTAAATAATTTTTGTTTATAAAAAAAGTAAAAGTTAAATATTTTTAAATAATTTAAGTGCTAGTAGGATTATTGTTAGTGTTGTTTTTTATTATTATTACGCCACAAATTATGGGATCTGTTCAAAAAACTGGGATTAAAGATATCAACTTTCTTTGAGCCCTCATTCCTCTCTAATTCTCGTTATTTCACGCTATGGACATCGTCAAAGGGATATCCACTCTTTCGAACATCCTTATCATCCGCGTTTGTTATCATAAGACTTCCGCCGGCAAAATTCCTCCCATTCAATATTAAAAATTCCTAGGTGCCTCACCTGACTGAAACACACGTGCCTCAGGTACGCCCCAGCCTTCGTCTCAACCCACCCACATCCAAAATCACCAATTAAGCACAAGCTCTATAGTCGATAGTTTTTAGCCCCCATCCGGTTATGCCCCATTTGCCCCACCCGTGAAGCCCTCTTCCCGGCGCATCCACCATAATCCGCGCTAAGCGCACGTTTTTGCCTATCGAACCGGAAGCGAGGCTCGGAAAGTTTGCCACTGAATCCGGCATATTTCGCTTCTTGCGAGCGTGTAAATATGCATGTTGCTGCACTTACTGGACCAAATTAAGGACTTTTGTGAGATAATTTTGGAAGTTTGAAACTTTATACGCGAATCTAATAATAGAAATGCGTGTATTTTCAGACTAGTGAATATTAATAACTATTACAAGTGTTCAAAAAAAGGGAGATAAAGGGAACTTCAGAAAACAGATAAACGAGAGATTATTAACACTAAAACTAACCAACAAAACAACGAAGAAAACTAACACAATTATAACGGTATATGGGCCAAACGATGATGACACCATCATCAAGAAAGAATAATTCTGGACACAGCTAGAAGAAGCATAGAGGCAGCAGAAGGAAACGTATATATAGGAGGCGACCTAAACAGGAACTGTAAGCAAGGCTCGGAAACTTTGCCACTGAAGCCTGCATATTTCGCTTCTTGCGAACGTGTGAATATGCATGTTGCTGCACTTACTGGACCAAATTAAGGACATTTGTGAGATAATTTTGGAAGTTTGAAACTTTATACGCGAATCTATTAATAGAAATGTGTATATTTTCAGACCAGTGAATATTAATAACCGTTACAGGTAATAAAATGAAGGGAGATAAAGGGAAGTTCAGGGAACAGATAAACGAGAGATTACTAACAGTGAAACTAACCAACAAAACAACGAAGAAAACGAACACATTTATAACGGTACATGGGCCAAATGATGATGACACCACCAAGAAAGAAAAATTCTGGACACAACTAGAAGAAGCAGCAGAGGCAGCAGAAGAAAACAAATATATATATAGGAGGCGAAATAAACAGCAGAGTGGAAAAACAAGACCCAACATACAAAACCGCAATAGGAAAGTACGGAGACAAAACACTAAAAACAACATCGGATGAAAACTGCTGAACTAACTTCAGCTAATCTTTGTTATGGAAATATACCTAGGCAATCAAGAAAGTTTGCGTATCAATTTGACAAATAGAGCAATCACAAAATATCTGTGATAATTCTCTTCCAATAGTCTCTAATCAAAAATTTATTATCTGCTTCCTACCATGGGCTAAAAGGTTTTATGGACCAGAATCTTAGTTATCGTGGTGGATATATCATGTATCATTATCGAGAGAGACACATTGAAAAGAGCAAAATATCTGGTCAAATTCAAATCTAAAGGAAGTGCGACCATATTCCAAGTACAGCTAAGAAAAAAGGAGCAAAACTTTTAAGCACCAGAAGTGGACTATAAAATTAGAAATGAAAAAAAGAAAAGATAAAGTTCAAAAAGTAAAACGCAAAATGCTGAAGAACATGGTGAATGTCAACCGAATAAGATAAATTTATACAAAAGTATGAAAACAACGAAGAAAATATTTCATTATACTAATCTAGAAGGCGAAAACAGCAACGAACCGTATTTTGAGTCAGCATTTCCCCTGACTCAAAATATGGTTCATTGCTGTATTTATTGTAATTGCCTGTAATTGTTTGTATTTATTGTAATTAATTATATTCCATCTCACAAGTTGGAGAATACTGGATTCCTTTCCAAAATTGTCATCTCTATCTATGCCGATATGGTAAGGGCATAAAAAATGTATTTGTTAATTATGGACTAATTAAAGTTCGACTTCTTACATACTTTGAAATAAATCAAAAACTGCGATGAAAACCTTTCTGTTCTCAAGTAATTAGCAAATTTGTGTATCGTATCATAAATCTCAGTTATTGTATCCACCCTTCCATATATATGGAGGTTTGAGACACTTTGCCCGGGGAAAGTAAAATATTCATAAGAGATTCTTCAGTTAAAATAAAGATCTAAAATTGTTTCTAAAAGCCCTTAATATGTTTTTCCTAAAAAGTGTATCACCCTGCCCAGTATCCCCTACTAATTATCAATACTCTTTTTATTATCGAATATGTCATGTTTCATCATTGATATTCTAAGATTATTAATTATTGGACGTCACATTCATCAACTTTTCATACGATATATATTGTTAGTCGAGTTTTAGCTCTGTTACAGCTATACGTATCCACCTTTCTCAAAATAGATTATGCAAAACAAGCTAAGCTAACCTAACCTAACCAAACCTGACCTAACCCAATCGCAGCTTGCTCAACACGAAACCGCAGGATCTTTATAACTCGAATAACCTTTCCATCAGCAAGTACTGGAGCAAGTAAATGATATGCATTTACAGAAATTGTGAAGAATCTTAGATGCTAAATTTGCATTTGCATGCTTTACTTCATTACGTCTAATTTTATCATGAAATTTAGTTTTTTTAATTCACTACAAAAAAATGTAAGTTACTCAATTTAGCACCAATTTTCGTGCAATTTGTAGCTAAAGATGCTATAATGTACAGTGGTGTTCATTAAAGTGTTGTACAACATTTCTTCTGTATGAATGTGACTTAATTTCACAAAGTTCAAAAAAGTGTTGTACATACAAATATTGTGAAAGGTTAGATCTGAGTCTCTTTAATTAATTATTGTTAATGATGATTAATGACAGTTAGAGCCTTTGTTGAGTAAAAACAGAACCACGGATAAACTTTTAATACCAGAATAAGTAATATATTAAAGATCTAGAGTAATTAATGTTCATATAAAGAATACAATAATAATATATTTGGTCAATGTTAGTTGTCACTTTGCCAGTTCTGAAATGTATCTACCATTGACAAAGTATACAGTCAACTACCTATTTCTGAACAACACATATTTAAACACGTCTGTACATAGGGAGATAGACATGTTTAGAGCGCAAACCATGCCTATGAATTAAAAAAACTATAATCCTAACAATCAACGAAAAACATGTGTATAATTCTACAGCTAAAATTAATTTCAATGATTATTGTTTGATATCATTAACTATAAATGTAAAAAAATATGTTTTTGGATTTGTTTATGTAACGTGCGATCAACAATTATTTAGATAACAGAAGGCCTTGAGATGTTGGACATATGTCTGCCAAGGTACAAGACGTCTGTTAAAATCTGGTGGCAGCAATTCATGATAGACCTGTATTTTGTAGAAATGCATATCCAAGTCCTTCTTAATTTTTTTTTTGCTGGTTCCATAACACTTACACAGGCCTTGCCGCCCCTTATCTAAATCATTGTTGATCGCACGGTATAATTGTAGTTTATTGTATATTATATTAAAGAAGTAGTTAATATAACTATTAAAATGTGATACAAAAATTCCTAGGGAAAAATGCTTTATATCTGAGATCAATTTAATATCGCACGTTCTACTACCAGTCATAAATAAAACACCGTTTCACTGCATAGTACACAACCTAATGATCAGGAACACATTGTTCAGACACAAAAACATACACACTTTCACCAGACCAGAACAAGCGAGAGATAAAAAATAGATAATAGACTGTATAATAACGGAAGAGACAAACAAAAAACAAGTAATGAACACAAGAGTAAGAATGGGGCGGAAATAGGGAGCGATCACTACCTAGTGGTAACACAAATAAGAGAAAGTTACAACGTAACAAAAACAGAACAGCAAACAAAGAGAACGAGAGTATTCACCAAAGTAAAAGATTATACGCTGAACATCGAAGACACGCCAACAGAATATAAAGAAAAAATGGCGAGAGAACTGCAAAAAATACAACACAAAAAACAACGAAAATTTCAAACAAATGTGGAAAAATTTCAAAGAAAGCATAATAAAAGTGGCAAGTAGATTATGCGGAACCAGCAAGAAAGAAACAAACAAAAAACGAACCGCCTGGTAGACAACTGAAGTAAGAGACAAGGTAAGAACAAAGAAACAGGCATGGAAAAAATACCTCAACAACAAAATAAAGGAGAAATACGAAGAATATAAAAACGCAAGAAACAAGGTAAACCAGATAATACTCAAGAACAAACAGAAGTAATGGGACAAACTCAAAATAAATAGGACGGAAAACCAAAAACTATTCTACAGCGTAATCAAAAGGAACAGACAAGACAAAGAAGTAACAGAGACGGTGATAAAAGGCAAAAACGGAGAAGTACTAAGGGAAGAAAAGAAACAGCAGAAAAATGGAAGGAATACTTTGAAGAACTATTGGGAACGACAGAAGATGAAGAGTAGGAGAGCAAAGAGACAAATCGAACAGAAGCTGATAAAGAAGAGGGAGAAGATAAAACAGAAAAGAAAGTGAAAACAGCAATAAAGGAACTGAAAAACGAAAAAGCGGCAGGAACTAACAGAATCACTAGTGAAATGATCAAACATATGGGCACAAAAGGGAAAATAGGTTACAGGAAATAATAAGAAAAGCGTGGAAAACGGAGAAAACACCGAGCTACTGGCACACAGCACTCATACTACCAATATTTATAAAAGGGGACAAGAAGGAATGTAAACATTACAGATGAATAGTCCCATTGAACACAGCGATGAAAATATACGAAAAAAATTCATAGACAAAAGGTTAAGAAAAGTAATAGAGAAGACACTACAAGACCAACAGAGCAGATTTAGAAGCTGAGGATGTGTACAGGACCCCATATTCACGCTTAAACAAACATACGAAAAACAGACGCAGACACAAGAATATACATAGCGTTTCTTAATCTAAAATAAGCAATCGATGCGATACCAAGAGCGAAACTATAGGAAACACTGAAATAAACGAAGGTAAACGACAAAATGATAAGGATAATAATAAAAATATATATTGTGATGTTATTTAATAGATTTAATTTGTTATTTTATAGTATACGTTAGATAGGATTTTGTTTATGGATAATCATACTGAATATATTAGATTTAGGGTATTTAGATATTAATAGGATTACTTAGGTAGTTACTAAGCTGATAAACTAGTAACTAACTGACTAAGCCGTTTGAAGTTTAGTAGTCTAAACCAATTAATTTAGATATTTATTTGATTTACGATAGCTAGAATTGTAATTAATTAGGGGCACACAATTAGGGGCACGTTCGATATTCGTATAGAAGCAGAAAAATACAAGGATCTCGAATATCAGATTCAAATCTGATTTGGAATTATGGTTTTACCGGTATATGGATAATTATAATCCTAATTATAATTTGTTGATTCGTTGCCGCGGTTACGAACTGGATTCGGGTAGCAACTCGACAATTTACACGCTTATTTGGATCAACGTAGGCGGATTTTAACAAGCGAAGTCAAGCGTCACTTGTTTTACCGAGGTTTTAAAAAGGCTGAACGCCAATAAACCGTCGGTCAGCAGAGAGAAAAATAAACAGTGGTACAGAAACAAATATCGTCGAACAATAGTTATTTACATTCACGCGTCATTCAAAAAAAGTTTGATTTGACAGTCATTATTTGCGTTCGAGCATCTGTAAACACCCGACGTGAACTAGGGAATCATCATCAACACAGAACAACTGAAAGGAGTCCAAGAGGATTCAACAAGAACTTCAACACCAACGACGATTCAGCGAGAACGTCAAGCATAGAAAATGATCAATCAAAGACAGCAAGACTTTGAACTGAGGGAATAAAATCCGAATTAATCGAAAACAGAAGAAAGAGGGAAAACATGGAAAGAAGCGAAAGAACTAGCGAAGGACAGGACTAAATGGAAGAACTTCATGAACGAAAAACAGTAGCAGAAGAAGAAAAGAAGAAAAGAAAACAACACACCTACACCATTGTGGCAGAAGGTGGACTGATCTATATATACTAAAAGAAATTGGTACCAAAAGAAAGTAGATCTGAATGCTGCCTATAGTATTTAGGTACATGCTTATTTACTTGTAACAGGTTTAGTGTACCAAGGACCTGGTCCATGGACTTTTTTACAATTGCCAACGTTGATACTGGTCGATATTATGTCATTTTAGAAATAAAAAATCCATTTAAATAATTCTAAACGCATCTCATGTAAAATGGTTCATATTTTCATACAAATTTTCAGGGAATATTTTATTTCGAAAATGGAAAACGTTTGGCTCGATTAAGTCAGGTACATAAGGTGTGTTTAAATTATGTATACAAAATGTTTGTTTTAGTTTACGTCCATAAAATTAGCGTCGAGGCGGAGATCGAACTTTTTGCCGAGCTTGTAAAAAAATTCCCTAATTGTCCCGGCTCGGGTCTGAAACTTGATGACGGACGGAATATACAGTTTCCGCGCCATAAATTTAACATAAACATCTCCACGCGAACCTTTTATTTTAATCTGGCCGGAGGCGCTTATCAAAAATTATCTTAATTGGACCTGGCTCCCCGAGATTCGCGCCGCCTAAATTCCTAATGAATATAAAATGGGATTTTTACGGCGGATCGCGCCCTCCCAGGGAAACTACTGTGCCGCAGGCTGGATGGGGGGTGGATTAACTCTGCGGGGGCTGAAACGATGGCTCCTTTTTAATAATGATTTATTCACGGCGAAAGAGATACACCCCCGGCGGTGCAGCGGCGTCCCGAAATTGATTTTATTACATGAGCTGGGGTAATTGGTAATTTCGGAGTCTGGGCGGCTGATTGATGTATGGGGGCGTAAGCATGATGTATGGGGGTAGGTGAAAAAGTGGACGGCTCCTGGGGCCTCTTGTTGCATAGAGATATTATAGTGGCCGGCCGCTGTATTGATTGGGATTATTTTGGACTTTGCCAAAGAAACGAAGATTTGTATTTTATTTTGTCGGATTCAAATAAATGATGAGTGGAAGGAGTATAACTTGGAAATCTTCAGTAAATAAAATATAATATAATATGCAGCACAATTATAAGCCTTTTTCATGATTTTGCAAATGGAAACATAGCCTACTTTATTGCTTGAAAACATTATAGACTATTGTTAAGCTACTTCTGTTTCCAGTCGTAGCCTTAACTTGACGCCTTATTTAATTTATAAATTTTCGCTATTTTACCTTGTAATAATAACAATCACTTACATAATATACTGTATGTTCATTAGTCAGGATTCGCAGTCTATATATTGAACTCGATCCGAAGATGGCCTCCAAATGATTTCCTCACGTATAAAAAGTATTCTTTTAGTATTGTATATTAACTATAATTGGAAGGACTTACCGAGGGAGCATCTCCCCTTCCCCCGCCAATTGTTCTCTTGCTAACTGGATCATATTGACATACCCCTCCTTTATGTGCATTTACTGTATTTGTAAAAGACGTAAGGACATACCCCTCCTATATACAATCACTAGAACATACCTCTCCTTATTTCAATTACTAGGACATAGCTCTTCTTAGTTCAATCACTAGGACATACCTCTCCTTATTTCAATTACCAGGACATACCTCTCCTTATTTCAATTACTGTAGATATAAAGGACATTAGGACATCCCTTTTCTTTACGTGGTTCCTGTGATTATAAAGAACACAAGGACATACCTTTTCTTTATACAATCACTAGAACACCCCTCTCCATAATATGAGTATTACAATGTTTAATCCATTCCAACGCCAAATCCATAACTGTCTACGTTGTTACGTTGTAACGCATACCAAAACAATATGTCACACATCCTCTTGCCATAATCAGCACAGGAACTTGCACATGCACTCCGTAAGGCCCAGTAACTCAATGCCCTTCGTTTCCGTTCGTAAGTGCCGAGCGTGTCGCGGCGCAATCAACGTATTTATATACAAATAAAGGCACATATATCCCGAATCTATTATTAATTAATCAATTATTAGCCAATAATACAATTTGATACCTAGCACTATAATTCTTTGTACATTTAATAAGATACATTTTATGTTACCAAAATAATAATGATCCTATTTGAGTCTTAGAAAGAAATAAAATGTCCATGAAATATATCTCGTAGTTTTTGCTCCACAACTTGATTTAGCAAATCATTGTTAATTTATCTTACGAAACATTTCAGCAACATTGCATAACATATTTGATTTGCATCTTGAACAGTATCATCTAATAGTATACAGCGTAAAAGTTCACACCACTTTCTTGAACACTGTAATTTTTAACAAAATTTTTATTCAAAATAATTTTAATTCTAATTTTTGGTATTGAATAACGTAGAGAAGATATTTAATAATTACATACACTTCTTAGGAAATTGCTGTAACTAAAGTAAAGTAACTAAACTTCTTTTTAAGTTGAGTAGTATTTTTTTGTATTTATAAGTAATAATGTGGCACATACATAAGATGTTTTTTTCAATAATCACGAGCATCTACTAAGATATGTTTTCAGTTCTGAAAATGTGTGGTCTTGAGGGTATATATTTCGTGTTTTTTATTCGCCAGGAGACCGTAACGCACTGTAGGAAAATTGAGTCCTGAATTAGTAATTGCCACGTCATATATTGAGAACAGAAGCGAATCTCGTAGTTTCGTTTTATTTATATTAATATAGCAATATGCGAAGTTTTCAATTTACATACCCAAGCATAACAGAGAAAATATAAAAATAAAACTGTTACCTACATTTGAAGTTATATCAAGTTGAACGCACAGAGAGTTTATTATTTAAACATAATAAATTCCAATAAAGAACTGGTTACATTTGTTTTAGCGACTTGTATTAACATATTTTGAACTAATAGTTAAAAATTATTGTTACGAACCTTGATTATTATTATTCGAATTATTAGGTGCCTTTACATAAATTTAAAAAAAAAATCAACTAGTCATTAAATTAATTACCAAATCAATCAATCAATCAATCAGTCAATTAATCAATGAATCAAAATTTAAATACATAAATAAACAAACAAACAAAATATGACATTAAAAGACATTTAATGGTTAATGGTTATATTTTAACTGCACTAAGTGCTCGTGTGATATAAATACTCGTGTGATGTATTGAATTAAGGCTTTGACTGACCATTAGTTATGAAATCTAGTAGAACAGATTTGGAAATTCAAAACGTTAGTTCATTTTCGAGCTTGGCTCAAAACTTATAAAAGGTCTTAAAAACTGAAATAATAAAAATGAAATCAAATAAAAGCTAACTAAAAAAAACTCAATAATATTACTAAAATGCAATACCAAAAGATTTATACATTTACTACATTTCCCTTCTTCTGATTATAAAACAAAACGAATATCGTGCACAAAATAAATAAACTTACTAATTCAAAAAATATTGCAAATTCTTTTAAAATATATAATAATAATTATTGTAAACAAAAGTATACAAATATATAAAGTAAAATACAAAATGTCATAATAATAATGATAATTTTTAATATAGATAACATATTTTATTCGCACCTTTTATTAAAAAATTGGAAAGGCAACTTACATTTCGTTAGCAAATTAACTTTATTCCAAAATAATTAATAGAAAATTTATAAAAATGGAAATTTTGACAATGCAATCGAAAATAATTCAAAACATTTTTTGATTCTGTTCTCCCAAGAGTAACGAATGGAATATATTTCAAATACAGTTTGGCATACCCGGTAGTTGTTTGATATGTGCTAAGTGTATTTTGATGGTAATGGATAGTTTAGAAACAGCATAATATTGGAATTAATTAATTACTGGATAATTATCATAAACAAGCAGTATCGTGTGTCTTTGAAGATTATATATAGTTTCCATCAAACACAACTCAATGCTTGCAATATTCTTTTTATGAATGTTCTCTAATATGTATCGGTTTACATTCTGACTTTGTATTATTCTGTATAAAAGCATATTGAATATACACGAAATTTCATATCTTTATTATGATTATGTTTAGGAATATAAAATTAATTTCAAATACCAGGACCAGGCAATATTCTCCATACGCATTGATAGTTTTTATAACATTTTGTTCATAAATTGAATAGAATTATATATTCACGACCTTTTTGCCGAGTTGGTTGGGTTGTCTAGTTGTCATGAGCAACGGAAGTCAATTATTTTTTTTTGTCGATATCTATTAGACATTTGCTTATTACTACATTGTAAGATTTATAATTTATAATTATAACTTTGCAACAATGTATCTCTTTGCGCTCTTATTATCTTATTGCACAAATAACTAATTAATGATTCCAACTAAATTATTATTATTATTATTTCATTTAAATTATTTTATTTCTCAATAATAGATTTAATTTCATCAAATGCCACTTTTCCTGGAGAACAATACAAGTAGAATATCTAGTTTAAAATTGCATTATTTATTTCTAAGAAAAAAGTAGAAACTTTTCTCAATATGCTGACTTTAAAGAACTGCAGAAATTATTTCAGTTAATTTACTAATGTTTTGTGAAATGATTATGAATTATCGAAAGATAATTAATTAAATACAAATAGAAAATACAACAACAAATGCATACTTATAAAATATGTATTCGTATATTAAATGGTCTAAATTTTATGTGGTTTTAATTTTTTTTTTTTTATAAAGTGTGACTAAAAAATTGTTTTTAACACGTTTATGTGTTTTTTGTAGCCTTTATTCTCGTTTACGCTATAATTTAAGGTAATTTTACTAGAAGATTCAATTTCAAGTATTTTATTTGCGTAGTTTTTTTGGTTATTATATAAACAATGGCAAATCATCAAAAGAAAACAAGGCATGCCAATATAGCGGATAAAAATGCCTTAAATTACGTACAATACTAATCATTTTACAACTATTACTTTATAAATAATAACGTTTTTAAAATATGCCAAAAAAACGTTATACTTATCGCTTACTGAATATTTTTAGTAGGGGTAATGAAAATTTCAAGTTAAAGTTTTGAGAAAAAATGTTACACGTTTTATATACTTACATTTAAAATATCTAATTTAATTTTTGAATTTTTGGACAATAATTAGATATTTTTACATTTACATATTTTACACAAAGGGCTCAAAAAGGGGTTTTAGCCCCTGTACATCCTAAACTATTGAATGTTATTAGATTCTAACTACGCCTGATTTCAAAAATTCCCACTCTACTAAGAAGGTAAACATTTGTTTTTATATATGTTTGTTTTTCAAAAGGCAAACAACTAATGTTTAAGGCAATATTAAAAATACACTTTGTTCGATAAAAAGGTAACAATATATAGTGTGTTCGATAAAAAGCGCCCAAGACTATAGCGATTTCATTTGTTATTTAATCATCATGAAACCATAGGTATTATTAAATGTGACAGTCTTAGCTACAAATTGGCGAAAAAAAAACTTTTTTAAACACTTTCAATTATTTGTTGTGATGCCACCTACTTTTTTTATTAAATGGCTCGGTATATTTTTTGTTGGTTGTAGATGTATAAATAACAAATTAAGTCACTGCAGTCTTGGGCGCTTTTTATCGAGCACACTATATATTGTTAATATTTGTTACTAACATATTACAAAAATTACGAACCATTTTTCGTTTATAAATAAGAATATTTTGAAAATCAATAAAAACAACATTCAGTTTAAAATTTTCAATGCGTGTAAAATTGTGAAAATAGTGTGTTCAAATTTTGGAAGAAATGTGAAAATTGTAAAATTGTTTGTTAAAATTTAGAGAGAAAAAAAGCTAAAATTGTAAAAATAAATCGAAATTTTGAACCACTTAGCAATACTTTACAAATTTGTAATTCAATCCTGCAGCTTCGGAAATGTGTGAATTGATTTCTTTCGCGACTACCTCTAGATCCTACACTATTAGATTTAATAATAATAATGTATTCTCCAACAGGCCCAATTACAGGAAAACATAAAATTTAACATCATACTCACTGAGAAATGAAAATATTACGCTCTACAAAAATACGTAATTGTTAATTATATATAACATATATTCATAATAATAATAATAATAATCAGTTCAACCCCTCGACCTAAAGGGGTAATTGGATAATGTCATAAATTTTGATAGATAATTTTATCTCTATTTCTTTATTTTTACCTTAAACCCTGAACAATTTCAAAGCAGGGCTTCGAACCGATATATTTTTCGTTTCGGTTATCATTTGGGTTCAATTAAAAATATATATATATATATATATATATATATATATATATATATATATATATATATATATATATATATATATATAGGTTCGGTTCCGGTTTCCGTACCGGCAGAAATAACGTTCTTTCCGGTTTCCGGTTTTTGGTTCAGTTCCAGTTCGAAGTCCTGGTTTTAAGGATTGAAAATAAAACTTTATTATATAGAAGTTTCATAGAAATGCCACGAAATACTGATAAAATGCCGACAATTTCACAAAATAGTAATTGAAAATACCAACAAAATAAAAATTTGTCCGCGATTAGTTAATTTTTGTTTTAAACTTTCTACTATTTTGTGAAAACTTTACAAAAAATTATGTAAAATACAATACATCTGACATTCGAATGTGATGCTGTCAAACAATGTACACGTTACTGCTAACGTTTTTTGATACGCAATATATTGTATATTATTCCAAAATACTTGAAAATATTTTATTTTCTAAGCATAAAGTTTAAATTTCATCTGATACAGTAAAACAGAAAATGTCCTTTATTTAATATAGGCATACCTATATTACACCACATACACCTAAATACGTTAAATCATAACTTTTGTATATTATTCGAAAATACTTGAAAATATTTTATTTTCTAAGCATAAAATTTAAATTTCAACTGATACACTAAAACAGAAAATGTATTTTATCTAATATAGGCATACCATTGTCATACGATAAATTATAACTTTTGTATATTATTCCGAAATTCTTGAAAATATTTTATTTTCTAAGCCTAAAGTTTAAATTTCATCAGATACAATGAAACAGAAATTTTCCATTGTCTAATATATGGAATAATATATTCCCAATTTGATAACAATTTCTAACGAAATGACGAAAATCCTAATGAAAATGCATAAGACCTCCTAAATTTGTATAATTTGTGAATGTTTTGTAATTTAAACAAAGAACAATTTTCCATTTCCCTACTGTTTTTCCATTAAGTAAAATGAATGTTTTTTTATGCGAAAACGGCAAATTGTGCTTTACTCAAATTAGCTTCCAAATTGTTTTCACAAAAATACTAAAATATACACAAAATTAAATGTGAATATAGCAAAAATATAAAACAACTAATTTTAAAAACAAGACTGTAAATTCCATATGGATTTTCTACACTAAACTCTTGAATTTTGCCAAAATTAAATATTAAAACTCATAATGTAGTAATGAAATGCATTTTTTTAACAATTTAATTCACCAAAAAATAAATTATTGGGAAATAATGCTCAAGAATCCACAAATTTAATAACAATAAAAAATAAATAAATTGAAATATATATATAATAATATAATAAAACTAATAATTAAAAAAAAAAATTCAATAATAACAACTAAAGTGTACCGAACCGAAATAAACCTATTGTGCTATTTATAAAAAATGTTTATTGTTGATATGAGAACTAATAAATTAGCCCGATGTTTTTTTTTTTACAAAAATGATGCTGACCTAGTATTTTCAAGCTAGTAAACATTTCATTTTTGTTTTAATCTTAACGTAATTCGAATTTCAACTATTACACACACTTACTGGACACTGAAAAAGTACTGAAAACTACTGACTACTGAAAAATGTACATCTGCAATAATATGTACCTATATCTACTGCTTTAAATTACTGAACCACAATTATTTTTTGCTACTACAACGATTGTATCCACATATTTACAGTCATTCGTGTTTGAAAGAGTTAACCTGCGAAATCACACCCTCTAAATCCTAATTTTGAGCCACATAAACGTCAATTTCCCTTCACACTAAACCGCCCCGCTTAATCTCCCCGCGGCGTTTTTAACATAATTTATGACTTGTTGCGCAGTCCCCGATCATAATTCGCCCCCGACTGTGCCGCTTTTACGCCTCGATTTTACATTTATTGGGTAATGCTGCGGAACGGCTCGCGTTCCACATGATTTTCAGCACGTTAAACTTGATCGTCGTCGGTGCAATGCGCGTTATTAAGTCGGTTTGGTGCACCTTGCCTTGGGGGACATAAATCTGGATTTAGCGCGGCCTTAATCCACCGCTGTGTAAATTGTTACCTCGTAGCTGCGCGGATTTAATTAATGCGCGAATGGTTGAAAGGCCGGGGAAGACTGTTACGGGAAATTGCGCTGCTAATTACTCAAGGTGTACGTCTGTTTGATTTTCCGTTTAAGTTATGTAATCTGGAATTACAAGCTTTTAAATTTGGAGTGGGCCCTCGATTAGAGGTGTACTTTAGTAATACCTTCATTTGCGTAGGGCAAATGCCATATTATTCAAACCCTTGCAGTTGAATTAGTATTATTTAGGTTCCAATAACCTATTTCAGTTATGCATTAAATACATGTTGCACGTTTTCTGTGCTTATTTATAGGTAATATGAAGTTCAGTTACCTAATTATAAAAAAAATATTTAGAAACGGCGATTTTTGATACTGTAGCAAACCTCCACAACCTCGAGTCTTAAGAGGATCGCAGACATTCTGTTCCGGCTATAAACTAACCACGACTGTTTCTTGCATTCATTATCGGAAACGAGCGTGTGCGATCCTCTCTCTAAAGGCCCTGAAAAGACATAATTGACTGGATTGCAGAGAAAAATAAGATAAGTTTCAATTCAACAATACCATGTTGAATAAATGATTACCACTTTTGAAATCCCGCAAATTTGCATTTACTGTTTACGAGTATATTGGAGTATCTATAGTATGACTAAACATGGGGATGATTTTTAAATATTAATAAAATCATTGCCCAAACTACTAACTACAAATCGCGCCAATCCCATTAATGCACTCATTAATTACCAGTATCCCCGAATGAATTGAATCAAATGGGTATTAATTTACTCAATGATTGTGAAATTACTGATTTAATTAAATGCCATTTTTAAACCAATTCACCTGCAATCAACATTTCAATTTTACTTGCAATGCATTTAAATTTCCTCCTCGATGTTTCAGGGCAACTAGAATTTCCCAAGGTGAATCATGTGAGGTGATCTTATATTTGTGTGTCATCCTAATTTTGCATATTCCAGCGCTTCTGAGCCAACCTGAGTTTGGTTAAAGATTGGTATATATTTTGTATTAACTAAATTGTAATTTCTTCCAGAAAGCTTTCATTTCGCGATAATACTTTGAGATTACCTTCCCGAGTTAAACGTATACTTTTCACCGCGTTTTTATCGTCAATTAATAAGTAATCGGGAGTGTACGTTCAGATTACCTTCTGACGTTAAACGTTTACCTTGCCCCTTTAATTACCTCGTAATTAATCTGTTAGAGATTTGTTCTAGACTTAAATTCACTCTCAATTACGTCTATTCGTAGAGATGGGAGTTGGTTTAGAAACATGTGGATGTTATACGCTTTTACTGCTCTAGCAATAATTTCATATCCTATTCACCATGTTTATGTAACGTAAGGTAATCCTAATCAATACATTATTACTAGTCATTTCTTTTTAAGTGCATTAACTTTTTATACACATAATTATTGTTTTCATATAAATTTTCCCGCCATTTATTAAATTATAATCCTTCGTATGTGTCCAAGTTCGAAATATTTTAATTAAATAATATGCATTTATGCAGAATTTTATTTTATATTGCTTGTATCTTAGTACAAATGCATATTTTGTAATTACTACTTTATAACCAAAGTCATTCTTGTTTGTTACAGTGTATTATATTAATTGAATGAATTTTTATTTGCAGGTATTTAAATATTATCAGTTATTCATAAAAAATTAAACCGCAGTTTATTGGTGGTTTATTCTTAGTAACCTTGGTAATGCTATGTAAAACATCGCTAAACCACCGCTAAAGCACGTTTAAATTTTATGAATAACACTATGGCTCAGTTGTATGATCGTGGATAAACCTTGACCATGGTTCAGTTACCTAGGATACAATTGTTAATACAATGGTATCCTCAGAAACTGAACCACGATCAAGTATGATCCACGATAGTACAACTGGGCCTTAATGTGATTTAAAGTATGAAAATATATTTTATTCTATATCAACATTTTAAATTATATATTACATATTGCTGCTAGTAAAATTAAATTAACAGTGTGACTTTTAGTTATGCTTTGGATTATTATTAAAAGACAATATGATTTTGTCATTAATACATCTCTATCAAAATTATATTTCTAAACATTTAATTTAATTTAAACTGTAATTAATATAACACTGCATTTATGCAGATATATGCCAATGAGTATATGATTCCTCCATTGATCTCAGTTACAAAATGCATTCACACCCCATCCCTTGTAATGTTTTTGTTTTGTAGTATTTCTCATATTTAGATCCGAAAAAACGGTGGCATTTTCAGTGGGTATCTAAAAACCGAGATTAATTGTCTGTTTTAATTAATTCTTAATTATGCCACGTATTAAAACTTAAATATTGATATAAAAATTTCAATTTAATTTAATAATCAAAATAATAGACAAAAACATTCTCTCGCGGCTGTAAGGTATGTGCAACGAATAAACCTAAAGGGCGTAGTTGTGTGGAAGGTTCGTGTTATGGTTGATTTGGACGTTTTCTTCTCATCCACGCCCATGCTGCTTCGAAGAGATACGTCAGATTTCTGGATCTTTGCCAATACAACTTCAAAAGTAAATTTCACGGTAGGTTTTTTTAAGATGTACTCCAAGACGCTTCAAAGTGAGTACCTTTTTTAATCACTTTCCCGCAAACAGTGCTTTCTCTACATATTGTAAAGAACCATACCTATCTATCGCTATCCTCCTTGGGTTTAGTATTAGTAAAAGCGCATCGCTTCAGTGAGCAGGGTTTTTCTTACAGGTGCGCCATTTATGAATTTGTGTAATGTCGATGCTATTTCTTACTCTGAAGAGATGCACTATAAACGATTAGGGTTTGATTTCTCATTAATGCGCCTTAATCTTGTAGTCATGGCCGCCCGTGCATCACGCAGTTAAGGTTTTTTGCCACAGATAGGTTTTTCGTTTTACTTGTAATGATGTACGTTAAACCGTGGTGTGGGGTTTATCTCCATAGGTTTTCTCTTAATCCGTATGCCTATAACAATAAAGTGCATCATCTGCATATTTAACCATTGCACATTATGTACACAGTACGTGTTTGTAGCATGTACAAACAATAGAATTGGTTCTTTTCAGTACTAAGTACTTACGCTAATACCAATAAAGTGCGCAGATTATGCACTTTATAACACACTTAACAATTACACACTATGCACATAGAACTTGTTTAGTGCAAGTTCCAACAATTGAATTGTCTCTTCCAGATACTTAATCCTTATCCCAATAAGAATAAAGTGCATAATCTGCACCCTTAATCCTTGCAAATTATATACATGGTACGTGTTTGTTGCATGTACAAACAATAGAATTGGCGTTTTTAGGTACTTAGTACTTACGCCAATACCAATAAAATGCATAATCTGCACACTTAACAATTACACACTATGCACACAGAACTTATTTATTGCAAGTTCCAACAATAGCATTTTCTCTTCTAGGTACTTCATCCATACCCCAATACCAATAATGTGCATAATCTGCACACTTAACAATTACACACTATGCACACAGAATTTGTTTATGGCATGTTCCAACAATAGAATTGTCTCTTTCAGGTACTTAGTCCGTACCCCAAATACCAATAATGTGCCTAATCTGTATACTTAACCATTACACACTATGCACACAGAACTTGTTAATTACAAGTTCAAACGATAGTATTTGCTCTTCCAGGCACGTAAACACATGAGTAAAATAGGGCACTAGACGAGATCTCTCATGTATAAAATGAAAAGAAAACGGCATCGGTGAATTGGTCAGTTTTCTTTATATCTACAGTAATTGGAATTTCAAACAGTTCATGTTCATCAATTGAATCAATTTATTGTGTTATAAATCAAGCTCTCTATTCACAGACAGTACCCCTTTGCAGAACTTTTCAGAATATTCTGAAAGTGCTGCAATTTTAGGTGATGCTGGAAATCTGTCAAATGCATATTTTATTGAGTAAGATCTAATGTGTACTTAATTTTGATGCCCATGCTAATTAGTTACCACTTACTCATTAAAATATGAATCATAAAAAAAACTCTCTTAGACTAATACTCCCTTATACCCCCTCAAAAAAACTAATACTCCCTTATACTCTCTTTAAGAAACAAATAATCCCTTAGACCCAAATATATGGTATACATTTCTCTAATATTCTTGGATTTTCGAACCTTTTAGGAAATAAGTGTGTAATTAATTTTAATCAGTTTAATATAATCTAGATAAAAATGTAGTCCTTGCAAGCTGCCAGTTAGAAAACATAAAAATGTCAGAAAATAAAAAGAACACCTGTTGTAACAAAACTATGGAAGATACACCTCCGTAAATTTCAAGGAAGAGAACTAAAAGCAAAACAGTTGACCTATTAACAGCGCAACGGAATTTTACAGTTCTTGTTGCAATTTGAAAACTGGCATCAATTTGAAGCGGGGTGCTATTAGACAAGCTGCAAACAAGTTTGTTGTTTCCCGTTAAAATTTTTCAGAATTCGGAATAGGGCCAAGGGACAGTATTATAAAGGAAATTGTTGTCCTGATTTATCTTCCAAGGAAAGAAAATGTGGCTAAAAAAGCACGGATCTAAAGAACCAAAACAAAGGAGCCCGATTGGAGTACTGTTTATTTAGGATAATACCAAATGATATTTTTGAAGGTATGTATGACTATATAGAATGCATATTGTTGAGAGAACTATTGAAATAGCTGAATTGTGTTTAAATTTGTAAGTTTTCAATGAATGCAAGTTCAAATAAAGTTTAATAACACTATTTTTTGTAATATAAATTTTAAGTGTCACCCCCTCCTCGTTAGCCACCCTCACTTTGAAATTTCTAATGACACCCCCACTTTGAAATTTCTAATGACACCCCCACCTTGCGATACCTCATTTTAAATGAGGCGCAGTAGGAAAAACTTTTTATCGCTTCGTTTTAGAAAATAATATAAGAAAAATTCCAAATCAATTTATTTGAAGTTATTTTCAATGAAACAAAAGAAAGTCACCTAAGCATACAACCTGTGAGGGTACGCATAATCATGACACAAGGCACAAGGCAATCTACAGATGTGAAATAAAAAGGCTAGTGAAATCACAAAAACATTATAGATATTTTGAAACTAAAGTGTTCTACCACATAATAGTATAAAATTACCTATAGATTACTTCAAACGCAGACTGAAAGAATATCTTGCTAAATGCGTATTCTATTCGACGGATGAATTCTGTACCCAGAAACTACCACTGCAAATTAAATTTGTTTGGTCCAATATAGAAATTGTTGAATTACCTCTGACATATGTAAAACAATGTAAAATATTTTTCTTTAACATGCAATAAATTATTATTATTATTATCGTTATTATTATCATTGGTATCCCTGACTTCTGAAAAGCATGGATGATCCAGCACTGCAGAATGATTTTTGATATACCGGGTGTATATCAGCGAGATGTCGAGAATACGTGAAAAACGCCAATTAACATCCAGGTTTTATGATGGACCAACATCTTAAGCTTTTAATCTTAGGAATTTTGCTTTTATTTTATTTATTCGTCCCAAACCATAAATATATCGAACTAAACTAACTTGTAAAATATGGATAAAATGTTCACAAAAATTTATGTAACTAATTGTAATTTTTAAATATAATTGTTTTTTTTTGTCTCTTCAATTTTAGTGATATTTTATTGTGTTCGGTGATACATAGTTTTTTGTTTTATCAGATTATTATTATTATTATTGTAATTATGAAAATATACCAGAAATGATATAGATTATTCGTATTACTGAAAGTTTCAAGAGTATTCAGGATTTGGAAACAATGTAAAACCAGAATAACTACTTACCCTAGATTATGCTAAAATCTAAACAAGAACTAAAACTACTTCGTGAAACTGTCAGCCGACACGTTTAGAATATAGTTGCTGTAAATAGTTAATAACATACATGCATTTTCAAAACTTTGAACTTGATCTAAAAAAGTATACGTAAGATTTTATATACTTTATTGGCGAATTTGATTCAGTGAAAATACGAAACAAAACTACCTCTTCTCTGAAGACACCACCACCACCAAACTTCGCAGACAAGTTAAGCGCAACACGTAGAAAAACCGCCTAGAACCACACTCCTCGTCCCTGACATTAAGAAACCTACTAATTCAATAACCGCCACAAAGCTCCCGAGCTGTCTGCAAGGAGCACATCCTTCCCAGACGCTGCCAATTTAATCTGGATATGCGCCGCATAATTCTTTGCGCGACATGCAGTAGCAGTAGCAGACGAATCTCGGGCATGTCAACCGTCGCAGAATAAATATTTGCATTGGAAACGTAAAGATAACTACTCCGGCCGCAAATATTTACCTTGGATATTAGAATTCTCGGAGCTGTTTGTAAGTAATTCTATAATGAATCGGCGGACTTGAATCCGTACGAATGCAATTACCGTGTGCGGCAGACGCTGCATCAGCGGTGTGCAGAAAAGTTCTCACAAAGTTGGCAATTAATCGCTTAAATCTTAATCGCGACTATTGTTGTGTGCCCGGAATGGACTCGTGAATTGGCAATTTACTGCTCGCTACAAAACTTATTATTAGAATATAGGGGCAAAGTAATGCTGCAGTTGCACTTCGATTCAATTGAAAGGGACCTTTAAAAGAGTTATTACTGCGGCAAAAGTAGATCACGAAAATCACCGGAATTTCGATTTAACAAACTGCTCTTCAAGATGTTATTATCAAGGCGCGGATTTCTAGGTATTATGCTATACATCAGTTTTAATAGCAGACTAAAATGACCTCGTATCTATACGAATTTCAGCAAATTAAGTGACTTGACAAATTTCCAATTTTTAAGCTTATAATTGCTTTAATGCATTTTTTGTGCATATTTCTTTAGGTTTTATCAATATATCTCAATGTTCAGTGCGTTGTGCTTGTGCCTTGTGTGTATTACATGTTAATAAGTTTTCTTGTATACAATGCCGAAAGTAAAACCTTCCGTCGATGAATGGATACGTGGACATTCTGAATTTAAATATGAGTACGGCTAATAAATTTGCTGGGCTTGTATCAAACCGGTAAGTCTTATTTTGTGTTGCTATTTGCCTAGGTATAAGTATGTATTATGTTGTAGATTAACTGCGTGAAAAAAATCAACATAACACAACATATCAAAACCACAGTTAACCTGGAAAATAAAATAAAAATACAAATCAGCAAGCAATACCCTGAGTACCCAGCAAACTATTTCCGAGTCTTTTGCAAGTTCTTCTACACAGGATAAAAAGGAATTTTACTTTGATTTATGCAATACGATGATATCTTCTAACATTCCGTTAAAAAAACTAGATAATAGTATGTTTCAATCTTTTTTTTACAAAAATACACCGGTAGACATATTTCTGCCTAATCAACCAATCGCAAAAACTATGTCGAGCAAGTATATAAACACACTATTGAGGAAATAACAAAGATAATTGGCAACAATTACATATGGTTCTGTGTAGATGAAACTACTAATTCATGTGGTCGGTACATCGCCCATTTAATGATTGGAATATTAAACGAAGACTCCACTAATGCATTTTTAATTAGTTTGCAAGCAGTTAGAAAAACAAATGGCAATACCGTTGCCAAATTCGTTCACGATGGATTAACACATTATTTTTTGCCAAACCCCGTACCAAATGATAAATTATTATTGATGCTTTCTGATGCCGCTGCATATATCTTGAAGGCATATTCTAATTTAAAAGTATTTTATGAGCAATTAATGCATTGCACCTGTTTGGCACACGGTTTTAATCGAGTTGCTGAAACGATTAGACAGCAATTTTCCCTTGTCAATGATTTGATAAAAACGGGGAAGAAAATTTTCCTAAAAGCTCCACTGAGGGTTGAAATGTTTAGGGAAAGAATGCCAAATGTACCTCTTCCTCCGGCACCGGTTATAACTAGATGGGGTGCGTGGCTAGATGCTGCCTGCTATTATGCCGACCATTTCGATTCATTTAAGGAGCTTGTGTTAGAGTTTCCCGAAAATGTGTCAGAGGCAATTAAAGAATGCCACAAAGTTCTTAAAGATAGGAGGGTTGTACAAAATTTAGCATTCCTAAAAACCAACTACATTTTCGTAAGCAACGCGATTGATAGACTCCAAGCTAAGGACACAACTTTGGTAGATGCGGTTCAAATAGTAGAAGTTTTTAGGAACGACGTCTCAAACGTACGGGGATCTATAGGACAGATTATTAAAAAAAATGTGATACAGTTTTGTCAAAAAATGAAGGGTTTGGCGAGTTACATAAAATATCAACAGTTTTAACAGGAGATATCGTGGAAGATTTACTGATAAATATTACAATTGTTCCCAAATTTATATATGCACCGATTACAAGTGTGGATGTGGAGAGAAGCTTTTCACACTTAAAAAATGTGCTCAGTGATAGTAGAATGAGATTTTCCGTTGAAAATTTAGAAAAACATTTAATTATTAGTTCATTTAGAAATGAGCAGTAATCATTATTTGTTATTAATGATTATTGTTATTAATATTAATCACCAAAACCTATGTTATTAAAATATTACTTTTATCTACCTATAGTGCGTTATTGTTAATAAAATTATGTTTTTGTTTTGTTTTTCTGTAAAAAATAAAATATCCCTTTTCGGGCTTTTTCTGCGTTTATGTGCTTATTCTAATCTTTATGCTATTTTATATGCTTATTTTCTAAGATTATTATGCATTTTTAAGCGGTTATTTTGTAATGTTTTATGGTTATAAATCCGCGCTTTGGTTATCTTGAAATTCAATAAAGTGCACGGAGAATACGTAGGTTTTGGGGACGCTTTAGAACGTAGCTAAATATATGTCCAAAATATACAAATTGCTTAAAATGAGTTAAGTGCATCGGTATTGTATTATCGGAAAGTTCCATCAAAATTGATAATTTATAAGAAAAACGGTATCGAAAAAAAAACACATTAGCTTCAAAAATAATACGACTTTTACTAACATCATAAATCACCGTTCTCACGACCCGAGTTTCGACTTTTAAAGGTCAGTGTCAGGTTATGTGGTTGAAACCTAGTAAGCATTCGATTTTGTATTAAAATATACATTATCACTTAGTAATGGTCCTGATGATGCAATTCATTAAATTTGAAGGTTAAGTTATATGATATTGCATAAGTAATTTTATACCTGAAGATTGATTAATACATGATTAGCGAAACATGTTATTTCGATAAGAAGTAATTTGTATTGCAATTAAATTATTTCGAAATTTTATTAGCAACGCACTTAAAGATATATTATTATGCAATAAATCTATATTATTATTATTTATGGGTATTAATGACAAAAAAATGGTGTGCAGGTTTAACATAAATTCAGAGCTGTTACCAGTTTTAATTATTTTTTATTAAGAGGCTGAGCGCAAAAATAGTAAAAGTAAACCTGTATTCAGCGGATAATCAATATCAAAGTTTAAATGCGCTTTGTTATTTTTATGTATGTTATGTATTGTATTGATTTTTGTTTTAAATGTGCGATAAAACATATTGCAGTTTTACCATTGTTTACAATAGAAAAATTAAAACATTACTGCCGAAAATGCACTTCAATAAAATTTGTCACATAATTGTGGCCCCCTCAAATGTAATAAATAATTATTTTAAAATAAACTCACGTAATTTTGTTAATTAAATTTATCCCTTATACTTGTGGCCTCAACCATCAAATGTAATAAGTAATTTTGTAATTGAACAGTGGTGAGTAATTTACTAACGAAAAAGATAAATAAAATTTGAATTTGAAATGTTAATAGAATTAAATAATGTTTCAAAGTTTAATTGTTACATTAGAACAAGAAGAGTTTGCATGTCAACACTAACTTAAAAAAATGATGTTGAGGTGAAACTTAAGGTGAATGTTAATGTAATTAAACAAGTTTCGAAGTTTAATTGTAGAATTCGTGTCAATCATAATTTCCAGCTCCTGGCGTTTCTCCCATTCGCATTCGCCTGTAGTTGGTGCGATTGTGGTTACAAATTCGTAATTATTTATGCTTCCCTTATCAGTGTTATAAAGGCCAGTACTTGCATGTCGCAACTCGCTTCTTTATTCAGTCCGCCCGCTTAATCCGGCCAATTGCGAGATAACGAACTTTAAATGGCATCCGCTATGGAATTTGTGTAATCGCCAGGAAAATCCTAAAGATAAACCTGAACGGCGCCCGTAATGCATTAATAGAAATTTATTTTTAAATTGCACCATTACTGAAAATTTCATTAGTATTTGCTAGGTATATCCATGAGTATTGCGCGGAGCCAAATTAGTTTATAGAATATTCGCAAAACCGACAAGCAAAGTAAAAGCATAGTTTTGAGAATCAATATTGTTTACTAAATATTATTAATTTTGATTAAATTGCCTTTATGGTACTATTTCATAGAGTAGTATAGATATGTGCGAGTTGAAGTTTACTATTCTACAGAGTTATTTATACCGAGGTATAGATATGTGTGAGTTGAAATTAATTATTCGAAAGTTTTAATCATTTAATTAATATTTCCGTTTCGTTTTTTTTTGTTTGATTAAGGTTTCAATTACTACAATTATTAGATTAATCATCAAGGCGCGGATTTCTAGGTATTATGCTATACATCAGTTTGAATAGCGGACCAAAATGACCTCGTATCTATACGAATTTCAGCAAATAAAGTAACGTGACAATTTTTTGTTTGTGCTTTTATGCTCATTTTCAGTTTTTAAGCTTATAATTGCTTTAATGCATTTTTTGTGCATATTTCCTTATTTTTTGTGCTTATTTGCTTGTTTTTCAATTTTATAGCATATTATTAATATTAGCTACGAATATATTTTATTGCACGTTATTGTAATGAGAATTCAGTATTAATATTACTCCGTTACGTCTATAGTGCTTGGTTATCACAAAATCATCAACACAGCGAGCGTGAGTACGTGATATTTGGTAAACAAAGCTTGATTATTTCGGGGATTACACTATTTTTACCTGCACAGAACGCATCTCGGGCAAGTGTGCTATCAATTCAGTCCAATTGATCTCAATCTTCAGTGCGTTGTGCTTGTGCCTTGTGTGTATTACATGTTTATAAGTTTTCTTGTATAAAATGCCGAAAGTAAAACCTTCCGTCGATGAATCGATGAATGGATAGGTGGACATTCTGAATTAAAATATGAGAGCGGCAAATTAATTCGCAGGGCTTGTATAAAACCGGTAAGTTTTATTTTGTGTTGCTATTGGCCTAGGTACAAGCATGTATTATTTTGCAGATTAACTGCGAGAAAAAATTTAACATAACACAACATATCAAAACAACAGTTCACCTGGAAAATTTAAAAAAACAAAAATCTGCAAGCAGTACCCTGAGTACCCAGCAGACTATTTCCGAGTTTTTTGCGAGTTCTTCTACACAGAATGAATAGGAATTTTACTTTGATTTATGCAATACGATGATATCTTCTAACATTCCGTTAAAAAACTAGATAATAGTATGTTTAAATCTTTTTTACAAAAATACACCTGTAGACATATTCCTGCCGAATCAACCATTCGCAAAAACTATGTCGAGCAAGTATATAAACACACTATTGAGGAAATAAAAAAACATAATTGGCAACAATTACATATAGTTCAGTGTAGATGAAACTACTGATTCATGTGGTCGGTACATCGCCCATTTAATGATTGTTATATTAAACGAAGGCTCCACCAATGCATTATTAATTAGTTGCAAGCAGTCAGAAAAAACAAATGACAATACCGTTGACAAATTCGTTCACGATGGATTAACACTTTTTTTTTGTCAAACCCTGTACCAAATGATAATTTATCATTGATGCTTTCTGATGCCGCTGCATATATGTTGAAGGCATATTCTAATTTAAAAGTATTTTATGAGCAATGAATGCATTGCACCTGTTTGTCACATGGTTTTAATTGAGTTGCTGAAACGTTTAGACTGCAATTTCCCCTGGTCAATGATTTGATAAAAACCGGGAAGAAAATTTTCCTAAAAGCTCCACTGAAGGTTGAAATGTTTAGGGAAAGAATGCCAAATGTACCTCTTCCTCCGGCACCGGTTATAACTAGATGGGGTACGTGGCTAGATGCTGCCTGCTATTATGCCGACCATTTCGATTCATTTAAGGAGCTTGTGTTAGAGTTTCCCGAAAATGTGTCAGAGGCAATTAAATAATGCCACAAAGTTCTTAAAGATAGGAGGGTTGTACAAAATTTAGAATTCCTAAAAACCAACTACATTTTCGTAAGCAAAGCGATTGATTAACTTCAAGCAAAGGGCACAACTTTGGTAGATGCGGTTCAAATAGTTGACGTTTTTAGGAACGACGTCTCAAACATACGGGGATCTATAGGAGAGATTATAAAAAAAATGTGATGCAGTTTTGTCATAAAATGAAGGGTTTGGCGAGTTACAAAAAATATCAACAGTTTTAAAAGGAGATTTCGTGGAAGATTTGCTGATAAATATTACAATTGTCCCAAATTTAAATATGCACCGATTATAAGTGTGGATGTGGAGAGAAGCTTTTCACACATAAAAAATGTGCTCAGTGATAGGAGAATGGGATTTTCCGTTGAAAATTTAGAAAAACATTTAATTATTAGTTCATTAGGAGTAATCATTATTTGTTATTAATTATTATTGCTATTAATATTAATCACCAAAACCTATGTTATTAAAATATTACTTTTATCTACCTATAGTGCGTTCTTGTTAATAAAATTATGTTTTGTTTTGTTTTTCTGTATTTTCATAAAAAAATAAAATATGCGTTTTCATGTTTTCTCTGCGTTTTTGTGCTTATTCTCATCTTTATGCTATTTTATATGCTTATTTTCTAAGATTTTTATGCATTTTTAAGCGCTTATTTTGTAATTTTTTATGCTTATAAATCCGCGCTTTGTTAATCATTGTCAATATCATGTAGAGGTGTGTGTGTGTGTGATTGCTGATCAGAAGGTACTTGAATAGTCTAATTATAATTGTAAATATTTGGATATTTGGATATTATCTCCGCGGGCAACTGGAGACCGGTTTCGACCTAGTGGGTCTCACCAGCACAGTGCTTCCGGAGTCAATTGCCAAATGTACATTTTGCAGGGCTTATAAACCAATCTTGATGTAATGAAGTTTCAGAGAAGCGTATTTTATTTTATTACATAATTGATTTCAACAGAGGTGGCGCTCATGCGCTTCTGTCGCACAACATAAATGGTCGCTAAATTAACAAATTATAATGATAATTAAAATAACAATTGATTTATATGATACAAATTAATAACTCGATTGTGTTACACGATTCAAGTAATCGATTGTTTGAGTAAGACTTGTAATCGATGATGTCCATCAGTAATAAATTGTCAAGTAAATAACCTAGTGTAACAATCCCGTCTGCAATACCCTCTCACAAAACATCCCCTTCGAAACAACCCCTTTTGTCGCCTGGGGTGTCCTCACAATATTGCATTGTACTGGACCGTTGCCGATAGCGAGTGCATTCCCGTACGTAGAAATGCAGCTGAAACCAGGACGCCACCGTCCGCATGTCCGGAGATAGTAGGCCAGGAGCGGAGCGTCGCGACGCTTGCGAAAAGCGTAAAAAAAGTGTACCCCAGGATCCGCGCAGAGCGTCGCTCTGGGATTGCTCCAGGACTAACTGGGTGGAAGAAGCTCGTTGCTGGTGCGATAAGAACGTCCGTGCAGTTTATAGATAAGGCTATCTGAGACGTGAATCGGTCTATTGTTTAAGAGGAGAATAGGCCGTTGTGTCTCGTGGATTATTGTTTGTACCTGTCGCATTTGTAATCCTTTAATTGATTAAGTTGGAGTGGATATACGCAGTTTGTGCCACCAGAGAGAAACGTTGTATTTTGAAAACATTTTGGTGTTCGTCAATGTATTACCTACTAGTTATATTTATAATGTATGTGGTTTACGTTATACACACAGTAGTCCACATTTTATTTTATCTACATTCTACCTTAAAAATGTACAGGGTGTTTGAAATTAAACCACCTAACTCGCCATTTCCATCCACCAGATGGCACTTGTTTGTCTGTAGAAAAAAGTAAAAAACAGAAGTTCCGCAATGCATAAGTTTTAAATGATTTCAAAATTAAATTTAAAACAATATCTAATAAATATACCCAGAATTAATTTACAAAAACAAGTTTCAATTATAAAATGAATGTATCAATTCCAAATAGGACACATACATAATATTTACCTGTACTAAATTATGGCTTAGTTGCCAGCTTTATCTTTACCCTAAATAAATGCCATCTGGTGGACGAAAATGGGGATTTGGGTAGTTAAATTTGAAACACCCTGTATGTCTATTAAACTCCGCTGTGACCGGTCCCGAGCCCGGCTGTGAAAGGAGGAGGGTTGTTCGCAGGGCTAGCAACCCTGCAACGTAAAAGAGAGCGTGCTAGGGAAACTTAGACTAGCCTCGGAAGTCGGAAGTTAAAGGAAAAGCTAAAGATAGAGAAGGATGGAAGTAGCTTGTAGAAGCCCTATGCTCCGATCGGAGTAAAGAGGATTTAAAGTAAGTAAAAGTATGTCTATTAATCTACCGGTACTTAACGTACTCTACATGTACTATAAAGCTGAAAATAAATTAAATTCTTGACTTAAAAATCTTAAACCTCAATTTTTTAGTCATCTCAATAATAATAATAGTAATTTTCAGTTCAAGGTTTTAATACCATAATACTATAACAGCCTTAATTAAACTTTTGTAACATAGTGATTTAAAATTTTAAAAGTTTTAAATTGCTGTATCAATAAAGTATTAATCTTCATTTTCTTCTTCATTAGTTTTGATTTCGGAATACACGTGACAAACATGACATTCTTGGGCAATCTAAAGCTTATGAAGTCCGTATTAATTAATTTGAATATGTCTTATTTATCTGACAAAAATTGTTTAAACCATCGTTCAATCTAATGTAATCATGCTAAAATGCGAAGTGTGATGTAGCACTCAGTGCTGTAAATTTAACGCCACCAGATAAAAACGCCTGTTTAACACCCTCAACACTAATAACTGTTATAAAGAAAGATTGAAATTATCAACGCTATTGAAACTGCAACGAAAAACTACTAATATTAAATAATTTCAGTCGATATAATACAATATACAGTATAGAGTCAATATACACTATAGAGTGAAGCACATCCAATTTCAAACAAATTAATGTAAATTAATAAAAGTGAAAGTTAATAAAAATACAGTTTTATCATACCTGGAAAATAGCTGTTTGTAAGAATGATATTTATATTGTTAACAGAGATACTATTAAAAGATAGTCGCAAACTTACGCTGAATTTTTTGTATTGAAATTATTTAACCCAAAGTTCTTACTTTCTTATAATACTTGATTAAAAATTACGAATAAATGACTCAAATTTTAACTTTACTCAAATACGAAGATCATAAATGGAAGATATGTGGTGATTTAAAGGTATGTCATTGAATGTTAATTAAATCAAATTTATTTAGGTCATTGGTTTGTTAACTGGCATGCAAGGAGGTTTCACAAAATTTTGATATTTCCTTTGTTTGTGGGATAGTCGAGCTACAAGTCATCATTACACTAGAACAGATTGGCCACAAAGAACAGAGTATTCTCCTGGAAAACAAAACATTTCAAATTATCCATTAATTGATCCAAACGACGTTATACTACCACCACAAAAACTTTGTCAAAAACTTTGTAAAGGCTCTGAATAGAGATGGTACTGCTTTTAAACATTTGTTAGCAGTTTTTCCTACAATTTCATATGCTAAAATTTAAGAAGGCTTATTTGTTGGTCCTCAGATCAGGAAGTTATTCAATTAAAAGTATTTCTTACAATGTTTATCAGAGAAACAATCTGCAGCCTGGCAATCTTTCAAAAGCATCCTAGATGGTTTCCTTGGAAACAAGAAAAGTGATAACTACAGACAAATTGTTACTGAATTATTGAAAAATTATTGTGAATTAGGTGCACGGATGTCACTCAAGATGCATTTTTTTCATTCACATTTGAACTTTTTTCCACAATATCTGGGTGTGGTGAGTGATGAACAAGGAGAACGTGCTCATCAAGATTTAAGGAATATTGAAAGAAATTATCAAAGATTTTGTGACAAAAGTATGCGGGAAATTATTGCTGGACTCTAATACGTGAAACTGTCCCAGATAAATACAAACGATGTTCAAACACTGCCATTTACTTTTGAAATTTCATTTATTTTTGACTAAATTAACGATTTTTTTATTAAAACCATACGAAAATAATGATATTTTATATCTCGCAAACCTGAACTGAGCACCAAATTACCTTATAAAAACTATTTGGTTGCTCCAATCCAAAACCTTGTATACCACTGTAATTATTCATTATTGATTAGATATTTGAACTTCTGTATATTTTTTACCAGGGATCCACTTCGAGGTAAATAAAACATGTCATTTCGAGGTAAAAAAAAACATGCAAGTTCAAATTCCTTAATTCCATAAATGATGGATAGATGAATTCCAAAATTCCAATATTATAATGAAAACTATTTACATTAGTTTATGCTTCAGTCTTCGTTAATGATTTTCATTCATTTATTAGGACTTACTTTATATTACTTTTTGCCACAGATATTGATTTTATTTAGTTTTCTAAAAAAATATAGTTCATTACTTTAAGCTCCGATATCAATTTTGAATCATTTATTAGGAAATTATTAATTACTTTCTGCCACATAAATATTGATTTTCATTAGTTTTCTGACAAATTGTAGTGTCAACTACTTTTTCAACTGTCAACTACTTTTTTTTGTTTATTGGGAAAGTATTGTGGCAATTGTTTTGAGCTTTTCTCCGTCATAGTTATCGATTTTGGTTGGTTTATTAGGAAATTGTTGTGGTAATCGATTGGCCGGCGGTCATCAGAAGCAGCCCCCACCTCCTCAGCGCTCGCAGGCCAGACAATTGCTTCGCTTTGTATGTAGATGGGGGTGGAAAGTTCTCCGCTGACAATATTAGCCCTCAGCATCAAGATACACTCGCTATGCAAATCTTGATAACGTCGTTAACAAATAATTTAATAACCGGCTACACGTGGCTTCGCAGCGGCTAGGTGCGAAACGTTAATTAGTCCATTATGGCAAATAACGGATTATGTCTGGCCGGGTGGAGCTCTTAACTCGCCCCAAATTTGAATATTTCACGTCTATTACAGGCAAGGGCAAAAATGTATAAGCAGCAAAACTAGAATTTATTGGTGCATAAAAACCACAGGATTTATAAAATTATTAAGGCATAATAATTTACTGGAAATACATCCATATGGAAATGTACTAAGAGATAAATAAATATCTTTGCGAATAAAAATGTCTACGAATTCGTCACTTCACGCATCTCAAACTAAGAAACAAAAACCAAAAAACCAAAAACAAAAAGTGTTATTATTATCATTCGTTTATTTAACGGCCGCCGATATAACAAAAAAGTTATTATTATTGTTGTTGTTTAAAACAATTATTATTAACTACAAAATAACCTCAAATAGATACAATGTAATCTAAATATAAGCATTCATACATTTTTAGAGCTACATGCTTACACCACATCAGAATAGCGATGTACCCTAGAAATACACTATCGATTCATTTTATGCAAATTTTTTCGAGGACCTAGTTTGTACAGAAATGGGATGGCCTGGTGACCTATTAGTGTTCTCTAAAACCAGAAGGGAAAGTTTTATGAAAGCACAAACTGGTGGCCCTCATAAATATTCATGTGTGTACGGATTTAGAGGGATCGATTGCGACGTGCACCTATCAAACCTGATATAGTCACATGCAGTACATTGTTAATACAGTTCATGACATCAGTAATGAATGCAATCTGTTCCAAACAGGAGGACTTGAAATTACAAAGTAGATTTAATTAAAGTTTTTCTCGTTATTGATTTTTATAATTAATAATATTAGAATTGATATTTACGTAAAGCATGATTAATAAATCAAATATTTTATTTAAGTTATTATTAATTCACGCCTTTAGGTAATCATTAAACAGTGAAGCTCACTAATAAAAAAACTATGTGTCAAATAATTACAATGGAGTAACCAATCATGCCATAGATAGAGGAGTAGTAGGGATTATTATTTTATTTTCATTTTTACTTTATAATTTATCATATTGATAACATAAAGTAAACGCAACTACCACTAGACATATTTGTTCTATGATTTACATTTTAAAACCAGAATATATAAATATTAATTTTATTTTTTACAGTGTATATTATTTTCAATGACAACTGTATATTTTTTATAGTTATAATATGATCAGTTTCAAATTTTAGTCAGCTTAATAAGCCAACGGGATAAATCCTATTTATTTGTGTATTTGAACATATTTTAACTTGCTGAGATCAAATAAAGTGAAAGTAAAATATCCCTATTCTAGATCGTAATAAATATTCCTAAAAATTTTAGTTATAAAGGTTCTGAGGAATTATTTAGTATTACTTACTTCTAATTATAAAATTTAAACAAATAGTAATCATTATAATTTTTGGTAAACGATTTTTTTTTATGAAAAACCAAACTAAGTGCATGTTTTCTTAACGTTCTTAAAAAATCGCATTCTATAATGTTTTTCTATACACTATACACTATGTATTGATTCGGTGTTAATTTTTAGGCTTGTCAAATCCCATTGGAAAACTGATCCAATTCGAGATCATATAATTCACCTCATAACTGTTTCATTGCCGAAATTGTAATTGTCATAGAGGATAACTCCTAATTTCGAATAAGTGATCTGAACAAAATTGTTGTATAACTACAAGCAAGCATATTTTAGTGGATCATTGAAAGTGGAAGTAATTATCTGTGTAAGTGAACACATTCTCTGCCTGTGTGAAAAAATTGTTTATTTATCAAGTATGCTTACAATAAATGCATAGCACTCATATTTATATATAATTATTGAATATTTTGTTATTTTAAAATATTATGTTTAAAGCAATTTATATAGATGGAAGAATATCCAATAGACAAACAATATACATATGTTGTAAATAATTATTCAAGATTATTGTAAGTAATTACCATTATTGTCAAGACACAGTTTATCACACTAATAAAAAAAAAAATTGAAAATGTTGAATCTTCTGTTACAGTGCTTTTCCGTAGGTGCAAAATTTGCAGAAAGTTGCAAGAAGTAACGATCAATTTAGACTTATTTATATTTTTACGTTAGTAAAGTTGATGAAAATTGTTGTTGAAAATTGCAAAGATTTTAATAGATAAGCAAAAATAATTACAGATTTTAATATACAGTAAAACATGTTACGGATTTTGGTGGGTATACTAGAAGATTTGACAGATTATGGTATATATAGTAAGCCAAGTCCATTAGTCGTCATTTCAAGTACATTTTTTCTCCTGTATATTTCTCCTGGATATTTAATTGAAAAATTGACTTGGTCAATTATGAAATTATTGAAACAAGTACTCATTTCTTAGAAAATTGATTTGAAAATTGATGACCACTTTCTCCTGTATAACAACGATATGATCACATACAGTTACGGTACAGTACAGCAAATTTGTTACAATTTTACAGATTTCGATAATTATTGCATTTGAAGATATGGCAAATTTGGAATTTAGTTTCAATTAAAAATATAACTAAATAACTAGTAAATATAACTTGGATATTTCAGTCTCATAATTTGTCGGAGTTTGGCAGTTGAGGTTCAAAAGTTTGATATTTGAATAGCTTTAACAATTACAGTTGGACATGTTACTATTTGGATGTGTGCAGGGTAAAGTTGGTCAAATAAAGTCAGTATTAGACGGTGTTGACCAGTTGCAGTTAAAAATTATGTATAAAAATCTGTGAACAGAAATCCACAGCTATTCCCAGCGTTTCTTCATTGCGTTTGACAGGTGGCAGTTGGAACATGTCATGTTGACTTGTCCAATTTTCACTGCTGATGCGAACAGATATGGAGAATTTGAGTTATAAACTTGACAACGTTTGACTGTTTTGATAGAAAATTTGACATGTTCTTACCGTTCCTATCGAAAATATGAATTAATTGACCATTCCTGTAAAAAATTTGACATATTTGCAACATTAACCATTGTGAATTTTAAATATTTGAACTGTTTCATTATTTTTTATTGGCAGAATTATTTGATCCAATTGAAAAATTTGACCGAAGTCCACAGCTGTTCCCAGTGTATCTTCACAGCGTTTGACAGGTGGCAGTTGGAACATGTCATATTGACAGGTTCCATTTCACTGCTGATACTGACAGATATGCAGAATTTTAGTTATAAACTTGACAAAGTTTGACTGTTTTGATAGACAATTTGATAAATTTTGATGTTTCCTATCGAAAATTTAAGAAAAATGGACCGTTCAATTGAAAATTTGAAAAAAATTGACCATTCCTGTCAAAAATTTGACTATTCCTGTCAAAAAAATTCCATATTTGCAACATTTACCAATGAAAATTTAATATATTTGAATAGTTTCATTATTTTTTTTTGTCAGAATTGTTTGATCCAATTGAAAAATGTTTGCTAGAATTCTACAGATACTTATAAATTTTCCGGATTTTTTACTCTCTAGATACAAACTTGACAGAATTTTATAGTTGCAGTTGAATATGACAAATTTAGACTTTTTCACTTGAAAAATATTTTATTTTAAATAGGGTTTTAGTAGCAGGTTAATGTTTTGACAGTTTAATTGAAAGTTAACTATATTTGACAATTACTGTTAAAAATTTGCCTGATTTTGATAGATAAAGTAAAACAATTGACAGTTTTGCTAAATTCAGAAAAAAAAATTATAGGTTTTAATAGATACAGTGGAGAATTGGACAGATTTTGATAGATACAGTAGAAATTTTGATAGGTTTTAATAGATACAGTGGAGAATTTGACAACTTTTTATAAATACAGTAGAAAATTTGACAGGTTTGGCGAATTACAGTAGAAAATTGAACAGATTTTAATAGCATCAGCAGAAACTTTAACAGATGTTTATAGATACAGTAGAAAATATGACATGCGATCTAATAAAGTTGCAAATTTGTTACAATTTTACAGGTTTTGATAATTGAAATTGAAAATATGGCAAATTAAGACAGTTACAATTGTCAATATAACAAACTTAAAGAATTTAGTGGAAAAGTTTTGAGGATTTTGACAGCTGAGGTTGAAAAATTTGCAATTTTGTCAGTAATACAAAAAAAGTTATACGAGTATAGTATAGTACTATTATAGAGTATTATTACTCTACGAGTATATTACGAGTATTATTATAGATGATATACGACTACATTCTTGTTTTATAGGAGTTTTTTTGTATGTGCGTGAAGTTTGCAAAAATTTGGAAACAGTAACGATTAATTTAAGCATATTTCTTAGCATATTTTGAATTGTGGTGGCGTTTGTTTACTTCGTGATACATTTTATCAATTATAAATAAAACAAGTTACTTTGTGAGTATCACATAAATTTATTTATTTGTGAAAATAGTTTCGACTACTTAATGGTAATCATTATCAAATAAAGTACTCTATTGATAATGATTACCTAAGTAGTCGAAGCTATACTCACAAATAAATAAATTTACGTGATACTCACAACGTAATGCTTTATTTATAAGTATTCCTTAGCCTTACGTTAGTGCTGTTTACTGCATGTAATCCGAAAATCGGTGATCTTCACACCGTACGAATTTTGTTTTCCTATTTTTGAGATTTCTAAAATATTTCTACATAAATTAACAACAAATCGTTAATGCCGTGTACTGCCTTCGAAAAAAAATATTATCTTTAAAAATAAAAAACGTTAAATCGTTTTCAGTCATCATTTTTCGCAAACGGAATGTACTCTTATCTTTATTGTCTGGTAACATATTTTTAAATTTGACATCGTGGAAGTGCAATATCTATGAATTTTTAAAAACATGTTTATTTAGATTAGAATAAGTTAAAAAATCGAAAAAATTTAAAATATGGAAAGTATAAGTTTTTAACGAGTATATTTAAAGAATATTTTTTAAATGTGCTCGTTGAAAACGTTTGCTTCCATTTGTATTTTAATTTTACTTTTCTAGTATAATACAAGAGATTTTCTTAGTTGTTATAATTTTTTTTTTTACAAAATTTCTATAATCGATGTGTACTTCTTCGAATATAATAACAAAATAAGTTTATCTAGACTAGATTAACATAAAAATTACAAAAAGTTGTCTACCTTGGAGAACTGAATACCATTTCGACCTAGCTGGTCTCATCACCAGATATCTGCTTCTTTATGTACTTACCGTGTAGCTACAACAATTTGTAAGTTTACTTCTAAGAACTTGACTCCAGCCCTATCGGGATATACTTATTTGATTCTCAGATTATTGTGTTGTGAATTGTAGCGTTACGTGTCAGCAATTACAGAGGGTGATTGGACATATCGCACACACTCATGGCTTGTATCACACTCATATCACCTATCGGTGACCCCTAATGAAATTCAATTTGAGGACCGAGTATGTGCAAACATTGTCAGCAACACTGCCAGTTGTACAATCGTGGATTGCCATTGACCATGGTTTAGTTACCTATGATACAATTTTTGATACAATGGTATCCTTACAAACTGAACCACGATCAAAGATAATCCACGATTATACCTGGACCTTGGAGTAACTACTATTTATAATGGTTTTATCTGTACAGACCCCAAAATACAATTTTTGCTCAGTATTATTGAATTTCAAATTTCTAAAAGGGCTCATCTCCGAAAATAAAATTTTTCGCGAGATCGAAAGAAATTAAATTTCTATTGAACCATTTATCTTGTTGAATATTATAGAATATAAAATTATTTTTTTACGAAAAAATAAGTTAGGTTGATATCTTAGTATTATTTGATTTAAAAACAATTATAAAAGCGCAAAGTTTTGAATTAATCGGCAATTACAATGAAGCACATTCTATGTTTGTTAGATTGATAAACAGTGTTAAACTTTTGTTAGAGGTATTTTCTGTATATTTCATAATACATATATCTTGTGCAAAGCATCCTGTATATGTCTCTATTATTGAACTATATCTGTCCTAGTTCTCGTAAATTATAGATGTAAGTAGCTACGTATTGAAAACATGTTTTAGTGACAGTTAAATTGCAGAAGATAAAGATTTAATCGGGGGAAAACACGTGTCCTGGGTCCTCTTTAAAAATACAAATGGCAATTTATATTACATCTGGCTCTCTAAAGTGACCCACTAAAAATAAATCAATTCTCTTTGCACCGCTCCACCGTTCCGCAGTGTTGGTCAGATATAATGAGGAAAAGTTGCGGCGTCGGGAAACCCTAATGAATAAAGATGTGGACGAAAGCCGAAAGTTGCCGGGTGTCCAAAAAGACCGCCGGGCCCGGGTCCTCACCTGCGCATTTCCAGCACCCGGAAACCCGCTGCAGCGGACTTCCGCCTCCCGCGGGAACCCATGAAACTGCCGTCCTGAGGGAGCGAAACAATGGGAGCGAACCTGCGGGAGCGCAGCGGAGGGTCACGGCTTCGGAGACAACGAGGCAGGGGTAATGAAAAAATGACGGATCGTACTGGGCACGGCCCTGGCGAGGCGGAAACTGACAGGTTTAATCAATATTTATTGGGATACGGTCCTATTTTTTATTCGGGCTCGAGGATCGATGGCCACGGGAATGAGAAAAATTAATTTAAGACGGGGGTTTATAAATAAAATCGCGTTTAGACAGGGCTATTACTGAACACGGCAGCTGACCTGTTTTGTAAGGGTGGTTGTAGTAGGTCAATAGTACATATGGGTTTGTAGGTCAGTTGTATTTAGGGTTAAATACATCAAAGTCTTTGGGGCAGATAGGTGCTTAGTAAGAGGTGGATAGAATTAGTGAGCCCGGCGCATCCACCATTACATAAAATAAATCTCATTCCCTGGGAGTTTTTGTAGCTATCGAGATAAAAAAAATAGGAAACTGTTATTGCTTGTTTGTATAGTGATGGCATATTTCTGTTGCTGTGACTAATTTGCTAACAAGTGATTTATGGCATCTGCGATCCAAGATGCTGTCAGCAATATTGGGTGCTTTTAATTCTGCCAATATGACTAATTAATTTTGACAGAAAGTGTTTTATAAGGCAATAACAAATATGGATGGATTTATAGATCAATTTTATTTAGCGTTTAATACAAAAACAACAGGACTTTGAAACAGAGATAGTTACAAAAAATTATATGCCCGGCACCTCCACCATAACGTAAAATATGTGTTTTTGCTTTAATGGAAGAGGAATGGAAACTATCGAGGAAGTGATAATTCAATTCCGCTGCTATTATTTTTTTAATTACTAATTTTCAACTACTGCTAATTAATTACCGTTGGTAGTGAGTATTTTAGCGCGTTGTGATGCCTCCAGCAATAACGAATTGACAATGCGTATCTTATACGATGATATAACCTAATTAATACCTCATTTATACGATTAATACGTATTGGCGATTTAATCGATTTAATTTGATTACACATGAAGTATCAATTGCAGTTCTATTAATTAACAAAAATTTAGAAACAATTGAAAAATTATTAGAGCGTAAATATTTGAATTTAATATTATACGAAATCGCCGGCTTTTCTACTCTTCCTAATTAATAGCCCTTTGATGTTATTGAATTATTTTCAATAAACTTCTCGGATTTTTTTAAAATTATAAATAACTTAGATACTTGAAATAGGATAACTTAAAAGTGCACTCTTTTCACTTTTTATTAAGTGCTAAATGTGACTCTAGTAATTCTCGGGGATAAAGTTATTCCTAGACCGGACCTACGGGAATTAGCTCATGTAATTGCCATTCTCCGAGTAACAATGCCTCCATTGTAATTGCTCAGTTTCTTACTCCTCACTCCAGTAATTAATCCGCCCATTGTGGGTCTCTTAATTGTCGCTTAATCACGGGCCGGCGCGAACTTGATACTTTCAGCGCCGCCCCTTTGGGCCCCGACGACCGGCCTTTATTGGGCCCCAAAGAAAGGCGGCGGTAAATATAAAACAAGCAATAATTCCGCGAGAAGAGGCTCCCGTTTCGATAATTTAATGACGTGGAAACCCGATCGGGTGGAAAATGATGCCGAGACTTAGGCGTGTAAATATGCAATCGGCGTTACTTGCAGCGCACAGAGGGGCCTCTATATTTCCATTAGGAATCAATAAATCCGACAAACTTGCGACGGAGGAACCTACAATAAAAAGGCCGAGGGGCACCGGTCTCTAACTCGATTTCGTATTCCTATTGGAGCCGGCATTCGGCTGCGAAAGGAAAAAAGCCGAGGGCCGAGAGCATCGATTTTAAGTAACGGGCGGTTATGGAGGAACGGCCCTTTCCTCACGTGCATCTGACACTATCTTATATTCCCCCTGTATATCTCTTATTTATCGCCACTACACCGCCTTTATTTATACCGGCTTGTTGCCTTTTTTGCTCACCAGCGGCAAACTATATAATAGCTTTTTATTATTTCAGAGCTCAAGCGGCTGCTTTAAACGTAGCCCCGTTTGTGAGCATGTTAACTCCATGGGTATTGATATATTCATAAACCAAGCGCATTAGCCATCGATTGATGTAAAAACACTTGCGTTGGTTTAACACGGGGGCGTCGATAATCGATTAGAAAGTTGTTCGTTTTACCCATTGTGGGGTGAAAGTTGTACGAAGGGCGCTTACCTACTCATAAAACTTTGCTTCAACTTTATGCCTCAATGAGTTAATACTCAAGTAATTCATAAATTAAACTAAGTAATTCTAAAGTTTGTTTAACCAAACTTGTATGAGGAGGAGTACAGTTTGATCTACACTATCTTTAATTAGTATATACTATGACTGCTAACTTAACGACTTTAATACATACTTGAAATAAATATTAACATATTAATTTCATCTAATAGTTAGATACTACAGTCGTAATGAATGAAAACTATTAAACATTAGAATAATTGCTGCAACAATATAACAAAATTAATAAGACTATAAGACTAAGTAATAGTGGTCATTATTCAGATGTAAGACCAGTAAACACAGTTATCGATGTTTTAAATCTAATGAATTTAGAAAAAAGTTGCCCTCCTGTGATTGTGCAGATAAAAAATAATGTAGAAAGTTTCGTAAAAAATATGATTACAAATTAAAAAAAAAGCATCACACCAATCGCATCACAGAATCTTAACTATAAAAAGAAACACATCTGACCTTAATTTATACTTATTTATAAAATTGTAATTTTGTTATAAAATCATTTAATTCTCATAATGATGTGAGAGGATTTGCACATTAGGAATAAAAATAATAATTATTATTGCTATTAGAATAATGATAATAATAATTATTATAAGCACGAATTGTCTTTGAGAAATTTCCACTTAACCAGAAAATGTCTATATCAGCTCTATATCAGCCGTAAGAATTTTTGCAAATTTTATTAAAGATGATAATATAACGTGAGATAAGTTTATTCATGTTTATAACTAGTTACACATGTCAGATAATATAGATACATAGCATGTTTGTGCATGTGCTCAGAGGTATATAATAATATAAAATAATCGGTTGGAGCTTGTGAAATATTAATACTTAAAGAAAAATAACAAATTATCCTTTTTCACAACGACATTTATTTCTCTACTTAAAGAAATAAATGTCGTTGTGAAAAAGGATAATTTGTTATTTTTCTTTAAGTATATAATAATGTCAGTTGTGATCACTGGTAGTGGTGGCAGTCTCCAAAGTGCGATAGTGATATCTGCTCCAGGAACTCCTCCACCGAGAATGTGTTAATCAGTGGCCCCTTAATCTTGAATCTTGAATCTTGAATCTTGAAAGTACCGACTTGAGTTGATCCCTCACTCAGAATAAAAACCAGCTATGTACTAAATGGTAATAATTAAAGAATTTTTATAGGCATCAACAAACGGCCAGTATGAACTATCTTTCATCATGTTTCCTAAATTTTGTCGTATTTGCTTTTGCCTATTTTGCCCATTTTAGCAGTTTTATTAAAAACGTCATATTTACATTGCGTCATACTTGCCTATTTTTGACATATTGCCATTTTTTGTTATATTGCCTACTTTTGCAGTTTTATTAAAAACGTCATATTTACGTTGGGTCATACTTGCCTACTTTTGCCATACTTGCCATTTTTGTCATATTGCCTACTTTTGCCATATTTGCCATTTTTTGTTAAATTTTTGACTTTTTAGGCATCTTTGTATTTTTTTATGATAAAACGAATCGCCATTATAGAGAGAAAAGTTAAAAAAGGGCAACCTGTATACCTTATGCCCTTCGTAAACGAATAAGAAGACGAGGACCCGAATTGTGAAGAAACAAGTTATTATTTCAATAATTTAGTAAAGTACTACAGAACAATTTACAAGTTTACTTTACTTTACAGTATTACAGAAGTCATTATTTCTTCGTCAGGATAATGCTTCGATCCACACAAAGGTGTGGCTCTCTTAACGTCTCTTAAGGTTTTAGCTTGAGCATGGGATCACTGTTTTAGAACACACACCATATTCATCGGATCTAGCTCCATGATTTTTTTTTATACTTCAAGGTTTTTATACTCCAGATTTGAGACGGTACAAGCTTTGAAAAAAAAACCGAACATAATCTCAAAAAATGATTTACTGCACTGCTTTGTCGAATGGTAACTTCGCTTGGAGCAGTATACTGATCGTGCAAGGAAGTAACTTGAAGGAGACAACGTTATAATTGTGATAGTAAATCTATACAATATTTTATAGCACTAATCTGGTTATTTTATAGCCACACCTCGCATATCTTTATTATATTTGTCAGATATTATCATAATTTAAATTTAAATTCTAATTTACAAGAAACACATTTCTAAGATAAAATTAGAATAGAATAAAATTATTCCGTTACATATCAAAAATTGTTTAAAATATATATTGTGACAGCAATTTAATTCTCAATGTACGAGATAATGATTTAATGTACGATAAAATTACAAATACTAGCGGAGATTGTTATATTATCCTCGCCATGAAGGAAACAAGTGATGATCACATTATTTTGCTGTCAAGTAGCAGTGACATTTTCGAATTTATTGACCAAGTTTGGTTCAATTTCAAAGAGTTGTATTGTTTTTATAAGGCATTACCTAACATGAATGAAATTCAGTTGGAACATAAAAGCGTAATCATGTTTTTGATAAATCAAGGAAATGGTTCCAAGGATATTTATCAGAGGATGATACAAATGTACGGAGAAAATGTACCTTCATATTTTACAATAACATTTTGGTCCATGCAATTTCCGTAGGATAGGAATTCAATTCAAGATTACTCAAGATGCGGAAGGCCTATTGAAGCACGAATCAGCGAAAATATCAAGTTCATGAATTAGTCCTTGTAGATCGAAGAATAGGGTTTTACTAACTGTCAGTGAAATAGGGATATCAGAAGCTACAGTTAAACAAATGCATGAAGATTTATTAATGAATATGGTGTCAGCAGATTGGATCCGAAAATTGCTTACTCCAGAGCAAGTCAACAAATGTGTGAAGAAAACTTGGGGGCTTTGCCTATGGTATGAACTTTGTCGATGAAGATATTTAAAAAAAAATTAAACAGGCGATGAGACATATGTATATTACTGGAACCCACCAACAAAACAAGAATCCACAAGTCGACGTTTTTCTTCGGATGAATACCTGGATGAGTTTTTTGAAAACTTACCGGAAGGATTTTACTTATTGAAAAAATGTTGGAATTAGTATGTAGTTTTCTAACTCATGTTCTTCTTACTCATGGCCTTCATAGCTAGGTGATAATATAAAAACTTTCCCTCATATTTAACTAGGAAATTACAAATATTAATATCAAATATTTTGTTTTTTTTTATAGGCAAATGCCATAATACCATATTTCCCGAACTTCAAGTAACCTATAAAAAAAAATTGTGAACCGCTAAGATTCTAAAAAGTCCTTCCTATTTCTATTAAATTCAAAATCTTCAACGTATACATTGAAAATTTTAGAAAATTAACAAATTAGAATCACTGCAGATAAAATCACTGCAGATGGTTTGCACAAAATGAATTCATTTTGAAATTATTCAAACAATCGTCGTGTAAATCAAATATGTATTCTCTTTATAAGCGAATGCCAAAATCACACGTTCTCCAAATCCTTAATACCGTATCAAAGACTTTGTATATATACAAAGATTCTGAAAAATGCCACTCTTTTTCTCTTACAGCTATACCAATATTTATGCTACCATCAGCTATAACATAACAGACAAATGTAGACAAATTTCAAAAAACTCAATAAATTATAAAATAACTTCAAAATCAAAAAAAATTATTATTTTTATTATTTTCTTCTATATTGTAGCCATTATTACTTATTTCTTCTTTGCCTTCTTTACTTAAGTTTTGTTATTTGAAAGGCCGTCATTATTGTTAAGAAAACGTTAAAATGAAACATGAAAAACATTAAAAAATATAATTTTTTTTCAAATTAGCTTTATTTAAATGCTCATTATATTAAAACAACACTTTAATCGAATGGGTGAATAAAATGTTTACATTTTCACTTTATTCACTATAACCATTGACAACGTGATAAAGTAAAAACGACGTAAATAGGCACTATCCTTGACATTTCTTTCATGTGACACTTCACGCAAATTATTCAATTCTAATAACGAATTGGAAAAAATCTTGTATGATACAAGTGAATAAAGCAATTTTATCCACTCGAAAATATTATCGCACTCGCTTCGCCTCTTGCGCTAAACTATTTTTTCGTGGATAAAATTCAACTTTATTCACTTATATCATAAATAGCTATATTCAATTCTGACGTTTTAAACTGACGTTATATCCCTCTTAGCAGACATCGTAAGCAGTTATTTATTTTCAGGTGAAATAAAATCTTCTTGATTCCACCAGTGAATTTAAGACTTTTTATTCATTCAAAATCAAAATCAACAACATCAATTTAATGGAATACCTTTCTGTTATTCTAAATTATCCCTAAATTGACTTTTGACTCTTCACCTGCTTGATATTATAAAAAAGATGTGTATCTGTTCAACGTTTTTCGACAAAATTGAATAAAACATTGTATAAAACACTCGAATAAATTGGCCCACTCATCCTAGCGTGCTCGTGACCTAATTTTATTCTCATGAAAAACATTCACTTATCTCACTTGTTATATAAATAACTATGATTGTTGGCAGTGAAGTTACACCGATGTATTATATTTGAACTTCCACTGTATTGTCAATATAAAATAATTGATCTTTTCAAAGACGAACGGAAATCAAATGTTTAAATCTAGAATATTGTCAACATGTCACTAGAACGTCAATAGAATGCATAAGACGTTTTAGATCATAAACCTTACAATATGTATCCGTTATACTTTGAATCAATAAATAACTTTGAAAACAACGGGGCTAGTAATAAAATATCTTTAAGTCTTAAAATAATTTATCAATTTGACACATTTATTCTGAAATATTGCTACTAAAGTAGACAATTTCATGTACTTCAAATAATTGAAACCGTGATATTCATAACATCAGTTCAGTTTTGGCAATGTACGAGTTATTGTTGTGATATTATTTAAACGCTGCCATTATTTGATAAATATAATAATACACGCCAATGCGTTTATATACGTAGAGATTTGTACTCAAATTGATACAGGTTCACAGATTTATGATAGAGATTTCCATTAAATCGAAATGTTCTCGAAATGTAGATACCTAACTGGAATTCAACAATTATTTTATTGCCTTTTTTCATTAATTTGTTTAAATTTTAGGTAATTTTCCATTCTTATATTTTTCCAATGAAGTATTAAACTTATATTACTTAAAATAGTTTGAAATTTTAACTAGGCCAAATCCTTGAATTCTACAGAAACAATATTGTTTTCAGATGAAGTATACCATGTTATATGGATCCATGTGAAATAAAAAAAAAGTAGCAAAAGGCTTTTCGATAACTGAAAGCTAAATTCTGTACGAAAATATTAATTTATAATTTTCAAGAAAAGTTAGGTATTGTAAAATGTTTGCTTTAATTCTTTTCTTGCGGTTTAATCAAACATATGTTTTTAGATATTTCAAATCTGGAAGGGGCAGTCAAAACAAAAAATAGGTATTTCTATTTGACGACTGTATAAGAAAACTATTTTATTTAAATTTACACCTTTATGTATTATAAAATTGTTGCTCTATCTTTTGGCATTTATAGTAAAGTCTACATGGAATTTAAAGATATTTTTTGAGGATTAAAGATATATTATTTTATTGAGTACAATAATATGTAATAACTTATCATTATACAATTGAGTATTCATAAATAAAAACCGAGAATGCCCATAAATGGCGCCGCCCTCGCCCTAACAAAAAAAATATTTATAAATTGATATTTATAATTAGATATTAAAAGACTATGTTTTTAAGCTACTTTATATTCTTGAAAATTCACTAGTCCAGTTTCGCCAACATGTTTCAGTTTCACATGACAAATTACAAGGTTGTATTGATATTATTTTTTTATATAATTAAAACGTTAATGACCACATTACGTTGCTTTGTTCATTTTGATCATCAACTTCTGGATTAATATTGTGTTTATATATTTCGGCCGTTTCAAAAAAATTGAGTTTCTTTCCTTTTGTGTAGTTATGTAAAATTTGTACCTTTTCAATTTTTAGAAATATATGTTTACAATTTAATATATGATTAACGAATGTACTATTATTTTGATTTAATCTAAAAGCGCGGAAGTGTTCTCAATTTTTTTTTTCCAAACTTATGCATGCTTGAATACTTACAAGTAGTTGTAGAGAGTAATTTAAAGTATCACATTCTTCTATTTTTTTATATGCCAAAAATTTAATTGTTAATAGATATATTTTAATCATTCCAAAATTGATTAAACTGTGCATAATTACCTATATATCTGGGTACTGCGAGAATAAATCAATTATTATTATTAGTCTTATCATTATTATTATTACAAGTAATTTCTGACTAAGCACTTTCTCTCTACCCTCAGATTACAAGCTCTAATTTGAGTAGAAAAATCACCAACTAGGCCGACTCTATCCGCCCAGGCGATATTTATTAGTGCCCGCCTCCTCCTTGTAGCTGTCCGTGAAATTGCTGCCTCATCTCATCCTCATTATTGATACATTCTCGCAATCCCACCCCTAAACATTCCTGCAGACTTTTTCAAAGAGACATCCTACAAATACTACGACATTTAGAAAGCACACGATGCGCCACTTATTGTGCAATCATAATACTAAATATTAAATTACCACAAAACAAATCTAGGATAACCTCCACATGATTTTATAAAGCTTATTTAAAATTTTGTTAATACTGTTAATACTGCTGTCCGTAAAATAGCTGCCTCGTCTCATCCTCATTATTGATTCATTCTCACAATCCCACCCCTAAACATTCCTGCAGACTTTTTCAAACAGACATCCTACAAATACTACGAAATTTAGAAAGCACACGATGCGTCACTTATTGCGCAATTATAATACTAAATATTACATTACCACAAAAAATCTAGCATAACCTCCGTATGATTATATAAAGCCTTTTTAATTTTATAAAGCTTGTTTAAAATTTTGTTCATTCTGGAGCCTTACTTCGTGAGACATTATTTTTGCATACATTACTGACATTATTTGGCATATTATGTATACATAAATTATGCAGTTTTTACTTTGTTGGTATCACACTTTATTAAATTGTGGCTAACTTGTAGCCATAACTTATTTTAAATAATTGTAGCGACAAAAATATGAAACGTATATACCCACAAATGCAGTCACAATCTTACATATTAAGATATACTTATTTTACATATTTATATAAAAGTTATTTTGTGTCACAGCTACAAGCGAAGGTATAAAATATAATAATTTGTCAACTAGAAATAACTAAAAACATTTTAATTTCAAATACGTTGTTAATATTTTCATTCTAATTCCTTTGATAATGAGATTGTTATCTCAAAACACGTGTTAGGTAACTGATAATAAACTTTATGGATTATCAAGTGTAATTAATTGAATAAATAAGTATTTATCAATATCATTATTAAATAATTAATTATCATTATCGTTATTGAATAATTAATTATTAAATACATAATAAATATGTCATAGAAGTATTAATTATATACGTACTTAATACTACATATTCTTTTCTATTAAATTATCCCTGATATGTTTAAAGTTACTTTTTGTTTGTTCGGTATTAAATCCATATTCCAATTTAGTTTCTCATGACCCTATGGCAACATTTCCAGTGCTCCATTATCGAAATTAAGCAATTTAAAATCGCGGTTCGACAATAAATAAAATTGAAATGAGAGCGCAGAAGTTGTTAATATTTGAGCAGAGGTGGGGGGAGATATCGAGGGGGATAAGGCGCCGTGTTCACAGCATTCTGCGCTGCAAAATTAGCTTTTATCCGAAATTGCCTCCTGTTACGGCGATTGTGTGCGGAATAATATATACATGCATTTCCACTTAAATAAGATGCTTTAAAACTTGTAAATTAACTCGCACAGGTTTAGGTATCCATCATTTCTTCGCCAACAACTTCATCGAAGTTTAATGTATGCACAATTATAACCACTATTTTGTATTCACAATGTTACGTGGAAAAGTGAAAAGTTTATGTATTGTGTATACATGTTGCAGTATATATTTTGTGGGAGGCAAGATATGGTTTTAAGAGTAAAATTCGTCTTATTAAGATAAAAAAGGAAGGTAATAAATAATGAATGCCAGAATCATATTCTTAACAGACACAAACATGATCCCGGCGCCTCCACCAAAAAGGCCAATTTTAATTTTCTATATATCTTTTGTGTGGTCAGTATATCTTTTGTGGTGGCAAGATATGGTTTTAACTGTAAAATTCGTCTTATATTAATAAATTATGTGTAGGCAATAAATTATTCATGTCAGAAACATATTTTTAACAAACACAAACATGTTCCCGGCGACTTCACCAAAAGGGCGAAAATTAATTTTCCCTGAGTGACGCCAAGCAACGTAAAATATTTTCGTTCATCAGCGCACAAGCACTAAATACAGTAAAGAAGGACACATATAATTAAAAAAAAAACAAAAACAATAACTTTTGGACATAACAATGTTTACATATTTATAAGCAAGGGGCGGATTTCTAGGTATTATGCTATACATCAGTTTTAATATCAGACCAAAATGACCTCGTAACTTTACGAATTTCAGCAAATGAAGTAACGTGGCAAATTTTGTATTGTGCCTTTATGCATATTTTCAGTTTTTAAGCTTATAATTGCTTTAATGCATTTTTGTGCATATTTCCTTATTTTTTGTGCTTATTTGCTTATTTCTCAATTTTATAGCATATTATTTATATTAGCTAGGAATATATTTTGTTGCACATTATTGTAATGAGAATTCAGTATTAATATTACTCCGTTACGTCTAGAGTTCTTGGTTATCACAAAATCATCAACAAAGAGAGCGTGCGTACGTGATATTTGGTAAACAAAGCTTGATTATTTCGGGGATTACCCTATTTTTACGTGCACAGAACGCATCTAGGGCAAGTGTGCTATCAATTCAGTTAAATTTACATATCTCAATCTTCAGTGCGTTGTGCTTGTCCCTTGTGTGTATTACGTGTTTATAAGTTTTCTTGTATAAAATGCCGAAAGTAAAACCTTCCGTCGATGAATGGATACGTGGACATTCTGAATTAAAATATGAGAACGGCAAATTAATTTGCAGGGCTTGTATCAAACCGGTAAGTTATATTTTGTGTTGCTATTGGCCTTGGTACAAGCATGTATTATGTTGTAGATTAACTGGGAGAAAAAATTTAACATAACACAATATATCATAACAACAGTTCACATAGAAAATTTTAAAAAAACAAATCTGCAAGCAGTACCCTGAGTACCCAGCAAACTATTTCCGAATCATTTGCGAGTTCTTCTACACAGAATGAAAAGGAATTTTACTTTGATTTATGCAATACGATGGTATCTTCTAACATTCCGTTAAAAAAACTGGATAATAGTATGTTAAAATCTTTTTTACAAAAATACACCGATAGACATATTCCTGCCGAATCAACCATTCGCAAAAACTATGTCGAGCAAGTATATAAACACACTATTGAGGAAATAAATAAGATAATTGGCAACAATTACATATAGTTCTGTGTAGATGAAACTACTGATTCATGTGGTCGGTACATCGCCCATTTAATGATAGGAATATTAAACGAAGACTCCACCAATGCATTTTTAATTAGTTCCAAGCAGTTAGAAAAAACAAATGGCAATACCGTTGCCAAATTCGTTCGCAATGGATTAACACTTTTTTTTGCCAAACCCCGTACCAAATGATAAATTACTATTGATGCTTTCTGATGCCGCTGCATATATGTTGAAGGCGTATTTAAATTTAAGAGTATTTTATGAGCAATTAATCCTCCTCCTCGATCCGTCACCCTACGAAAGGGTTTGGTGACATCATGATATGATCGTCTTAATTTCCTTCGACCATGTACTCCGATCCTCTGCAATATGGGATGCCTCCTGCAGGCTGTGGCCGGTGAGTGACTTCATCTGGTCTATCCATCGGGTAGGTGATCTTCCCCTAGGCCTGCGTCCTTCTACTTTGCCTTCCACGATTAACCTCTCTATGGAATCTTTCTTCCTTGCTATATGGCCAAAGTATCGCAAAAATGTTCGGCTGATGGTGGTGGAGAGTCGGTCTTTGATATTGAGTTGCTCTAGGATAGAGTCATTCGTACGATGAGCGGTCCACGGTATGCGTAACATGCGTCTATAAACCCACATTTGGAACGCGTCTATTCTACGGGTGTCGGGCTTTTTTACTGTCCAGGTTTCCGCAGCATATGTGGCAATGGGGAATATTAGTGTTTCTATAAGTCTCAGTTTGGTGTTTCGAGTTATCGCTGTGTCTTGCCATATTCTGGTGAGCTTTGATGTCGCGCCCCGTGCCATAGCTATGCGTCGTCTTATTTCTTGTTCGCAGCTACCATTATTCGTTATAAAGGACCCTAGGTAGTTAAAGTTGGTTACTACTTCTAGACCTGCAATCGTTTGTATGTGGGCTTGGTTATTGTCAGCGCGGTCGACTACCATGACTTTGGTTTTTCCTCTATTCAGCTCAAGCCCGTATTCTTTGCTGGTGTCAGTTAGTCTATTCATTATTTCAGCCAGCTCTTCTTCACTTGATGTTATTATGAGAGTGTCGTCTGCATATCTTAGATTGCTTATTCGTCTGCCTCCCACCGAGACTCCTCCTTCCCATCCGTCCAGAACCTTACGCATTATATGTTCGCTGTATATGTTAAATAAAATCGGTGATAAGATGCATCCCTGTCTCACTCCAGCTTTAATGTTAAATTTATTTGACTCTGTTTGATTGACTCTTACTTTTGCTGTGCTGTTTTCATAGAGGTGTTTTATCAGCTGAATTAGGTGGCAAGGGGTACCCATTTCTTTTAGTATTTTCCACAGCGATTCCCACTTAACGGAGTCGAATGCTTTCGAATAGTCCACGAAGCAGAGGTACATTTTGATGTTAAATTCTCTCGCTTTTTCAATCATTTGCCGGACGTTCAGTATTTGCTCCCTTGTACCTTTTCCTGGTACAAAACCAGATTGTTCTTCTGCTATTTGTGGCAATAAGAAAACTTTAAGGCGTTCATTAATGATGTTAAGTATAATTTTGCTTGCATGTGGTATAAGAGCGATAGTTCGGTAGTTGGAACAGTTGGTTGGAGAGCCTTTCTTGAATATTGGTATAAATATCGATAGGCACCACTCATCGGGCCATTTGCAGGTGTTCCATATTTTCTCGCATAGTGCATGCATCACATCTATACCGACGTTTCCCATTGCCTTGAGTATTTCTGCTGTTATTCCATCTGGCCCTGCAGCTTTGTGCCTGTTTAGTTTTTTTACAGCGGCTTCTACTTCAGATTTTAGGATATTAGGTTCTGTATATTGTTGTGTTGTAATAGTCTGTCCAGGTTCAGGATCTACGTTGCTTAATAGCTTGCGGCAGTAATTTTCCCATACTTCTGCGATTCCATCAGCATCAGTTACTATGGTGCCGTTCTCGTCTTGGATGATTTGTGTTCGTGGTTTGAATTCTCGTGAGAGGTATCTGACTTTATCGAATAATTCTCGGGATTCTTGGCGGTTTGCGTGTCGTTCGACTTGGGAGCATATCTCATTAATTTGTTTGTTTTTATCAAATCTGCAGGCGTGTTTTATATCCCTACTTAGCTGTCGTACATTTTCCTCCACTAGCTCCTGGTTTAGTATAGTCGTCTTCAGTTGTCGCCTTTCATCAATTAGCTGGTATGTTTCGTTGCTCATCCAGTGCTTTCGCCGGCCTACGGTGGTGGTGGCCGGGGCAGAGTTATTTGCGGCATCAGTAATCCACTGCTTCACCACAGCCCACATCCTATCTGCACAACCCGTGTATTCAGGTTTTTTTGCCGCTGTGAGTGAGTTAAGAAACTTTTCGGTGTTTGGTATAGTAATTTTTCTGACGGTAGCTGTTTTAGTACTAGAATGCAGCTTTATTGTAAAATCGGCTGTCAGTAGTTTGTGGTCCGAGCCACAATCTGCGCCTGGTTTAGCTTTCACGCATACAATTGAGGTTCTCCATCGTTGCCTGGTTAGAATGTAATCAATCTGGTTTTTATACAGTTTATTTGGTGAGGTCCACGTGGACAGCCGCCGTGCGTGTTGTTGGAATATGGTGTTCATTATTGTTAGCTTATTCTCTGTTGCAAATTCTATTAGCCGTTCGCCCCTGTCATTTCTTGCCCCCAGACCGTATTTACCAACAACCTTACGTAGATGATCGTCTTTTAGAGTGTTTCCAACCTTTGCATTAAAATCTCCGAGTATAACAAGTGCTTCTTTTTGTGGTATACTTGCAGTTATATTCTCTATTTCTTTGTACAGGTCTTCGATTTCTTCGTCCGTAGCTTCACTGGTGGGCATATAGACTTGGAGTATATGGAGTTTGGTTGGTTTCGCTGAGAACGTAATTTTTATTATCCGATCACTTATCGCTGCGTAGCTTTCTATCGTTTTTGTCAGCTTTTTAGATACTAGGAAAGCAACTCCATTCCTACCGGTCTTATCTGCTCCCGATATGTATATGTTGTGGTCTGCAGTATTAAAATGTCCTTTGTCCTTCCAGTGGGTCTCCGATATACCACAGACGTCCACTTTCTGTCTAAGCAGTTCTCTTTCGAGTATATGGAGCTTACCGATTTGCAGCAGACCTCTGACGTTCCAAGTGGCCAATGTTAGTGTTCTCCGGAGTTTTATTTTTGGTTGATCAGTCGTCCATTTCGCATGCGTTGCCTGATCAAACGCAGTCGCTTGCCCGGTAGCTAATTTTTCACCAGTCGGCCCGGACCCGTTCTGGCGCCGGTCGCTAGTCGGATCGCATGGCAAACTGTCATTTAGATTTTGTCTAATCATGATGTTCTCTTGGAAAGATAATCCGGTAGTTTCCCATTGCTTGCCTGATCCTATGTCGTTGACCACACGGTCTGGTTCATCCGTCTTAGGGGGTGGTTTCTCACCCCCAGGGCAATAGAGTGCCCTACCTCTTGTCCACTCTTCCACCATGCACCTCTTGCACCTTTTTGGCACATGGTTTTAATCGAGTTGCTGAAACGATTAGACTGCAATTGCCCTGGTCAATGATTTGATAAAAACCGGGAAGAAAATTTTCCTAAAAGCTCCACTGAGGGCTGAAATGATTAGGGAAAGAATGCCAAATGTGCCCCTTCCTCCGGCACCGGTTATAACTAGATGGGGCACGTGGCTAGATGCTGCCTGCTATTATACCGACCATTTCGATTCATTTAAGAAGCTTGTGTTAGAGTTTCCCGAAAATGTGTCAGAGGCAATTAAAGAATGCCACAAAGTTCTTAAAGATAGGAGGGTTGTACAAAGGGTTGTTTAGCATACCTAAAAACCAACTACAGTTTCGTAAGCAATGCGATTGATAAACTCCAAGCAAAGGACACAACTTTGGTAGATACGGTTCACATAGTTGAAGATTTTAGGAACGACGTCTCAAACGTACGGGGATCTATAGGAGTGATTATTTAAAAAAATGTGATGCAGTTTTGTCAAAAAATGAAGGGTTTGGCAAGTTACAAAATATATCAACAGTTTTAAAAGGAGATTTCGTGGAAGATTTGCTGATATATATTACAATTGTTCCCAAATTTAAATATGCACCGATTACAAGTGTGGATGAGGAGAGAAGCTTTTCACACTTAAAAAATGTGCTCAGTGATAGGAGAATGGGATTTTCCGTTGAACATTTAGAAAAACATTTAATTATTAGTTCATTTAAAAATGAGCAGTAATCATTATTTGTTATTTATTTTTATTATTTGTTAATTATTTGTTAATTTATTATCTACCTATAGTGCGTTCTTGTTAATAAAATTATGTTTTGTTTTGTTTTTCTGTATTTTCATAAAAAATAAAATATGCCTTTTCATGCCTTTTCTGCGTTTTTGTGCTTATTCTAATCTTTATGCTATTTGATATGCTTATTTTCTAAGATTTATTATTTTATTTTGTAATTTTTTATGCTTATAAATCCGCGCTTTGTTTATAAGAAGTGAGAGATCGAGCCGAATACGGTTGCAATTTATGCGCTTACCCTGTGCAATTGCACTTAATTACAGTTACATTCGCAATACAAAGTAAGAGATGACTAGTACCTACTATCGAATATCTATAGAGATTGTTTACTGAAGGTCCTCTCTATTTAATAAGTTCAACTCCTCCCTTTGGGACTCTCCCTACTCTCAGATAAAAATATGTATAACTTAACTTATGTTATTGAAATCCCCCATTTCTGGTGATATAAATAATTAATCTTTGATGCAAAAATTGAGGTATTCAAAAGTGATTTTGATGAAAACTTTGGTGTGTGTAAGTCTACAGGGGGCGGAGACATCATAAACTATGATTAACATACTAGAATTGGCCCTCTATCTTACGGTGCAATGTGTTATGTTTTACTAAAATCGACTAAATAAATTACTCCAATTAAGATCGTAGATGCAGATCAATCATGCGAAGACTTAATATAACTGTTATTTCCTAATTTTTAATATACTTTAAGGTAGTGGAGCAGAATTTTGTAAAGCATATTTTTATAAAAAAAAAGGTGCTCGACAAAAAAATGTGCTAATTATTGTTTTCATTTGAAAAAGTGGTTATTTCATTTATCTGCGAGATATGGATGGTTCACGCCGTTTAGAATTCGGTTGCACATTACTGAAACGAGGTCGTCATTGGAAAATCCGAAGAAATATTTTCCTACAATCCCACCTCTGCACAAAACGATTTGGCACACACAAACACACACACACACACACAGGATTCCTCATATTCGCTTTGCATCGATCAGCGACGACCTTATCGTCGGGTGCATCAATCATCCGAAAAGGTTCGGAAGCCGCCCCCGGGCATCAACATAATCGCGCCTGGGGTGGCACTCTCTCGCCGCCCCCGAGGATGTACTTCGGCTCAGATAATCGCCGCGAATGTTCGCTGTCATTATCTTTATTGCTTGTCTAACATGCGCCGTATTGGATTACGGCCAGGGCGAGTTTCGGTGTCTAGACCGTAGAAACTACAAATGGCACTCTATAACCCGTGAATGCCCCCACGAGGCCGCTACTTTTTGCCACTATAAGTTCCACAGTTAATGTGCAGCCGACTGTAATGGAGCTTAAATTATTATCTATATATGCTTTAATTTCTACAAAGTTACAAGCAGTTACAATTATTGTAGGAGCATACCTACAAGAATCGAGTAGTTAAACAGGTAGTAACGTGCAATCGGCGGCAGTAAAGCACAAGTTATAGCAAATACGTGAGGTAATTACAATTATTGTTGCAAGCATTCAAATTTCGCAGTAATTTAAAGTTTATTGTGGTCAAAAATATTCAATTGGTCCTGTGATTTGTCAAATTTTTATAGATATTTCTGAAATGTCTAAGATACGTGAAAAAAATATAAATATAAAAAATATATAAATAAAAGTTAAAGATAATTAAAAACGCCATAATTTAATTTAAACTCATTAAATGACTGTACTAGAACAGGTAACAACAGAATATAAAACTTTAATTGCAGTTTCTCACATTTTATAGTTCTTGTCTTAAGTGATTTCACTTGTAAGCCGACGATATATCCAAATTACCCACTGAGTGTATGGTTAAACAATCTAACATTTCAAAGATTTCAAAATTTCAACTAAAGGTAAACAAATAAACATGTTTAACTCTAAAACTAAAGCTAGATACCAAAAATAATGTAAAACCAAACTTCAAGCATGCGGCACTCTGCCATCCTTCACAAAACGCTTCCGCCTCGTAAGATCCTTGGCCCTCTTCTTCGCTTCCTGGTAATCGATTCCTTTCATTTCGATCGCTTTCTTCATGTCTTCTCCCATGTTTTTTTCGGTTTACTCCTTCCCCTTTTGCATTCTATCCGACTTTACCAAATCCCCCGAACTTATGTTCTTGGTTCCTTTCTATGTAGGTGACCCCACCATCCCATTTTCCGCTCTTCTACATACTTTTCTACGTCCTTGATTTCTAGTCAGTTGCGTATTACTTCACTCCTGATTCCGTCTCTGAGCGTTATATTATAGACTCGTCTTTAGTATCTCATCTTCATTGCTTGTATTTTATCTTTCTCTTCGATAGCACCCATGATTCGCATCCATAAGTTAATATTGGTCTGTATATTACTCTATAAACTCTCATCTTAGTTTCTCTTGATATTTCTCACTTGTTATTTATGAACTTACTCAGCGCTAAATAAGCTTTATTGGTGTTCCTTATTCTCATATTTATGTCAACATCGTGCCCTCCAGCACTATCTAACATCACTGCTGATATATACTGATATATACTGATGCACTTGCTCAATTTCCGTATCAGCTACTGTTATCTTTGTTTGTATTATCTTCTTTGATATCACTTGCCCTTTTGTTTTTTCCTTATTCATTACCCACTGGATAAACAATCTAACATTTCAAATATTTCATAATGTCAACTGAAGGTAAACAAATAAACATATTCAACTCTAAAACTAAAGCTTACATTCTTTACCTTCTCCTCATTTTCCATTTCCTCCATTTCCTTAGTATATCTTGCAGCTCATTTTGACTCTTTGCCACTATTGCTACATCATCCACAAACTTGCGTTTATGTACACTCTTTTGAAATTTCAATTTCCTACATGAAATGGTTTAGTCTTCAGCTCGATTTCTCTCATAATGTCATATATAAAGCATATGAATGGCAACTGACTTAAACTTCCACCCTGTCTTACACCTTGTTTCGTTTCAAAAGCTCTCGATTTTAGGTTTTTGCTAATTACTTCATTTGTTGCTCTATTCTATATGCATTTGCACATTTTCACAAATTATTTGCTCACCTTCTTATTTCTTAGACTATCATATATTCTTGCTCTCGGTACTAGATCAAATGCCTTTTTCATGCCATTAAAGCAGACGTACACATATTTCTGCACTGTTATTGATGTATTTATTATCGTTTTTAACGTGAATATGTGATCTTGAATACTTCTCTTCTGCCTAAACCAGCATTGTGCTTCCAATAATTTTCCTTGTTGCCTTGTTGTTAGTCAACTTATTGTCTAATCTTATTTTCTATTATGTGTTGTGTTGTTCTTTCCTATATGCATGTGCACATTTTCACTATTTTTTGCTCACCTTCTTATTTCTTAGACTATCTCATATTCTTGCTCTCGGTACTAGATCAAATGCCTTTTTCATGTCAATAAAGCAGACCTACACATATTTCTCCACTATTATTGAAGTATTTATTATCGTTTTTAACGTGAATATGTGATCTTGAATACTTCTCTTCTGCCTAAACCAGCATTGTGCTTCCAATAATTTTCCTTGTTGGCTTGTTGTTTGTTAACGTGTTGTCTAATCTTATTTTCTATTAGCTTCTCCGACACTTTCGACGCTGTTCCTATTAGTGATATTCCTGTGTAGTTTCTACACACATTTGTATCTCCATTCTTTTCGATTTTTTAATATTATGCCTGTTCTCCACTCTTCTGGCATTTGCTCTTGGTTCTATATTTCTTGTAGTAACTGATTTAGTTTTTCTTTGCCTTTTTGTCCCATTTTTGGTATTATTTCCGATATTATCTTATATATTCCTGGTGTTTTACCTTCCTTCAGACCGCTTTTGCAATGTCTTGATCCGTTAGTAAGCCTTTCCTTTGCTACCGTTTGTTCTTTACACTCTTCAATGTTATTTTCACTTTGATTGGTTCCTTTACCTCCCTTGTTTAGCAGCTCATTGAATTGCTGCCTCCACCTCTCCATTATTTCGTCTCTATTGGTAATAATTTCTCCGTTCTCATTCTTTATCATTAGTAGATTCTTATTTTTGTGTTCTCTTAAGTAATTCAGTACGGTAAAATACTTTTTAGTTATTCGCACAGTTGTCTTCCATTTTATGTCCCAATTCTTCCTATGATTTCTGTTTGGCCCTTACTATTCCTGTCTTGGTTTTCAGTTTTTACTCTCTATACTCTAGATAGCTTTCCTCTGTCCGTTTCTGTAGATATATTTTCCACTTATTCTTCTTCGTCCTTACTTGTTCTTTAACGTACTCATACCACATGTCTACTCTTGCCAAATGTTCTTTTTGCTTCTAAAATTGTCATCTTCGACCCCTTCCATATGCCTTCTACACTTCTTTCCTTATTATCCCCTTCCTCTTCAAGAATTCTGGCCACTTCTTCTTCATATCTTAGTGATACTTGTTCATTAATTGATCGATGAAGCTTAATCGATGATGCTCATACAGTTTATCTTTTTACATCATCCGTTTACATCTGATATATTTTATAGAAATGTAAATTAACAGATATAGCAAAAAACATACAAAAATAAATAACAGGGAGAAAATGATCACTATTTATTATTAATAATAATAAAAATGATAATGATAATAATAATGTATTGATGTCTTGGACACTAATATGTCTTACAAATTAGGTCATACAAGGTCATACAAGTAATAGCCAAGAAAACAAAAAAAAATCTTACATCACGTTGCCGCACACTCTGTAGTAGCGCATCAAATAATTTAATTGCATAGAAAGTGGTTCAAGTTTGTATGCGTAAAAGTCTGCTTCCTCTAGGATACACATGTTTAGTTTTTTTTCTTTAACCTTTACTACACGTAGGTACTCATGTAATCAAGTGTGCGCTAACCTTCAACATTGCGTAATGATGGACATAAATTTTTTAAAGAGGTGCAATAAACATAAAGTATTTTATGTTCTTCCATCTTCCATCTTATAAGTCTTCGATCTTATGTTTAAATTCTTCCCATGATTTCTGTTTGGCCTTACTATTTCTGTCTTGGTTTTCAGTCTTTGCTCTCTATACTCTAGAGAGCTTTCCTCAGTCCTTTTCCCTAGTTATATTTACACTTATTCTTCTTCTTCCTTGCTTGTTCTTTAACATATGAATTTCGCCTACTAGTTAGCTTCTTGTGTGGGTTCTGTCTACTCATGCTACATGTTCTTTTAGCAGCTTCTAAAATTGTTATCTTCAACCCCTTCCACATGCCTTCTATACTTCTTTCCTTATTATCCCCTTCCTCTTCAAGAATTCTGGCCACTTGTTCTTCATATCTTAGTTATACTTGTTAATTACTTAATCGATTATGCCTAATGGCTTCTTCATACTTTTTCGTGTCTCATTTAGTTTCTATGTCTTATCTATGTGGTATCTTCAAAGTTGCTGTCAGTAGGTGGTGATCACTTCCGATCTCAAAACCTCTCCTTACTCTGACATATTTTATTGTTTCTTTGTTCCTCTTCTCCGTAATTACATAATCTATAATTGATTTCTCGTTTGGGGTCACCTGAACTCTAGCATACTTATGCGTATCATTGTGCTCAAAAAAGCTGTTCATAACTAGTAAATCATTTAGCATACAAAAGTCTATCAATCTTATTCCGTTACTATTACGTTTATTCTCTCCATTCCTTCCTATTGTTTCTGGGTATTTATCATCTCTTCTGCGCAGCGTTCCCATATTTTTATACCTATCTTGACAGGCTTCAAGGGTATATACTGTTTGAGAGCAGAACCCCTTCGAATTTGGTATTCATTTGAATGGATTGAAACGGTCCATCCTCCCTCGCTTTTTGAAAAGTATGTTTCAAACGCAATGTTCTTTTAGCTTCTAAAATTGTCATCTTCAACCCCTTCCACATGCCTTCTATACTTATTTTCTTATTATCCCCTTCCTCTTCCAGAATCGTCGACGTAATAAGTTTTTGAAGCTTTTTCTGTTTTTTTGGGGGTGATTATAATACATTTTTGAGAGTAAAAATGTACATCAGTGTCTTCCTATGGCGGCTCGGATAACACTGTTTTGTAATGATTTAATATTAGACCAATAGTGAGCAAATTTAAGCACTTTATTGTATGACATCGCCAGAGTTACACCAATAACTATCATTATCTCATACATATCTGTTTTTTATATTTCTTCTTTGTTTGTTATGCAAGAATTTTAATACGTTCGTTTGTGCATTGGGCAATGGACCTAAAAAATGCTCTTTGGAAAGAGTTTCAAAAATATATCTAGTTCAGAGTAGTCAGTATTTATGTTCAGTAAAATGCTAGGTGTTCTTTCCACAGGTATCTAAATCTTGGTGTAAACGAATTGCTCGCCGAAGACCAAATGAAATCATTAGCAAGTAATTCTGATTTGTTATTTACCACATTATCTTGTTCTTGCCCAATTTCATCTTCGTTCACTAAAAGATCACTATGCTCATCTTCTGCATCAATATAGTGAAGCTCTTCAACATTGTTATTGCCGTCAGACGTCGCATCAACCGAATCTTTTTCGGGTTCATAATTTCAATCATCGCCTTCACTATCGTGATCGGATATATCAGAAATATTTTCAGCATATTCGTCCAGTTCTTTTTCTCTCCTCATCTATGAAGTAAAAGTTACTTTTCAGTACTTGGGATAAATAAGACCCACACTTATTATGTGAAAACTATGATTGGGACATGTGATTAGATCACAGAGATTATGTCGTCATGGAAATCGATTAAACAAGACAAGAGATTATATCGTCATGAAAATCGATGTAAAATCAAACTCCTACATTATACAATTTATAATTATGATAATTCAAGTTACCTTGTATGATCTCTGAGCAATGAGAATAATTACACTTGCTAAGAACATAAAATTTTACAATATACCATTCAACGTGCACGCCTTATCACCGCAAACTGTTAGGTTATGTTTGATTGTTCAGTTTGCAATGAATTTTTGCGCGTTTTTCAGTCAACACATTATAGACATGACCACAATCTACTAATTAATCCAGTTTTCTTAGCTATTTGGGCTATATCAGACACAGGAGGTTTTCAAATGTGTGCTTGGACATACGTGTCCCACTCAGAGCGAAAGGGTTAATGCGTCAAATTATTTTATTGTCGTATCAATGACGCCCTCGTTGTCTGTACATTTTCATATTTGTGTTAATATGCGATCGTTCGAAACTTTTCGCTCGTATACAACCGACGCCTCCAAAGGCGAGATAATAAATCTCGATGATGAACTACACTACTTTAAACTACTCCGGCCCCCGCAAACTCCCAACTTCGTGGGTTTTGAGATAGCTTAAAGCCGTGCAGTTAATCAAGCCTAGAGTAAATATTCATTAAACCACAATCATTATGATAGATGAAGCGCATTTGATACGGAATTAAAAGATTATCAATCAAAGCACTCCTTCAATTAAAACATCATTACATGTAATTGCAATTGTATATACTTTATTGCTATATTATTGGCTAAAATAATTATTTGTTGAATAATTACAATAATTAATCTGTAAATCTCACGCAATTTATCAGTATTATCACTAAATCATACCTCATGATAAAATTCATTGATATTAAAAAAAATCTGTAATAGAAAGAAATAAAAAAAAAATTATAACAGTATGTACTTAATACAACGACCCTTAACAAAATCATTTATATAATATCTCAAAACCAAAGTATTTCTCAGCTGAATTTAGTACAAGTGTGTGTAGGTATTATATTAATAATTAATTATATACTTAATTTCTCATACTATGTGGAAGCGTGAATATCATCTTCATAGTGATTTTTAGTTAAAACACTTGCCTGGCAATTAATTAAAAAAAACTGCAAAAAAACATACTGGTACATACGTAGAGAAGATTACAGTATTATTTGTGTAACTTAGTACCTGCCCACAGCTGCTAAGCCCTCAATATGCTGAAATGTGATTGCTTGTTTGTATCCGTATGCGGCATTGTAAAATCACAGATTAATTTACAACATCCTGATTACAATCCATCATACAGCTACAAAGTTTGTAACGCCCGATAATCACATTATCGGCTCCGCTGATAGCCAAATTGTCACAAAACGCATCATTACGGTGACAGGAAGCTTTATGTATTCCGTCCCATCCTAATGTGTCGCGGGACAAAGAGATGCTTTAAACAGATATAGTCCATCACTTCCACCATTTATTACTCGTTTATTGATTCACTGGAAGCTTCGCGCACTCGGCGTATGACTGCATGAATCGATTTGGATTACGGCCAGAAAAACGTCCATTCAGGCTGCTCTAATTACTCCTCCTGTACTGTTTCCAATTCAGGCGCTGCGAACTTTTTGATTTATCAAACGCCGCGGATACCTCGGGAAAACTTTCACTATCTAATCGCGAAAGAATGGCGCACAGTTTGCCGGGGCCTAATCAATTTGTAATGGGATTTTTATCTGGAGAGGTGTTTTTTCCTTGGATTTTCCGCGCGGTTGGTGCCGGGTTCAAAGATCAGGCTCCATTTTTCACCGGTTTTCCCAGAGCTTGTGTGTTCGAGCTGGTCAATTTTTTATCGCTCCCGTTGGGTATGTGTGCAATCAGTATTTGTCTAGACACGTCGGACTTGCGTGTGACGTTTTTTAAGAGGAGCAATCAATATGAAAATTTAGAGTGCAGATGGAGCAGAGCATTCGTCGGCATAGAAACTCTGCGAAGAAATTAAATTTATTAAGTTAATGGAATTTACTACCTGCAGAACAAATAAATCAAATTGTTGATTTCTATCAACATAAAAAAAGTTGTATGCAAAATACTGATGAAAATATATGTTTTGGCATAACTTCCTTGTCAAACTGCCAATAATAACTTATTTTTATTATTCTAATCATTACGTGTTCCCTGAGTGTTGCCAACACGGTTTTTGGAATCACAAATCTCCTTCCCTCACCCATCGTCGAAATAAAATTTATAATTTATATGATGCCTTACAACAATTTTATTATTGAAACATAAAGTTTGGAACAAATGTTTCCTCCCATCGTCCTACAATCAGTCGTTTCCTAGCCTACACGCACGCCAGAAAATGGATGATTCCTTTAGTGCTGACGGTTGCTATGTAATGGAGAAATAACTGTACTGGAATATTACTTTGCCAGATTAGGCCGATAATGAATTATTCTTTGAGGTCTACAGCAAATAATGTCTCCTTAGATCTTTCATATTTTTACGAAACTTGCAAAAATATTAGGATGGGACACTACCTTCCCGGCCGGGATATATCACTTCCTGTACCAGCCATACAATATACTACAAATTTGTTTCGAACTAAGCATAATAAAATTTAAAATAGCAACTTATTTTAGGCAAACCACAATTACAAACCGCCCATTTCATAATAAACTACTTTAAAACCCTTTAACAAAAATTACCTTTAAGTAAAAGTAATCTTTAAACGCTACTAAAAGTTTGGTCTGTTTCAAAATAAAACTTTAACAAAAGTACAATTTTTTCATGTCGAGTACTGTTGGCGGGCCTGAAGCCACGATTTTCAAAATTTTATTCAACAGTTTGTGAAGTTATGTTCAGTGAAGCGAATTCTAAGTGAATTTATATGTCTAACGCAAGTACTACAAAACGAGGCCAAAGCTCCAATGTTACTAATGAGGAGGAGTTTATGCTGTTAAAGAAGATAGGGAAATAAAAACACATTATAGAATGTAAAACAACAAATAAAATTACTAATGAAGAAAAGGTAAGTTTCATATCAACACGTTGCTATTAATTTTATTAATATGCCATATTTTTGCTGTAGGATGAAGCTTGGAAACATGCAAAATCAATGCGAATGCGGACAATGAACCAAATTAAATCCAAATTCCACAATTTAAAAACGAAGGTCAGGAAAGTTGTAAGAAGCGAAAAAATACATGAAGGGCACTGATGTTGGGAGTTGTATACCAATAAATAACTGTAACAAGTACTGGACAGTGTCTTTTCTTAACCTGAAACTGTTATATAAATCCTGCTCATCGTATAATTCGAAATATTTTTTCTTTTTCGATAAATTTTCGGACGTCGCAATACAATATCTTCTTCATCTTCTGATGAGCTACTTGACGGGGTAAAATTATTGAAGTGATACATTGCGCACTGATACACGATGATTTTGTGTATACTTCTGTTTAATCTAAATACCACACAAGCGAGGTTATGTTCGAACTAAAAGAAGACTTTGAAGCGCAAAAGCTCAGAAAATGGCCATTACAGTAAAGTCAATTTAAAGTAAAAGTAAAGTAAGTAAAAAATAAATATGTGTTATGAAATGTATTTTGGAAATTAAACTGAGCTTTAAAATTTAAAGTCACTTTAAATTGATCATGAAATTGGCTGTAATAGCATTTAATAGAAAGTTGCTATAAATATTACTTTTCAATTTTGGTACATTTCTACCACTTTTGAAAGTAATATGAAAACAACAACAAATAATTAAATTAATAGTAGAAGATATACAAGCTGTTCAAGGTGGGGAAGAATAGCATGGAGACCTCGAAATCCGTTAAAGTTACAAAAGCGGTTACATTACAAAAAAGTTGCGAAATTTAGTAGTATATAATAGTCTGTTGAGAAAACCAGAAAATTCTGCTTCCGAAAAATTCCGAAACTTTTGCGATTTTTTTTCTGAAGTTATTTGAAAAAGTATTAAAAAATCAAAATGCATTTTCTCATTGCTTCGTTTTAGCTCTATAAGACTGCGTTTACAAATCTTCAGTTCAAGGTTTCGTTTCATAGTGGACTTTATTTTTTTATATGGCCCATAAAAAAAATGCACTGGATATCATTTCCTATTACGAATTCAACGATTTATGTTTTATTAAAAAAAAAGGCTTTTGATAAATTTCCAACATTATAGTGTAGTGTAGTATAACAAAAATTGGAGAACTTAACTTAAAGTGAACTCGTAACTCAACTAGGAAATTAATCGTAGTCATTGCTTTCTCAGAAAATTAACACAATGGATTTTAAAACTATTTTATCACCTAATTAAAAATTCAGTGAAAGCAAAGAAGAAGAATAAAGAAAAATGTTTCGATGAATGTTTCTATAAGGTGTCTACAGAATCTGGATGATAATGGATGCATTTTGAGCATCGAATTCCTATATTCTCGAATTATTATATTCTATCGAACGTCCTACTGAGCAGAGGCATCGTCACATATGCTGAAGAGGTAGTGGGAGACCTCCAATGCGAGTTCAGGCCCAATAGATACACGACATATCAGATATTCGGAATCTGGTGAATACTTGAGCAGTGTTGGGAGTATGATGTGCCTTTTAACGTTATATTTGGAGTTTACAGTAGAGATTGCGTGGTTGCCTACAATAGCACCTTGGCTTTTTGTCGGATATTTGTAGGCCATGGTCATATCTTGGCCTGCTGTTTAAATTAGTCTCATCTTCCCTAATTTTGTTGGTTGTCGTGTTAACTGGCGTCAAGTCGAATTAATCGCTACTAGGTTTTACACGCGAGCGGTCTAAACATTTGTCTAAGACAAAAGTCTGTGAAATACCGGAAGTGTGACCGTGTGGTTTGTGGTTTGAGTTGCCTACATGTAGTTTGATTCATCGTACCATACTAGCAGTCGAGAACTGGAGAAAAACAATATAGCTTATGACCTAAATCTTAGGTAAGAATTAGCTTTTTACTGTTTCACGCGTGGTGTTAATACAACCCCCTATTTTTAGGCTGATATGTTTTATAACTTTTCTACCATTTTTTCACATTTGTCTTTATTTATAATTTCTTTTATTAATTTACGTTATACAGGATATTTGTTTCGTGATTTATATTAACTAGTCCCGAGTTCACCCTACCGCTTTGTAATTAAATTACGTAGATCCACCCCCACATCTAGATATGGCCGAAGCACAGTCTTCACTTAGCTGGCCAGGCCAAGGCAGTATTCACAGGGCGAACGAAGAAGACCATAAACAACACAAGTACAGTATTGGCGAGATATGTTGGGGAAGGGGGGGGGGGGGGGTGCAGCCTGTCTACCAATTATTTGTTGACTTCAAACCGGTATATGACTCCGTGGAACGAAACTCGCTCTGATATGCCCAACAATTCCTTGACCATCAAAACTCTGGAGAATATTTTAAATAACCACCGAAACGCAAAGATCCTGATAAGAATTGAAATAGAGCTCTCACAGGAAGTCAATATAACACAGGACTACTACAAGGAGACGAACTATCCAAAAATGTTTTAATGTGGCCCTGGAATATGCAATAAAAATAAACGGAGTAGAGACGAGTCTACCTAACTCGAAACTAGGCACAAATATTAGCAAATACAGATCTATCGGCATACTTAGGAGAAGGCGGTCTGGCGGTCTGGACCACCTTTAAGAACAAGAGCTTTTGAAATCTTGAAAAACTAACCTCTTCAAGAAACTCTTTAGGTAGAAGAGGAAGCAAATGAAATGGGGCTAAATGTAAATAAAGAAAATAATAAAAGTAATGGTAACATCAAGATGAAGAAATAAGCAGAACATAAAGATGAAGGGCGGAAATTTCAAAACATTCATATACTCAGGAACTAACATCGATAAGACAAATAATATGGATGTCGAAGTAAGAAGTAGAATCAGCCAGGGCAATAAAACAACGGCGAGCCTAAAATTCCTACTCAAATCAACCATATGCTCACTACAAGCAAATCTTTAACTATAGAAGGTTCTAGTGAGATCAATAGTAACATATAGATGTGAGTGCTGGACGTTAACTCAAGACTAGCAAAAGGTACTACGATCAGAAAGAATGGTGTTGAGAATCATATTTGGGCAAACACGTACAGCAGATGTGTACAATATAAACATTAATTTCAAGCTGGAAGAGCTGATAAACAACAAGGTAATAGTTGGATATATAAAACCCACGCAAATACGATGACTAGGACATGTTGAGCGAAGGGATAGTATCAGGATTATCACACAGATTCTGCATGCATGGACGGAGGGAAAATAATCTTCCAAGGTTAAGATGTAGAGATGACATAGAAGAAGATCTATAGAAGCTGAACGTTAACATCTTGAGAAGACCCGCGGAAGAGTAAACGGATGGAAGAAGATTTTGTAGGCGGTAAAGTCCCTTAGAAGGACGTAAGGCCACCAGAAGAAGAAGAATATATATATATATATATATATATATATATATATATATATATATATATATATATATATATATATATATATACATATATATATATATAATAAATTTATGTTTTTTATGTGTGGTTTTTCAGAAGGAAATTCTTTCTAGGAATGAATTATATTTTTTTTAAATCAATGGCAATTATTGGTCACCTATTGAATATGAAAAAAACATCGTAACAGGTCATAAGTGTCTTTGAAACCGATTTTATTTGATGAAATCGGATCATCTATTGATACGGGACTAAAAATAACTACGTTACAGCATCAAAGGAATTTAGTTATCTACAGGGTATTCTGCGAGTCGACAACCATCGGTTAAGGATGAATCCCCAAGGTAGTTTTAAGTCGAAAATACCTTATTAAAAATGTTTCAAACTCAAAAATTAGAATTATACACGTTATAATTTTTCAGTAAATAAAACATTATTATGACAGTAAATTGGTTTGTGCTATTGTTATACCAGTGAATTGGTTTGTGCTATTGTCATCACACTTGCATGTGGATTAATTGTAGCAATTATTTCTTCTTTGACGTGATAATTGCTATACTGCTATACTGTATTTGTTCAATTTTATCGTTAATTTTCCATGTGTAAATTAATACATTTTCAAATCAAGAATATGCTAATTTTTACTTTATTACTGAGAAATTACTGAAAATAATGTATAATAATGTATAAATGATGATACATTATTCTCAATAATGTCCCCCATGCCATAGATAGATCCACAGATAAAGTAAATATTAGTATATTCTTGCTTTAAAATGTATTAATTTACACATGTCAAATTAATGCTAAAACTGCGCAAGTATTAAGCTCTTATAAGAACTATTATTGTACATATTCATGATTATTTTTTATATTACTATGCTTTTACCACTTTTATTTTTCCACAAAATTCACAGACTACCATATAGTTAAGGTAGAAATAATGTTAATAACTATTATTGTTATTACTATTATTATTATGTACTATTATTACTATTGTTATTAGTAGTAGCAACAAGCACTTATGGTGATCCTAAATACATTCCCATTAGATCTCTATTTATTATCTATCAATTCTAAAAAGCAACCCTAATAATAATGGTAATAAAACTAAGGTACCTACTGCTTCTGTGTATTTATATGTTTGAAGTTGACCGAACTCAATACTTTTCCGTTGAATGCGTTTTATTCCCTTTATTGGCGGTGGTGCGCCGCCGTTACATTCGTAATCGTCTAATTCGTGAAGTCAGCGAGGGATTTCCGGAATTTATTAACGCCATTATGATTTTATTTCGCTTGAAAAACCGTAGAGAAGGATTAATGGAAATATTTTATATGCACATTTATTGCGCTCAGTGACGGGTATTGTCGGATTTATAGGCGGTGAAGTTTTTACGGCTGGCTTAAATCGAAATCATTGCGTTTGCAACATGATAGTTACAAGTTGCTTAATTCGTTTCTAATTACGTTTTTAGTAATTCGATGAAAATATGGCTCTCTCGCGATATTGTATAAAAATGTTCAACTTTAATACATTTTACATTAATTTTCAATTGTCGACCACATGATTTTGCTTTAATGTTAATATTTCGGTCAAATTTTCGACCTTGAGATTTTGTTTAAAAAGGTTCAATTTTCTTTATTTTAAAATTTTCGATCTCATGATTTTGTTAAAATATGTTCAATTTTCTTAATGTTGAAGTTTTCGACAAATAATGAAACACGTTATAAAACACGAAACACGGTGATATGCTTCCTATCAAACTCGCACTGTAGTAGTGGGTAGTGCAAAATTATATTTATGTACAGTCCTATGTACAGTCCTATGTCCTTTATGTACAGTACAATCTCGTACAAGAAATTAGGTTACAATAGCAATTTTATATGGCAATGTCAAATTGTTTGTACTAGATTTATGTGAGCATGACTGTACTTACTTATTTTTTCAATCTCAAATATCTTAATTTTTCTGAATAATCTCAAACATATTTCAATCAGGTGTATTGTATAAAAATTTTCAATCTTTTTATGAAGTTCAACTATTCGATCTCATGACATTGTGTAAAAATATTCAATTTTCTTAATTTTCAAATTTTCGATCTCGTGATTTTATTTATAAATGTTGAATTTTCTTAAAGTTCAAACTTTCAACAAATAACAAAAGAGAAATACTTAATTGATCTGCTTCCTATTATACTTTCAGTGTACTTGTGGGTTGCTCCAAATTATATTTAAGTATTTTTAATTCTCTAATATTTAATTACTCTGAATAATCTCGAGGAATCTTTAAAATTGAAACAAATATCTTTGGAGAAAAAGAATAGTGAATTCGATCGTGATTTTTGAGATTGTTTCCTGAAATTGCTTATAGTTTAAGTCTCGTCTAGTTTTAGATCCATTTGCTGAGAATTTCAGCCCATTTCTGGGGCTTTAAAACTTTTTTGAAGTTAAATAAGTAAGTATAATTTTGGTGAAATTTTGTGTTTTTTTGTCACTATTTTATTGTTCCTATTATTTTGGCATTTTTGGGATTTGTGGGAGCTTCAAGCAATTTTTTTTTAACCCTTTCATAGGCGATGGGAATTATTAATCCCACCTAATGTAATCAATTTTATGGGCAGTGTGCTTTTATATTCCCACATACTAAATTTGCTGCCTTCTATTAGACACTTGCGCGCACTAGATAACAAAAATTGTAGAGCTCTGCGTCACTCTGTTAACAACATAACCTCTGCTAATCTCAATGTGACCGTTATTTAAGTGTGACAGAAGGAGTTAGCTGACCAATTTTAGCAATATTTATTAGACGCTTCAAGAATATGTAAGTACTAATGATTTTTCTTACAAATTTGAAACTGTAACTGTTATGATGCACTATTTAATTTGCCACAAGTCCAAATTATTTTACGATGTGTATACAGAACATGATTTTGATGGTGGGAAGTATAATTCCCACTGCCCATATTTGATCTTGAAAGTGGGAAGTATAATTCCCACTGCCCATATTTATACATATTTTCTTTTATAGTACATGGTGATATTTAAAAAAAATGTGGGACATAACGGATCCAAAACAAGCAGAAGCTGCAATGTAGTACCTATATAGTCTTCCTGATAATGAAATCGACTCTGACAATGATCAAGACGACGAAACAGAAGAAGAGTTGCAGAGTTTGGAGATGAATTCTTCTACAATTTCGAGTTCCCGTTCCAATACTCACATTACTCCTATTGATGCTCAAGAAAATCTTATTGCAGCAGTTTCTCCTGTATTGCATAATGTTGACAATGATGATGATTACGCGTATGAAGAGGAATTTCTTGATAATGAAGAATGGAGTGAGAATGCGGAGCAATTTGATAATTCAGTTTTAGATGTGCAAAAAGAAGCTCATTCTACTACAGATTTTGACAAAAATGCCAAAGAAATAGATTATTTTAATTCCATATTCGGAGTAGACATACTTCAAATAATAATTAGCGGGACCAACACTTATGCAGTTCAGGACATGATAAGGAGAAGTAATAAAAATGTTGAACCTGGTCCTTCAAATAATTGGGAGGATATCAGTATGGATGAACTACAAGCATTATTTGGCATGCTGATTGTTATAGGAATTCACGTTTTACCACAGTTATCGTGTTATTGGTCTACTGATTCATATATGGATGTTTCGCATGTTTCCCAAGTTATGACTTCCAAGCGGTATAAAAAAAATGAAAATTTGCACCTTAATAACAACAGGCATGCAGTTCCAAGAGGGCAACAAGGATATGATAAACTCCACAAAGTAAGACCTTTGATTGAGAAGCTAAATCAGTATTTTCAATCCCACTATAGTCACTCATCATATCTTTCTGTTGATGAATCAATGATTTCTTTCAAAGGAAGGTTTTCAATTAAACAATATATGCCGCTAAAGACAATAAAGAGAGGCTACGAAGTCTGGTGTTTGGCAGATTTTGCAACAGGGTATATATTTAAATATGATATTTATACTAGAAAATCAGAAAATTCAGTAACAGGCACAAATCTTGGCGAAAGGATTGTACTAGATCCTTTCATCGACAATAAATCGTAAAAAATGTGTAATAGCTTTCGACATTTTTTTTTTACATCCGTGCCACTAATGCGAAAGCTAAAAGAAATGGATGTGTATGCTGTAGGTACTGTAAGAGTTCATAGGAAAGGTTTACCAGAAATGTATAAAGATAAAACTAAACTAAAGCGTGGAGAATTTATGTTTAGAACAAAAAAATATATTTCCACAGTAAAATCGATGGATAACAAACCTGTAAATTTTATATCAAATTTTCTTTCCCCAAAAGATACTACTACTACAGATCGCAAGAAAAGGGATGGGTCAAAAGAAAATATTTTTTGTCCAAGAGTTGTAGAAATGTACAATCAAATCATGGGCGGAGTTGACAGATTCGATCAACTCCATGAGCGTTATTCGATTGGCCGAAGGTCAATCAAATGGTGGCATAGAATATTATACTATTTACTTGATGTGGCTATCGTGAATGCTTATATCTTGATGAAGATAAACAAACGTAACAAGATCGATCAGTTAACTTTTCGCGTAAATCTGGTACGACAGTTGATTTCTGGATACTCATCAAGAAAACGAAGATTCTAATCTGTCCAATTTCTGTCCAATAAGCGTGAGGTTCCAAAAGAAGTAAGACTGGTAATCGTGGGTAAGCATTTACCAAAACAACAGTTGCATTATCGAAGATGTAGATTGTGCAGCACATAAAAAGACGAAAAAAGAAGTAAATACATCTGCACACACTGTAATGTTCCATTATGTGTACATCCTTGTTTTGCCAAATTTCATGGCCAATAATAAATGGTTAAAAAATGTTGTTACTATTTCGCCTAGTAAAAAAATATAATGTTGTCATGTGGGCGGTGGAAAGTATTCTTCCCAATATGTAAGGGGTCAGGCGCAAAAATAAAAATCAGTTCATAACAATAAAGAAATAACCCATTACAATCTCCTTGAAGCAAAACCATGTGTTTTCTTAAAAAATTAAGTTCTGCCCATGAAAGGATTAAGCTTTAACAGTAAAAGTTTAGATTTCTCATTACTTATTAAAAGTTGGTATGTGATTGGACGATAATCTCATAAATACATTTTACCCATGGCGAGAGAAATGGTAGGTAATACTCGTATAAACTATGATCAAGAACTTTTGGGTTAATAATTAGCTTTTTTGTGTTTTTGGTGAAACCATCTGGAGCTTATTGACTCCGCTATCGGAATTTATCGCGTCTCCAATTTGCGGTCCTGAGGAGGAAAGTGGCCGAATTAATTCCGCACGTAAATTACACTTATCCCCGCCGTTTGGGGGTAAATTAATTTCAACGCTCCCCCTCTGGGGCCCCCCAAAACCCTTGCGCTGCGTTTTTTGGTCTGCGGCTTCGCCGGATTGTCGCCGCCGCGTTTCGGAATCCACTATCGACCTATTGATCAGCCGGAATATCGCGTAACTACGACCCAGTTTGTAGCGAGGATGTGACATTTCGGGGTGGGCTCTCTCCTGGGGAGGATCAAGGGAGCCCCATCGCGGGGCGTCACCTTACAAGGCTCAATATATCACTCTATGGATATTCATTACAAACAGCCCCCAGAAGCCCCAGCGTGCCCGCACGCAAATTCCCCCACGCCGCGCGCGCCGGGGCCCACACGGAAGCGGAAATGGGGAGCTGCTTTTTTCCAGAAACTAACTTTCCTCTTCTCTCAGTTCATTTCGTCCCACTTTGCCCGTAATAGATCGATTTCGCGTATACACTTCAGGAACGAATTTATTTCAGCCGGCCGAAGAAGGAAACGCTCTTCTTCTTAACTTTGTTTTGCAAGGCGGAATACAGCCTCTTGCATCCTGAAACTATAAATAAATCTATCGGTTTTTCAGAACCGCCGTAAACGCGATTTATTTTATGACGATATAATAACTCTAAATATTCTTTTGCTTCCATTAACTTTAATATGTAAAAAAGAAGAAAACTCTTCTTTTAACTCAAAAAATGCGGTACTACAATCAACGTTTTAGAGCAATCAACACATCACATTCACAGAGATATGAGCAAAGTCACCAGCCATTATTTTGACATTATGCGATATACTGTTTACACTAAAATTCCAGTAGCTTACTTTATGATTCCAAATGCGCCATGAATCATTTGTTGACTATTTTACAAACATTATTTTTGTTTGAACTTAATTAAAATAGGTTTCCTAATCTGCACTTATGCACGATATACTGCACCGAAATTTAATCAAGCTTACTTTCAGATCCCCTTCACTAATAATACGAGCACGTGAATCCTTGCTATCAGCTTAAGATATAATCCGCTGAGGAATAATCTGAATAAAGTGATTCAAATTTATTACTTTTAAGCGCAAACTTAGGTTTAAAGACTTTCTAATGAAGTGAATTAAGTGGGGCGTTTCTCCATAATTCTAAATTGGATTAAATTACCTGCGCCATAATGTGTTAACATTTCGCGGAATTGAAGCCCATTTGCAGCTGGGAGTGTAATCGGTCGTGTATTTACCTCGATTTGTGCGGAAATCGCTAAGATTTGCTTTGGTTGCTTTATACAAGTAGTTGGCGAAATTTTAACAACACGCTCCCTAAGTGGATTAAATTTGAAATTTTAGAAGCTGTAATGGTTTACGAATTAGGCAAGCTGATTGCTAAAGTATGGCTTTATATATGTATACAGGGTGAGTAAACAGTAAGGAACTACCTCATGAAGCCTTTATTATTACTTAAAGGAAAAAAAATTTGAACAAAAGTCTGATGGCTAATTATTTACTACAATTTGACGGTTTAATTTTTTTCTGTGACGCGTCACTTTTTGAAAATGACGTCATCGATTCTTTTTAAATAGTTATCTATTTTTTTCTAATAACAAATTTGATAGCATATAGTATAGTATAGTATTTAGTATAGTATTTATTGGTGTTAAGAAACAAAATAGTTTTACACACAGGTCAAGAAAAAATAATATACATTTTTTTTTTCTGGTTGCATAAAAAAAATTATAAAAAAATCGAGGTAAATGCACGATGACAAAATTGTAATGAATTAAATACAGCTTTGGTAAACAAATGAAACAAGTTAAACAAATACGATTTGCTAATGTTAGCTTGTCGTTATCAAGTAATGTTGTAAATTACACTGTATCTAGTACAAAGTGTTTCTCAATAATTATGGCACGTTAAACAGAAACAAAACGCACCGATTTTGATGATGACAAAGATTGATCGAAATTAGAACCAAAATGTATAAGAAAAATAGTTCGTATTTGTAAGACTCAAAATAAAACGAACTACTTTATTGAAATCATTACAAACAAAATTTAACAATACTAGTTTATCACAAAAGATGCTCACATTGCTGTCCATTAACTATGGACAACAATATGCGTCCATTACGTTAAACGTACCATAATTATTGAGACACACTTTTAAATACTATACTACTACTACTATTTTAATTTACAACCTTATTTTGAAAACTGAAACTGACATTAGTAAGTCGTATTTTTTAACTTGTATCTTTTGTTTTCCAAAGCAGTCTTTATTCTTTCACATTTTTTCATCAGGTATTTAACTCTATTTTCTAATAAATGTTTGTTATGCAACTTTATGGTATTTGTAGATATTCGTAAAGAGAAAAACACATGCTATCAAATTTGTTAATAGAAACAATTAGGTTACCATCTAAAAAAGTATCAATGACGCAATTTCCAAAAAGTAAAGCTTCGCTAAAAAAAAGTATCCGTCTAATTGTGGCAAATAATTAGCCATCAGACTTTTGTACAAAACTAGTTTTTCTAAAAACTATAATAAAGGCTCCAGAGAGGTGATTCCTTACTTTATACTCACCCTGTAAAAGCCTACAGCACCGGCTGTGTAAGCCATTGAAAATAATAAAACATACCGACTTGTTATTCATTGAAAATTGATAAATAATTATCATTAATCGATTATTCCATATACAAAAGAAAAATACTCAATTGCCAGCACGTGTGCAAGACAGAGCATAATCGATAACATTTTTTATGACAAAAATTTACTCTGCAGCCCATTTTCAAGATGCAAAAAGTCATATTTCGCAACGATATTATGACAATGTCTACGGGTGGCCAAGAATATTCACGGTATAATAATTGACACATCAATATTCTGTTAGTTATCATGCTAATAATCATGAATCAAAAATGCCAATGAATATTCATGAAATTTGCGATTGCTTATGGATAAAATATCTGGAAATTCTGAAAGTTTTATATATTGATTTTTGTGCCTACATACCCGTATGTATAATCTCATACTGGTATGTGAACTGATGGGACCCGATAAAAACAAATTACAAATCCGCATCAAGATTAAGGGGTTGGATTACAAATCCGAGCGTTAATTGTCTTCGTGGCAGTGCTCACAGTGGAATTTATCATGTGGTCAAATACCGGAGTGATCCTTTTAACTACTCCAGAAACCGCCGATCTATCAACTGTTTTGTTAGGTACGCATTTTCCGGGCATAGTCAGCATTCTCAGCAATATGTTTATCCCGCTGGGGAACGCCGCTCGTGTCTACCACAGTTGAAGCCGCAAAATGTAAAATTGCTTATTTGCGAATATATTATAAAATACGCAATGGCCATTTTTATGTTGCAGCATACAAACTCAATTTAGAATGAAATCGAATTGTACATCTATACAGTGGAAATAATAACAATAGTAATATTAACAACATAATACTAGCCATAATAATATCAATTATAATTATACAAGCAATAATAATAGAAAAAAAATACAGACATGTGATGTAAAAGATGCCTGAAATGTAAATTGTGTTTATATTGTTGTTTATGTGCTGATTACTGACAAAATAATGAAAATATCGGTCACGTACAGTTTCTTCACCAACCATACTTCTAATTTTGGCATTTAGTTTTTTTTTTATCAATTGGAAACTTTCTTAATAATTTCAGTTTTCATATTTGTAAATTTCTGGTAAGTGTCAACATTAAAACACAAATTTCTTAACATTGCATTCATTGTAATTTTTTTACTATTGCATTTTTTTTTTGTGAAATAACCCTTTACAAATGTACAAAATTCCAATGTGGCCCTTCTGCCAAAAAGTTAAGCGAGCGCTGGTGATAAATTTTAGATAAATGCGTCACTATGACGCATGGAAATTTACTTGTAAAATGTGTGTATTTGACAGTATCATTGTCAATGATAACTAAAAATAACTTTAAAAAAAAGGGAACAAAATTGATTTGAAAATTAAAAATTTTATATTCGATTATCAAGAAATAAGTATGAAATTTCCAAATAATTTCCAAAAATAACATTTTTAGAATTGGCACTAAATATTGCCCAACAATCTGTTAACAAAACAATTTTCAAAAAGTAGTTTTTGGCAGACCTGTGTAATTTTAAATGTGATGTGATAATTATTATTGTTACAATACCACCTATATGTCGATGTTCAGTTTACAAATGTATTAGTGCTATTTAACCCATGCAATTTTAGATACAAAAAATATTTCATTATGACCTATTTAAGCACTATTTAATCAAAGTATTTTTTAATTTACAAAGTTAATTGCAATAAAGGTTGTGTGTTATGTGTTCATTGTGATGTTCTACTCAGAGTAAATAACAGTTTTCAAACAGTCATAAAAGCGTTGTAAAAACCGTTAAATTTTTTATAAAAAAATAAATTAGAAATTTTAATTTAAATTTATATTAACTTTAGCTTTTGTGCCAAGCCGTCGACGTAATTTTTTAAAGTCTTTACGCATGAGAGGCCAATATTCGAATAAATTATTTATTAACACACATTTTGCACATGTTACTTTGCTTTAAAAAATGTGTGGTTTTAGTGCATAAGTAGTTAGTTTTTCTGTAAAATTCTCTAACATCACAGTGTCGTTCCTTTGGAGGGGAACTGAAACAGGCGATCCAGTGTACTATTAAGATGTAGGTGTACTTTAAATAACCCGATATGGATAAAGCGAAATACATAAAGGCAAAATATCCAAGTATGGTAGATCAGTCCTTGGCGACGTTATTTAGCCACAGCAGCAGAAATATGCCGTCGTTAAATAAAACAAATAAATAAATAACAAAATGAAACCACATTTCATATCTAGAATTTATTTTAAAACTGTTCAAACAGAAACAATAACCAGGGCCAAAAGCAGTAAAAGATGTTTATGTTTTTAATATAAGTACTTGACTTGTTGATCAGATCTTGATTTGATCTCTTAATATGTAAGATTCTTATTAAATATAATTAATATATAAATAAATTCAGTGATAAGAAAACTCTCATAAATATTGACACTGGATCATAAATTAGGAAATCTACTTAAAATTCGGGAGTCGAAATCTTAACTCATAAATGAATTCTGTGATAAAAAATCTAATTCTTTTTAATATTGACACTGGATCAAATATAAGGAAACCTACTAGAAATTTGGAAGCGGAATCCTGACTCGTAACAGTTAAGTGTTCATGCTGAAAGAAATATATGGTTACTTCGTTAATTGTATTCCTTAATCAATATTTATACAGCTTTCCAATGATCCTTCAATATACATTTCGTTAAAACGAATATTTGTTATCAACAGTTGATTTTTTCCATTATAAATTTACCAACCGTCAATATATTAATATCATCATGTGGACACAATCTAGCCATAAAAATAATAATAATATTAATAGTATTAGTGCCATCTTTTTTGATGGCACATTATATTTTCATGAATCATCAATACAACTTTTAGCCAATTTCTGAAATGTATAAAATGTGCTATAATCGCCTTAGATATTTGTACATTTTGATTTTATAATTTAAAAAAAAAAGAAGAAACAGGTGCAACGTTGCCGTTGTTACGTTGAAAGTTATTCGCATTGTTATAAAATTTAACGAAAAATTATGGAATTGGTATAAAATTTAAAAAAAAACCTTATTATAAGAGATCAATGAAAGAATTTGGGTATGCAAGTATCCAAGCAATGTGCCAAAATATGCACAATATTTGGAGTCACGTTGCATATACAGGATGTTCTGAAACAACGATCGAATTTTGCTATTTTCAAATGGCTTAAAGTTATTGAGATTGATCGTTATTTACCTATTAAAAAGTATTATTAGATTATAGTTTATATGCTACCATTGAATAGCTCATTAGATGAGCACTCAGAATATGATGATATATACAGGGTGTTCCATTTGAAAAAAAATTGAGTTTGTCATTTGAAAATAGCAATATTGTATCGTTGTTTCAGAACACCCTGTGTATTCTACGTGACTCAAAATATTTTGTATGCTTTGGCACATTGCTTAGGTACTTGCATACGGATAATCTTTCATTGGTCTCTTATAATAAGGTTTTGTTGAATTTTTTTCCACGTCCAAGATTTTTCGTTAAATTTTATTAAAATGTGAATAACTTGGCAATGTGGCATCTGTTCTCAAAAAATAAACATGGTTTATGAATCCCATATGAAGCAGATTCTAAAAATGAAATTATATACAGGGTGATCATTTTATAAAGAGACCAAATTTTGTGTCCCGGATTTATGGTACACTCTGTATACTCGAAAATAATTTTCACTGTCACGCACATCAAGTGTCCAATAACTTCCAATCAGATATTTTCCTATATTTTCATTAGTCTAGCAGCAATGGTCCGAGCGAGGATATGTGGCCACCCTGTATAAGAAAATTAATTAATTATATTTTAAGGAAATTCGGTACCATTTCAGAAATTACTGAAAAATCTGCGTAAACTTTCGTAGAAATTACTGGTGACTTTACTTGCAAAATGTGACATTTTTATAAACTGTAAAAATAATTTGTAAGTTTATTCCCACAACAAGAGCCAATTATAATATATTATTATAAATTTGTGGAGGCTGTTCCAAATATCTCAACAACGTAAAACTCTGAAAGATGTCTTTTCTTTAAAACGTTTAAAGAGTTGCAGTTTTAATCCCCACTGAGATACTAAAATCCATTGTACAGGAGTTATTACAAAGTTTCATTAAGAATTTCTGATATTTTCTGCAACTTGCATACATTTTGTGCCATTTGGTTTCCTTTTTAATTCACTTTCAGTAAGTGTTTTAGATGTTTAATTCATTACATTTTCAGGAAATTGGGGAAAACTTTAGAAAGTAGTCTTGACTTTGGTAAAATTTACTGGCGACTTATAGTAGCTTTTCTACTTGTAAAATTTTGACATTTTTATAAATTTTCAGTAATTTTCATAAATATTCTACAATTCCAAAAAAATGTTAGTACCTATTATAGTTCTATGATCATATATGTCGATATATTAATCAAATATATAGATACGGGCAAAATGAGGTCAGGCCCACCCGGAATTTACAAAATTCCAATGTGGCCCTTATTCCAAAAAGTAAAGGTGATAAATTTCAGACAATGTAACAAAAATTACACAAAAAATATGTGTTTTTTAGTCACTGAATGTTAAAACTAACTTTTTGTTTTCAAAGTGAAAAAGAATATAAGAAAAAATAAAGTATCATATTTAATATATATTTTTTATTGAAAGGGAGGGAATACATTGTCTCTATTTCATATTATATATTAACATCAATTGATACCTGTGGTATCGCTTAGATTCTTGCTGGATTCTTATCTTTTATTGATTTTTTATCAAATTAATTTCACTGGAACTTTCATTGATTTTTGCGGCTCATTTATAAGTACTGATTTTGCAATTGTTATAACTTACATCTTCTTACATACGTTTTATATACTCTTGTTTTTATGGCCTTATTTTTTTTTCTTATTTCAAAATATTTCGGCTATTAAATAACAATTGCAATATTTCATCATACCTTACTCTTTAAGCAAAATTATATTATTTCATAATTCTCTTCGAACGAAGGGCAGAAAATTCTTTGAACCAGCCCAAAAATACTCATGCATCACGACTACTTGATTATTAATTTTATTACAATGACGCTCCTGTTTTGAAATCTTACAACAATAGCTTTGCATGGACTATTTGATAAATTACTAATAATTATGCATCAATTCAGCCATCCTCTTAATATGGCTGAAAGATAGCCGAAACTAGTCTTGTAAGGTGAAGAAGACATAAAAAAAATAATAAAAACAACAGAACATCTTTACATTTAAACATATAAACTTCCAGAAAGTACTTCAATATAGAAGGAAGAAAACCATAAAAAATATAATAATAACGTATCGAAAATGGATGAAATTAAAACACTTATTTAAACTTAAACTTAAACTTATTTTTTTAATTAAAATATATGAGAAATATTACTTGTTCTAATTCATACGTACCAATTGAAACTTATATAAAAATTATGTATTTTTAGTCACTGGATTCTATCTATTTGTTCCTTGAAATTTCAATTTAATGATAAAATATTGGCAAAAATAAGCGGATTTTAAAAATACACTTTTATTGCATCACATCTGGTTTTTGAATGAATAGCAATTAAACATTTCCCCCAGCATGTTGTATTTACAATTTATACACTCAAGTGTATATATTTTGAGGCCGCGTTAATTACTTTCTGGCCCGCAGTTATATCTGATTTAGATTTTATTGTCAGTTAAAGCGACCCTCTGTGCAAAAAAATTAATTTCCTGAGCGAAATTTCCACTTGCATTGTCAGCGGAGCGTCCGATAGCAATGCACGCTTTATTTTTTCGCTCGACGCGGCTAACGATGTTTTCATTATGGTGGAGGTGCTGCCACAAAACGCTCGATAACGACGCTCGTGTACAATTCCCGGCGTAATGCCCGTGAATTCACGGTCCTGGTGTGCAGAAATTGATCAATTTATTGTTGGAGCTGTGCGAATTCGCGAGTCTGAACTGGATTATTGATCGGGATTTAAACTGCATGAATTGTCTCCACTGCAGCTGGATGGCATTTTCCTAGAGTATGTTTCTATTGAAGCGGAATGATGTGCTGAAAATACAATAATGGAGACTACATTCCACAGTTTATAATTTAATTCAAATTTATTCTATTTATAATTTATTATTACTAGTAATAATAACAGTCTTAGAGCTCCCCGACCTGTGAGGCAATTGCTTGCCCTCAAAATCGGTTAGAGATAAAAACAAAGCTAAAAAATTAATTCAATTTCATACAAAAAATATAGCAAAACAAAATTAACAAATACTTAAATAAACAATATGTAATATTGTATCTAATATACAAATAATTTCCCCTTCAATTATAATCATTATAATTATTATAATTGAATGAATTTGATATAATTTTTAATTTTATTAAAAATGAAAATATATCTAAAACTATGAGAAATGAAATATTTTTAGTTTTTTTTTCTCTTGTGATTGTAAAATTTGGGAGATTCCAGTTCAAATCTATAGTTGTAGTATAATTATCTCGTCAATCATAGCAAACAGATTTTTTGCTTTACCTAAATAGGGAATGATTTTGTTTCTCAAGTAAGCCATTCAATTTATGAATTCCGTTTTTACGATTTACCTCTCAAACCCTTATCATTATTTATTTAGCAAATAAAAATAAAAGCAAAACAAAATAAACAAATACTTAAACTTAAACTTAAACTTAAACTTCGTGATAAAATTGACATGTTTCATAATTTACAAAATTTAGAATTCATAAATTTCCTTGATGCATTCAATACAGAAATAGTGCAATCGTCTTGTATTAATTAGCAATATTTAATATAATTCTTTAATAAAACTTAATTCTGAAATTAAACAGGTTTGTATAACGCTGTGCGTCAGGGCATTTACCGATCAAAGCGGCGCCCACGTAATTTAAGAATATTTGCTTAATTTATTAATGTAGCATTTTTGGCATTAATTTTATAACCATGAATAATTAGAGGCTCTCGCGTTTTGTCGGAAATTCGTTCCCTCCACAGCAAGTTTAATGGAAAATTAAGTCTCTTTAATTAATGCAAGCTTTGTAGAGTTTCACAAGAAGATTCAGAGTTTGGCGGCAAATTTATACTACAAATGTTTAGAACATATGTAATTATTATTAAATAATGAACACATTTAAGGGTTATACAAGCTGTGAGGATATATCCATTAAACCATAGTTTTATCAATTTTTATTACTTATTTTGGTTATTTTAGTCCAAAATGTCAAACAAAATATCAAAAATATTAGAAAGCGAAATTTCAAAATTTCATACAAGCTTTCTAAATCAGAAGAAAGTGGAAAAGTTAACCATTTTATTGAACGTGCAGAAAACATTGTCATATTTTTAAAATATTCAAATAAACTCTGTTCCATTTTTATTTTTAACTAAGTTGGCTCTGTTATGACAGTATTGTTGGCCAATGTAAAAAGTCACTAGACTTGAAAAAATAGGTTATATTTAAAAAACAGAGGCTATGTTTTATGACAGTGGGCAATGTTGCCATCACATTGAGTATCTATTGAGTATTATACATTCACGATCTTTTTGCAACCTAGTTGGCTGGGTTGAATTTTTGTCACGTTGGACAAACTGATTCAGTGATGCAATGGAAATTAATTATCTTTTTGTGTCGACGTCTATTAGATATGTGCTTCCTACCACATTGTCAGATTTGATTTTTTTTCACTACTAGCTTTCATCTCTAATAATTAATACTTTACATCTGGCAGCAATGTTATTTAAAAACATTAACCTCAAATTGAAAACAACTTGACCTAAAAAAAATTGACAAATTCCATTGAGGAATTCAGTAATTTCCGAAACACTACCTACAAAATTACTGGATATTCATAGACGCAAAAACTATTAGACATGTGCTTCCTACCACATTGTCAGATTTTATAATTTTGTTCACTATTAGCTTTCATCTCTAATAATTAATACTTTACATCTGGCAACAATGTTATTTAAAAAAATTAACCTCAAATTGAAAAGAACTTGACCTAAAAAAAATCTGTTTCTTTAACGTTTAAGAATGTTTTCACTGTCCGATCATTTTTGTTGGTGTTCATGTGTAAAACTTTAAAAATTGAAACCACAGCCTTCTTAGTTAAAAATAAAAATGGATCATAGTATACGTATGCTGAAGTTTCAGCAGTCCTCATAACATATGATGAGTCTCAATAAAGTTACACAAAATTTTATGAAGTTTATGTTTATGTTTAAGTTTTATGAAGATTAAAAATTTCCAAATTATACAATCAAAATATCAAAAGCAGTGGAAGGTAAATTTGAATTACTATATACAGACGTTCTCAAGCCGAAGAAACTGAAAATTAGAGAAAAAAAATTCACGACCTCTGATTTAAAGAAATAAAATATTCATAATATTTTTTAAGATTGTTTTTAAGCCCTAATTCGTAGACCTAGTAGCAACATCGTCGTAAGTAAACAACAAATATATACAATTGAGGTGCCCAGTTACAAATATGGACGTCTCCATGTTAACAGTTTTGTTAATAATTTTTTTGTTAGCCAGAGTAAATGCACGAATGTCCATTTCTGAAATTTCTTTTCTTAGCATACATTATGTATTAAAAAACAAAACAGTAATTTTTCACCAGCGTTTTTTTTTGCTGTGAGTCATCTACTGAAAATTACTGTATTGTTTTTTAATTCATAATCTATGCTAAGAAAAGAGATTTCAGAAATAAACATTCGTGCATTTACTCTGGCTAACAAAAAAATTATTAACAAAACTCTATTCAAGTCGGAATATACACGACAAATTTAAAATAATTTTTATATTAATCAATGAATTTATTAAATTGGTATTTATTGTACTGGTGTTTATTGTATTGGTATTGACAGTACGGGTTAGTAGAGAGAAACCATCGGGGCGATACTATGGAAGTATTCGTCGAGGAGAATGAATTCGTCGTACTGAACACACAATTCAAGATGCCCCCAAGGAAACTCTACACTTGGAAATCCCCACTCAGCAGGCTAGACCGCCTCATCAGAAATCAGATTGATTTCATACTCATAAATGATTCCGAAATAGTTGCACTTGTGCTAAAACATTCCCCGGTGCCGATATTAACTCCGACCATGTGCCAGTGGTTGGGGAACTTAAACAATGGGGATAACACTAACAAATACACATGAGAATACTGAAGGATCTTAACATCAAAAGAGAGGTAGAAAAAAAACTAAACGAGAAAATCAATAAAGAAATGGATGAAACTGTGTCAGTAGAGCAAGAAATAGCAGTTCTTAATCAAATCATCCAAAATACCAAGAAAACACATATGATGGAAGGAGAAAAAGAAAAGAAGAAGAAATCATGAATGACAAACGAGATACTAATATTAATGGAGCAGAGACGAAAACAAAAGTACAACCATGAAGAATACAGAAAAATAAACAAGACAATTAGACAAGAAATTAGAAAGTCCTAAGAAATAGAAAGAGCGGAAGCATGTCAAGAGATAGAAGAGCTGCAAAAAAGATATGACGATTTTAACAGGCACCCAAGAATTAGAGAACTGCCAGGCAGAACAAGAAAAAAGGACTTTGGAAAACTGGTGAACAACGACGGAAAAATCATCATAAACTTACAAGACAAGAATAAAACGTGGAGGGAATATCTCAACAAACTTTTTGAAGATGAAGAGAGAATAGCAACACCAATCATCGAAGAAAATACGGGACCACACGTCTTGGAAGCGGAAGTGAACGTAGCAATAAAATCAATGAAAGATGGGAAGGCGGCGGGGCCGGATGACATACAAGTTGAAATCCTGAAACTGTTAAGTGAGAAGCATATCAAAATACTCACCAACATATTCAATAGATTAGTGTGGACACAGACACAACCATGTGATTCGGGAAGATCGCGAGATACCTTTAATAATCATGCATGCGTTATTGCGGATATTTCAACATCTTTAAATAGTTCTATTTTTTATCATATCACTTTCCCGTAGTTAAATGGAGTGTAAAAGCATGGTAATAAATGATCTAAGAAACTAGAGACATACGTGCATGTATAACAAACCCACGTAAATAAACTTCGTAGACACAACCATTTTTAAAATGTTCATTGAATGAATAAGAGAATTTACAAATTCATTATATGAGTACAGAATATACAACTCCGGCAGCATACCAGAAGAGTGGTTGAAGTCGGCATTTATCGTATTACCAAAGAAAGTAGGAGCAGAATGGTGCGAGGAATATAGAAGTATTAGTCTCATGAGTCGCCTCCTCAAAATATTTCTAAAAATAATACACAAGAGAATTTATAAAAAGTATGAAGAACAAATCTACGCAAATCAATTTGCATTCACTAACGCTGTAGGCACCAGGGAATCGCTTTTCTCGGTACAGGTGCTCTTCCAAAGATCTAGAGTCGTAAACTGCGATATCTACGTATGCCTAATTGACTATCAGAAAGCGATTGATCGGGTGCATCATCACAAGATGATAGACATCCTAAATCAAGTGGGAATCGATGCCAAAGACCTCCAAATCATCACTAACTTGTACTGGAACCAGACCACATCCATGAAAATTGGAAACAAATAGAAGACATTGAAATTGCTAGAGGGGTGTTTTCTTTCTCCGATTCTGTTCAATTTATACTCCAAGCAGTTATTTAAGGAAGCGTTAGAAGCCATAGAAGAAGGCATTTTACTGAACGGAGCTAGATTGAATAACTTCCAATATGCCGACGACACAATGGTATTCGCTGACTCTCTTGAAGGACTCCAAACACTATTGAACAGAATTGTAGCGGCTAGTGAAAAATATGAACTTAATATCAATAGCAACAAAACAAAATTCATGGTCATAAGCAAAGAAAATATAGCCAATGTAAATCTCTAGGTTCACAATCAACAAATAGAGAGAGTGAGACAAACAACATACTTAGGTACACTTGTGAACGAAAACTGGGATAATAGTCAAGAGGTGAAAAGTAGAATTGGGAAAGCTCGAGCTGGCTTTAATACAATGAATAACCTTTTCAAAAATCACGAACTCCATCTTGATATCAAAGTACGCATGTTGAGGTGCTACATATTCCCAATATTACTTTACGGAGTCGAGTCCTGGACACTAAATGAAGCAACAACGAAAAAGATTGAAGCCTTTGAGATGTGGCTATATCGACGTATCCTGCGGATACCTTGGAAAGACCGGGTAATAAACATCGAAGTCCTCCGCAGGATGAAGATAGAGAAGGAGATCATGGACACCATCAAAACCCGCAAACTCCAATATCTAGGCCACATCATGCGGAACGAGGACAGATACGGTATGTTACAAGCCATAATTCAAGGCAAGATACACGGCAAACGAAGGCCGGGATGGAGGAGAATTCCATGGTTGCAGAATCTCAGACGTCGAACGAGCTCTTCAGAATAGCAACCAATAACGTGAAGATAGTCATGCTTATCGCAAACATCCGAAATCGGATATGCACATGAAGAAGAAGATGCATAATGTGCATAAAGCATAGTTTTAATATTTAAATATAATTCAAAGTACGATTGCAAACGGCAAGACCTAATTTAAGCAGTGTGAAATTTCGCCATTGTAATAAGAGACCTTCACAGCTTAGGAAAGCGCAAATATTTTAATCTCCCTCCGTGGAATCTACACAAACAGCTTTTAAACTACTTCCAAATGACCCCAATTTACCATCGAACCGTGCCCCCGCTGTGTATACATTATGGTGGAGGCGCAGGATTACAAATGTATCTCACGAAACGGAAGGCCCAACAAAAGACTTCCGCATCCTCCGCCACTCTCCCAGGTTTCGGCTTCTCACAATAGACACACTTATTGGATTAAGCATACACTTCGCTTTTTATTAACATCCGAACCATGCGGGCCGCAGGGATGGACGTTCGGTTTAATTGAAGTTTTTTTGCGCGCGGGGAGTTTAATGCATGGCTGGGGCTAATGCGTGCGGGGGATGATATGAAAGGGGGGAAAACTGCGGGGCTGTCCGCGCGGTGCTTTTTGCAAGTGTTTTTCTGCATGAAAGCGGGGGGAATTTGATACCCGCTGTTGGCGCCCTGGCAGTTTTCCTTGAGGCAAGGCGGCTTGCGGCTGACGGTTATTATTCAATTGGGATGCGGAATTATTTCGTTTGGGGGAAATGAATCGGCAAACTCGTTATTGAAATTTGATTTGGTTGGCGGTGTAGCGTTTCGATATCTGACTCTGTTTGCATTCGAAGTGAGTCAATAATATTAAATTTGGTGACAAGCAAATCAGAAAAGCTGTACCGATTTATTAGCAATAGCAGCAATATGTGACATATTTTATACCAAACGTGTTACACACATTTTTACTTATTACGCTACTTATACAAGCACAAATTAATTAACATCAAAGTCCCGGAGCTTTGGAGGGGGACTGTAGCTGGCGATCCTGTTAACTACTAAATTCGCATTAGATAATCCCACATGGAAGAATAGACATCCTTGGAGACACATACTAAATTATTAGTGAATTGCGAAGTGACATCGAATTTACAGTCTCCGTAGGATTAGCAGGCAGTATCAGTATCAGTACATGCATAGTATTATGAAAAAATTGAAGGAACTATGTTACACTTATAAAATTCTTCCCGTACAGCTAAGGTCGAAAATGTTTAACATTCCATACAATGGCTAGTAATTCCTTCTCGATGGTCCTGTAGTTTGTCTCAGCTTTGTTTAAAATGCAAAAGGCGTATGCAATTAGCAAATCACAACCGATAGTACCCTGTGAGAGTATACTACCCAAAGCAAAATTGCTGGCATCTGTAGTCACGAGGAATTCCTGTGAAAAATCAGGATATTTAAGTATTGGCGGTTGCACATGGCTTCTTTGAGAGTTTCAAATGATTCGGTACAACACCAGTTAAATTTTATATAATTTGTTAGCAGTATTTCATAGGCTCAATAATTTTGTCAAAATATATCTGCGATTATTGTCGGCAATCCCTAAGAACTTCATGTCTTTAGATTTTTTGGTATAGGAATAGCTATTTGTAAAAAAAAAAAATGGATTTCCTGCGTAATGCACACATGATTTTTTCGACTATAGTTTTGAAAATGAATTAAATTTGGATAATTTTAACATTTTAAATTTATTTCTAAATTTAATAGCGGAGTCAACATTGTTATGCTTTCGTTACTATGGAGAAACATTTTTTTTTTTTTGTAAAAAAAAGTTTGTGAAGGCGTTTAAGTTGTTCGTTCGAGTAAATTTACGGCAATTTTATTAAAATTTCTGATACAAGTGAATCGTCTAATGTTTAAGAATCGGCTGCATTAGTTGTTGAGTCTCAATTACCAGTGAAATCAAAGGAAAAGTATGCTAATGCTTATCGACAATTTGATGATTGGTATAAAGAAAAACGAGCGAAAGAGATCAATGAGGAAGGTTTCTAGCATATGTTCAGCAAAAATCCAAAGCTTATAAGAGTTCTACATTATGGAGCATTTACTCGATGCTGAGGACAGGATTGTCCTTGAAGAAAAATATCGATATAAAGCAGTTTATAAGTTTAATTGCTTTTTTCCACTCTCTGCATGGTAAGTACACTGTTGTAACATTCATTTGATGGAAGTAAGCTCCACTTACCGATTAAGCTGTGGTTACTATGAACAAAGGGAAGTAAGTAAAAAAATTCATCCCTCAGGTAGGTAAGTAACATAATTTCAATAGCGTTATTTCTCTACCACCACTCTTTAAATCACTTATACGCATTTTGATAACGCCCATTCGACTTCTCCGGCAGTAGGAAGGAACAGGCAGCATCTGCAGCCTCTTAAATTGTCATTTCTTGTTTATTTTCATTGGAATTCATTTTACAACTGAACGAATGCAATTTCTGATATTCTCACTTTGTTTGAAAAATAACCTTAGCAACCAAAGCCGTACTGACATTTTGTTCAAGTTGCGAAAATAAATTAATCAAACATAAACAATTTAACCAACTTCAGGAGTGGAAAAACCGTTACAAGCAATTCGAGAGGTAAGTTTTGACCAGTCTCGGACTTTATTGCTAGCCCTCGCGGTCGCTCGGGCGTAAACTCGACCTCGACTGGTAAACAATACCCTCCCTTAATGCTTAAATAACTATTATTAAACGAAAGTCAGTGGGACATTATTCTAAGACATGTAGTGTTTTTACAAAATTAGAAATAGAAAAATTCCTAAGAGAGGGAGATCAGAGAACCTACTTAATGATGAAAATTTTAAATTTGAAATTAATCAAAATATTACAATTTTGTTTAAATTTTAGGTAGTCTTGGCTGTTGCTGTTAGTGGAGCGTCTCGACGAGAAGAACTAGCCTTTTTGTTAAGTACTAAACATCAAGGACATGGGGTCATTTAGTTTGATTGATATTCCTAACACAATGGCCAACCTGTGAAGAGAATTTACTATTTCCAGTGGGAACATAGAAATGCGGATCTGCTTGAAATATTTCGCAAATATACTTCTCTTCGTCCCTCATCAATTGAAACTACAAGATTTTTCTTGGGATATCGAAGCGGAAAATGTACGAGGCAACCTGTTGGAATCAATAGTATTGGAGGCATGCCTAAAAAATTTCAGAATTGTTGAAGTTACCGAATCCTTCCAATTATCCGGGGGAATTGCTTTAGAAGAACGTCTGCCACGATACTGGTTGATGCAGGAGTAGACATTACTACTCTTATGAAGCATGTCTTCTCTGGATAAGCTAGATGGAAATCTTCAAATGTGGCAGAAGGATATATTGAGAGCTCAGTTGGAAATAAACTTCAAATAGAAACGAAAATATTGGGCAATAAAGAGGAGGTTAAAGTAAATAATAACCTTATTTCTACTTCCACAAAGACATTTCTGGAATTTCATTCACGAATTGTGAACATGTTTCTGTTAAGATTTATAATAATGATAAAAAATAACATGTACAATTTCAATAATTTGACTTATAACTTTTAATATTGAAATATTATTTCCGCACTTGTTAGGAAATATTCCACTTTTCCTAACTCAAATTAGTATTCAAATGTTAAAGTTTTCAAACTCTAGTAGAAAATAGTATATTGTAATAAGAGTGCGGAAAGGGCTTCATTGCAAAACGAGTATGAAAGTTGGAGCACGAGCGCCAGCGAGTGCTCCATTCATACGAGTTTTGCAATGGCCATTTCCGCAAGAGTGTTACATGCTATTTTTTCTACGAAAGTGTAGAAAACTAAAGATTAATGTAAATTTAATCATTAATTTAAAATAAATGTCATTGTCATTAATTTAAACGTCAGAAAATTTATAAATCGCTTGTCACCAAATCGAGACTCGAAATTTATACATTAATACTGGAAGTAGAAGAATATCAATAATGGATTCCGATAGTGACGATATAACAAACACTCCGCCGGAACTTGCGGCCATTGCATCCACAGTTTCGTCCGATTTATTGCCTCAAAAATCAAAAGAGAGGTATTGGAGTGCGGAAAGTGAGTGCGGAAAGCACTTTCCGCACTCATATAAGTGCGGAAAGTACTTTCTGCACTCCTTGTAACAAATACCAACTTTCAAGGTTAAATTTTATGACAAAGAACGTGTCTTTCAACACTTTCGTAGAAAAATTACTTTATCGCAACTATTTTGTTTGGATCTGGAAAAGTACCATCTTCAGTAACAATATGACCCAGACAAAATAATTCCGGGCGTAAAAATTCGCACATATTATGTTGTAACTTGAGATTGTTAATTCGCAGACGTTAAAAGACTCGTTTCAATCTGATATTCAAGTGTATTGAGCGTTTATGACATCCATGTCATAAATGCATCCGACATTCGAATTGTGATGCTGTCAAGTAACATACCTACAAGATCTTGGAAACGTTTTGTGATACGCAATACACCTGATTATGTTCGTCTACGTCTTCCCGTAAATTACTATATCATCTAGATACACGAGACAATGCATTTCACCTGATAAAACCTAATTAATCATTTGATGAAATATCGCAGGTGCACCTTTCAACGAAACACATTCGATTAAATTGATATTGACCGTTACTGCTAGAAAATTCAGATTTTTCTTAACTTCGTCTAACATTGAAATTTGATGATGCAAGGTGTAAGGAACTAAAATACTTTGAATTTCCCAATTTATCGAGAATTTCGCATATATTTGGCAAGGGATGAACAAATCCGACAGGTTTTAAATCTTTAATTTTTCAAGTCTACGACTCTGCATTTTTTATTTCCGGATTTATCAGTTTTCTTAGGGACCACTGGAAGAGGTGAGTTAACGGAGACTTTGTATATTAATTTCGTCCTGTTGGTGGATATGTAACGGATATGGCTTTATATTGATATTAATGTTGTCCGTCAATGAAATATTATGAACTGCCGCGTTGGTAAAAGAGAGTTTATCGCCCTCGAGAAAAAACTCGTTCGTTATTCGTTCGTCTAAGGGTCAAACATTATGTTTACCAGTGTAATAGCAATATTTATAAACTTTAAAAAAAATAAAAAATAAAAGTTATCATTTTTTAAGTGCAAAAAATGGAATATTTTTTTAATAGATACAAAATAGGCGAGCATTGTTTAAACTTAATTAGTACTTGCGCAAAAGTTTTGCGACTGACGTTCTGTAATTATTCGCCACAATTAGAACAATTTCAACCATTACTGTAATAGTTAACGTCATTTTACCTGTGCACATGGTACTTTAGTGACAAACATATTACAAATCAAAAAATTAAACTAGAAAACCAGATTTTAACGCGATTTATATATTTTATTAGAAGTGTGAAATGCACACAAGGGAAAGATAAAATTACAAGTAGAACGTAATAATAAACTGTAAATTATATCTTCAATTTAAGAACGTCAATTTTAAATTTTTTCAGTTTTTACAAATTTCTATTAGTAATTTGAGACAATGCAGGACTTTTTTGCATTCTTTATCCTCTAAAATGCATACCAAAAAAGTTGCCCATTTGTTACCCATTATTCTGATCACACTGTACATACATGGTGGTCACTTTTACGACGCCCACCATTAGGATCTATTAAACGGAAATATATACAAAGTTGGTCAAATAGGCTAAAAGTTTCTTATTGCTTGGGCCTTTTATGCGTTTTAATATTCCGAAAAGAAATCCTGGATATCTTGCATAGTTCCTGAAATATCGCTGAAAACCCGAAAAAGTGCACTTTCCTTTTCCTTTTATAACTTTTTTATTTTTGAAGGAAATTTTACGAAACTTGGCACTCTTACATTTTTCGATGTGAGCTTCCTGATGACAGTGCCAAGCATTTTCTGAGCCAACTAGACGCCCAAATTTTCATAGTTTACTTTTGATTTTCTAATGGCCGCCATATTGGATTTTAATAGCATTTAAAAAAGCGAAAATTTTCGATTTTAACCATGTACAACACATGGGTTTTCTGACATTTTATACGATTCCACAAACGCCGAAAAGTTGTTGGATCTGGCTGTTTCGGGATACAATTCGCCATAAATTCTAGATGTGACTGTGGCATTTATGTAATTCCTTACGTAGAGATTGGACATGTCAATTTTTTCATGTTGATGATAATATCTTGCTATTTTTACTAATCTAAGATATTATCTAATTTTTTGCACTTTATACACAATCAAATTACTCAGAAGTTATTTTCTTTGTATGAAGAAATGTCAAAATGGTAGTTTGTTATTTTCCATGGCAACTTAATTTTTAGAGCAGTCCACAGCAGTTTGATCTTTGCAACAAATTTTTAAATTATCGATTTTTGGTGTTAATAGTGTCAGATTGCCCATGTGTTATACATGGTTGAAATTGGAATTTTTCACTCTTATGAATGCTATTAGAATTCAATATTGCGGCCATAAGAAAATCAAAAGTTGACTATGAAAATTTGGGCATCTAGTTGGCGCAGAAAATGTTTGGCACTGTCATCAGAAAGCTCGCGTCGAAAAAGCGCCAAGTTTCGAAAAATTTCCTTCAAAAGTAGAAAAATTGAAAAAGGAAAATGAAAGTGCACTTTTCGGTTTTTCAGCGATATTTCAGGAACTGTGCAAGATATCTCGGATCTCTTTTCAAAATATTAAAAGGCATGGCAACTTTTCTCCGATTTGACCAACTCTGTATATATTTCCGTTTAATAGATCAATGGTGGGCGTCGTAAAAGTGACCACCCTGTATACATATAAAAAGTATTGCTATTAAATATTCGCAATTGTTGAGCTGACGTTTTTTTTTATTATATTTAATTAATTTATAATTATGATAATATAAGCGGAAAGGCCCCTTCTGGGGTCGATAGCCTTAATAAAGATCGTTATATATATAATACTTATATAAACATTTTAGTTCTATATTATATAAAATTCATTTCTCTATTTTTCCAAGAAAATGTATTTTAAAGCGATATATTGATATTCACTTACTGCCTTGTGCTGGATATTAATAATTTAAAGTTATCATTCATTCAAATACAGCGTACCAGATTTTTTTACGGAAACTATTAAATATTTAATAATTTCATTAGTTCTTGCTCTAGCTCTAAATTACTTGATGTTATTGTTACTTTTCACATAAGTTTTTGGAAAGTAATGAATCTCGGATTCGATGGAATTTGAAAGAAATGGCTTAGTGTTAAAAAATATATATATATCTAAGTCGTTTGTGATTTTAGAATTAACCTTATCATATAATAATCTTTTAAAAATAATTACAGAATTGTATAAAAGAAATAACATTTAATATTTTTGTCCAGTGTATAATAAGAGATCAATTCATTTCAAGTTGGTTGTCGAAAAAAAGTATATCTTAGCTTATTGGAAAAATGTTCCTATAACATCAAATATTAGCAACGGAAGAAATCTACACTCTGATTTCTGTTCAAAGTGAACAAATCTTTCGCCTTTTACTAAGTCTGTACATTTTAAAATAACGATATTGGTGAACAATGCTCAATGCTGTTGAATCACTTTTTAACTCATCAGTCACTGAGAAATTTGAAAACTTAGTGCGTGATTGGCTAAAAAGTGCCAAAATTTGACATTTCTTTATAATAATATTTAGACCATCTGTGTTTATCTATCTAAGATGCACTATCTATCTATATATTATTTCTCTAACCAACTCCAAGTGGAAATTTATTTATTCTCTTGATAAAACCATATACGGGATGTTAAAACAGTCTGGAATACATTCATTATTTCGGGTATTAAAAATATTTTAGAAAATTGCAATTATTTTTTGAGCGAAATATTTCTTATGTAAGGAATACAAAATGTACACCGCTATATTCAGTAAAAACAGGTTTTTAATTGATAGAATTATAAAATATTAGGGTTGCCAAGGAAAAAAATCAACTCAAAAACAAATGATGCCAAAATTTTAGATTTACAAATATTTTTTTTCAAAAGTGAGATTGACTTGCCCGAGGATTTTTTTAAAGTAATTCCAAATTATGTAATGTATTCTAGATTTTTTGACACCCTGTTTCATTGCTGCAAATCAAAGAAAAACTTTTAATTTTTGTGGACCCATAGAATACGGAAGATCGCAGATCATAAGATGAGATATACTGATCAAGGATCAGGAGATTAATCCACGACTTGAATCTTATGTTTATCTCAAATACGATCCTGTAAAGAGCACATGTTGTAGGTGTTTATAAATTTACTTATTGCGCATTTTCACCTCGTCAACAACATCATTGACAGTTTAACTAGTTCACGAACTTCATAATCGTTGGCGGGTCGTACGAACCCTATTAACGCGATTATCGCAATGCAAACATCGCGCCGACTAAAAATAACCCAATAACCAGCTCTGTCGCAGTAATGCTCGAAATTAATAAGCGCATTATTTCGCCATGAACGACTTAACTCGTCGGATGCGATTTGTTTGTCGTAAAAAAAACGCCATGCAGCGCGTATATGCGGGCTGTTTCATTACCGTGTAGATGTGATACGTCTGCAATTGATCGCGGCAATCTTGTTAGGGCCGTAAACATTCGATGACGTACTGAAGCGGAACGGCGACACGGTTTGTAAATAACGTGTCGATAAAAACGGGATCAATACGTTAAATACCGTTGGAATTATTTCAGCCTCGTTACGCCGCTGTAATTGGGCACCCATATTTCAGCCATATACATGATTAACGCATGTTTTCGTAATTGTAATGGATTGTCTTTTAACCCTCCCGGAGCTATAAAGGGGGAATCAATTTGCCCAAAAACACTCACGCCTCCCATATTTTCAAATGAAAACACAAATGGTTTTAATGAGTAGCAAACGCGCGTTTCAATTAATCAATCCAGGAACGAGCGTTTCAAATACATATTTATTGGATTCTAATGAGAATCAATGATAACAACTGATAAATGATCATTTTAATAATCATTTTAATGCATAGATAAAATCTCGATCGCAGCTGTCGTTAGTCTTTCAAGTATCTACCGAAAACGCGCCGCATCTCCTAATCTAACCTAACCTAAACTAACCCCCAGGGCAGTTTGCGAATAACATGAATTTACTGTTACTTTAGTGACGAATTAACTAATGCATGACAATTGATGGGCAATGATAATAATGCCCCTCTCCTCTTAACGCCCGCATAACTAGTAATAGTTCAGGGGCCTATGGTAAAAATAAAATGTAATTGGGTCAGAATTCTCTGTCAAATAATGACAGTAACCAATTACGCCATAGGTGGAGGACTAGTAGGAATTATTATTATTATTATTATTATTATTATTATTGCCCGATCACTATCACCCAAAATAGATTTTCATAACTATTTTTATTAACGTGCTGAAACGATAAAACTCAAATTTAGATTTCTGCTGAATAAATTACAATTGCAGCACAACAAATACAAATATAGACAATAATGTAACTTCCGGTATTTTTGGTGTACATTTTATGGTTAGTTCCGACTATGTACTTAACTAAATCTCTTTGAGTTAGTGAAGGGTCATTCCTTGTCAAGTGGACCAGTTTTGAATATAGTTCCCACTCGACCATCTCTAATTTTGATGAAATTAATATGGATATGCATATATGCTTTAAAGAATCTTCTGTGAAGTTTTACCTGCACATATCAAATATCTGAGGCACTGCAGCCTTTCCCGTGGAAGTCACACCAACCCAGTGGCTTCTGCCGCGAGTATTTTCCAAAGTTTCACATGTTCCAACTGCTCATCTAGATTAGCTATGAAGCTGAAATTCAACACCTTAGATCAACTTTTTCTATGAACTCAAAATATAGTACCAATACTATAATACAATAATCTTGAGAATTTCATATGGCTCACCGAAATCAAAGAAAGCAGCTATTCGGATTGCTGGTACACTCGACAGCGTTACCACGTGTATATTCTAGGTAAATTGTGGCGTAGGTGGAGTTTTTGAATTTTTGTAGGATTGTCTAAAACCAAATGAATTACACCTTGCTCTACTTAAATTACATTTGGCGGTGCACCTCCTCGACCTCGCGGAAGACCAACCTCACCCAATCGTCGAAAGATTGTGATATCTTGATTACATATTTGGGAAATTAAAATTTCCATTACTCCATAAATAAATAACTCAAAACTCAATAAACTAATAACTCCATAAAACTTTTCGACAATTTCCAATAATCATAATGATGATAATAATAAGAATTATATTCACTTAGGTGTGTTTTTGCAGATGTGCTTAGTCAATCAATGAAAAATGAAAGACAAAAATATCTTTATGAAATGTTGTGCAACTTCATTCAAAGTCGTCATATTGTATAAAAATTGGTGAAAACTTTAGTATATTTATTTGTATATTTTGATATTATCATTATCATTTCGATATTATCATATTATCAAGTTTTCTGTCATGTCAATAAAATTTTCTGGTTTTTCACTTTCTTCAGTTTCATAATGCTTATGTTTTTCAGATTTACTACATTATTCCTAATTTCTGAAACCTGCGATACTTTTGATATCTCGATTCAAATTATAGACTTTAAAACTCTTATGATATTTTGGTTGCACATTCCAGAAATTTCTATATTATGCCCTCAATATCAAAATTCTTTTTAAATTTTTTAATATTGTATTATTACTATCTTGTTGAAATTACGGAATTATGGAAATTTAAACTTTCATGATATTTTGGTTGCACATTCTAGAAATTTCTATAATATTTTGCCCTCAATATAAAAAATCTTTATGAATTTTGGTATATTGTATTATGAAATTTGGTGTATTGTATATTTTGATATTGTTAATAAATTTTCTCCAATTCTCTGTTTTTTTTGTTTCTTAAGTTTCACAGCACTTTTGTTGAGTTTTTCCAAATATACTGGCATTTTTCAGAAAATTTTGAAATATTTGCGAAACTCGTAGAATTTTATATTTATAGGGGATTTAGTTGAAACTTCTGACTTTTTATTACATTTTCTGCAATTTGCACATACTTTCTTCGATTGGTTTGAATTATTTTAATTACACTTTCAGTAAGTGTTTTAAACATATCAGAAAATTAATGCTATTTTATGAAAATTGGGCAAATTTTTACAAACGTCGACGTTTTGTACATTTTCTAATAGCCAAATTTAATATTAGGTACACAGTTTGCATTATTTTTCACAATAGTTCTTCAGTATGTGCATATGTTGTGCAATTTGCATATACTTTCTGCGATTATTTTGTTTTGTTGTAATTACACTTGCAGTAAGTGTTGTAAATATACCAGAAAATGTATGCAATGTTTTGAAAATTGGGCGACTTTTTAGTAACGTGGACGTTTTATACATTTTCTGCTTGCAAAATTTAATATTAGGTACGCAGTTTGCATTATTTTTTGCGAAAGTTGTAGAGGAAGTGAATACGTGATGATTTGTGATTCTTCGTTAGGGGATCTGCGGTGGTATTCCCTAAAGGCTGCTTTAAATGATATTGTTTAAAAATTAAAATTTAATTAAAATTGGGCTACCTGATTTTTAAAATGTAAATGTCTACTTTCCAACAATTGATTTTTTTTTCATTAACACCCTGTATCTTTTTCAGGGAGCATTTTGGTACAAAGGTATATTAGGTTAATTGCTTTGTATTGGTCCAAATAAGCTTTGGTTAATTTTTTTACATCTAATAATGACTCTGTATAAACAGAATCCGAGAATCAGATGCCTGATGTTGTGATTTATACTGTTTTAGGAGAGCGATGAAATCGATTAATTTTGAGGCACACCTCACTCTGTTTAATTAAAATTCCGTGCAAAAAAAACTTTATTTTAAATTTACCTATCATTTAATTCTTTGTAACAAAAATTTTTACAAAAACGATAAACCAATTCCACAATTAGCATTGATATCTACCATCTATCCATCTATGTTTTGCAGAAATTATGATGTAGATATGACATCATAATTTCTGCTTCAATAAAACATTCAATGACGGTAATGATGATGACACTTGATGAATACCACATTCTAATACAGATTGTGAAGTACTCAAAAATACACTTATCACAATTTAATCTCAAAGTGGCCTTAAAATCACGCTGCTCGATGTTTGAGCCATACTCTGCAGCATTTAACTCAAAAACGAAAACTAATATCATCTTTTTCTGATGAACACAAAAACATAGTACCAATACTCATCAATACACATCTCACAATTTAATCTCAAAGTGGCCTTAAAATCATACTGCTTGATGTTTGAGATATATTTGTCAGCATGTAACTCAAAAGCAAAAACTGTTGGCAAGTGGATGTTTTACTGACAGCCTAACCAACTATAGGATATTGCATTTTTGTAATATCAGAACAATTGCTTATATTCTTGCAGAGATATTTGCCCACAAACGTGGTGTCTAACGCGTAAAATGCCAATTTGACCTAGTTTTAAATTCAAATATACATAAAGAGTACCCTCGAATTCTATTTATTTTACTATCACTGGAAATAGCATATTTTTTTCTACTAGAATAATCGTTTCACTTTTTGGGATCTTTTAGGTTTAAGCAAGAAAAATGTCATGGTGCTCTTCATTTTCATTGTGAACTCACAGCATCCTCTATAAATCTATGACATAGAGCGTGCGCTACTCTTATGTTGCCACGCCAGACTGAAATTGGAGATCTTGTCATTGCATTTTGTATATTAATTTGTATTTTGTATATTTGTATGTTACAAGAAGCTACAAAAATTGCGAAGAATTCGATTATGAAACATTTTTCCCAGTAGTCATCGACCGCTTAAGAAAAATATTTTTTTTTTCGGCTACTACTTTATCTGTCTAGGCAGATAATAGTATATTATTTCATGTGGAGAAGTGCGACTTTTCCATAAAAAGTCTCACTTCTCCTCCGCGTAAAATATTAGTATATTATTTCACGCGGAGGAGAAGTGAGACTTTTCATGGCGCGTCTGAGTTTACGCGCCGAACGAAATGAGGCGCGTAATAGAAGGCAAGCCATGAAAAGTCACTTTGCCTCCATGTGAAATATACTATTTTTTCTTTTTTCATCTCGTATTTTTCATATATAATTTTTACAAATAAATTTAATATCAAAGAAAGCATCGTATGGTTTTTTGTTTTCTTGACCGAAACTCTTTCAACATTTGACTGTGACAGTGATAATTTTTGTTGAAGAAACAATTTATAGATTTAATTTATTATTAGTGAAAGCACTATGAAAGCAGTATATCTACAGGAATATAAGAAAAGATATGCAAAACATCGATATTTAATTGTTATTTGATGTAATTTATAGTATTGCTTGTTGTTGTTTATTTAATGTTATCATGATAAGTGACAACACTTTCCCTTCCGCCGGCTGCGAAACGAAAAGTAAAATTGTGACATATTTCCACAGTCAACTGAGATAAAAAATGACATAATTTTCTGACGTTTGAAGAAAATAGTATATTATTTTACGTGGAGGAGAAGAAGTGAGACTTTTCATGGGGCGCCTGAGTTTGCGCGCCGAACGAAGTGAGGCGCGTAATAGAAGGCAAGCCATGAAAAGTCACTTCGCCTCCAAGTGACATATACTATTTTTTTTTTAAACGTACTGTAAAATACGAAAAATCATATTTTTGATATATAATTATTACAAATAAAATTAATATCAAATAATGCATCGTATGGTTTTATTGTTTTCTTGACATATGCTATTTCAGCATCTGACAATGACAGTGATAATTTATGTTGAAGAAACCATTTATAGATTTAATCTATTATTAGTGAAAGCAGTATATTTACCAGAAAATAGGAAAATAGTTGCAAAACACTGATATATTTAATTGTTATATGATGAAATTTATAGTATTGCTTGGCGTTGTTTATTTAATCTTGCCATGACAACACTTTCCCTTCCGCCGATAGGGAAAGGAAAAGTAAAACTTCCGCTGGCGGAAATGTGAAATTTTTCCACAGCCAACTGAGCAAAATAATGACATGATTTTCTAACGTTTGAAGAAAAAGTATTTTACCTGACTCTTGACAACGTCAAATGTCAAACAACTATCAAAATAGTACTATAACATCTTGACTTGGTTGTTCCATACTTAATTTGGGAATTTAGACGTTCAAATTAAAGTAAATACACTACGTTTCTCAAAAATTTATAGACCTGATAAACCCTGTCTTCTTTTAAGAATCATTTACGAACACCGACAAAAAAACTATGAGTAACTAGGATATTGATTGCATCCCTCCAGCTATTAAAAAATAGAGTGTAATGGTTAGTTTTGATATGCTATTGAAAAAATCCAGAGAAAAATACGAGTGTCAATCAATCAACCAATCAATCACACAATCAATCAATTATTTTTTAAATTGTATGCCACAAATTACTTCACCAAATACAATGAAAATGTCGTAATGATATATTTTGCCGATATGGCTGAAAAGTATCACCTCCAAATGTCTGGTCTTATTATTCTATGCTAAAGTTTATATTTCTAAAATATAAATCCACAACTTCTAAACACTTCAAATGCAAGTAGTAGTAGTAGTAGCAGTAGCCGAAAAACATTGTGTGCACCACGCCAGTTAAGTGTGTTTATCGAACTGGTTTGGTTGCTCGCTTTGGCTCTATCTCTGCTCTGATAATGTTGCACTTCACTGCCTTGGTATATAAATAGCTATTATATAAAATTGTATTTTTGGTATTAAATGTCCAAAAAGACATTTATAACATTGCCATTACAGCACGGTACCATTACACGCACGGTGCAGGTAATGATTACCTTACCAGATAACTGAACAGGCTGGTTAGAGGGATATTTACGCGTCTTAAACAAATAAAAGTATTATCGCTATCCAAAATGCAATAGTTTCATAATTAGATGTACTTATTTTTTATTCATTCATTATGGATATTCTGTAAAAATGTGTAAGCAATTTTGTACAAATTTGTATAATTATATTTGCTACACCAACAAGTTGTTAAGTGGGGAATCTATGTGGTGAGGATCATCACTTTTTCTTAGACATATACTCTTATATCTACTGATGAGACATTGTTCACATCTAATGTAGTTAATTTATATTAAATTGTCCTTCGAGGAGCTTTAAAATTACAATATTGTGATGATCTGCCGAGATTAGTATTCATTTAAGTCCAATGTATAAATTCTCTTCTGAAGCAGAATATCAATTTCTGGGCAATAAAAATTTTCACGTTTTTCACGAATTACCTTGTATACGGGATGATTCATTGGGAAATGCGCATACAGTAATTATTAAATATGCTAGAGCTAAAATGTTTAAGGCATCCTCGATTTTTTACGTATGACAAAAAAACATATGAGTAATATTTACAAAAGTTGTGAAATTACTTAGTTCGTTAAGATGATTCTTAAATTAAAATTTTATATCTGGTAACGTAATATTGAGAAGACTTTATATTGGTAATTTGAGGCAAAAACGTTAGAAAATTAAAATTTAAACGTTGGAAAGTTAAAAATTCTGATGCCAAGATAGTGTACATTTGATATTTTATACATAGACGATACTCAAATCTCAAATCAAATATTTGGGCATTAGCTTTACGAGATGGTTTTTAATGATTTGATTACCTATTTTTGTATTGAAAGGTTGAAATTTTGTTGTTTTAATATTTGTTTATTTCAACAGATATTTCTGATATTTAAAAAGGTCATTTATGCTATAACTCTTACAATAACTATAATAAAAATGTTATATATTAATGAAACTAGGAACAAAAATGCTCATTCTGAAAACGCTACAGCCTACTATGACTTGCATTTGAATTAAGAAGTTTGTGTCAATATGTCCATATCCACATATCATACTGGCGCATCAATGAATGATACGCCAGTTTTAATTTTTACACGGTCAGCTTTAATTGTCGAATTCATTTTATTAACGATCAATAATGTGATAAATGTGAATTTTAGGAACGTATCCTTCTCTAAATCAACGTATAAAACCACGTGGGCGTATATACAAGGATCGATATAACAAGCGGTTCCGTCCATCCATTGAATTTTAATTACAATCAATATAACGTGATAAATCTTCATTTTACTGGGGAATAATTTTCTAGATGGGAACATAGAGCCTAATTAGGTTTATTGAAGCTCTATGGCGCGCGAAATTTATGCCACAAAAAAACTGCAGTTTCTCTGCGGAAAGGCGTCTGGCTTCTTGAGGATATTAAAAATCCATTTTACGGCCGATTAAAAAATAACAACATGGTCGGCCGCGTAATTCGACACTAATGAGGGTCGGAGTGGCACTCAGGAATTGCTTCGTCGCCGTTAAGTGTGGTCGAATTGTGTACCGAAGCGGTTACGGTTTTAGGCCTCGATAATGACACAATTTACTTGCGACACTCGAAGGCCGATAAAATGTAATGCCGCGTTTCGGTTAGACGGTTATGAAAATCCATATTGGGAATCGGCTGATACGTAATCTACATGCGCATTAATGTAATATTTTATATGTGATAAAAATTGATTATTGTAATTACACTTTGCTTACGTTTCACATTGACATAGACTAAAGAGAGAATTTTAATGGCCGGTGTATATTGATAAAACGGTTGTAGCAAACTATTTATAACATTGCAATTTGGTTTTTCGTATTAAAAAAATATCTATAAAAACCTGTAGCTACGCGTAAATTAAACTTATAACGTAACATAGCTACCCGAAGAATCTTTGTTTCTTGAATTTCGAACTTATTTAGCAAATTTCGCAACTATATTTTAAGATTCTCACTTTTAAGACTCATGCTTGTGTTGTTTTACAAAAGAACATTTAGCATTTCGTTGTTGGTTATTGATTAAAATTTAAAAATATATACCGGGCAATGAAATGGTTTGGTATACACAGGAATTTAATACGTAAAATCACATTTATGCATTTTCCTGCTTCTCCTTATTTTAGAGAAAAAGTACAAGAATAAATAATGTTTAGAAACCAAAACACTAGCTAATTACATTTACATCTACTATCGATCTATGCTACCGGAAAACAGAAATATGGAAATTAAATAATTATAAATACATGTAAAATGGCCCATATTGGAAGACTATTACCACCATAAGAAAGTTTTAAAAACAAATTTTTGGCGCCAATTGAGACTTCAAAACTGACAGTAAAATTGCAAGTTTCAGTTGTTCACATGCCATGCCTACAACCATTTTACATGTATTTTTCACTATTTAATTTCCACATTGTCTCCTCTCCGCCAGCATATCGATAGTAGATGTAAATGTAATAAGGTAGATTTTTATTTTTTTAACTTTTTTTACTCCTGTACTTTTTCTGTAAAATAATAAGGGAAGCAGGAAAGTGCATAAATGTGATTTTACATGTTAAATTCCGATATATACAAAACCAACTCAACAACCGGTATATAGCACAAAAATTGCAATTTAATCTTTCGGGAATTTGCAAAATTTCATATAGCTACAATAATCATTTTTTATCATCAATTTAACTTAAATATGCGAAAAATAGTAACGAATATTGGAGGTTTAAAATTTCATTTAAGTAACAAAACTCAGATTTTATTCATAAATTTACTAATAAATAAAGTACGCTACTATATTTACTTATAAATAAAGTAAATACTCAAAATATGAAGGGCATCAAATTTTTCGTAATATTCGAAATTTCTTAAGTAATAATTATTTTTAATTTGACTCAAATTTATTTTAATAAAGAGAAAAAATTGTAAAGAAATTTTGTAGGCAAATAATTTCAAAACTTATTTAAGTAAACCAAACTTTGTGTTTTCGGAAATACTCATAAATAAAGAAATATTTGGAAGTATGAACGGGACCAAAAATTCATAATTTTCGAAATTCCATATTTAATAATAATTTTCAATTTGATTTAAATTTTGTTCAATGAGAAAAAATTGTAAATAAATTTGGTAGCAAAATCATGCCAAATTTTATTTAAGTAACAAAACCGTGTTTTTATCTGTAAATTTTGATTATTCACGAAAACATTGATACTCTGAAATATAAACGGAAACAAAACTGACAAAAATAAGCAAAAGTAATTCGTTTCTCAAATTTATTATCAATTCAACTTAAATAATGAGAAAAAATTGTAAAGAATATTGGTAGCATATTTATTTAAAATTTCATTTAAATAACAAAACTTTGTTTTTATTCATACATTTACTCATAAAACAAGTACTCTACTATTTTTACTCATAAATAAAGTAAATACTCAAAATATGAAGGGGAACCAATTTTTCGTAATATTCGAAATTTCTTAAGTAATAATTATTTTTAATTTACCTCAAATTTATTTTAATACGAAGAAAAAGTGCAAAGAAATTCTGTACTAAAGTTATTTCAAAATTTATTTAAGTAACAAAACTTTGTTTTTTTTTCTGAAATACTCATAAATAAAGAAATATTCGGAAGTATGCACACGGAAGTATCAAATTAATCATAATTTTCGAAATTCCATACGTAATGATAACGTTTTATTTAATTTAAATTTTTATCAATAAGGAAAAATAATGTTAAGAAATTTGGTCTCAAAATTATGCCAAATTTTATTTAAATAACAAAACTTTGTTTTTATGTGTAAATTTTGCTTATTCACGAAAACATTGATACTCTGGAGTATGAACGAGAACAAAAGTGACATAAAAAAGAGAAAGTGTGCAGTTTCTTAAATTTGTCATCAATTTAACTTAAATAATGCAAAAAATTGTAAATAATATTGGTAGCAAATTTATTTAAAATTTCGTTGAAGTAACAGAACTTTGTTTTTATTCATAAATTTACTCATAAATGAAGTGCTCAATTATATTTACTCATAAATAAAGTATATTATCAAAATATTAAGGGGAACAAATTGTTCGTAATATTCTAAATTTGTTAAGTAATAATTATTTTTAATTTAACTTAAATTTATTTCAATAAGGAGACAAAATTGTAAAGAAACTTTATAGGCAAATTATTTCAAAATTTATTTAAGTAAACAAAACTTTGTGCTTTCGGAAATACTCAAAATACAGAAATATTCGGAAGTATGAATGGGATCACATTATTCATAATTTTCGAAATCCTATATGTAATAATAATTTTTAATTTAATCTGAATTTTCATCAATAATGAGAAAAAATTGTAAAGAATTTTGGTAGCAAAATTATGCCAAATTTTATTTAAGTAACAAAACTTCGTTTTTATCTATAAATTTTTCTTATTCACGAAAACATTGATACTCTGAAATATGAACGAACATAAAACTGACATAAATAAGCAAAAGTATGCAGTTTCTTAAATTTATCATCAATTTAACTTAAATAATGCAAAAAATTGTAAAGAATATTGGTAGCAAATTTATTTAAAATTTCATTCAAGTAACAAAACTTTGTTTATATTCATAAATTTACTCATAAATCAAGTACGCTACTATATTTACTCATAAATACTCAAAATATGAACGGGAAAATTTTCGTAATATTCGAAATTTGTAAAGTAATAATTATTTTAAATATAACTCAAATGTATTTTAATAAGGAGAAAAAATTGTAATGAAACTTTGTAGGAAAATTGTTTCAAAATTTATTTAAGTAACAAAACTTTTTCGGAAATACTCGTAAATAGAGAAATATGCGGAAGTATGGATGGGATCAAATTATTGATAATTTTCGAAATCCCATGTGTAATAATAATTTTTAATTTTATTTAAATTTTCATCAATAATGAGAAAAAATGTAAAGAACTTTGGTAGCAAAATAATGCCAAATTTTGAAATATGAACGAGAACAAAACTGACATAAAAAAGCAAAAGTATGCAGTTTCTTAAATTTATCATCAATTTATTATTTATGTTAAATTGATTAAATATCATAAATAAAGAAATATTCGGAAGTATTAACGGAATCAAATTATTCATATATTTCGAAATCCCATATGTAATAATAATTTTTAATTTAATTTAAATTTTCATCAATAATGAGAAAATATCGTAAAGAAATTTGGTGTCAAAATTATGCCAAATTTAATTTAAGTAACAAAACCGTATTTTAATCAGTAAATTTTGATTATTCACGAAAACATTGATACTCAGAAATATGAAAGAGAACAAAACTGCCATAAGAAAGCAAAAGTATGCAGTTTCTTAAATTGATCATCAATTTAACTTAAATAATGCGAAAAATTGTAACGAATATTGGTGGTTTAAAATTACATTTAAGTAACAAAACTTTGTTTTTATTCATAAATTTACTAACCAAGTACTCTACTATATTTACTTATAAATAAAGTAAATACTCAAAATATGAAGAGCAACAATTTTTTCGTAATATTCGAAATTTCTTAAGTAATAATTATTTTTAATTGGACTCAAATTTATTTTAATAAGGAGCAAAAATTGTAAAGAAATGTTGTAGACAAATTATTTCAATATTTATTTAAGGAACAAAACTTTGTTTTTTTCGGAAGCATTCATACATAACGAAATATTCGGAAGTATGGACGCGATCAAATTGTTGATAATTTTCGAAATCCAATATGTAATAATATTTTTTTTATTTAATTTAAATTTTCATCAATAATGAGAAAAAAAAGAAATGTAAAGAATTTTAAAGATGTAAAGGTGTAAATTTCATTTAAGTAACAAAACTTTGTTTTTATTCATAAATTTACTAATAAATTAAGTACTCCACTATATATTTTTTTTTCGGAAATATTCCTAATAACAAAATATTCGGAAGAATGGACGGGATCAAATTATTGATATTTTCGAAATCCTATATGTAATAATAATTTTTAATATAATTTAATTAATTTAAATTTTCATCAATAATGAGAAAAAATTGTAAAGAAATTTGGTAGCCAAATTATCCCAAATTTTATTTAAATGACAAGACTTTGTTTTTATCGGTAATTTTTGCTTATTACACGAAAACATACTCTGAATGAACGAGAACAAAACTGACATAAAAAAGCAAACGTATGCAGTTTCTTCAGATTTATTCTGAAAGAAACTCAAAGAACAGAAACAAAAACAGAAACAGAAATAGTTCTGAAAGCTATTTATTACCAAGGTATTTTATGATTTACCATTTCAGCATTTCTTTATTTCCTCATAAAGTGCTATCAACTGAAGTCCTTCTGCCATTGTTTGAGTAAATTTTGCTCTATAGCTGTGTCTGCAACATTGTTTGCGCATATAATATTGAAGTTTTGAAACATTGAAATTGAAAATTGCTGCGAGCAATACATATAGACGGGTTGTTTTTAATAAAATAAATTCCATAATTTCAATTTAATTGTTTTTGACGTTATATGCAACATGTTAACGTTTGACTAGTAATACAAATAAAAACTTGTAAATGTAAGTAAATTCTTGTTTAATGATTTTTTATTTGGCGCATTAAAAATAAATCCTTGGTTCCTGGATTATGCATATAATAAATGTAATTATTGAGTCGAATCGAATTTGTAATGTAAATAAATATAAATATTGATAAAATTAACTGGTGATGCATCAGGTTTTTTTATTTACATTATCACAAGTATAGTCGTGGCTACATTAATTTGAGTTAGAAGAATAATTGTCGTATTGGTAAGATTTTATTTTCTTCCCATTGTTTGTGCACATATGTTTAAACACAATTAGTGCGACTGTTATTCGAAGCAAATCAAAATATCGTTCACATAAAATATCACATTAATACTAATAGATAACTACTATGGACCACGCCCAAGTTAATGTGGTCCCGACTATGTAACTGATATATTATAAGCTGATTATTTCTACATAATGCTCATTTGTAAATATGTCTTTAAAATATATATAAACAGCGACCATAAAGTTTCCCTTTGAATTTAAAATAAGAGAACGGAAGTGATATTGCCGTCTTCGGGCAAAGGAGAGGGTACATCACAACGTATGAATGCATAAAAATAAAGGAGTATATTTTAAGGGCTCGAGACAAGCCTTAAAGGTTACAAATTGCGTCATGGTGGAGGCGCTGCGGAAGAATATTCGTCTTGCAGATGCATCGTTTTTTTACCATCAAATGTAAAATCCTTAACAAAGCGGTTAAAATTCTAGAATCATTTATCAAGCTGGCGAGTAAAAGGATGCTATTTTAATTAGTTTCAAGAGCTGCAGAGCGAATGCATGGGACTATAGTTGAATTACTATGCAAGTTCTTAGGATACGACTTTGTAAATTATAATATACGGTACTTTTTAAAAGCTATGTATTTTACAATAGAAAGAAGAAGAAAGTAATAATTAAATTTAGTAAATTAGAAATTTCTAGTGCCATAAAGAATATTTAATTTGTAATGATTATTTCATATTCAAAATGTAAACCAAAACTGTTTTCAGCTTTAAAACATTAAATAAGCAATATAATTTCAACTATTCACACCCTCATTGATAATTTGAATAAAGTTTCTGAAACATAGTCGGAACTAGTTTTACACTAAAAATCGAAAGCACATGGTTTTAGTTCATCTATTATCATTCTAATTTGCAGGATAAAATGTTAAAATGTAAATTTTAATGTGTGGTCCTTTTTATATCGATTGCTTATTTGTAATATGACGTAACCCCACAATGATTCAAATGTGGATTACGTCCTATTGCAAATAAACCATCGATATGCTGTTTATCTTACTATTGTATTAAAATTACTGATTATTATAAATTGATTTAATATTCGAAATATAATCAAGAAAAAAAGTTTTGCTTAAAAACAATCAAAATAATTGTAACAATTTAATTATTTACTAATTATTAGCTGAGCTAGATATAGTCGAAACCAGATGAACTTGAGTGCGCTAATTTTCTGTTAATTGTCGTGTGATAAAATATTCAAGTTCTTCGTACATAAAACATAATTTGTACGACTGCAGATGTTTTCGTGGCTTGCGTAACCTATTAGGCCATCTCACTTGTAAATATACATTTATTACGAAATTGTTTCATTGGTGTTCACGTTGGGTGCAAATATTCATGCTAGTAAACATTGATGCTGGAAACTAATTTGCAACTAGGTGAAGCAAGCAGGAGCGTAATATCTGTATTGTCGATAAAACGTTGGAGTAACCACGCCATTACGTAACGTTGCCGCAATTTTTACTCCGTCGCTGAAATCACCTTTCCGCGTCCGCTTTTGTATTTCAATTCTGAGGAAAAATTGAAACCTAAATGTGCACTCAGTTTCGATTAATTGGGAATTGAAATGTATTGGGGTACACTCAGTTTCGATTAATTGGTAATGGAAATCTATTGAGGTAACTATTTTTAAAAGAAATCGTATTACTGGATACATTTACAACAAACCTTGAAATATTATTTGAAATAAAATAAATAAATGCGTTAATAATAACAAAAATATTACTTGCATTTTCTGTCAACCTACTGAAGATGATTGCATTACAATTAAAATATATTTAGCTTTTTTTGTGATAAAGGCAACGAGTTTACCTTTAACTTCCATATGATCTTATTACTATATTTACATTTTCATGTTTTGATACTGATAGCAATCAAATTTATTTATTTTAAAAATACATGAATCACTTATTCTAGCAGTTTAAACAAAAAAAAAATATTTAGAGTTTCTTTCTAAAAACGCCTTTCAATCTTTTTAGACCTTTTTAATAGTTATGTTTCTACAGTTTAATATTAATAATTATGTTTATTTCGAGTGTATTGATAATAAATAACCTATCACGAAGATCAAATCTTCTATATATTCTGTTTTTTTCTGCTGGAGCAACCTAATACGCAAAATTTCGTACTTACTCCTGCATTGACAAGTGGTTTGTTCGAGAACCAGTAATAACTAAAAGCTTTACGGTAAGGCTTAGCTACATTACTACAACAAGAAAATTAATTAATGAAATCGTCAATAATTTATAAATAATAATAAATAATACTTAATTACTAATAAGTTATTTTTATTGTACTTACTGATAGGTTATGAATTAATTAATTAAAATTAATTTTGCGTTTATAATCTGTTCATTTTATTTAATTTTTAACTAACTAGCTTCGGCTTCACATAAAGCCATCGTAACCTACCAGCAAGTATAATAAAAAGAACTTCAAGATTACAAAATAACTGGTAAAATTGATAAAACACTAATAAAAATAAGCAATACGTTATGCCTATCTCGAAATTCATTTCTGAATCAAATTTTCGTTCACTTCAAGATACCTAATTTAAATATTTTACCATATAATGGTAATCAATACAAGCTTATGGAATTTTCAGTTTGTAAATATGTAGGTCAAGCACACAAGGGGAACAATTTTATACTTCGCGACATAAAGTTCTTAATCGTTGCTTATTACATTATAAAATTATGACACATAATCTGTCTTAATCACAAGTTATTATAATATTGTTCATGTAAAAGGTAAAACAATAGAAACACAAATTTAAACTAAAATTTTTTACCTATTTTTTACCCAAATACGTTGTATTCCAAACGAAGATTAACAAATATAACTTAAGGTATGGTCATCTCTATAAAAATGCCTGATACACTTGATAAGCCGATGTAGTAGCCGTTGAGAGCTGACAATGACGCATCGCTCATTACGTTTCGTATTTCAAGTCACTCTTTTGCATTTACCTCAAGAAAGGCATAGAGCATAGAAAACGCGATTCTTTGTACGAAAAAGCATGAGTCATTATCAGCTCTCGTCGGGCTGACTATACACGTTGCAGTGTGTAAACAGTGAATCTTTGAAATACTGAAACTATCACTGCTGGAGTACACTTTATCACATGCAATTGAAGCTTCATCTAATAATATAACATTTTTAATAATGTTATTTTAATATATTAGTACTGTGAAACTTTTTGCAACCTAGCAACGTCAACATGGAAGTGAAATCTATCCTAGGGTAGTTATCAATGGTAATACCTATGTTAAGTACATAGTGACTTGCCAATAATACCCGCTATAGTGGCACGAGAGCTTGTTGCCGTGAAAATATGCGAAGCTCGAGTGCATCACTATAGCGGGTATTATCTAAGCAAGGAACTATGCACGAAACATATTTTGCATGACTATTGCACGTGTCGTATTGACATTGACAAATATTTAATGAATATTATAAAAATGTCTTCCAGCCAGTTTGGCATCAAATATCTTACAAATATAAAGCAAGAAATTGTTGGCTCCACGCCAGAAAATACTAAAAATTCACAAGAATATATTTGGAGACAATTTGAAAAATTTTGCGATGAAAAAAAGTATGTAACTATATGAAACTACGAGTATGCGACCAAATTGCATTGATTTTAACCGATTGGGCATACAATATAAGAAACCTCTTGAAACCTAATCTTAACCTCCTCAAAAGTGATAAGTGTCCGTCCGACAGCAATTATCACTATAAGTGGATTCTAATTGGCCAACAATTTAAAATTTGGGTTATTTCATTGATCCGTCTGTGTGAAGTTTCATATGTAAATGTGACAAGTGCAGTACTCAGTGTAATCAAGTTTTGATTGGATTTTGTCGCACGCATGACTACAGATACACGAATTTGATAGAATTTCTTATTGAGGCAAAAAAAATCTATAAAATTTACCTTAAATCTGAAATACTTAATTGGTGAATTAGATGATTGATGGCGTTTATCACATGTGATCTACAGGGCGTTCAAGAAAGCGGTGTACAATTTTCAACTATTTCAAGTGGTCCCAATGAAATAATGACAAATAATGACATTTATAACAATGTAATTAAACTATTTGTTAGTATCCTAGGAAACATTTCAGAAACGTTGCAAAACATATTTGATTTGCATATTGAACAGTGCCATCTATAAATATCCAGCGGTAAAATAGACACCACCTTCTTAAACTCTAGAAATTATGTATTTCGTGTACAAGAGTTTATAATCTTAAAATTCATAAGAAACCTAGAAGATGGTGATTCGCCCAGAAGAGAATATTCTGTCAAAAACTTATCATTTCATTTTTTAAGACTATTTAACAGATGTCATAGATCCTTACTCGCAAATTGAAAACTTATTATTTATTATTATTAATTAATATTCTATTAATTATATAACAATATTCAACGGTCGATTTTGGCTTACTCGAGCCCTTGATGTCAGCGAGATTTGTTTCGTTCCAAATGTAACTATTTATTTGCATTTTGTGTATGTCCAATAAACCAAAAGATCGAAAAGGTATGAATAAAAATTGTACATGGTCTTCTTTTTCTACAATTGTCCACTCTACAAAAACCCTGTCAAATTGAGTAATAATGTGTCAGCTGTCAAAAACATATTTGAAATTAATATGTTTGGCATATTCAATATTAGGCAGGCAAGAGGTCTGTAGAAAATAAAAAAATCTGTCGGTTTCACCCAAAAGTTTATGAATCTATCATAACCAGGACATCCAACAACTTGCATATTGACTGCACGAAGCAGAGAAAGACCAGAAGAAGTGGATAGACGATGTAATGGATGACCTTCGAAAAATGAGACTTAGAAACTGGAAAGAGGTTGTCATGGACAGAACATCCAGAAGACATTGGTTGAGGATGCCAACACCCATAAAGGGTGTAATTCCAAAAAATGATTGAATGTATATTTCATGTTTTTTTACATAATACAGTTGAAAGTTTTTTATTCTAAAAATATGGTTGCTTTTTTGACAACATTCTGGGAATATCTATAGAGATGTGATAAAAGTCAATCATGCTTGTTGATCAGTGCATTAAAAAGAATATAAACATACTCCAGAATATATAATAGTCTTGGTCTCTTATCAAATGGCTCACCTCCTTAGATAGCTGAGCAGATCTGAGCAGATCTGATCTGATTGAGTAATAAAAAAATGAGAGTTTGATAAGCAAAAGTTTGCAGAGCAAAATAAAAGAACGACATTTTTCAAGTGATCGTACATTAACTAAGGCTAGCTAAGCAAATTCGATTAAAGCACACGATATTCTGAAGATTTGAAAACATATGTGACGTTAGAAAGTTAAAAATAGTCCTAGGCAACTAAGAAATATGATTCTCTCACAAAATTCTAGAGATGTTAATACAGGACATAGTAATAAATGACCATTCATATTTTGCAGCAAAAGAAAGTCTAACTAAAAAAGACATGAGAAACTTTTAAAATCACGGCTGACCAACTAAGAAATTATTTTTAACTAAGAAGGCTGTGGTTTCATTTTATAATGTTTTGCCACACAAAAATGATCTGACAGTGAAAAAATTATTAAATGTCAGATTTCTAATAACGTTCACTAACTCATATATGTGAAATAAAAATAGCGAATAAATTCTGTACGCAATAGATACTCAATTTGATGACATCATTGCCCACTGTCATAAAATATAATCTCTTTTTTTAATGTAACCTATTTTTTTCAGTCTAGTGACTTTTTATATTGGCCACCAAAACTGTCACCCTAACAAAGCTATGTATATACATCAGTCCACCTTCTACCACAAGGTGTAGGTGTGCAAGGTGTGCCAACTCAATTAAAAATACAAATGAAACAGAGGTTAGTTATTAGAGACCAATATGTCAACATTGTGAACATCTCAATAGAGATCTATAGAACAAGTGACAAACGTCAATATATTTCAGTGAACCAAATGAAATATTTATAAACACATAAGAACCGAAGTGACAAAATCCTGATAAATTGGAAAACATGGCTACGCGAGTATATTTTAGCAATATTCTGGACAGCTCTGTATAAAGTACCGAAAGTTCTTTTCAGTGATAGTTTATAGTTTATTTTATATTTGTTGAGGATAGAATCTAAGTTTTAAACTCAATTGGAAAACATGAATGTTGATGGTTCTTTATTATATGTTTTTGGACATATGTTTATTATTAGTCTGACACTTTAAATAACCTACAATTACATAAAATTTGGTCATACAGATATAGAAATATCCTGAATGCTATCCTCCTGCAGCTATGTTTTTAGTTGCCCAGGAATCTTATTAACGTTATTTATGCATGCAAGATTATATGCTCTCTTGATCTCGCATCCGTTATTATTTCTTGACATGAATATTTTTTAAATTTTGATACCATTGACACTTTCCCTACATTTTAAATAAACGCATTATTATTGTAAATTATTGTGAAGTAACGGCATTCGTTGCTTTAATACAGAGCGTTCAAGAAAGTGGTGCCAACTTTTCCAATTATTTCCAACTAAATAATAACAAATAATGCCATTTAAAAAAAATTAGTTAAATTATTTGCTTGTACTCCAGGAGAAAAATTCAGCAACGTTTCAAAATATATTTGATTTGCATCTTGAACAATGTTATATATTAGTACCCAGCGTAATAGTTAACACTACTTTCTTGAAAGCTCTGTATATATCCTCTAGATTTTTTTGGTAGGCACAAACTGCATTCTCTTCATTTGCATGACATTTCTTTCTGTACGTTTTCAACTTCAACTTGGCTCTAATCACAGTCAAGTTAGCATTAGTCATTATCAGTTTGAATTAATCAAAATCATGTTGTCATTAAACAATGACACATAAATTTGTTTAATGCTAAGTTGATAATGATTAATGCCAAGTTGAACGTGATTAGTGCCAAATTGAAGTTGAAACGCTATACAGGTGGTCACTTTTACGATGCCCACCATCAGGATCTATTAAACGGATATATGTACAGAGTTGGTCAAATGGGATGAAAGTTTCCCATTTCTGTGCCTTTCAATATACTGAAACGAAATCCGGGATATCTTGCACAGTTCCTGAAATATTGCTGCAAAACTAAAAAGGTGCACTTTCCTTTTCGTATAATAACTTTTTTTACTTTTGATGGAAATTTTACGAAACTTGGCACTGTTACATTTTTTGATGTGTGCTTTCTGATGACAGTGGCAACTTGGAGAGCCAAATTACCCATGTGTTATATATGGTTGAAATCGGAATTTTTCACATAAGAAAATCAAAAGTTGAGTATGAAAATTTGGGCAACTAGTTGGCGCAGAAAATGTTTGGCACTATCATCAGAAAGCTCACATCGAAACATGTAAGAGTGCCAAGTCTCGTAAAATTTCCGTCAAAAGTAAAAAAGTTAGAAAAGGAAAAGGAAAGTGAACTTTTTCAGTTTTTCAGCGATATTTCAGGAACCGTGCAAGATATCCCGGATTATACTAAATACAAAAAATATTTAAAAAAACTGTTTTTTTATGCTACGATATGGACACTGACGTATGTGGAGAAATTGCCTACGCTCGAAATCAAGCGTGGCACTCCAAGAAGAAAATTGGTAGTTTACATAACCTCCATAACCCATTTTCATATTTTTTGTGATATTGACTTATCAAGCATACGTGTGTTAAATGGTTAACAATATAATAAATAAAACAGTGGACAGAATTTAATAGTATAATATCGGAAGAAAACAACCGTATGTACTACTAAGGCCCGAGATATCCACCTTCTAGTAAAGTTCCTATTAGTTATAAGGAACTTTTAAGGAGGATTAAACTAATACACACTTTATGTAACAGTAACTCAAATCAGCTAGTAACTTAATAATAGGTATAGGATAGGTTTCTTATTAAACTTACTTATTAGCTACATAAAATTGATTAGAAGGTAATCAGGCACCAATAAAATTATAAGGAACCTTATTAGAAGGTAGATATCACGGTCCTTAGTCTGTCGTTGCCGGAGAATAGTGGAAAAATAATATCTATAGAATAGTTTGGTGCATGCTTAGCTGATAAAAATATTACTATAACCTCAAATTTCCATATTTGACATGTGTTTTATTGCGTGCTCAGCTGTTAAAAATTATTACTATAACCTCAAATTCCCATATATGACATGTAGTCTGTTGCGAGCTCAGCTGTTAAAAATTGATATTATAACCTGAAATGCTTACATTTGACATGTGCTATAAAGAAATCCATACTAAAAATGTTGGTTTGGCGTTTCTTTGTAGAAATCATGAGTTTTTATTTAAACATTATATTTGAATCCCCAGCCAACTCCAAAATTATATTTATTTGTTCTCTTGATATATGGGCTATTAAAAATTATTACTATAACCTCAAATTCCCATATATGACATGTAGTCTGTTGCGAGCTCAGCTGTTAAAAATTGATATTATAACCTCAAATGCTTACATTTGACATGTGCTATAAAGAAATCCATACTAAAAATGTTAGTTTGGCGTTTCTTTGTAGAAATCATGAGTTTTATTTAAACATTGTATTTGAATCCCCAGCCAACTCCAAAATTATATTTATATATTGTCTTGATATATGGGCTGGAGGTACCTTGTGTGAATTTCGTTATTTGATAACAGGTTTGAGGATATACAAAGATTTTAAATTTTAACAAAAGCATTTCGTCAATATCGAATCCGAAAATTACCAGCAGGGATTTTTATAGTTACCAACCTAGTGTCAATGTGATAGCGCAGATCATGAAATGTATGGTTTTCGCACGTGAAATTTTCCATTTGGTGTACTAATCGTTCAGTGAATAAATTGAAATTGGTGTAAATGATGAATGTACAGCACACGTTTAAATAAAGCTAATTATATTATCAAACGTCAGTTTCGGCTGAATTTAATATTTGCTAAAAGGTCGTTACGTTTTATTCATTGTCCCGGCGCCTCCACCATGATATACACTTAATTAAAAAATCGAGTGCTGTCTCCTCGCCTTATCACCGGCGATATTTATCAGCTGCCTTTCAAGTTGACAGCCGCGGGAATTTACAGCGTCGTCCGTTTTAAATTTAGCCCAGGATTTACATTTATACATTCGTTACTGGCACGATAAATACTCCCATTGCCTTTTGAATATGCCTGGCTGCAGATATCGTTCTTTTTTATGGCGGATTCGCTAATGTGGAAACAATTTACGTGTAATTTTTCACATGGCGCGTGTGCCTCTAATTTATAGCCGTGTCGTGCTAATATTTGTGTGTTTTTATTGGGGCCGTGATGTTCGGGTTTGGGGGTAATTACGTTATCAAAATGTCCACCTCCTGGCTTTCGTGTGGCGATCAATTACGTTCCCCCCCTGGCAAGAAGAGGTTACATAATTGTGTTGTGTCGGAACGTGTGGTTAATTATAGACGCTGCCGATAGATAAGCCTCGGCGATGGCCGGCCAGGTGTTTTAATCGTGCGATGGGGGTCCGTAAAAAATGGGTGACGTGATTTGTGTCGTGTGCCCGAGGGATGAGCTGGACGCGAGCGGGCCCATGGTGTTACATAACATCAGCGCGCGCTCCCTGCTACGCGGGGGTGAGTGTTTTTCCGAGAGGGGGGGCGCCTTGGCCGGCTGGCCGTGGCCCATGGGGGTGTATTGGTGTGTGCCCCTTGCAAACTTACTGATTGTGGAAGTGTTGCACATATCCACCGGGTCCTGATACCCGGCGATGGAGGCTCCTGACAGACATAGGTCTGGGCTCACTAGCATCGCCCCGCAGTCACCTTTTGCTCACTCCCGGACATAACGCGGGGGTTCTTGTTGCGACCCCGTTGCGCCGCTGACTGACTCGCGAGACGTCCTCGTAGGGCCCGCGCATGCTCCCCTCTATCTTTATCAAATTAAGAGGAGCCCTCCATACATGTCGGCCCCCATCCCCCCGCGATTGTTTCGTCTTTAATTGCCTCTCGCTGCGTGCGTGTGCATGTCCACCCCCATTTTTCCACCTGGACGTCCCGCTGGGTTATTAAGGAGGGCGCCGACGGACCTCGCCGCCCCCGCGACTCCACCGCGAGAGCACATCCGACGCGCCCCCGACGTCCATTCATCATCCGCGGCCGCAATTTGCGTGCCAATGGCAAATATACCCCTTTGTTACAGGTGTACCGTTTAAGGGCCCGCGCTCACGAACGCGGACCCTCGTATCTATCTACCCTTCATTACTAACACTTGACCTTACCAATTCATCACGCGAAAAGAAACACCCACAAAGTCAACATACGCTCCCCCGATAACCCAAATAGTACACCACCACACTGCCCTGCCGATTTAGAACACCCTTAGGCCCAGTTGTACGATCGTGGATCATCCTTGACCATGGTTCAGTTACCTAGGATACAATTGTTAATACAATGGTATCCTTAGAAACTGAACCACGCTCAAGGATGATCCACGATCATACAACTGGGCCTAAGTAACAATTTTGAACAATGCAGAACATAAAATTTTCTGAAATTAATTTCGTTCGCTCCAATTTTGAATTTTTGGCTTTATTTTTTCCTCTGTATAAATTTTTGAAAAACGCTTCAACAGGTCAAAATGATTTTTTTTTCAAACAAATATTTTGAGACCATTTTCTATTTTTATCTCTCTCCGTTTTGAAGTTATGACGTCAGAGCCTTTTTTTTTAAATGACAACTTATATTTTTTATTATTTTTTCAACAATATGACATTTTCAATATGTAAGATTTGAAAAAAATTGAGAAAACGTGCGATAAAGTAAAACTATTAAATTATTATTTCAATGTGCAGAATGCATCTAGTTACCATTCAAAACAACGTCAGTTAAATCAAAATTAGGTAAACAGGCTTGGATTTTAAATATTGGAATAAAACAAAATTGATTAACCTAAAAAACAATCTAGTACAATTATGTGAAACAAATTATTACCTCCTCACAATCAGATTGACGTTTCGTTCGATTCATCGTGTTACAAGTTAATTTCAAAATGGTTCGACGTTTTTCGGAGGCACAAAGAATTGAAATTCTTATGATAGAGGTTGTGGTGATAGAATACGAACCTATGAAGAAGTGTGCATTTATTTTAATAATAAATATCCGCTTCAAGAACCTCTTCTTAAGACGTCTGTTAGTGCAATCATAAGAAAGTATAAGCAGTTGGGGAATATTAGAGATCGCCCGAAAAGTGGACGACCGTCAGTTCCGGAAGATGTTAAGCTAAACGTGCTGTTAGAGTTGCAAGAAAACCCTCATATTCCCTCCAGAGCGGTTGCGGCAAATAGCGAGCTTTCACAAACATCTGTTTTGAAATTTTTGAAACGGCAGAAATGGCATCCTTACAAAGTAAATTTAGTCCACGAAGTGAACGAAGATGATTTTCATCGTAGGGTTCAGTTTTACGAACAAATGATGATCTCTGTAACGTCGATGAAGGGTTTGCTACCAGAATTTTATTTAGTGATGAAGAAACTTTTTATTTCAATGGAACGGGGAATAAACAAAATTCTCGCTATTGGTCGGAGCGCAACCCTCAGTGGATGATGGAAGCCCATACCCAATTTCGGGAAAAATTAAACGTTTGGGCAGGAATAGTAGGTGATATTATTATTGGGCCCTTCTTCTTTGATGGCTCGTTGACAAGCCAAACATATTTGGAGTTATTGAGAGATTACCTCGTTCCGGCTTTGGCGGTTCTATTCCCAATCAACACGATCCCGACATTCCAAATGAAGACTTATGGTTCCAACAAGATGGGGCTTTACCTCATTATAGCCGAATGGTACGCGACTATCTCAACGAAGTCTTCCAAGGCTGGTGGAGTGGCAGAAGGGGTTTTGTTGAATGGCCAGCGCGTTCCCCCTGACCTGACCCCGTTAGATTTTTTCTTATGGGTTACATGAAAAGTAAAGTATACTTTAATCGGCCAACCACAATTGAATAATTGAAAGAACGGATCCAAGTCGAAATGTGACAAATATAGCCAGAAGTTCTCCTCGATGTCTGTGCGGCCTTTCGACATCGATTGGCACACTGTCAAGAACAAAATGGTCAACAATTTGAATATCTAATTTTATTTTCCCTAACCAATATTTTTTCGTTATTTTAATTGTTTTTGTGACTTCATATTATTTTAAAACTTATCTTAAAACAAGTCATTAGTATTTTTTCTCGATAAACATTTCTTTTGGTTTAGCTGTTCTCGTTTTTGTAATTTATGATATTGTAATAAGATGTTTTTCTGGTTGATCTATTTTGTTTTAATCCAATATATAAAATCGAAGCCTGTTTTCCTAATTTTGTTTTAACTGACGTTGTTTTGAATATTAACTCGATGCATTCTGCACATTGAAATAATAATTTAATACTTTTACTTTATCGCACTTTTTCTCAATTGTTTCAAATGTTACATATTGAAAATGTCATGTTGTTGAAAACATCATAAAAAGTACTATTAAAATCAATAATAAAAAATATAGGTTGTCATTTTAAAAAAATTGCTCTGACGTCATAACTTCAAAACGGAGAGAGATGGAAATATGAAAATGGTCTCAAAATATTTGTTTGAAGAAAGATCATTTTGAACTATTAAAGCGTTTTTCGAAAATGTATACAGGGGAAAAATAAAGTCTAATACTTTATGCGCTCTCTGTATAAGGTTTTTGTAGATAATACAGGGGACGATTGATTCTGCGGCATGGGATATATCAGTGAAACTGAGGTATTTCTGGTCTACTAAACACGAAAATAATAACACATTTGTTAAATTCACTCCACTTTTTGAAATAAAGTCAATCCATACATTCTTGAAATAAAATTAAAGAAAATAGTTTAATTTATTTAAAAAAATAACGTAAGATAAACCCATAAAATATTAAAATTTTGATCCATTTTTTATTCAACAAATACCCTAAATAATAATATTACTTGAATCCAATTTAATTAGTAAGTATAGCTTCATTTGACACTGATAAATAATTTGTCTCCTCTTAAATTTGTTACGTTAATCAGCAAAATAACATCGATATTTTCTGAAGCTTACATTGTGAGATGAATTCTTCACAGTTTTAAAAATTGTGTACATCTATTTCAATATCTGCTTTAGAAGAGTATTCTTCTTCTACAGCCCTTTGAAAATGATTCAAATTAAATACCTTTGTTTTTTTCTTCTGAGAGATTTGGACTTGATAGTTGAATAAATCTCGAATAATTCGGTTCTCTCCATGTAAACTTTTAGAATGAATACACTCATAACAAAGAGACAAAATGTAACAAGTTTTGTTCACAATTATTTAGCTAAATAGTTAATGTTCTATCATTTGTTTTAGAATAAGAAATAAAAAAAGTTAATTTTAATTATGTTTTCTGCCTACCCTACTATCTACACTAATCTACTATCATGCCAAAGCACTGTTGCTTAATAATTTTCTGGTAAAATAAATTACGGGTTAGTATAATAATCATAATGATAATGATAATTATCTGGGATTATATCTGGAAAGAGCTGGGATTATATACAAAATACATATCCTATAATATTCATATGCCACTTATATAATTTCGTATCTACGCGAATTAGGCTAAGACAAATGCATATTTTTATTTTGCATATTTTGAATATTTTCGGCTCTCTAAGCATATTTTGTTAAATGTTGCATATCGATGCATATTTTTTGACACTTTTCGATTTTTTGCGTTTTTTTAAATTTTAGTTATCAAGTGATAAAAAAATTCAAATAGCACATACAGCATTAAGGCACCATTTTGCATTAAACTGATTCAAAAAGTTTAAAACATCTCCACAAGTTACTTTAAATGAATCATTTGATTCAACGTCTAAAAACAATGAAAGAGAAACCTTTCTTCTTGACTTGTGTAATATTCTGATTAGTCCAAACTTACCTCTTGCAAAATTATGTAACGCTATGTTTAAACTATTTTTAGAAAAACATACTAAACAATCAGTAATTGAAGTACTTTAAGAAAGAAGACGTAAATCTTGCATTGACTAAATGACTAAAATTCAATAAGCTAATGATAACAATTACATTTGGTTTATAGTAGACCCAACTAGAGATTCGTGTGCTGCTGAACTGTTAATATCTGTTGATATCTTTGCACTGCTACGGGACCAATTCTATAAAGTGCCTAGTGATTCTAATAGCTTTAATCTTACTAAAGCTAATTGCAGCTTTTAGCTCTTATAGCATAACTAATTTAACATAATTATAGCTCTTATTACATTTTTATTGGCGACACTATTACAAAATTCGAAACACACAACTTTTTGAATGTATTGAATTGATTGAAATCTTTAGAAACAAAATCAGCAAAGTCAGAAGTGCTATTGGAGAAGGGATAAAAACAAAATTGATGAGGTTTTGAAAAAGTATTTGACCGTCTAGCTGGTAATCTAACTGCCAATCTATTGGAACTTCTAAGAAAATATACTTATATATAATATCAATATTCACCATTCACCAATTACATCAGTAGATGTAGAAAGAAGTTTTTCATCCTATAAGCAAGTATTGTCGGACCGTAGGCAATACTTTCTATTTGATCATTTAGAAAAGCAAATCCTACACCCACAAGGTTAGAAAGGGAAATATTGACTATATATATATATATTTAGAAAAGCATCTTATTATTCGTATTTATGGCTGTTTAACAAATAAAATATAGTTTTCTTTCGGACGATATAGTTATTAACCCCATTTTTTGCCGATGGAATTGGTTTTCTTGTTTTCTTTTATTTGTAAAGATCACCTTTTGTTTTGGTAATGTAATACAATAAATACATCATTAAAAACCTACAATTATTATCTTATTAAACTAGATAATCTTCATGATTATAGAAAATTCATATATTAGGATATTTACTGCATATTTTAGCTAAATTGTGTGCATATGGATGCGCATATTTCGTGCATTTTGTGTGCATATAATTCCCAGCTCTAGTAATGATAATGATAATAATAATTCTACTTCTTCTACATTTTGTAACTTTACATTTCATAATTGACTGAAGAAATAGCGTTAATGCTAATATCTTCTTATAACGTCTCAAGATTACAAAAATTTCAAAATAAATTTTGCTACGTAACAATTCTAATTATATTTATTAACAGTTAGCATCACTTCTTCAATTTTCAACATTCTTTGCTTTAATATCCGATATTTTACACAATGTAAACGTTTGAGTAAAAACACTTTGGCAATGAAAGTTTACCAAAATTTGAAAATAATTGTTAATTTAAAGCAAATTAATAAATATTGTAAAAATTAAACCACTGAATTCAATCTTTACAATCAATCTGTTTCATAAAAAAATACCTACTGATTACATTATTACTGCAATAAATCTTGCGTAATTTAGATTACAATAAAGTTTGTGCATTTTGATACGAATTTTACGATTTATGATTTATTACGAAATAAAACTAATAAGTAAATTTAAAAATTTAAATGTAAATTTATACACATACCTTTATGGGGCAACAGATACACCACGCAACTAACACATATAAAAAAAACACGCGTTTAAGTGAAAATATCTCAATTAACTCCACGAACACACCTGAATGCAAATTGCTCAAAGCGTAAAAGAACCCCAGCGCAAAAAAGGAGGATGAAATCCTAATTAAAAAGGCTTTGCTTTCATAAGCTGCACTCGCCTGCATGCTAAGGAAGTCACACTCTCCATTAACCCGACCCTCAAAGCTTTAACACGGAAGAATACAATTCAACTGGAAACAATTATTAAAAAAAACCTCGCTGTTTACAAAACTTCGCAGACCAACCTATTGGTGCATCAATTCATATCATATCTCCGTGGATGTTCGCACATTTATATTGACATAAAAGCATTTGAAAGAATATCGGAGAAAATGTAATCTTTCACAGTCAGTTCTCATTTTAAAGTTAGCGTTGCACAATACAATGGTACAATGCTAAGATTTTATACAATTATTTATAGAATATTATATATATAGACCGCTGTTATACGTATATAATGGTACAATGCATTTCTAAGATGTTATACAAATATTTATAGAATATTGTCTATGGACTGCTGTTATATGGTCTCTCAAAACCAATTTACTTTCTATAAAGAGAAATTATACTGAGAAACAGGAATACCGTGCCAATATATAGAAGCATGATAGAGTTTAAGAGATTAAATATATTATATTGACATAATTTTACAAAAAAATTAGATTAGATACGAGAAACGATTACATGGGATAGAGAAAGAGCTAATAAAGAAGGAAAAAATATTATTCATAATGTTTACATTCATAAAGTTTTTTTTTAAATTTAGCCATTTAACGTTTGCTGGTTCTAAAAAAGAATTAAATACCAACAGTGTTATTTATAAAAATTAAGTTTCATGGTGGTTTAATATTAGTAACGTTGGCAACCCTTTGTAAATAACCGCTAAACCATCGCTAAACCACGGTTTTATTTTTTATGAATAAAACTGCAAGTATCTAAAAATAAAAGGAAACACAAATTAATGTTTGTCTTTTCATAGAATTTTCCACTTTTAGATGAAGATTTGGATTCAAAGATTGTATATGCATTATTTGTGATATTGGAGTAAACATGTATGAACCAAATCAATCGAATGCCATATTTTTGCATCGAATCAAAAGAAATTATTCATGTAGCTCTCATAAAATGTCCTACGCATGTGAGTTTTTCATTGCATTTGATTTCTTTAATTCTTTAAATAGTTTCACAGCTTTACAAAAAAAAAATAGTATTTCATAATTTAAGCATAAAAAAGATGTATTTCACTTTTCATCTAGATTTTATTCACTTAGTTTTCTTGCACTACAGTCAGGTTTTCTCCACATGCACTTACACCTACACAATAGTTGTTCATAATTTATGCATAGCAATATATGTGTTTCACTCTTTATTTTCAGTTTAGCTTCTATTCAGTTAGTTTACTTGCACTAAACTACACGAATTGCATACTTCTATTTTACATTTTAAACACTCACATAAACGTGGTGGCAATAAAACCGTTTGGGGCAGAATGAAATAAATTTATTTTATGTAACGTTTTTGGCATCATCATTCCGCTTTTATAGAAGTAACAAGTATGGGATTCATAAAAATTTGTGGCAGATTGAGGGGCAGCGTTGTGCCCGAGCTTCATAAAATATTTATAACATTTATTTCCCTCGGGCAGGATAAAATTTTGCATCGCCAGCTGTATTCACTTGGCGCTCAGGATAAGCTTTGCATATCATCCCCAAATAATTGATACTAATCCGGAACTTCTGATACTAACAGGAATGAGAAATTTTATTAAAAGAATTAATCACGTATTCATGTTTTATTAATATTTTCGAAAATGTGATAGATGTTTGAAACTAATTTTAATTAAAGTTATTTTAAAACTAAGCATATATTTTTGCAGGATAAAACATTCATGATACTTTTCGTTTTTTGTCAATAATCAGTAATCAATAAGAGCAATATGAATATTAAATTATGATGCAACTAATGCCTAACCTAGATTAGGTTACACTCGATTAGATTAATGAAACAGCTTTATAGCAATGCAACCAAAGTAAATCTGTTTATTATTTGATTACCTTACTGCTAATAATTTTCCAGGAAATCTACTATATAGAAAAATTGTATGGCATTCTAGCAGGTAAGCCCCCAATTTGAATTTACTTGAAAAATCACAATTTCAGTATTATTAATTCATAATAAAAATCTCTTAAAATATATGTCTATAAAAATATATATTTATTTGCCATTTTTTTCGATTTAATGAAAATACTACGTTTCATAAGTTTAGGATATTTTGACAACACGCATCAGTATTGATTTTGTCAACATAAAAAAACATTTGCAAAAATACCCCTAACTTATGAAAATCTGTTTATTTGAAGAACGTCATGTGCTTATTATATTAGATTTGTTTTATTTTCGATTTCAAGCAAACTTTAAAAAATGCAGTACTATAGAAAATTTATCAAGTGGCGGGAATCGATCTCACTATTGTTTATTAACTGTTATTGACTATTTATTGCTACATTGTATAGGCTAAAATCCTGCAATTATTAATAGTTATTATTCAAGTCAACTGACTGGCATTTCAACTATGTCTTGTACATTTACTGCTCGCGACGTTGAATATATTATAAAGCTTGCCCTTTTGGTGAAGCCGTGTTCGTTATTGTACTATTACAACACGTAGCTGCTCTACTTAGGGTGAGATGCATGGCACAGCCTAGTCCCTCCAAGGAGATCAAGGGTCGTGAGAGTTGTAAGAGTAAGAGTAACTCCACAGGATCTGTATTACATAATAACAGTAAAAACGTGCTTCTATGAAAGCTCGTTTCTCCATGCACATGTATTTTATTGAGTACATATTGCTCTTGAGCTGCTTTATGCGCACTTCATATTTTTAGCGAGATTTATTGCTGCAGGTGACAGAACATAAAAATGTTATAAAATATTCTTGGAACTTTATTACACACATCATTTTGAACGTGATTTTAAACGTAATAATAACATCAGTAATAACATTAATAACAATATTATTAATAATTATAATAACTCCCATAATAATAATAATAATAATAATATCAATGATTTTGTAGCCTTTCTATCTGGGCATATTTTTCATAGATAATTCGGATAAATACTATACATTTATCAGTAACCCCTGAACTATGTATGTATAACACTCTAAGTTATAATGATTAATAATAATAATATCGATTAAATATAATTTATAATTGATTGTTTCGATTAATATAAGTTGTAATGATTAATAATAATAATACGGATTAAATATAATTAATAATTGATTGTTTCGATTATTATAAATTATAATGATTAATAATAATAATAGCGATTAAATATAATTAATAATTGATGGTTTCGATATTAACTTTTGTACAGAGTGCACCAAAGTTGATTGTATAACACATTTTAAACAATGGCTGAAATAATTCAATAATTACTCTAATATTTAATTACTCGTTTAAAAATGTGTTAGTTAAATTATGATAAATTTAAATCCCTTTACAAGTTCAGTATATGGACGTCAATTACATCATGTATTACAGAATAATTCAGAATTATATGCGTGTTCCTACATTTGTTTCTGCATCTTTGAGCATAACAAATACGTTTGATAAAATCAGTCACGCAACGGGTCTGGAAATAAATCTGCCACTTTGAAATTGATATTATTGTTATAAAACTGTATTATAACATTGAGGAGTATTGCATGTTTGTTATTTGGATTTCCTCTATTTCTATACCTACATATTTCATATCCTGAACATTTTTATTTCATTTCAAATGCATGCATTGTGCATTTTTATTGTTACATGCAACATAAATAATAAGTAATATGCTGGATGAGTACAAAGCACGCAGAAAATAATAGTAGCTGGTATAAATTAAACTTTAAACTATAACTCTTATAACTAGCCTTCGTTTTTCATTTCCACATTTCCACATTTCCAGCATCTCTGTTTAGACTTTAGACTAATGTGATGGTTTTACCTGCACCAGCATCGTTATAATGAAATTTACGTGCGGAATTATGCCGTTCAGTCACAACGAGTATTGTGCTTCGAGTACAAAATGAGTTAATTCTATGAGGTCAAGAATTTTTTATGAGTACATCGCACATCTTTATTTAGACAAATGAAATCGCCTTAACTGCACGACCAACGCTATGATTAAAATTGTATGCTTCATGTAGCTGAAAATGTATACAATCGATTATACGTCAAACTTTTATTAAATCTTGCATAATACCTATCGTTAATTACACCACCCATAATATAAATATTGATTCATTACTGCGCATAATACATGCGAGTGCATAATTAATTATACAAAACATATTGTTAACATATATTTTAGTTAAATTTATTCATACATACGAAACATAATATCGCAATATTATGTTTCAATTCATCTAGTATAATGCACATCAGGGCTGTCCAATTCATCTCAGACGGTGTTTATTTACACATTCAAAACAACTCTCGCTTTAGTATGTTTTCGTCGTGTCATCCTCAATTTACAACTCACTTCCACAATTTTTATTATCATATGGATACTGCCGAGGACTTTGTGTGCCTCGTAAAATTCCGACATAAAGCATAAGCTGGACATATGAAACTGTTCAATGATGGAAGCATCAAATTCAATCATGTCACATTAGTTCATTTATTGCTATTAAATTTAATAATGTAAACTAAAATCTGCAATAGTAGCAATATTTTGGTTGTGTAGGAATTTCTTTCAGGTTTTTAAACGTGTATTCAACAATAAAATGGAGAGATTATTATTGTGTATAATTGATTCATTTAATGCAAAGTGTTTTATTTTTATATATATAGAATATGTTTATTTTAATAATACAAGTCTATACATATTATTAGTACATACTAGATTATACTGGTGTTTTTGATTATTAAATTATTAGATTATTGTTATTATTATAGTATTTCTTTTAAAAATGGGCTTAATTTTTTTTCCTAAAATAGAATTGAGTTTTTAGACTTTTCATAATATTTTATACTGTTCTTCATATTTGAAAATTTTTGTTCCGGAATTATTAGTAGTGTTTACTTAATTATTAGTAATTTAATTCACATATAAGTGAGTTTTTTAAGTTTTATAGAATTTCAATGACAGAAGAATGGGCTTTAATTTTAATGTTTTCCTAGAATATAATAGAACTCTTTGGTTTTCGTAGCTTTTATACAAATATAGATTCATTTTTATACTTGAAAAGTTCCAGTACAATTTTATTCAATTCTTATGCAAAACTTTTCGATTTTTATAGTATTTTCGGGACGTAGCCGTTATGTAGAATAGAGTTGAACTTTGGAAAAATTTCGTATAATAATAAAACATTTATAAATTATAATAAAACATTTTGCATTTTCTAGCAGTTTACAGTTTCTGGAATTTTCCTATTTTTCAAAATTTTTTTTTTTTCAGACAGAAATAATTTTTATTATTATTACATACAATTAAAACTAGTTTTACACAGCTAACAATTAATTTAATTCTAACTTAATGTACTGATTTTTCAGACAAAATATTTTTTATGAAATTATTATTAATGCTTATAGAAATTTCATTCAATTATTATACAAAAGTTTTATTATTATTATTGATTACATACATTACAATTTTATTTTTAATTTTTCCAGAAGTATTCTCCAGAAGATTTTCAGAATAGTACCAGTAGATAATGTATGAGAGTTCTGACTCAATTTCATAGGGGTCTAAATGTAGTCTTTTTTCCGGTCGTGCGAGGTGTGAGATATCTGTGAGACGAGTGTGAGACACATGTGAGAAATCTGTGAGACAGTTGTGACACAGGTGTGAGACACTTCTGAGACAGGTTTGCATTGAAGATATCCAGGGATATGAGACATGTGTGAGACACCTGTGAAACACATCAGAGATATCTGTGGGACGGATGTGAGACACATGTGAGACATCTGTGAAAGAGTCGTGACACAGGTGTGAGACACGTATGAGACAGTTTTGCATTGAAGATATACATGTGTGTGAGACATGTGTAAAACCTCTAAGCCACATGTGAGGCACCTATGAGACACATGCGAGGCACCTGTGAGACACATGTGAGATATTTGTGAGACAGTTGTGAGACACCTGTCACACGACTGGAGAAAAGTTTGAAGCCTATGTTAATCTTATTGGGATATTGAGCCAGAACTCTTATACCTTATCTACTAGTACCTTTTCTAGGTTAGTCTAAGGTTTTTTTTGTTAGCTTGTGTTAGCTTAGGTTCGGTTGGGTTGGACTGGACAAACTGGGTTAGACCTAAGTGGATACAGGTATCACAATTGATTAAAAAATATGGCAGATATATAGACCTAAGTGGATACAGTTGCTATAATTTATTTATAAATATGGCAGATTATGATTTTCTAGAATCACAGTATTTTTGTGAGACAATAGAGAGATCATTCTGATGGGAGACTTTAATGCTCATATAGGGAGTAGAAGAGACGATAAAGTAATCGGACAATTCGGCGAAGTAAATATCAACAATAATGGGGATAGACTGACGGATTTCTGTGCACAGAATACATTGAAGATCGAAAATGGATTTTTTAAACACAGAGACATACATAAATACACGTGGATCCAGCACACTAGACAACTAAAATCTATTATTGATTATATCATTACCAGTCAAGACAAATCAATCAAGGTCAATGATGTAAGAGCATATAGAGGGCCGGAATGTGGGTCAGACCATTATCTAGTAAAGGGAGTATTCTATTTTCCATATTTTCCATATAAGTCTTCTAACCTACCACCAGAAAAAAAAAAAGGAAAGGTGTCTAAGGAAGAACTAACAAAGCTAGACAGAAAAAGATACAACATCGCAAATTTTAAAGAGGAAAGCATCAGATATTTATACCAACAAAGGTTAGATCAAAAGCTAACACATAACGCATCTAACAATGTCGAGGAAATGTATGAACACATAAAGCTAGCTATACATGAAGCATCACATGAAGCTTTAGGGGCATTAGAAAAGAAGAAGCCCATCAGCAGAAACATTTGGTGGAATGATGAGATCGAAGACGAAGTTAAAAGCAAAAAACAGGCGTACCTCAAATGGCTCAATACTAAAACAGAAGCAGACAGACAAGTGTATACGGAGAAAAGAAATGCGGTTAGAAATCTAGTAAAAGAAGAAAAAACAAAGACATGGGACAACAAATGCCGCGAAATAGAAATGTACATCGGCGGCCGGAGATGTACAGAAGCATGGAGGTTTGTAAACAATATAAGAGCAGACAAGAAACAAATACCCCTGGAACAAATATCGGCAAAAAAGTGGGAAGAATATTACGGAAGACTGCTATCGGAAGACCGACATCAATTTATCGAAGAACAAATAAATATTATGGTGGATGGAGAGCCCATGGAAATTTCAATAGATATGGTAGAGAAGGCAATAAAAAACATGAAAAATGGAAAGGCGAGCGGACCAGGAGATGTGGCTGCGGAGATGTTAAAAAATGGTACAAAAAAACTTAATGAAATGATAACAAAATTACTAAACAAATGTATCAACGAAAATAAAGCCCCTGAAGAATGGAAAATGGGGTTCATGTCATCTATACTTAAGAAAGGAGATCCTCGCAAGTGCGAAAATTACAGAGGAATAACGGTAACATCAACTTTTAGCCGCCTATATGGAAGAGTACTTCGCGATCTTGTTGAAACGGAATATGCGGTAATTGAAGCAGAGGAACAAAGTGGTTTCAGGGCAGGCAGATCGTGCATGGACAATTTATTTTGCTTAAAACAGCTAATGGAAAAGAAAATTAGCACAGGAAGAGAGTTGCACCTACTTTTCATAGACCTAGCAAAAGCGTATGATAATGTGCCCATACAAGGACTATGGAAAGCTCTAGAAAACACTAATATAAGTACGAGAGTAATAAAAGCCATTAAAGAACTTTACCGAGATACCAAAATTAAAATGAAAATTGGAGAATCAATATCGAATGGAATCAGTACATCTAAAGGTTTGAAACAAGGATGCTGCCTATCACCGACACTATTTAAAATTTATATCGAGCACTCCTTGAGAACGTGGAAAAGGAAATGCAAAGGCATGGGAATTAACATAGGAGACAACAACATATACACTCTCCAATTTGCAGATGACCAAGTGTTCATGGCCCAAGATAAAGATGACCTTCAATATATGACCAGGAAAATTAAAGAAGAGTATGAAAAAGCAGGTCTATCTATGAACCTGAACAAAACTAAATACCTATGTATTGGAGGAGAATCCGAGGATTTGGAACTGGAGAATGGAGAAATAATATCAGCATGCAATAGTTACCAATACTTAGGGGTAAACATACAAAAAGATGGAAAGGATGAAAAGGAAATTAGGCAAAGAATCGGACAAGGTAGAAGAGGTATTAAGAGGCTAAATGGTATATGGTGGAGTAAAGAAATAACGAAAAAGAGAAAATATAACATATACAACACAGTTATAAAAAGTATTGTACTCTACGGAGCAGAAGGATGGAGGTGGACCGAAGCTGACAAAAGAAGACTAGAGGCTCTGGAGATGGATGCCCTAAGAAGATCATGTAGAATATCGAGGTTGGATAGGGTACGCAATACAAGGATAAAGGAATTAATCGGCTTGAGAGAAAATATCGTACAGGAAGCAGGAAAACGGCAACTAATCTGGTACGGACACGTGAAAAGGATGGCAGATCATCGCTTGCCAAAAATTACGCTCGACTGGGTCCCTCCGGAAAGACGGAAACGAGGCAGGCCCAGGAAATCCTGGAATGACGGCATCCAGAAAGCTATGAGCGAAAGGAACCTACAAGATGACCAATGGCAGGATAGGTTAGGATGGAGGAAGAGTCTGGGGATCGGACAGCGTCGACAGACGTTCTAAAACCGAAATTATATATTAAAGAATATCTGTATTCAATTCTATATTGAAATGAAAGCCCAGAAATCAGTAGGTGACGTAGAGTATAAGTGCAGCACTCTTCTGCACCTATGCATGGCTTTATGATTCCTACTGATTTCAAATGCGGTATGAATATTTTGGCAAATATTTGTCAAAATTTCGATATGTACGTATAACTCTCCCGAAAATTTTGAATAAATTTTAACATTTATATAAAATTATCATTCATCATTCAGTGGTAAAAGGGAGTTTTGACCCCTATGTAAATCCTTATGGGAAATTGAGCCAGAACTCTCACATCTTATCTACTAGTACATTTTATAGGTTAGTCTAAGGTTTTTAAGTTAGCTTGTGTTAGCTTAGGTTAGGTGGGGTTAGAGTGGACAGACTGGGTTAGACCTATGTGGATACAGTTATTATAATTGATTAGAAAATATGCAGATATATAAACCTAAGTGGATACAGTTATTTTAATTGATTAAAAAATATAGCAGATTATGATTTTCTAGAATCTTTCTAGAAGAGTATTTTTGTTTCTATATTCAAGAATATCTATATTCAATTCTATATTGAAATGAAAGCCCAGAAATCAGTAGGTGACGTAGAGTATACGTGCAGAACTCTTCTGCACCTGTACATGGCTTTATGCCTCCTACTGATTTCAAATGAGGTATGAATATTTTGGCAAGTTTTTGTTAAAATTTCGATATGTAGATATAACTCACCCGAGAGTTTTAAATGAAATTTAATATAAATATAAAATTATCCTACACCATTCTGTGGTAACAGGGAGAATCCTTAAAATTTTAATTAACTTTAATGACAAGAAAATATCCACGAAAATTTTGAACTTTTGTTTTTTGAGTTGTTCAAATTTTATAAATTTTATTTTAGTAGTATAAGTATAAGTATATTAAAGTATTGTCAAAGACTAATTTCTGATACTACATATGTAAAAGTTTTTAGTTACTAGGTTGCTAGTTAGTTTTTTTTTTTATTATGCAAAACACTTTATCGTATTTTACTATAATTGTTACAATCTGATCAAAGATGGATCAATGAGTAATGTTATGCCAACTTTAATTACTAAATAAAAGTTACTAATTGAAAATTTCGATATATAGGTGTAACTGTCCCGAAAATGTTCAGTTACCTTAATATTTATATAAGGACACATCATATTAAGCAACGCCACAGAACTCACAAAACGCACAATACAGAAGACAGAACGAAAATCAATCAGAATCATCTCCAAAATCAGCACCCCGACAACCCCCTTCACAATATATCCAACGCAGAACTGTACAACACCACAAACATCCCACCTATACTGGACAGACACGGAAAACTCAGACAGAAATTCAAACAAAATGAAACAAACTGGACAATTATGGACAAACTATGCATCGAACGAGCCACTAGACGAACGAACATAAAGCACCCTTCAAACACATTATATGAAATATACAAAGAATGACTTTGGCATACCTGTTCTCATCATTCACATCACCACTGCTCACCATCATCATCATCATCATCATCCATCATATAGAATTTACAATGTATACAATATATTAAATGTAAAACCTAAAGGCGGAAAGACCACATAGGTCGAAGCCTAATAAAGATTGTCTACTACTACTATTTATATAAAATTATCTATAAAATATTTAATTAACTTTAATAACTATAAAGTGTCCATGAAAATTTTGAATCTTTGTTTTTTAAGTTGTTCAAATTTTATTAATTTTATGTTAGTGCAATGAAAATTATAAATTAAAGACTAATTTCTGATACTACATATTTAAAAGTTTTAGGTTGCTAGTAATAATAATACTTCATATTTTAACAATGAAATTTTGTACTTGTTAAAATTTTATAAATTTTTTATTAAGTATTTCAAAGTTTATAGGTCCATCAACTCTAGCTTAACGTAAAACCTAGCTCTACCAATATTAGAATGTTGGTTCAGAATATACTGGGTGATTTTTTGAAAAGTATCCACCGTGGATTTCTGGGGAAATTAGTGCAAAATAAAAAAACTCCAGAAACATGTAAATTTTTAATTTTGAGAGGGACATTTATGATGTACTGTTGACATGTGTGTCACTTTCCCCCTCCCCACCAATAAGCATCTGTCGAAAATTTCAAATGGGATTAATGGAATCACCCACCTTATGATACCTCATTTGAAAGGTTTTTATATCAGTAATACAGCTGTGCACATTTTTTTTTGTTTATTGAAAAACTATATATTTTTTAATTTATTTATATAAAAAAATGTAAGGAGGGGGAAACTGAAACACAGGTCAATAGTAGATACGTCAAAAGATGTCCCCCTCAAAATAGGAATTGACGTATTTCAGGAGTTTTATATTATGCCCTAATTTTATGAGAATCCCGGGGCCGATACTGTTCATAAAACCACCCTGTATATTTAATATACAGTGTTATACACATTCAAATTAAACCACAAAAATAGCCATCCATCTACCAGATGGTTCTTATTCAAAAAAATAAGTAAGTCGCGCAACTAAGCCAAAATTTAGAACAGGTATCTGTAATACCTATCATTAATATCAATTTCATCAGTTAAGGTTTGAAGATTTATAAGGAGGGGTAAACTGAAACACATGACAATAATAGATACGTCAAAACATGTCTATCTGAAAATAGAAATTGGCGTATTTCAGGAGTTTTTTATTATGCCCTAATTTTATGAGAAATCCAAGGCGGATACTTTTCATAAAACCACCCTGTATATTCATTATACAGCGTTATTCATATTAAACCACAAAAATTGCCATCCATCTACCAGATGGTTCTTATTTAAAAAAAAAAATAAGTAAGTCGGGTAACTAAGCCAAAATTTAGAACAGGTATCTATAATACCTATTATTAATATCAATATCATCAGTTGAAGTTTGAAGATTTATAGTAAATTATAGTAATTTGTAAAATTAACTTCCGTCTGTAATACCTACCATTAGTATCAATGTCATCAGTTCAAGTTTGAACATGAATAGTAAATCAATGTAATTTGTATGTCTTACTTGGAATTAATACGTCCATTTGACATTTGAAGATCGTTTTTGTAAATTAATTGTAGGCATATATATATATATATATATATATATATATATATATATATATATATATATATATATATATATATATATATATATTATATATATACACATATACAGCAAACAAATTTTCATCTGGTAGACGAAAATTGCATTTTGGGTGGTTTCATTTGAAACACTCTCATCAAAAACCATTCGTTTCGAGTAGGTACTATTAAATTATGTTTAAAGATCTGGATGAAGTAAACTCCATAAAGGTCCTAAGTGAATATCGCTTCTTGGCGACGATAATTAGCCACAACTGCATAAAAATGCAGTCGTTCTAGAAAAATATCAAAATTAAATGATAAAAGTTAGATTTTAACACAGTTTTGGCCTCCAAGTAACAGTGCTATGACTTTAATTAAAGTATTTTTTAAATATATCATATTTTCAAAATTATTGATAAAAAACAAAATAGACATGACTTCCGGTTTTTGTTTTTTTTTTTCAAAACCGTTTGAAATATAAATTTTATTTTGAAAATCAGAATTTGATTAAATAGCTTTGAGTCGTTTTTGCCTAATTTGGCTAAGCATGTGTGCAATAAGTTTTTACAAACACACAAAGAGGGGGTGATTTTCAAAAATGGTCTTTTCCCTTATATTATGTACAATTTATTTCTTAATTAATATAACGTCATAATTTTATTTAAAACTGATTTATTGTTACTTTTCCCGCTAAAAGATAAAATATATACCATTTGTTTCAGTCAAATTCACAATTTTTCATATGAAATCGTGAAAGTAATAATTTAATATAATTTAAATAACGCCAAGATAAGAAATAACACATGGAAATATTAAATATTTACAAGCCTAAGTATTTTAAATGCGGATTCTGTAGCATTCACGTATTCCTCTAAGTTAAACTCAATTTTCTGCAATTTATGTGTTTTTATCGCACACCATACGTGATTTTACATGGCGATAAAGTACCTCCGTTAAACTATAACCAACACGCAATGCCCCTGCATGAGGTTTGTATGTGTTATGTATGTTGCATGTTGATTAACGAGTTAGTGTTTTGTGCTCATTAAATTTCTTGTTCTCTTTGACAATGATGTTGCTTTGCATGTTACTATTTCTGGACATAAATTTAACTTACCACATGGTAAACCGAATTACAAAATTCTAATATCCTTGTAGGTTGCTCTATAAGTACTTAAATAAGTAAGTAGCAAGTAAATAAGTGAGTAACATTCCTTTTCCTCTTTATATTTCTTCGTTATTGTCCTCTAAAATAATTTTATCTCACGATACGATAAAGCGAGAAATTATACAAAATTAAAATACTTATACTTGTAGGTTTCTCTAATATAAAGTCAGTAAATAATTAAATGAATCAGCAAGAAGGAAGTAAGTAAGTAGTTTGTAAATTAGTATGTAAGATTTTTTTCCCCTTTAATTCTTTGTCATAGTTTTCATCCACAGCTAATTTTCGCACTTATTTCCTAGTCGTGGTTCTTCTCAGATACTTCTCCTCATTCACAACACCTACTTATAAACCAAGTTATTTAGTATGTATGCAAACTCTGGTAAATTATTTTCAGCATCTTATAAGTGGCTCCTACGTACACACTTAACCTCTCATAAGACCACATAGTGGGATATGAACTAATTAGCACTGATTAAACCCCACTGTAAAATTTGTAAAAGTACAAGTGGGTAGCAGAACGTCATTACCTATTAATGCGGAGTTGCCTCGAGCCACACAATAATTACACAAGTTTTTAATTAATGTTTTAAATTCTCCCACTTACGCGACATTCGAGCAGCGGAGCTTTAATGACCTATTAAAGTTTCTTGCACGTTCTTTGAAAGCGGGATTCAAATGAGAATGTGATACGCATTATTTCGCTTAATTAAATTATATTATATAAAGTGTTACACACAACAGCAACTTTGTGCTGAACTAGGGTCTCTGTTAAATGGCAGCGTGGTGAGGTGGGTTTACGCTCCGATTTTTCATCTACAATGCTCTAGTTCAACATTATTAAATTTGCTGAAATTCGCACCGCTTTACATTCGAAAATTTTTAGGGTAGTCATTAGTACTAACAGCGCCTGAAATTGAACAAAGACAAATTCAAGTATTCTCTAGGAAAACCTAAACATAACAATAAATTACATAAAGCTATATAACTCCTGCAACTACATCCACAAGTTGCCCTTTTTTGTTGTTTAGAAAGATATTAGAGTTCATTTTGTTTATCACAGAAAAGCGCCAATTTAACAAGTAAATGAAATGAATAAAAATCCTTTAGAAAATCCGTTTTTTTTAATAATTATCACAGTTTTTATTCTGTCAATTTTTTCGTCCTCTATTTGTTTTTTCTAACTTTTGTTGTGTCGTAAATTTTGTGTAGTTGTAGTTTAGTTATCACAAAAAAAGATGATTTCTATAATATTAAAAATATAAAGGATGATTAACAATAATCATGTTTTTTTGCAATTTTATCGTCTTCCGTTTCTTCTTGCTAACTTTTTTTTGGTCGTAAATTTCGTGTGGTTATAGTTTAGTTACCCCAAAAGTAAATGTTTACTTTAATATTTGGTTATAATAATCACAGTTTTCTTAATGTCTATTTTTTCGTCCTTCGTTTCTTCTTTTTAACTTTTTTTGGGTCGTAAATTTCGCGTGGCTGTAATTAAGTTATCACAAAAGCTGTTTTCTTTAATATTTGAAAAGTACTAAATCACATGGAGTCAGTACATTTAGTATTAATAATGTATATATAATCAGGATATCAAATAATCCTGCTTTACACCAAGGCTCGTACTTCGATGAGTATTGAGCTAAAGCTCTTAGCGTTCATGTACGAAGATTACCAAGAAAAAAGCTTTAAAGCTTTTAGATGCACACACAAGGATTTTATATGTAAGTCTGTCCAATTTAAAGACGGAGCTAATGTAAACATTGTTCACGTGAACGGTGACAGTTTACAGGGCCGAGTCTGCACAACACGAGTCCAACACGAGTGTGGCGATTGCAGTAACAAAATACACTTAGTCCTGCTAGACTGCAGACTGCGCCTCAACCAATCGTATGCTTCTGTATACAAGTGTTCACTTACCTTTCACGTATGTGACAGGTTTATAGAGCTCCGTCTTAAAATTACACAGACTACAGTAAATATCAAAAACTGAATATTTTATTGTAAATTGTATTAGTGAGATGAAATCCTCGCTCAAGGATCATTCTCGAATCTAAAATTTAAAAGTAAAGTAGCTGGCGATGGAGGGCGACTTGAATAGTAAGTTTGTTTTGTAACTTTTAGCGCAAGTGAGTTTAAATAACGCATTATTATTCATAACTAGCTTTTTGTTCAGAATCTTTATTATTAATAACAAAACTTTTTAAATCTTATAATATTTTCTAGTAGAAAATCTTACAGCGACCACACTGGAATCATAACAAAAATAATGCTTTTAATGATTTTGTAAGGTCTTAATTCATTTTAAATATACATAAAAAAAGTGGATGAAAAATTAATAATAGTATGTGTAACATTAATTAGTTTTGATATTATTACAACTAGTTAGAATATCTCAATATTTTTATAAATAATTTATAATAATTATAATCATAATAATTTTAATGTATATAATATTATAATATTATTATTTAAATATTTGTTAAATATTTTAATATTATAGTATTATTTAAACATAGGTAACTAAAATTTATCAAAATTTATAATTGTGATAATGTTCGGATATTATTGCAAAACCTCTTTTTCGCAGGCGCGATTTATAATCTTTTTCATTTTTTGTTAATTGAAAATTACAATTTTATATAGAGATATACAATTTTCGTCGATTTTATGTATATACATGACAATGGCTGTACTTTGATACTTGTACCATGTTAGATCTATTTTTTCAATTGATCACTGAAGCATATTATATCATAAACAAATCAATTTACATGCACCAAAGTTCTACAATACTGAATCAGTAGGTTAAAAAATGCAGAATTTACCTAAATATTTATATATTATTTATAAATATGTCTGAAATAGACGTCAATTTAGAAATTTATATATTTATTTTAAATTTGCTAGTTTAACTGCACTTCTATAGACATTTTTCGAGCTACAGTTTTTAAAGTTCAATTATCCATTTGGAACACCATACATTTAAATTGGATGATTATTAAAATTCAAATTGTTTAAAAAAATTATTTTAATTTTTGTTATTTTATTAATTATTTATTTTTTGATAGGAAATGTGTACTTAGATCAGGTGCATTGTATTATTCTACTATAGATGAATTAAGTTTAGTCCATTGCCCTTTATTAGCTGGTGGCAAATTAAATTCTATAAGATATTTCGCTGCTTGGCATTGATAGTGACACATTAAAAATGGTAAACTTTATTAGAAGAGTGTTTTTAGTTTTATATTATTGAAAATATGAAACGCAGACCTTATATTATTTTTACATTTAATATTATTTATATCAGACCTTTAGATAATTATTATTTGTTATTAAAATAAATAGAAATTAAACTGTTGAGCTTTTAGCACTTTTTTGCAGTAAAAGCAAATATGAGATTTTTGGAATTGTGTCACTATCAATGCCAATCAGCGATTTGTAAGTAAAACCTGATATATAAGTACTTTAGTTAACTTTATTAAATAATATACTTATAAACGATTTTTCTATAATCAGAATTAAATAGGATAATACTACAGTAATAGAGTTCTTAATTCATTTTTATTTTATATCAATAAAAATATACCTACCAACGAGTTTTCTATAATGAGAATTGGATAGGTGTTACCACAGTTATAGAATTTTCAATTCATTTTTATTTTATGTCAATAAAAACTTTAAGGCCCAGTTGTACAAAAGTGGATCATCCTTGATCATGGTTCAGTTGCTAAGGATACCATTGTATTAACAATTGTATTGTAAGGATAATCCACGATCGTACAACTGGGCCTAAAGAACGTCAAATAATTACTGTAAAATAACCAATATTTTATCAAGGAGGTCAAGGAGAAGGCGAATTATTATTAATACATATTAATAATAATATGTGCCACGATATCTATATTATAAATCTGTTTTTCATTTGTAGTTTTAATTTTATAAACATTAATCTAGCATATATTTCTTAATTTTCTATAAAGAATTAAGCATTGGATATGAATTAATGCAAACTCTTAAAATATATATTTGCAAATTATTTCCTGTACATATAAATCACCGTATGACTATTTATAACAATAAACATACATTGATAGCTTGTGGAAAGGCTGTGCTTAATTTTCAACATGCGAATGGGTGATTTTTGCCACGTGGCGATTAAGTTTTAGACTGATGGCTCATGCAACAGATCATAACCTATATTTGTATATACCTGAGAAACTGAAGTAAAGCAATCGTAATAACACTAATAATAATAAGTTAAGAGTTTAAAGTTACTTAAGTTTGAAGTTAGGAAACAAATTTTAACAATATTTATACCAAAATATCTAATTACTCTTAAAAATATTTAATTGCAGGACCCAATTTTCTGCTATTTTTACTGTTAATGCGTGTGCCCGAATTTATCTCCTCGAGACGTTTAGCTCATAGAATTGTAAAATAATAATGATGCAAAAATGAAACACGTTACTACGTTTTTTATCACTTTATTTTTTCGTTAAACACGACTTTAGCAAAATATTAACTTATCTGAATAACTTTAGGACTTCCATGTTTAAGATAGTATCCCAGTCTTCAGTTTGTTGACTTACAAAACGATGCTTCGTTTTGACAAGGTCATGATTTGCATATTTCAGATTTTATAAATCTACCGACTTCATCACCTCGTGGAATTTAAGGTAGTTTGTCGAATTGCAGAATGATGACACGTTTCGATAAGGTGATGAATGACCTACATATTTTAGATATATGTAGGGATGATATGATTATCTCGGGGTGTTTAATTGAATTACCGAATGATGACACATTTTGACAATCATAGTTATCTTATTGCCAGTAGTAGTATGAACATTTATTCCATATACAGTTACACATCTGCAGCATACCTAATGCAAACCTAGAACCTGCAAGCTACAACCTACAACATATATTAACATAATATTGATGATAGATTGATAGATATATGATATATGATGTGATACATGATATATGGAATGGGCTATCTTTGTCATTTTATCGTCTTCCGTTTCTTCTTCCTAACTTATTTTGGGTCGCAAGTTTCGAGTGGTTGTAGTTTAGTTATCACAAACGAAGATGTTTTCTTTAATATTTGGAAAATAAAGGATGATTAACAATAATCATAGTTTTCTTATTGCCCATTTTCTCTTGCATATGATGACTTATCTTGGATTATGATAATATTATGTAAAATTGTATATGCACCTGGATGATATCATTATAATTTTCAATTACAAAATAATGAATCATCTCGAAAGGGTGTGGCATTTAGTTTGTTGAATTAAAGAATGATGACTCGTCTCGATAAAATCATGATCTACATATTTCAGATGTTATATGTGTGAGGGTAATTTGATTACTCGTGGCGTTTAGTAGAATTACAGAATGATGATTCATTTTGACATGGTCATTACTTGCATAAATGCAACTCGATGATACCATCGAAATATGGCAGTTGGTTCGTTCAATTACAAAATGGGTCATCTTGAAAGGGTGTGTAACATATGTATATAATTTTTTTATACGCATGATGACTTAATGCCTTGTGACACTATTTCGGTAAATATGGACTAGACATATGTCTAAAAAAATCCTGACTTTTTATGATTTATACTTATACTATTTCATTTAATTTTTAACTAAGCAGGCTGTGGTTTCATGTTATAAAGTTTTACACATGAACACCAACAAAAATGATGGGACAGTGAAAAAATTAATAAATTTCTAACAACGTTGCCTAATTCATATATTAAAATACTTAAATTATTGCTTCAATATTTCAAATCGTTAATTAATCAGATTTATGCTATAAGTAAACCAATAATCGTCTATATTTTATATTATAATTTGACTGATTTGCATTTGAAATATAAAAATTGCAAATAAATTATCTACTCAATAGATAGTCAATTTGATGGCAACATCCAATTTTTTTTAGTATAACCAATTTTTCAAAGCCTAGTGACTTTTTACATATGCCAACAATACTGTCACCCTAACAGAGCCAACTTAGTTAAAAATAAAAATGGTACATAGTTTATGTTGAAGATTGGACTGAATATTTGGTTGAATACTGTATGTGGACTTAAAATACATAAATTTTTAAAACTTAAATCCGATGTGGATTACTTCAACATCTCGTGTATGTAACAACCGAAGTATTAATCAACTAATCTGTCAAAGATTTTGTATGAATTCAAATTATTTCATCATCTCGTGGCTTTTAGGTTAACTAATTATGAAATTAACAACATTCGCTATGCAGATGATACAATGCTGATAGCCGAAAATATAGAAGATCTCATCTCCAATAACTGATTAACAGAGTAGAGACTCACAGCAAACTCATGGAGCTAAGCATGAATTTTGCAAAAACAATCTGGGGGGCTGACATTTAACGACTTACCAATTGAAAGAGAGCAAACATTCAAATACCTAGGAGCGTGGCTCACAGAAAACTGGACATCAGACACCGAAAGTAGATGTCGAATCGAAAATGCACGAAGTGCATTCATAAAGTTTTAAAAGGTTTTTACCAATACTGAATTTGATTTCAATCTTAAGGTACGGCTTATTAAATGTTATGTATGGTCGATACTTCTCTGTAGCATGGAAGGTTGGACGCTTAAAACAAGAGCTATCAATGAGATTGAACCGTTTGAAATATGGCTTTACTGAAGAATACTGAAGATTCCTTGGACAACACGAATTACCAATAAAAAAGTGCTGCGGCGAGTAGGTAAAGATCACGAACTTTTGAACCACAATAAAAAGAATAAAAGTTGCATACCTAGGGCATATAATGCGAAACCAGAAGTATGATATCCTTCAACTCATCCTAGAAGGCAAGATTGGAGAAAAACGAGGAATAGGAAGGAACATGTCGTGGCTCTGCCAATGGACTGGACTAAATACTATCCGTAGTTTGGTTTATACCTTCAGAAACCGTCAAGAAATGCACGACATTGTGTCGGAAACATCCATTAATGGATAAATGCACCAAAAGAAGAAGAATAATTTTGACATAATGCCTCATTTCGACAAGGCCGTGCAGCGAATATATAATTATCATTTATACATATACTGTTGATGATTTGATAATTCGCTCACTTTATTGAACTACTGAACATATCACTATGTCGTCGAAATCATGACTTGTAAGATATTATATCTGTGTATATGATTTCATTGCTTAATGGCATTTAGGAACACAAAACTATTAACTCTGTGGAAAATGCCATGTACATTCAAATAAATGTATATGTGATGTGTGTGATTTTGACTCGTGGTATTCAGTTCATTGAATTTTAAGTTGATGACTCATTTAATACATCATGACATCATGATATTTTAATACCTTGATGATCATCTGAATCAGAATATTTTACACTTATCTTCCTAATCGTCTTCTAATTTGGGATTATTTTATAATTTGGGTTAAATTTCGTAAATAATAAGATACCAGAAAACACGCATCCGTGGTTGTATATTTTTTCTAAACTAGCAGTTCCTGGCAAACTTCGAATATGTTCATGGAGACAAAATATGTAATTTACCAAATACTTATTAAAATATTCAATATCATTGTTAGTGACACCGTAGCCTGAGATTCGCAAGTGAGATTCGCTCACATAGACTGCATACTCGTAATTTTAGTAGTGAAGTAGTAGAAGTAGTAGTAGTCCAGTTGTAGTTAGGAGTTATGAACAAAAGTTTGAACATGGGTGAACATGAACAAGTCGAGAAATCCAAGCAATGCCTTCTGATTACTGAATTAAATATCTCCTACAAAACTTTATATTTTAACTAATAATCACTAGACATCACAATACATTATCGTACATTTTCCAAACTTAGGAAAAGTTGGACTTTCTACAAACTTAAGAAATAGCTGCAATCAATATCGTAAGTGTCTCAGATACATACATATTTCTTCCAATTTCATTAATTTCATAAAAAGGTTATATTTCGATGTATTTCATTTCTTAACTGTTAACGGTGTACTAGTTATCTGTTAATTAGCTAACTATTAACTGGTAACGAATAAGTGGACAAAGTGTTAACTTGAATCGGGAATCAGTTACTTAGATAAAACTGTCGGTAAATGGTATCCATGAAATTTCAACTATTATAGTCCCTGTCAGATAAGATGTCACTTCTCACATAAAACCGAAGTCCTACCTCTGTCCTGTCGGAGTGGTCAGCAGAAATGCAAATGGATGTCTTGGACAATCCTAGTTCATTGAGGTACGATAGTGAGCTAAAGTCCCTGTGTAAGGCAGTTGCTTTTTCCAAAGCACTTCATTTCTAAGGGATGAAAGGGATACATTTATGGTTTATTGCTTTATGGGTCAAAACAGCTCCTGCGTTTTTGTGATACCGGTTGTATGCGAAATATGAAATCTTATCTGGCATGGACTATAGTAAAGGCATTGTACACTAAACCTTAAGGTATTGTACATCATACTTAAGAAAAAGCTGCAGTATTATTCTTGTAAATTTTGTAATTTGCATCTTGCGTCTTATATAGAGCGATCCAGATGGTAACAAATATAATATAACAATGCATTTACAGTCATTATATTATATCACTAGTAGCGAAGTACCGAAGTAAAATATTATTGCAATACTGTTGCATGTTTTTCGCCGCATTAGAGGATACTGAAACTATTTGGAGCTCTTTGGCACTTAAAAAATGTGTGTAGCCTCTCTCCTACCTAAAAGATGAGATATTGTAAATTTTGATCTTTCGTCCCTCAATTGATTAAAGTTGTTATCAACTGATTAATATGTACAAGGGTAACAATGGACTGCTTTGTGAAATACTCATTGATATGCTGTGTATTAATCATCGTACGTATATTGCATCACGGTCAGTGTGAAAAAATATCTGATAAAATTGTATCGCCGTTGTGGGATCCCCTCGCTCATTTTCCAATTAAATACATTTTCCTCTGTATATCTGTCACTGCAATTTGGTGCCCTGAATCGAATTAATTGCCATGCGGACGTGATTAATCGCCAGCTGTCGAGTGCAGTTGCGTGAGGGAAATGAGTTAAACCGTGTCCAGAATCGATTTCATACTATATATTTGGCACAAAAAGGTGCAAACAACATATCTTTCACATAAATATCTATGGTTAACATCAAATACTATAATTATAATAATGTTATAAAGAGGTATTTCAATATTATAAACGTAATCTGAAAAAGGTCCAAATGCATCATATAAAAATACATGCAGCCCCTTATTGTTATATTATGGCACATTATTTATTCTTCATGTAATCTCTATGGTAAAGCATAATAATATATATATTTTATACATAGTTCATATTCGTCTCTCATAACTTCAATCTTTAAAATCCTCAATTTTAATTGACTGTAAAAATTCTCTTAAGTAATCAAGCGGCCGTTGGTTAGGACAACGTAAACTATCTAGATCGTCGGTTTGATTCACGTGATATGGGTACGCATCGTGCGTGGACGTGTGCATGCATGCTTGTATCTGCATATCCTCCAAATATGCGAGTACTCGAAGAAGTTCTTTCCTGCAGCTGGTCTAGAGGATCGCACAGAGCGTGAACGAGCAGCAGGCGAACTTCTTATAGACGGTCTGCGGAGGCACCAGGTGTAGATCCTCCTCCTCGTCTTCCTCTCCTGATATGCTCATTTCCTCTATGCTAAATGTGTCAGTCAGTTCTTGGTGTACCCTGGATTCCTTCCGGGATAGCGGGAAGAAATTTACTATATCCTCTTCACTAAAAATAAAAAACAGCAGTCAGTATTTTGTTACAAATTTGTGAATAAACTTATATTTTTTGTATAAGTCTACAAACATTTTATAGGCTAATACAAAAAATATTTTGACAGCAATAATAAATGTATACAGTAGTCTTTAGTTAATGCAAATATCATTCAATTCGAAGTAAATAATTTGTGTGTACAATTATTCAATTTGCGGGCACGTTAAATATCCTGATGTTGATGAAATGAAATGCAAAAAAGCTAAATTTCCATGTGTGGTGTATCGCTCATTATAAATATGGGTAATAATATGTAGATATATGAGATATTTAAAGGGTTTCGTATATCACAAATATATTTTCATAGTGAGAAGAAATTTATAATATCGTCTCTACTAAAAACGTTATTAGAGAATATATACTGCCTTTCAAAAAAAAAACAGAATACCAATTTATTGGACGGTTCTATTGAAATTAATTATATGTTTGTTTATTAATATTAATAATAATATATTATTATTAATTTTGCTGCATACATAAATTTTATGAAATTTTAGCAAATTTATTTTGGATTGAAGATTTTTTTGCAAAATATCTACAATTGCTATTTCTGGTCTAAGCGTTCTTTCATTTTTCTTAATTAAAACGATGTCCAAATACACTACTCAAGAGAATTTTCGCATATTCCAAAAACTAAATTTATATATTATTAATATGCATTTGTATAATTATGCATTAACATATAATCATTATTATTTTTATTGAATATGCGATCATTCTTTTTATTAGTGAATAATGATCATTTGGAAACTGTCCAAATTTGCCTTATCTTCAAATGCAATAATTATCAAAATATGTAAAATTGTAACAAATTTGCTAATAACTGTGTGTGATCATATCGTTGGCATACAGGAGAAAGTGGTCAAGTCTAAAATTTAAAGTATTATTCTGTACTTACTGCTATAGTTATATTTTATTTTATTGTATTACTTATTTATTTTTATTTTGCCTGACTAGTTTCAGTTTGTTTAGCAAACTATCATCAGAGGCATGAAATGTGTAACTTGGCTGTGTATTTATCTTGATTTTATTTCATCTTAAATATTTGGAATTTTATTTGAATTTTGAAAGATGTCAGTTTGAAGTTTTTTGAAATTAATTAAATTAAAAGTGGTAATATGGATAAAACCTAAAATTTAAAGATTTTGATTTTTTAACATCAATGTATCTAAAACCTACTAATCAATTCATGAGATATTTACTTAATCAATTTTCAGAGAAATGAGTACTTTTTACTGTAATTGCATAATTGGCCAATTCCATTTTTCAATTAAATATGTAGGAGAAATGTACAGCAGAAAAAATGTACTTGAAATGATGAATAATGGACTTGGCCACTTTCACCTGTAAAAGAACGGTAAGTCATATTTTCTACTGTAGGTATCTAGCAAAATCTGCCAAATTTCCTACTGTATATAACAAAATCTGTCAAATTTTCTACTGTACCTACCAAAATCCGTAAAATGTTCTACTGTATATTAAAATCTATATATTTTTTTGCTGTATCTATCAAAATTTTTGAAATTTTCAACAACAATTTCCATCAACTTTACTAACGTAAAGATATCAATAAGCCTAAATTGATCGTTACTTCTTCCAACTTTCTGCAAACTTTACAAGGAAAAGCCCTTATAAAAGAAGATTATACATTTTCATTTTTTTGTGCTTAGTATGATAAACTGTATCTTGAGAATAATGGTAATTACTTACAATAATCTTGAATAACTAATTCCAATATATGTATTTTGTTTTTCTATTGAGAATGTTCTTCCACCTATTTTAACCTCTTAAAACATAATAATATTTTCAAATAACATAAAAATATTAAATAATTATACTTATATATGAGTGCTATGCATTTAATGTGTGCATATTTGATAAATAAACATTTTTTTCACATAATTGAGAATTTGTACAAATACACAGATTACTACTTCTACTTTCGTTGATGTTCCCACAAAGATATGTTTGCTTGCAGTTGTGCAACAATTTTGTTCAGATCACTTATTCGAAATTAGAAGTTATCCTTTATGACAATGACAATTTCGACAATGAAATAAATAAATAAAAAATAAATAAATAAATACGTAGTGTATAGTGTGTACCAAAATATAATAGAATGCGTATTTCTTAAGAACGTTAAGAAAACATGCAATTGGTTAGTTTTTTTGATAAATAAAAAAAATCGTTTTCCAAAAATTATAATGCTTACTATTTATTTAAATTTTATCATTAGGAGTAGGTAATACTAAATAATTCCTAAGAAGTCTTCTAAAGGAAATTTTTGGATATATTTTTTACGATCTAAATTCGGAAATTGTACTTTCACTTTATTTGATCTCAGCAGGTAGATCTAACAACGTAAAGTAGTTGAAATATACAAATAATAGCTATTTATGGTGTAAGTGAATAATGTCGAATTTAGATAAAATTGCTTTATTTACACGTGAATAAAGCAATTTTATCCACGAAAAAACAATTTAGTGCAAAAAGCGAAGGCGAGTGCGATAATGTTTTCTAGTGGATAAAATTGCTTTATTCACGTGTATCATACAAGATTTTTTCCAATTCGTTATCAGAATTGAAGAATTTGCGTGAAGTGTCACATTGTCAGGTGCCATCGAAAATTTCATGGATGATGCGAATTTACCTATTTTTTTAACTTTATTCAAGTTGTCAATGGTAATAGTGAATAAAGTGAAAATGTAAACATTTTATTCACCCATTCGATTAAAGTGTAGTTTTAACGATGAGATTCAATATTCATAATGAGCATTTTAATAATGCGAATTGGAAAATAGCTATTAATGGTATAGTAAATAAAATTTCTTTATTTACGTGTATCATACAAGATTTTTTCCAATACGTTATCAGAAGATTTTGCGTGAAGTGTTACATTGTCATGTCACAACGAAAATTTTAAGGATAGTGCGAATTTACCTATTTTTTTTTTACTTTATTCACGTTGTCAATGGTTATAGTGAATTAAGTGAAAATGTAAACATTTTATTCACCCCTTCGATTAAAGTGTACTTTTAACGATGAGATTCAATATACATAATGAGCATTTTAATAATTCGAATTTGAAAAATAGGATTTATCATGTTGTCTTATTAAACTGACTGAAATTTGGAACTGATTATAAAATCTACAGTTGTCATTGAAAATAAAATACACTGTATAAATGAAATTAATATTTAAATATACTTGTTTTAAAATGTAAATCATAAATAAAATATGTTTAATGGTAGTGGCGTTTACTTTATGGTATTATATGATAAATTATAAAGTAAAAATAAAAATAAAATATTAATCTCTACTACTCCTCTACCTATGGCGTAATTGATTACTCGATTGTAATTATTTGATAGATAATTCTTTGATTAGTGAGCTTCACTGTTTAATGATTGGCTAAAGGCATGAATTAATTATAACTTGCTATAACTCTGTAATTATTTGAGCTGTGACTTCGTTCAGTCAATAGAACCCAAAATAGAAGATTGTAGCATATTTTTCTGGCAGCATTTTACTGCGCAATGTTACTAAATAACTTATAATTATATTCTAGCTAACCACATATCTAACTAAACAATCGAATACCATTAAAGGCATGAAAATTTTCATTAAACATGAAATTAAATCCACGGCAGCAGTTCTAAATGTATATTAGATTACTGTTTGTAATGCCCTGTATTCTATTTTTTTTAAGTTTGAAGCCTTAGAATAAACGAAAATAAGTTAAAATCAATACCTACGTACATAGTGGCGGTTCATGGAAACAATTCTATTTATACACAAGTATTTTGAGGAATTTATGGTCATAGACAAATTTAGTCATCATTAATTGCATGTAAATCACAGGTTAACATAAATAAACAGTAATTATATTTATATGACTTCAATTGTTGAGTGTCGTATCTAATATTTGTGTTTGTGTTGTGAAAAAACTCAACACCAGTTGATGTGTATATCATCAATGTACAAAAATTATCCAGTCCGTTTACTCCTGCCGAGTTTTTTATACACGACAATAATATTATTATTACTATTACTTTTGATGATATTACTAGTACTTATTATTTAGTATTAATAAAAATTATTATTAACATAATATAGTCATATTTCAGATGATATCCTGAAGAATCAATCCTATGATTTTTTTCTGAATATTTCTTTCTAACAGTTATATTATTATAAGTTCTGTCTTTTATGATGGTTATTAGGGGTTTACTTCTATCCCTTTTATAAATCCTGAAGTTCAAATATTATATCCTGAATGATGAATTATAAGCATTTATTTCTGAATATTTCTTTGTAACAGTTATATTATCATAAGTTATGTCTTTCGTGATGGTTATTAAGGGTTTGCTTTCATCCCTTCTTCAAATCCTGATGTACAAATATTATTTCTTAATCTGCATTAGTTTATCTTAGTCTATCGACTAGTGATATAATTTTGGCTATTAAATTACGTAACTGTTTTAAGATTTCTGTTGCCTCAATTATATTCTGTAAACGTCACTTTTATCGAATTATTCGCTTAATCCTGTCCAATAAATTATTTAGCAGTGATCACAAATTCAGTGTAATACCCTCGTCCTCTAATCGATAAAGTGTATTTCCAGGGAGATGATACTTGTACCGGTATTGAAACATCGACCCGACAAATCGCTTGGTCGGCATGGCCTTCACCTGAGAAAAGTTCACGATAGAAAACAGATACTCAAATATTGGTAGATAAATAGAGGCAAAACATGCTCTAAGAAATATGAATCAAATATTTTATCCTGAATATTGAATCATAAGCATTTATTTCTGAATTTTTCTTTATAACAGTTATATTATCATAAGTTATGTCCTTCGTGATGGCAAATTTTTAGTATTTCGATTAATAAAACTAAAAAAGTAGAGAGAAGACATAGAAAGAAATAAATGTTTGTGTAAGTTCATTTTGCATTCTGATGACAAATTGAGGTAGCCACGAAATGTTTGACTAACGTCAATTTTCTTCAGTGATAATCAGCAAAATAGCTATTTATGGTATAGGTGAATAAAGACATTTTTTCTACGAAAAAAGAATTTAGCGCATGAGACGATGCCGAATGTGATAATGTTTTTGACTGGATAAAATTTCTTTTTCCAATTCGCATTATTAAAATGCTCATTATGTATATTGAATATTATCGTTAAAACTACACTTTAATCGAATGAGTTAATAAAATGTTTACATTTTCATTTAATTCACTATAACCATTGACAACGTAAATAAAGTAAAAAAATATGTAAATTCGCACTATCCTTGAAACTTTCGTTGTCACCTGACAATGTGACACTTCACGCAAATTCTTCAATTCTGATAACAAATTGGAAAGTATCTTGTATGATACACGTGAATAAAGCAATTTTATCCACTCGAAAACATTATCGCACTCAGATTCGCTTCTTGCGCTAAAATGTTTTTTCGTGGATAAAATTAGACTTTATTAACTTATACCATAAATAGCTATTTATGGTCTAAGTGAATAAAGACTTTTGTTTTCCACGAAAAAATCATTTACCGCACGAGGCGATGCCGAATGTGATAATGTTTTTGAGTGGATAAAATGTCTTTATTCGCGTTTATCATACAATATTTTTTAATTTTTTTTTGTCAGAATTTTCAAAAATTGTATTGCTTAGGTAATTCATTTACATAAATGTTAATTGTAGTTTTACATATATGATGAATATTTAATGAGCGAAAGTTGACTCTACTTTCATCAGGATCAAGTGCAGTAGAAGTTCTAGGCCTTTCATTTAAATTTATATCTGCAAAAATAGTTCATAATTGCCTGCATTGGCCAACAAATTTGTGCATCGAAAGTCCACCGAAAACAATGTCATAATTATTGATAATGTGTTGTTCTAATAATAAGATTTCATGTATAAAATAAGATTGTTATTAATCGGAATTGAAAATAATAATAATAAAATAAAAATCGAAATAATAATCGAAATCAATAAATTTTGAATACTACTCTAATGGATTTTTTTTTCTACCGAAATTAATCAATTGCATGTGTGAGTTTAAAAGGGACAGATTCCTCCAGAGTAAAATTTTACTAAACAAAAAGAACGTTTTAATTTTTGGCAAACAAATCACATTACAAGAAAAGTTACAATTCATCATTTGTAGCTATAGTTAGTTAATACACATTGACTGATGAAGTATATATTCTTTAATGTAACTGGAAGTCAAGATATAAATAAAAAAGTGATGAAGTATATCTTTAATTCTTAATTCGTTTCTTCTTTATTTTTAATACTTTTGGATTATGCCACTTTGTCAACTCACTCATTCAATTAATATAATTGTGTGGCCATTGTGTATGTAATATCAGATGATTGGAATATCAATATATTATTTTTTCTACTAGAGTTTGGAAAACTTTAACATTTGAATACTAATTTTAGTTAGGAAAAGTGGAATATTTCCTAACAAGTGCGGAAATAATATTTCAACATTAAAATACTAATTTGAGTTAGGAAAAGTGGAAAAATTTCCTAACAAGTGCGGAAATAATATTTCAACATTAAAATACTAATTTGTGTTAGGAAAACTGGAATATCACTAACAAGTGAATAACATAACATCAATATTTCAACATTAAAAGTTATAAGTCAATTTACTGAAATTGTACATGTTATGTTTTATCATTATTATAAATCTTAACAGAAACATGTTCACAATTCGTGAATGAAATTTCAGAACACGTCTTTGAGGAAATAGAATAAGGGTTATTATTTACGTCAACCTCTTCATTATTGAAAGCAGAACAATCTTGTCTCCGCTATTTAATTTAGAAATAATTTTAAAATACAAAAATTATCCAAATTTCATTTATTTTCCAAACTCTGGTAGAAAAAATCGTGTGAGCAACACGTAGAATATTTTTTATCGTGGCTATCGCCTCGATTAAAGATCCCATGCTTAGTAGGAAAAAAAGTACATTTCCTAACTTATTGTACAAATAGCTACTTTGATCTACTGTTTTTTCTGATTTTTGCCCAATTTTAAATCCTCACATTTAAAAACATGCAAAACCAACATTTATTTTTCTAAATAATTTTCAAAGAAGTGGCAGTAGCAAGCTGATAACATATAAAAATATTTTTTGTTTTCAAAAATTCTCTACCATTAAGCACATTAGCTATGATATTTTTATTAAAGAACAAAAATAGGCTTTTCCTGGACCAAACATTTGTAGTTGATGGAGTAAATTACGACTTATTATTCACGAAAGAAATATTTTTGGCTTAACGGGTTGCTAGAGGATCAATAATATTGCAGAATATTTTTTTTCAATAGTATTGTACTTTAATTTTCCCTTTGATTTAACTATCAGGATACATTCTAAAGGACACATTCTATGTTTTCAGATTACTATATCAAAAATTCTGCAATGCTTTAAAAAACCATTTTAACTTAGGAATTTGCCACAAAATATTGCATAATTTTATTAATCGTGATATATATTTTGCTCTAAATAAAACAACACTGAGTAAGAAAGTACTACTATCAAGAAACACGAAGAAATGAGGAAATCAGGAGCAGGAGCAGAAGTATCCTTCCTACAAAGCAGGAAGAGAAGGAAGGATACAAGCTGTATAGATGAAAACGCTAAAAAGGATAGTAGGACACACACTAGTTGATAAAGTAAGGTATAATATAATAACAGAGAGACTAGATATAAAATCAATAGAAACGAGAATCAGCGAGGGAGTTCTAAAACGGTTCGGACACATAGTTAGAATGGGATATGAACTCTGACCATTCTCCAATTGTCATCACCTGAAGCGATAGTAGTATACAAAAGGAAATACCTGCTAGATTGTCTAATAGATTAACTGACTGGCAGAGCTTTAAACTTCAACTTGAAGACACTATCAACTTGTCATCCTCAATAAGAAACGAAAATCAGCTAGACAATAAAGCGGAAAAATTTGTTGATAATATCCAACAAGCTACATGACATAACACACCTATTATTACCCCACAAACAAAACGTAACAATTACCCCAAAGAATTTCGAACCTCATTTCCGAAAGGAGAAGACTGAAAATAATCTGACATCAATCTAGATGCCCAGCAGATAAAACTAGAGTGAATATTGCAATACAACAACTCAAAAGAGAGACAAAAAAAATAAAAATGACTCCATTAGTGAAAATCTAAGTGGACTGTCAAATGACAGTAAAATTGATTATTCACATTGGAAAGCAACTCAGAGACTTAAGAGATCAATCTTGCAGAATTCTCCTATTAGAAGTGCAGATGTGCAGATGGGACATATGCAAAAAGCAATACTCAAAAGGCTAATAGATTTGCCGAATATCTTGAAATGACTTTCCAACCGAATGCGGGTGAAGTTATTCTAGACTGGGAAAATATTACCCCGGAAGAAGGTAAAATCAAACCATCTACCCCTAAATAAATTGCAATGGAAATTAAAAAAAAAGACATTAACACTAAGAAAGCTCCAGGATTTGACTTAATTACTGGCAAAATTCTCAAACAACTACCTCGTAAAGCAATCGTAAAACTTACATATCTTAATAATGCATCTTTAAGATTAAAATATGTACCTAAGATATGGAAAGTAGCAGAAGTGATAAAGATTACTAAACCTGGAAAACCACCAAATGAAGTTTCTTCTTACAGACTAATCTGTTATTACCTGTAATCTCGAAACTGTTCGAAAAAAATACTTCTTAAAACAATAAAACCAATTATCGAAGGCAAAAACATAATACCAGAACATCAGTTTGGTTTCAGAGAATCTCATTCAACTGTAGATCAAGTCCATAGAATAACAGACATAATTGAAAACTCATTGAAAGAATGAAAGGTTTGCTCTACTATCTTTCTTGATGTAGCGGAAGATTTTGACAAAGTGTGGCACGAGGGACTTATGTACAAATTAAGAAAACTTCTGCCCAGACCATATACACAATTACTAGAATCATACATGTCAGAGTTTTAAGAATTAAGCAGGAACATGCTTAGTCTGAACTAAAAGAAATAAAGGCAGGTATGCCACAGGGCAGTGTGTTAGGGCCAGTCCTCTACCTATTACACACCAGCGATATACCTGCATTAGACCTTAATACAATAGCCACGTTTGCCTACGACACTGCCATATGGGCTGTAGGCAAAGATCACGAAGAAGCAGCACTAAATCTGCAAACCTTAATTAATAAAAATAACAACTGGACTAAGCAATGGCGAATCAAATTGAATGAGACTAAATCAGTCCGTGTCAATTTCACAAATAAAATAAATCAACATATTCCTGTTAGTATGAGTGATATCCAGGTACACTTCGCTGATACAGCAAAATATTTGGGTATAACATTGGACGCTAAGGTACGCTAAAGAGCTCATGTCAAAAAGAATAAAGAATTGGACATCAAATTTCGAAAAATTTATTGGCTGCTTGGTCGGAATTCCACCATGTCGATCTATAATAAAATTCTTCTGTATAAACAAGTTCTTAAGCCCGTGTGGACATATGGCATCCAGCTGTGGGGTTGTGCCAAAAAGAGCAATATAGAAATATTTCAGTGATACCAAAGCAAAGTACTGAGGGATATTGTCAATGCACCTTTGTATTTCAGGAACAGTGACCTCCACAGGGACTTGGAAATGGACACTGTTAATGAGACAATAAAAATATTTGCCAAGAGTCACGAACAGCGACTTCTTCAACACGTCAACGTCGAAGCCACCCAGTTCCTCGATAACACGAATTTGACCAGAAGACTACAGCGAACCAAACCATTCGAGTTAGTTTAATATTGTGTTAGTGCAAAAGCAGAGCATAGTGCTAGTGTACACGCTAATATTAGTGTAATTAAGTGATTAGGATCTAAGGGATACTAATTGGCATAACATTACTTATTGATTCATCTTTGATAAGATTGTAATAATTATATTAAAATAGGATTAAGTGTTTTGCATAATTAAACATACAAAAAAAACATAGAAAGACTCTGGATTAACAAAACAAGTATGGAAAATGGGCAGTACAAATAAGAAAGCAAGAGGTATCAAGGACGTGGTGGAATGACGAAATAGGACAGTAGTTAACAGAGGTTTGGAATGAAGGGAAGCAGAAGAACTAAGATGGAGAAATCTAATATCATAAAAACCAAGTGACTGAGCTGAACTACCGGCATAAACTGGTAATCGAGTAATGATTATGAATGAATGAATTATTGATTGTCTGGAGGCCACTTTATTTATTGTTTTTACTCTTCTTGCATTATTTCAGGTTTTGTTTATTATCGTGTATTATAAACCATCTGAGCCCCAAGTTGGTGGCAATCCATCATAACATACTTTAGTTTTATGTTCAAGCATCTACATCATGCTATTATCTGCATTACCGTGTCCACACTGTGCTTCGGTAAATCATGAATTCTCCAAAGGGCAATGCGTTAGTTAACTACCTATCATCCGTATCCCACTGGACGAGCGGCTGTTGGTCCTTCGCCCCTGGAATGGATAGCCTCTGAATCGGTATGAGTCCTGGTGTCGAGCTGTATTCCTGATGGAGGCGCCGTGCGTGCTCTATCCTCGCCTCCAGCCTCTTCTGGAGCTGCCTGGACGTGGGGGCGGCCGCCGGCGCCCTCGGTGGCGATCTCCCACTGTCGGCACTCGAGCTATCACTGGTCTGCAAAGAGAAATAGGTGTAAACGTGATAAGAGTTTTAAATTACACCTTAAACTGGAGTCAAAAGCTATCAATTTTAGCTTTCATCAAAACATACCAATTGAAAATACTTAGTTTACGAATGAAATATTTTTGTCAAAATAACCAACTTCAACACAATTCAATATCTGTATACCTACCTACTTACCAATGAAAGACACTACCAATGATCTAGTTTTGTTTTTTTAACTGGTAATTGTTTTGGCAATTTAAATGTGTTTTTGTCACTTGCATTAACCTAATCTAATCAGAAGTATTCGCGAACTCTGATAATCAATATCTGGAGTGCACCTCGAAGCTGAACTTGGAGCTTACGAAATCGGTTAACAATCTCGAATTTCGATTAGTGCCTGGAACGGGCTGGGAACTGTGAAGTCCTCGAGGAGGCCTCAGCCGTGCACTCGAAAGCAAAAACCGATCAAATAAATCCAAACAATATTAAACTTTAAGCCCGCCGCCGCCCAAAGTCTCTTCTCTCTCCTACGTGTTTCCTCGATACACGACATATATTGCGGGCCGCCTCTAGGAGACGGCACGCAGTAATTAAATTAACCCACGGAAGGATTCTGGCCGGAATTAAAATCGCACGAATCGATTGGGGGCGGCAGGCTGGGGTGTCGGAGATAAGCTATCGCTGAACGTGTGTTTTCCTGATCGTTTCCGCAGAGTCATCAGTTGGGTAAACTTGGGGACATAATGAACTCGTTAAATGCGATAGGGTGATAGTTGATAGGCCGTGACACCTTTTATTTCAATTAAATGTACTGTAATTACTTACAGAATGACCTCGTAAAATACTTTTTTATGTCTTAAGTACAATAAATGCTTTAAAATAGTACTCTATAGTGGCATGACTCACACGGTGAATTATTGGTGCACATGCACATTTCTTTCATACCAAGGGTCTCAGGTTTGAACCCCATGAACCTATACTTTTAAATAATCTAACATTAAAGTGTTGTACCAGTACATTATAACATATTTTATGTCCGACTGAATGATATTGTTCGCTTCATGGTATAGTTTTGCGGCGATCAAGTACCTCTTTATAGTACTAGTAAAATTACGAAACGACAATTGATACATTTCCTACTAGTATATAATAAAAAAGTAAAACAGACGGCTGTCAGTGTCAGAAATAGCAGCTTTTAATTTTAACCCGGTAAACATCAAATAAGTACAATACAAATTGATTTAGTTGACAGTAGTAATTCTCTTGCATTTAATGCTTGGCTTACAATCTCCTCCGCAACTGCAAATTTCATCCAATTTATATTAAATTTACAATGCCTAATTAGTGTGACAGCCTGATAATAGTTATTTACGTGACAAGCTTTGTAAATTAATCTTTACGGGCGAGCTGGAAATTTTTGGGGCGAGCGACGCAGGAGCGAGCCCCATAATCCAGTGAGCCTAGTAAAGATTAATTGCAAAGCGTGTTACGTACAAACTTTTATTTCCACCTTTATTTGACTATTTTTAATGAAATTGCTCAACATTTATTATGCGGAGACGTTGGGTAATTTGTAGCTAGACGTAGTTATGGTAATGTAAATTATATTGCGGAATCTATGTGTAACAAAAGAAAAATTACAAAACTGGTTCAATCAGAAGGGTTCTAATAATAAAACGGGGTTCTAAAAGGGTTCTAATAAAGAAAACGAAGCACCATTGACTACAGTCACGACTTCAGCTGTCTCTGTTTCTAACAAAAACGTGAATATGGAAATTTAAAGTAACAACCAGAAAATAGTTGCTGAAAATGTACAAATAATTTTTTTTTTTTAATTTGAATTAGTTTTCAATCTGTCTGCTTTTCTACAAGCCTGTAATATATTACATGTCTTTTATACAAGCCCGTAAAATTTTACAGGACTGTTCCTATAATTTATCGTTTACTTGGTTACCATAAACAACAAAATAACTCTATAAAATGTCATTTACTAAGAAGGTGGAAATTAAAATATGAAAGTACGGTAATGCTCATATAAATCTAATGTAAGTAATTAGGTTACAATCGCAATTTTATATAGCAATGTCAATATGTTTGCACTAGATTTATGTAAGGGCGAATGTGCATATTGTTCCAGTTTTTATTTCAAAAGTATTCCCAAAATGCTAAAAGCAGTCGAACATAAAGTTTTGTATGTAATGCGTACATAATAGGACTTTAAGATGCCATGTTGGATATTCTTCCAGTTCATTACATTAGAAACCAACGTAGGACTCAATATTAATTATGTATTTATTTATTTGTTAATTCCTGTGCCTTTCTACCTTTCGGCGTAAGGCATACATTATTTATTTTTATAATATTCTCTCCACTACCTCCTATCTATTGTTAATTCCTTTATTTCTTCCCATGTGTCCTCCAAAACTTTTGTTTTGCTTCTTTTATTATTGAATTCGTTTAATTTCTCTTTTCTTTGTATTTTTTATAATCTTTTTTTTGTAGGAATCTTTTCCATTTTTTTGTCATTTATCTCCTTTTTGACTTCCTCTATCCACCAGTTTGTCTTTTTCATTTCCCTGTTTCCAGTTTTTGTGGTTCCGCAGGTCTCCCTTGCCTCTTCTAGTATATATTTTTTCAATGTTGCCCATTTTCCTTCTACGTTTAACTTCATTTCGTTCTCTCTGAATTTATTTTGTAGTATCTAATATATCAATAATAAATGAAGTTAATATTGACCCGCTAATTTTGGATATATTACTACTGAAGTATACAATGGCAACGATCTCAACGATATCATCTAAAAGTGAATATCTCAAGAATCATGCATTGGATAATAATCCAGTTTAATACATTATATATCAAAATATCACTCAATATCAATTATAAATTGCATTGATAATGGTACGCTAGTTTTTCAGATATCGCGAATGTAGTCATATCAATATTTGAAAATAACAATGAGAAACACATAATTACAGTAAAACGTAAATATATCAAGAACCGCGCATTGGATATTAAATTAATATAAGTTCTTGTATGTGCAAGTATCGGTCAACATCAATGATAAATTGAGTTTATATTTCTGCGCCAGTTTTCGAGATATCGCTAATAAAGTCATATCAATATTTAAAAATATCAATGAAAAACACATAATCACAGTAAACGTTAAATATCTAAAGAATCACGCATTGGATATTCATCCAATTTTATTCTTCACATTTCAAAATATCACTGATTATTAATAATAAGTTGAATTGATATTGTCACGCTAGTTGTTGATATATTCTTTATCTATATATCGTCGATATATAGTATCAATATTAAGAAATATCAATAGAAAACAAATGTTCACACTAAAATGCAAATATCTTAAGAATCGCGCACTGGATATTAATTTAATTAAATTTCTTATATGTCCAAATTTTGGTCAACATTATTGATAAAATTGAGTTGATATTGGTGCGCTAGTTTTCGAGATATCTCTAATAAAGCATATCAATATTTAGAAATATCAATGGATAACACAGAATCACACTAAATGTTAGATATATCAAGGATGGCGCATTGGATATTCATGCAATTTAATACATTATATCTCAAAATACTACTCATTATCAATAATAATTTGTATTTATATTGGCACGCCGTCTGTTGAGAAATCGTTAATGATGGTTTATCAATATTTGAAAATATCAATGGAAAACAAATGTCCCCAGTAAAAAACAAATATTTCATAAATCGCGCATTGGATATTGAACCAATTGAAGTCCTTAATGTCCCAATATCGCTCAACATCAATGACATATTGAGTTAATATTTGTACGCTGTTTTTTTGAGATATCGGTAATGAAGCGGTATCAATATTAGAAAAAATCACTTAAAAACCCATAATCAGAGTGAAAATTAAATATCTCAAGGAACGCGCATTGGATTTTCACCCAATATAATGCTTCAAATCTCAAAATATCACTTAACATCAATGATAAATTGTATTAATATTCGCACGCCAGTTGCTGAGATATCGCTGATGATGTTATATCAATATTTGAAAATATCAATTAATAAGGCATGATTACATGTGTACTGCCGTGCTAAGCACAATAGTCGTAACTTATTTTATGACCATTTTGAGATATTCACAGTTTTTAATTTTCAAGATTCTCAGTCTGTAAAAATTAGATTTCAAGTTAATAAATTTTCAAATTTAAATTGAATCATAAAGGTAAAAGGTTATATTACTTATTAATATTACTTGGTATATTAAAAATATTATAAAATTATATATTTTTTTAATTAATATTTTTTAATTCTAATATAAAATACACTAATAGTGGATTCTTGTTTCTTAATCTAATATCAACTTATAATAGTTCTATTACCTAAGTATTCTATTACATAATTAAATAGTAAAAGAGATTTTTTTTACACTGACCACTTTTAGATGAATAAAATCATTTTATTTTATTACTTAACTGGGAAAAACATAGTAAAAAGATTATTACAAATAAGAAATATACTTCATCCACATATCATAAACTTATTAATTCAAGATAAATTAACTTATTAGTATGTAAAATAAAATTTTTAGTCATAAGTAAAAGACACATTTATTGAAAAAATATATATGATTTTTTTCGTCCGAGGCATTGTTATCATTAACTGTTCCAGAAAATGGTCTTGCTAAAATTTGAGTTTGCATTAGTTTGTTTTAATTCTTGTTCCTTCATCCCTTCTTTAATGATTTTATTCTTCAGAAATTAAATATCGTATATTCAGCATCTTCAGTACTTTTATACATTAATGACCAGCTTCCTCATTCGGTTCTTACTTCACACAAATATTTAATGCATGGACGTTGAAAATTACATTTAGTATATTTCAATATGTATATGGAACTGAAATCTTGCCACTCAATGACATCTTCAATTTTCCTTTCCAAAATATTTATTTTTTATGCATTTGTGACGCAATCATTGCGTCACTTTATTTCTTAACTTTGAGTTATTTTTCTACCCTGTTGTGAAATGAATCAGCAACACACACACATCTCATGCAATATCAGATTAAATTATCTAAAAAATGTTCTTATTTGTGTAATGCAATTCATCTTCTAACTTAGAAATTTGACATCTGTCACAATAAAATGAAAATTATTTTGAAATGTGGCCTAGGCGGGCATTGTATTATTCCTGGAGATCTACAGCAAATAATTTCTTCTTAGATGTGCTTCTTAGATATTTGAATAAAAAATATATACTGGTTATGTTATGTATTTGTTGCAATAATCAAATAATTGTATATCTCTCAATATCTCGATTACCGTCAAACAATCGATTGCCTACAAAATTCCTAAATACCATTCTGGGCCATCAATTACTTATATTTTTACTGCTATCAGATTACAATCCATTATTTGAGTTTCCTTCGTGATTCCTGCTGATAAATCGTCCCCAGCGATATTTATACACAAGCGGCTCAAATAAACATTATTCAATTATATTCGGAAAGTAATGGTTTTTTAAAACGTCCTTCCCGGCCCCGTCAATAAATATGCACCGGGCGCATTTTGGAGCTGCCACAGCGTAAGCCTATTTATAACAAAGGGTACTCTCCTATAAATCCAGTACGACGATACACATCGCATTCAGATAAATATGCAAATGCGCTTCGGCTTCCAGGCTTTATTGCCCATTAAGCACGCCAATTCGGTAACGAATGTCGTCGTCCTTCCTTCCTCAATTCAGATTAATTTCTTCCAGCGAGTGCTGAAATGATTACGCAAATAACAGGAGGGCGCATTTTCCACTGAAAGCTTCCAATGTTGACTCACAATTTCCTTGAAATAGCCTCGCAGGCATACACTTTATTTTTAGAAAAGCCCGGAGGTAATAGCAAATATTATATCTACCTACAATCAGAGAAATGAAAGAGAAAAGCGAAAATGTCCTAAAGGTTTGATAAATATTATTTGAGTTGAGTACCAGTAATACTGGTACCAGTTTTATCGAAATAGAAGCATTATTACATCATTAGGAGTATGAAGTTTAATTTTATTGTACAATCTTATTCAAAATTAAGGATCCAGTCCAGTTCACCCTATGGCAACCAGACAGATTTATTATAAACAATGCTGTATTTTATATATTACACCACTAGTCGTATAATAAGCTATGATATGGTGTAATAACGCTTTTATAAAGCAGTGGTGGATAAAAGTCATAATCGTACTGCTCTGTACTGTGTGAACTGTGTAACAGTTACACAGTAACTGTGTTACTGTGAAACGTCTAATTCACGTATGATATAAAAAAATTGATCTACAACTACCAAAAATTAGGAAAAAGCTAAAATCAAGTCCAATTTTACAACTTTTTATTCAAAATTAAGGATCCAATTCAGTCCATTCTGGTACCACTCAAAGTGGTTATAAACAACTCTGCAATTTTTGTATTACACGACTAATGTAATTGTACATTACAACTATTGTGTAATTTCCGTCATTATTCAACTGAAAAAGTATGGTGTAATAAGGTCTTTATGAAGCAGTTGTAAATAAAAGTATTAATACAACTGCCCTCGACTGTGTCGTGTTTGAAATATCGAACTGTTTAAGAAGAGTAAAAAGTATACCACCAGCGGCGCGTTATGGTTTCATGGGGCAAATTTTAATAATCCCCCCCCCCCCCCCAAATAGGTATAGTGTTATTTCTTTTCATTGCTTAAATAATAAACAATGTAAGAAAATAATTATTGGCTCCTCCCCCAGCCTTGGAGTTCGTGGACCTGGGCACATGCCCAATTTGCCCATGGGATAATGCGCCACCGTGTACCACTAACCACTTGTCGTGTAATAAGCTTAATTATTCAACTGAAGCAATGTCAAAAGTGTCGTGTAATAAGGCATTTATAAACCACTTGTAGATAATCCATCTGCTCCCGACTGTGTCGTGATACAAATATCGAGTCATCTGTAATCAAACGAGTTACTGCAATATTCTCTAACCCTCATCTACAACTGCTAAACAATTTGTGAAGTAAAGTGAAGAAATGTTGAAATGTTAAAATTAAATCCAATTTTACATTTTTTTAATTCAAAATTAAGGATCCAATTAAGTTCACTGTATTGCCAGTAAAATTTGTTATAAACAACACTGCTATTTTTATATTATACGACTAGTGGTGTAATTAGCATCATTATTCAACTGAAACAGTGTCAAATGTATGGTGTTATAATGCCTTTATAAACCTGTTGTCGATAAAAGTGTTAATCCAACTGATCTTGACTGTGTCGCGTTACAAATATCGAACTGTATTAAGAAGTGTACAGCCACGGACTCTAAGAATGACGCATCTGTCCGTCCAAGTAGTCTGCTATCCTTGTCCGGTCCCGCACGGTAGGGGTACGGTAGACACGGACGGATGCATCATTCTTAGAGTCCGTGGCTGTACCACTAATCACTAGTGGTTTCATGATTCAATTGAAACAGCGCCAAACGTCTGGTGTAATAAGGCCTTTATGAAGCAGTTGTATATAAAAGTATAGTATATTTCTTTGGGATACGGTGTAAGTTGTAAAGTATGTTTGCTTTACTTCAGCTCGTATAACTAAGCAAGATAGATAGAGAGGGAGATTGACGAGGGAATTGATTGGAAAATTTAAATTTTACAACAAGGCATCGTATCCTAAAGAAATACGCTATAACGATCCAACTGCTTTCGACCATGTCGTCTTACAAATATTGAAATTTATTAAGAAGTGTGAGAAGTGTACCTGAAATAGCAAATTATATTTTTATAATTCGAAAACTAATATTTAGTCATGTCATTACAACTAAACATGAATTAATTCTTAATATTTCAAATTCAATAATTAATCTAGGACACAAACCGAAACGAATAATATAAATTCATGAAATATCTTCCAGATATTGTTTTTTTGTATCAACGATTGAAGGAATTTTCCTGAAGTAACCTGAACTAACCAATTAGCAATTTTAGTAATCTTTAAATTATAGGCACAATTAAATTAAAAATCGAATAAAAAAATATTGTTCGAGTTGTACATTTTTGCCAATTTTTTATTTCAATTTCATATAATTTATATTCGTGTCTTTTTACACGATTTTTTTGACAGAGTTGTTTTTAAATTTTGTACTACAAATTTTAATATTTCCGCATTTTTTTTTATTTTTCTTTTATTCATACCTGAATATTTTTTAAACTTTGTATGATTTTTAATATTTGTGTAAACCTATCATTTCTATTAACGAATATCGAGTTAACTATCCCATCCCCAATCTAAACTAAATGGAAAGTAAACACGGAACTCTGAATAATCTTCAAATATCACGACAATAATGATTTTCGGTGATCACTAATTAAATAATTGTCTGCATTATCATTAAATGGCAAAACTAAAATTATTAAATTATTAAATTTTTAAATAATTTTTTTTTTTTTATTAGTATATTAAAGTATAAGTGGATATCAAGGCCTTTCAAGCACGAACGTTTTTCAAAAAACCGACCCGTCGCTCCCCGCGCAGCGGGGAGCGGGGAGGTTTTTTGAATAGAGTGAGTGCTTGAAAGGCCAGATATCCACGCATACTTTACGCTATTTTTTATCATTGATGCCGTAAATTGGCCTAAACATTTGTAATTATAATTTCTATCTGATGTGCCGTCGATTTTGCCGTATAGTTTTAGTATCGTTGCTAAGATACTGAATAAATAACTAGCTAACATGGCGGCTGATACCGCCATGTTATGGCGGTATCCATGGATACTTGTTTTGTATCCATGGAAACCTTTACAGGAAACGCGCGTTTTTGAAAGCCTGTTTTATGCACGCTACACGATGTTTTAAACAAGCAATATGATGCATCAATGATAAAAAATAATTTTTAATCAATTTAAAATATAAATGAAAATCAATATAAAAGCATGCTACGAAATAAACAAAATATAAATAATTTAAAAAACCTTGTTCAGAGGCAATTCTGGTCTATTTTTGGTTATGATTTATTAAAAATTAATTAATAAATGATAGGAAAATGATTACAGTAAATTTGTATCACCATCTAATTTAATTTGAAAAAATGGATGGATGGTCACACGTTACTTGGTCTATAATTTCTACCAATCAACAATTTGCATCATCTATAAATAATTGTCATAATCGATCAACAACTAATCAGTATTATAATTTATATGCATGTCTAGTTATTTTGAACATACGAATTTTACATAATCTGTAAGTAAATCTTTGATTTTTGCATTTAAATAAATGATTTCTATTGCCCATCATTTTTATAAATAATAATGTTTCTGACGTGATGTAATGTTTAGTCATGCATCGAAATCAGGCAAACATGGCAATTTATCTATCTATATTTAATCAATTTTCAATGTAATCTGTTAAAATCTATTAAATTTTCAATTGCAACTGTCAATTACTTCGTTTATATAACTATAATAGTCAAAAGCTGTGAAGCATAGACATTGTAAATTTGTAACATATTGCACTACATCGATCGAAATCTGGCAATTTTAACAACTGATTTGTCCAAATTTGTGGAAAAATATAACTGAAATTGTGGGACACCGACCAATTTTCAATTTTAACTCTCAATATTTCCGTAATTGTCAAAAGCTGTGAAGCTTTTAGCACCGAAAACTGTCGAAATCTCACCAATTTACAATTTAAATTCATCTATCTTCGTTCTTCTAACTGTAATTATCAAAGACTGTTAAGTTTTTGGCACTGGAAGTGAAATCTGTGCAAAAGAAATTTCATGCCTTTTTGTTTTGAACTTTTTGCGATATTTTTCACATTTTCGCCATTTTCGCAACGTATTATCGATTCAATGTACTTATCAGTAAATTTAATGATAAAACAAAAGAAAATCAATAAAACGAAATAATTTAGAACCTCCAACGAGAATTGAGGAAAACTCGAACGACATAGTTAAACCCTTTTTTTGTGAGTAACTGCATGCCTCGAAATCTAGCAAATTTGGCAAGTCATCTATCTGAATTTGATCAATTTTCAATATAAACTCTCAAAATTTGTTAAATTATCAATTGCAACTATCAATAACTTCGTATTTCTAACTATAATAGTCAAAAGCTGTGAAGTTTTCAGCATAGGCATTGAAAATGTGTAACATTTTGAATTACGAGTACATCGATGAATAACTTTGTATTTCTAACTATAATAGTCAAAAGCTGTGAAGTTTTCAGCATAGGCATTGAAAATCTGTAAAATTTTGAATTTCGAGTACATCGATCAAAATCTGGCAATTTAAACAATTGATTTGTCCAGATTTGTAAAATTTTCAAATGGAACTGTAGAAAACTGACCAATTTTCAATTTTAACTGTCAATATATTAAGCCTTTTTGTTTTGAACTTCTTGCGATATTTTTCACATTTTGGCCATTTTCACAACGCAATATAGATTCAATGTACTTTTCAGTAAATTTAATGATAACACAAAAGAAAATCAATAAAACGAAATTATTTAGAGCCTCCAACGAGATTCGAAAAAAACTCGAACGACACAGTTAAACCCTTTTTTGTGACCCTTGTTTTTAACTGACTTTTTAACTCATCTGTCTAAATTTGATCAACTTAGACAGATTCAAATTTCAATATAAACTGTCAAAATCTGTTTAATTTTCAATTGCAACTGTCGATAACTTCGTATTTCTAACTATAATAGTCAAAAGCTGTGAAGCTTTTAGCATAAGCATTGGAAATCTGTAAAATTTTGAACTACGAGTATCTACATTGATTGAAATCTGGTTATTTTAACAACTGATTTGTCCATATTTATGAAATTTTCAATTGAAACTGTCGGAAATCTCATCCATGATTATAGTGACATAAAATGACATTACAGTAATGCACCCACTCATACTTTAATCTAAATTTAATGAAGAGTAAACTCTGAAAGTGATATTTCCTGTATTTATTACAACAATAATGATATGAAATTATTAATACTTCATGAATAATTGTCGGATATAGTTATGTGTTTGTGAAAGTAAAGTGATACACATATTACCTTTCTCACAAAGAATATTTATTGCGATCGAAATATACTTAGATAATAAATATACTTTGTGAAAAGGTGATAAGTCAATAGTTGTCTGCATTGCCAAAATCATCAAAGAAAAAGTTTCATTTTCAGAAAAATAAAATCATATTCTAGATTATATGGTGAGGCTGAAACGTATAAAAACGTGCCATAAATGAATATTGTATGGGATTGGCTTTACCTTTAACTAACCTGATCTGACCTATTCTAAATTATCCTTCAACTCTTATGTAGCCAAGACAACTTTTCAAATCAAATATAATGGATCACAAAGTTTAGATTAAGTTAGATATAAATATTTAAAAAAAACCTAACACCGTTGACGATATATTCCGACCATAGTGGGCTGAGGTATTTATTTTTGTCAAGTTGCATGCATGATTCCTAAATGACGTCAAAATGTAACTTGGAAAACATATATCGTCCGTGTTTTAATAAAGATCCACCAGATGTTGCTTTATGTTGGCCAAAACAAAAATCACTACAAAAATCACTACATATTGAACCCTATCCTCGTTTTCGAGAAATACTAATGACACTAACAATACTAACAAGAGTTGCCACTAATCGTTTCGAGAAAAATGGCATCTTTGGTGGAACTTTAAAAAAAACATACTCTTCACATTTCAAAGACCCGCCAACACAGCAATTTACGATTATATTTATAATTGACAATTTGTACAAAACTATATGAACGCAACAAATTCCCAGAGAAAACGGAAACTGTATTATTCTCAATAAAGAAAATCAGTAGGTGAAGCAATTTTGTATTTTTTGTTAAGCAAGTTTTATTCCTTTTGTTCAATTTTACTGAAATTTTTTGACAACCACATTTCATGCGTCAATTTGACAATGGTAGTTGTTTTAGTTGTAACAACTGGAATCGCCATTATTACTATTTATTGGTATCTAGGGATATTTATTATTTTGCTAACATAAATCAACATATGGTCAACAAATCCCCAAATCAACAAATCAACAAATTCAAAAAGAAAACGGAAACTTTATTATTCTCAGTAAAGAAAATCTGTAGGTAAAGCATGTTTTTAAATTTTTGTTAAGCAAGTTTCTTTCTTTTTGTTCAATTTTACTGAATGTTTTTGACAAACACATTTCATGCGTCAATTTGGCAATAATAAGTGTTTTAGTTGTAACAACTGGAATCGTTATCATTACAATTTATTGCAATCTAGGGATATTTATTATTTTGCTAACATAAATCAACAGGTGGTGGGCCTACTGCTGTTAATTTTATAAAGCTGTACTTACAGTGCTTTCGAATAAATTTTATGTATAATGTTGTATTGGAACATTAAAGTCAAATATTATTATGGCAACAATGCATGCTGTCATTAATTATAACCACAAATAACAAATAACATAACATATTTTTCTCTCGCTTTATTATATTTGACACGCCATAAAAAATATAGCCAAGCGTCAAGTTTTCGCAGTACGCTGCATTCAAATCGTGAACAAAATGTTTGTTATATCGCTCTGCCGCTCGCCGCAGCCGCTCACCGCTCATTGATCGTTGGCCTAAGAGAACCGTCTTTGGCAAGAATTGATTGTGAATCGGTTTTAAAGTAACTGATAACTCAAAACTGCCCACTACCAACTAATCTCAGTTATATCAATCAGCCATCTCTCTACTGTGATTTAATTGATGACTTTTTACTTTACTTTTATTTCTGCCGCCATCAAGTCTTTCGTCTAGTTTAACGCGAAGTAACACACACACATACACACACCTACATAAAACAATCACGGGCTTTCTTTTCATCGTTCGAGGTGCGTGGGGATGGCGAGGAATTACGGCCAATCCATGTTTCTTTGTACTTGAAAATTCTGTTAGGTCCGCTCCCTCGCCCATCTTTTAAATTCGCCGGATAACCGGGTACAAATCGCGAAAATTCAATTTTCCCGGAGATGATCGGAGTAATTCCATCGTTCACCTGTCTCCAGAAATTGGGGCGCCTTTATGCCCCTCAATGGAAGGCCCGTTTTTGTAGGGTTTTATTTCGTCAATTTATTAAATTAGGATTTCCGGCGCTGTGCCTTGGAGTGGATTGGATGCTTCACTTTGTCCTTCATGTTTTTATTGCCCCGATCTAAGAAATTCAAATAATTGTGGCAATATTACAGGTTGGCTGTTAAATTGGATGTTTAACATTGCGACTTTAGATTATATAACTTTAATATGATGAAGATCAAACACTCACGACTCACGTATTAGCAACAAATTTAGTCTTAATATAAGTTTGTCTTGTTCAAGTTTGTCTACTAGAATCCAGCGGAAAAGTTGACACCACTTTCTTGAAAGCCCTGTATTTAAAATAATCCACAACTTCTATTGAAACTGTTTAAAATTCAATCAATAATTATAATTTCATCAATTTTAAACCACCCTGCATTGATCTGATTTTACTCAAATTTACGCCCCAATTGAAAAATAAACGTAAATATATTAGTTCCATTACAATCTGTTTCAATCCTGTGAGCTCGTACTGGAGAGTGCCGTACAAGGAGATAAAACCCACTTCAGGTTCGCGAATTTGTTATCTTAACTTCAACGTATGTTATGGCAGTTCGCTGAAGTAGATTGAGAATGGATGGAGCTCTTGGCATGAAAACATCAGGTTGCTTGTTCAATTCCACGATGGAGACGCTCAAGCGTGAAGTAAAATACACGCTCAAATTAATTCCAGTTTATGATGCGCTTGAATAGATAATATCGCCGGTCTTTTTGTGCTCAATATTTCAATTATTAATTAATTTAAACTTCATGTAAAGGTTATAATTAAATATTTGCATAATAAAATTTGAGATAAATATTGTACTAAGAAATATCCACGTCAATTTATGTTGGAAATTTATTAAGTAATGAGTGTTTACACGAAGTACTCGATAGTAGATAAGCTAAGAGAGTTCTGCCGCATATTCCCATAATAATTTACATTGGGATCCAAATTTACTTTTTTCCAGTCGTGCGACAGGTGTCTCATAACTGTCACATATGTCTCACATGTGTCTCACAGGTGCCTGACATGTGAGACATCTGTGAGTTAGGTGTGAGATCGCACGACCGGAAAATAGCTATTAATGGTATAAGTGAATAAAGATAAATTTTATCCACGAAAAAATTGTTTAGCGCTCTCGCCTTGCGCCTCGTGCGTATGCCTACATGTTTTTGAGTATATAAAATTGTGTTAATTCACGTGTATCATACTTCTGTATGTCTTCTGTATCATATTTCTTCCAATTTTGCAGAATTTTCAAAAAAAATTATTCATTAGATCATTTAGTTACATAAATGTTATTTGTACTATTATTGATTTGATGAACTCTTAACCAGGAAAGTTGACTCTATTTTCGTCAGAGTCAAGTATAATGGAAGTTAACTTGATTCTACTTTCGTCAGGGTCAAGTGCAGTGGAAGTAATAATGAAATTCAATATATGTAATGAGCATTTTAATAAGCAAAATTGGGAAAAATATGTTGTACTCTTTTTAGTAAACTAATTTAGATCTTTCTAGCGATAAATTCGATACTGCAATTGTAGCTGCGTCCAGAACATCTTCTGGTATGGTTTCTTTTTGGTTCTTTGCCATTTCTAACACAATTTCGGACTTAAAATCGGCAAATTGAAGTATTTTATCATACAAGATTTCTTCTAATTTTGCAGAATTAAAAAAAATATTCATTAGGTAATTTATTTACATAAATGTTAATTGTACTATTATTGATTTGATGAACTCTTAACCAATAAAGTTGGTTCTATTTTCGTCAAAGTCAAGTATAGTGGAAGTTAAGTTGATTGTACTTCCGTCAGGGTGAAGTGCAGTGGAAGAAATAATGAAATTTAATATATTTAAAGAGCATTTTAATAGGCAAAATTGGGAAAATGTATTGTACTCTTTTTCGTAAACTAATTTAGATTTTTCTAGCAATAAATTCGATACTGCAATCGTAACCGCATCCAGAACATCTTCTGGTATGGTTTCTTTTTGGTAACTTGCCATTTCAAACTCTATTTCGGACTTGAAATCGGCAAATTGAAGTATTTGCGTGAAATATCACATGAGACATGAAACAATCGATCCTAGCAAGAAAAATTTCTAAGATGGTGCGACGTTTAATTTTTTCACATTTTCGTGTTGTCAATAGCAGTGTGAATAAAGTGTTGTTAGAAACTTTTTATTCACTGTTTTGATAAATTTTATTTACCTTTATGATTAAAATGTTGTTTTAATAATGAAATTCAAGATATGAAATGTCACATGAGACATGAAACAATCGATACTAGCAAGGAAAATTTCAAAGGTAGTGCGACGTTTTTTTTTTAAATTTTATTCGTGTTGTCAATAGCAGTGTGAATAAAGTGTTGTTAGAAAAATTTTATTCACTATTTTGATTAATTTTATTCATCTTTATGATTAAAATGTTGTTTTAATAATGAAATTCGATATATGAAATGTCACATGAGACATGAAACAATCGATCCTAGCTAGAAAAATTTCAAAGGTAGTGCGACGTTTATTTTTTTAAATTTTATTCGTGCTGTCAATAGCAGTGTGAATAAAGTGTTGTTAGAAACTTTATATTCACTGTTTTGATTAATTTTATTCACTTTTATGATTAAAATGTTGTTTTACTAACGAAATTCAATATATCTAATGAGCATTTTAATAGGCAAAATTTGGAAAAGTAAACTTAGACCCCTATGCAAATCCTTATGGAAATATGCTGCAGAACTCTCTTAGCTTATCTACTCTCGACGTATTTTGATTAGTTACAAATGCTTAGTAATTATTTGCTGAAACTAAATTTATATTGATAACAATTTGCTTAATAGACGGTATGATCGGTGTCATGGTACTTTAAACGACATATTTCATTGTAACTTTTATATATTTTTTACGACCATATCATAATTTAATGAAAATAATCCTGAAACCTGTTGCACTATGATTTTCATATGGAAACGAATTTTCGTAATGCAACGAGTCGTTTAACTAATAATATATAGCTTATCTCTCGATGTATTTTGATTAGTTACAAATGCTCAGTAATTATTATATTGTTATATATTATTATTATAACTTTAATATTGTTTTCTACGACCATATCATAATTTGATGAAAATAACCCTGAAACCTGTTACATTATGACTTTCATATGTAAATGAATTTTCATAATGCAACGAGCCGTTTAACCAATCAGAAAACGAATTTTCATTCGACCAGCAATATCGAATGAGCATCTGGCACATCAAAAATGCATTAATTTTGAAGTTCGTGATTACTATTAACTATATATGTGAATTTCTAAATACCTTCCTTTGAGCGTTTTGAAAATAAAGTGCTTATTTTACATTATTATGACTGGCAGTAGAAAAAATTGCGTATGCAACTCATTTTTAATAGCAACTAAGATACGAGTAAGAGACTTGCGTCGTAATTCTCTTACGATGCTATTGTTAAATTAATATCTATTAAAATTAATATTTAATAATTGATTTACTTAATTTAATTCCAATATAATTAATAATCATTAATAATAATTGAAATTAATAATTAATACTAAAAATTATGCTCGGCCATGTCCTACATTATTAATAATATGATCGTGCAGTGATCAACGTTTGAAATTTAAAACAATGTAATAATATATACGGCATTTTTCATTGAAACATTTGTTTTTATATTTTTATAAAACTTTGCATCATATTCTCTAGACTCATATTATTAATTAATATAGTTGTCTATGATAAAATGGAATATTTCATTAAAAATAAAGCTGAAACTAGTTCATAAAATAACAATAACTGCACTAATTAATCTAAAACTTAATTAGTAATCACGTGAACGAACCTACAGCACCAAGTATTAACTCATAACTTAATAACCGTCTGAACCGTTACTTTTTCAATGTAAGCCTCAGTAACGTCGCTAATAAATTTTCCCATCACGTTTCATTAACTTTTTTGCTCTTGCTTAAAAGCATTCAGTGCAAAAGAGAATGCGCTTGCTTACCACGCTTCATTAATTTAATTTGGTGGACCTGACCAGAATTTTATGTGAAAATGTACGTACATTGTGGGGGCTGAAACAATAAATTTACAACTCGTGGCAACCTTGAGTTTATAATAGCGATAAAACTGTTTCTAAAATCTAAAGTTTTAAAAAGCTTGATGGTTTAATTATGAGAGTTTTATAGTAAACTTTTTCTACAAACACAATTAGCTATTTTACGTCTATTTTCGAAGTTATCTAGTGAAAAAAAATATAGCACCAGCACTAGCCAACTTATTAATCCAAACATCAAATGACTAAAATGGACTATATTTTTAAATCGAGAATGCGTCAATATTATTACGGAACTAGCATCAGATATGAAATATAATAAAATATGTTGTTACAGCTATATATAGATATGCATATATTTTAATACACTCCATGAATAGTTTTATCAATACGTTTAAAAGTTTTGTCGATACTTTTAACAGTTTTGTCGATACTTTTTTATTGACAGAAAGAATATGCCTTTTGAAATGGGCGCGCAATTAAACCACTTTCATTCCGTTTCATTGCCCATCAAGGCACGACAATACCGAAACGAACGGCCCAATCTCATCCAAGCCTCGAATAAGTACGACAATGTTCTGAGGCGTTCCGTGCATACAACAGCCTGCAATAATTCAGTTTATCCCACCGTAAATAATTAGATATCGGCCGTAAATTTTGCTGAAATAGGTGTGTCTATTTTAAGTCTAAGGTAATTACAACTGTAAAATATCTCGTTTGTTATAATTTAAGTTGGCTGTCTAGTGGAATTGAAGAAGTTGAAGTTTAGTGCGATGTAACTTTTATGTTTTATTATAATGAGTTTGTGAGGCACTAATTTCAAGGCAGTAAACTTTTGGAGGAAATTTTATTAGATTATAAATTAGAGATGTAAGTAGTTAAAGGTGTTAATGCACGTAAAGCACAATTTTCGTTTTTTGCTAAAAAAGTGCTCAGTTGAATTAGAAAACTTGCAAGTTCCTATCACCAGAGATAAAGGAGTTGCTATCTTATTTATGCATCTCTCCTATTTTTTAGGAATATATTTCAGAAATGTATCCATTGCTTACGTAAATATGATATAATTATACTCCTTCATAATATAGAGTAAATAGAATAAAATTAATAATAAAATTATGATGAATATTATAACATAACTTTAATATAAATTATTAAAAAAATGTTTTTTTTTTTAAATTTCGAGTATTATTATTATTGTATTAAGAGTTAAAAACTCATTGTTGTGTAATCAATGTAGGCTTCGATTATTTATTAACAGGTTTATATAATTAAACTCCTTCATAATAGTAAATAGAATAAAAATAATAATAGAATTATGATGAATATTATAACATAACTTTAATATAAATTATTTAAAAATGTTGTTTTTTAGTTCGAGTATGATTATTATTGTATTAAGAGTTAAAAACTCGTTGTTGTGTAATCAATGTAGGCTTCGATTATTTATTAACAGGTGCCTTCTTCTTCCTCTAGTTGTTAGTAAGATTTATTCGTAAGGAATGCAAGAAATTCAAATTTCCTTCTAAATATGACTTTTATGTAACATATCTAAGGATTTGGTATAATAAAATAAAATGTTTTAAATAAAGCAAAATAACATTTATATTGCGATATTTAGAATAAGTAATAATTTCGGCCGAAGGTATCATAAATAACTTTATTGTAAACCCAATGCCATATATTTTTCTATATTAAGATAATCCAATATACTTCTTTTGCGCATCAACCGAAGGGTAATATACTCACATCTTACGATAAACATGTTTTGACTGTGGAGTGTTATTCTTGGGGAAAGCTTATTTATGTTTCATAAAAGCACAAAAATGCTCTTCATATTTCCTCTAATTTAGGCATCATATGTACGAAAATATTTACATACCTTGGAAAGAATTAAAAAAATTAATTACCTACATGTAATTTTGTAGTATTTACATTCAAGTTAGAAAAAGAAACTCACTCATACAAAATGCACGAGAAACCACTTGAAATTTCAGTAGTAATCGGTACTATAATTATAAATTAAAAATGCACATCATATTCACTATTCAACTTATAATTTTTTCCAAGCTGTTCGGTTATACAAAACGTTGAGCAGGAAATTCATTGGTGAAACATTCTTTTCAGTTCTTTGGGAAATTATAATGAGTTTTAATATAAGGCAACCTTCCGCTGAAAAGGTTTCTCATAGCCTTGGGTTCAAATGCAGAAAAACATATTTTCATTTGCTTCACATTGTACACGTTGTTATCAAACTCATTACGCCCTACTTTTTTTTTATGTGAATAATTTACAACACGATTTCTTTAGAAGCAAATTAAACATGTTTATCCTTTAAATGCTGAGCTACAGCGAACTTTTTTATTATAAGGGCATAAAATATTGAGATACTTTTTTCATAATATCATAATTTCATAATTATTAAAATTGTCCGCTAAGCGAATGAGTTAAATACTTTATTAAATTTCTTAAATTAGTACGCGACGAGTTTTGCAGGCAGTGGTATTTTTACACTCGAATTCTGTAGCATGGAATTTTAACAAAATTCCAACCAAAACGCGACTTTTAAGCTGGAATGCTCAAAAATTGCGTTTAAAGCTGCCTTCATTCTGCACGTAAAATACGTCAATTCATTCATTGCTAATAGTTTGCATGGTTCTTGCAAAACAAAAAAACGCCGAGACTTTGATGCTCAAACAATACTTTTTAGTTATAAGTTGAGAAATTTCCAGTTGTCATTTGATGGAATATAATATTTGTGAAATTATATTTATGGGTGTTTAGAGTAAAACATTTTATATTTAATAGTCTACGTCGATCATAGCAAGACAAATATCTGCCTGTTCTGACGTTCAAATACATATTACTCTGAAAATAGCCTCCATTCTACCAGCAAACACGTCAATCCGGCCGTCACAATACTCTCACCAACCTGAAAGGAATCATAAGTCTCATCGCGTCGCCATCGTAGGGCAAAAAATGCTATTAATACTGCACTAGTGCAATCACTGGCACAATAAACTTCGATTAGACCAAGTATTATGGTATTACCGAGTAATTTATAAAACCTTTTCATATTTCACGCTGGAGGTGACTCACATATCCGTGATAAATGTGTGTTGTTTCTACTTTGCTAAACATGAATTCGTACGAAACCATTAATCACTCTTTTATGTGAATTTTAAATTCGGAACTCTGTGTTAATCCAGCGCAATAAGCCCTTCACTCATAACGCCAGGCTGACTAATCTACTCACCAGACGTAAAGGGCCTCGTTATTCACAACAACGCGCCCTTCTGGTTTAGCACCTAGTTACTTTCAAATTAATATTTAAAATATTTCAATGGGCCTGAGCTCTCGAAATATTTCCTGAAAGAAATGGTGAAAATGTATAAATAATTTATCAGCTATATTTTTCAGTTTAAATAAGGTGATAATAGATTTTTTTAAATATTATTTAAAAGAGACGTCTATTGCTATGATGATTGGCCTTATCATGGTCAATGTGTTGACCAAATCATGATTTCTTAGAATTTACCATACAAACATCGCAATAGGGGAGAAATTGGATTATTTTGATATCTTGCCTAATACTGGCCATGCTGGTATATAGCCTTAGCACTTTCATTATGCTACATGCCATACTGTTTAAATTATATGAATTATTCAATTGAATTGTTATAACACAAGAAATTGATTCTTTAATAGATGAAACCATTTTTCACTATAACTGAAACAACTGCATCTTTGAAACTTTCTGTCATTTATATTTTGTAATTCTTGTTTCTTTACCTATCCCAATATTGGTAAGAAATGCACTATTATGTAGAGATTATTTTTTAATATTTTATATTCTGATGAATTACATTTTTGCAGGTCTATCCAGTTGTAATATAATGATTATTCTGAACCTGTACTAATATTACTTAATAAATATATTATTATGTAATACAATGTTGAAATATAATGATTATTCTGTATCTGTCTAATATTACTTAATAAATATATTATTATGTAGATATTATAACATTATAGCTCAAGACTTGGAGGAGTAGCAGTCAATAATACTTTTATATTATTATTGTATTGTTAATATATTATTGGTTATATTTTGTAGGCCATGGATCTCATAAATTAATTGAAACAATATGTGTAGATATTTGTTTCTAAAATGTATTATAAACCATGTGTTTTACGATAAGATTTGTGGCAGCATACAAAGAAATCCATTTTCCTAGCATGCATGATACGTAATACATTCAAACAAATGTAATAGACCCAAACAATAAATTCATGTTCGACGTTGTCTGTTTCCATCAAATTGTTTTATAAGTAAAATGAGTTTTTGGATTACTTGCACAAAACGTATCTGACCTTTCAGACTAATCGTTAAAACAGATAGTTTGCTATATTTTTGGAAAGGTCACGTTTGTTGGAGCGATTCTAAAAGACTACAAGTATAATACTAGTGCATTGTAAGAAGTACTTCTTATTATAAGACAGTTGCTGTATTAAATTTTAATACGTTGTTATTATTATCAGAGACTACTATTCATTTCTATTAATAATTATCAATGTAGATAAAACATATTACTTTGTTAGTAGTCGAAACTAGTAACAAATCAATAAATAATTTTATGTGATACTAACAAAGTAATATGTTTTATTTATATTTAATAAAATGAAGCACGAAGTAGACGCCACCATCATTCAAAACATTATCAATGTGTTTCCTTTTTTTGTGTACCAATGAAATTGACACATTTTTAATAGGCGATACGAATTAATACGATTAATTATATAATTGTTACAATTCGTTCGAGTTGTAATAATTATATAATTATGCAATGCATTAATTTTTAAGGTAAATCAAGCACTTGGTTGAAGTTTCACTATATTAATAAAATCAGTATCTGTGTTACTCTTGACAATGGTCGTGAGACCGAAACGATTGTAGAGTAAATTCTATTAATATAGTGAAACTTCAACCAAGTGTTTGATCTACTTTAATTAACATGTTTCACCAAGTGATATCCACACATACTTTCAACTTAAGCATGTATTTTTCTTTAATATAATTAGATAATTAGATGTTTGGTCACGTTTTGATTTGGAACATTTTTTATATCAATTATAAGGGGTATTTTTAATTTTCAAAATCAATAATCCGTCTTAAAATTTAACTACCCTTCTACCCAAGTTCAATGCTCATCACCAGCATTTAAATACAATATCTCAATGTGGACAAAAAACTGATAATATTTTTATTTTATAAATTTCCATTTTCAATATTATTTAGCTAAATTATTCGTTTGTATGTTTAAAATTTCATTTTCAGCTATAATTTTGATAACACTTTTTAAATTAAGTTATTTATTTGTGTAATTTAATTAGTAATTTATTTTACATGTATTTGTTATTACATCAAAATTTTATTAAGCACGAGAAATCTTAATTGTATTGTATTGTATTGTATTGTCACATTTTTTATATAGTAAGTAACTTAATGTTTCTTGTTATATCTTCCCTATTATATGATTCACAAGGATTCACAACGATTGCAGTCAATGCCAAATTTCAACTCTAGTTACAAAATAATTCATGAATATGATTATTAAACTCATTTGAAATATGTCTGATTATAATATATTTTATTCTCATTGTACAAAAGAAAATTTTTAAATAATTTTCCAAATTTTTACTTTGTTGCTACGAATATTTATTACATTTTCATAATTATATATTGTCTCATATTTTACTTGTAAAAAATATTATATTTAAGTTGATTTACGATTTTACATTTTCATAATTTTTACTTAAAGCTGAACTAAACTTAAAACTAATTGTTTTGTAGAACGAACTGCAACTTATTTGAGTCTATTGATACTTATACATTTTAAATATTGAAACACAACTGAGTAGTTAAAATATAGTGAATGTTTCATTTTACATTTTTTAGTGGCATTATCAAAAATGCAAATTTTCAACAATATTTGACATTTAAAAGACATTCAATATAAATAGCAGAATTATTTTTTGTAAGTATTTGCAATAGTTTGTATTTCTTCTAAATAACCGTTTACATGGAAAACAATACTACAGTTCATATTTTTTTAAGAATTGTGGCTGTCACTAGCTATAAATCTATATTGAAACAATTACAAAAGTGTGTGATGAAATCTTTATTTTGTGTTTTTACAATGGAATTTTCGAAAATGCAAAGACTCAACGAAATTTGAGGTTTAAAAAAAACAGTATGGAAGAATTACGTTCTGCATTTGTAAAATTTTGTAATTCCTCCAAATAACATTGCATATTCAGAAATGCAAATTTTCAACAATATTTGACATTTAAAAGAAATTCAATACACATAGCAGAATTCTTTTTTGTAAGTATTTGCAATATTTTGTATTTCTTCTAAATAACCGTTTTACATGAAAAACAATAATACAGTTCATATTTTTTTTAAGACTTGTGGCTGTCACTGGCTGTAAGTCTATAGTGAAACAATTACTAAAGTGTGTCATGAAATCTTTCATTTTGTGTTTTTACAATGTAATTTTCGAAAATGCAAATACTCAACGAAACTTGAGGTTTAAAAAAATCAGTATAGAAGAATTACGTTCTGCATTTGCAAAATTATGTAATTCTTTCAAATAACATACATATTTTTAGCAAACCTCAAATGAAATTTCGATTTTATATAATTAGAAGATTTTATATAATTAGATTTTATATAATTATATTTTATATAATTTTTATATAATTAATAATTATATAATTATAATTAGAATTATACATTTAGAAGACGACTTAACTCCCTCTCTTTACATTATATTTTTTTAAATAATTTTTGACTAATTTTAATTAATAAATGAAAGACGAACTAAATCTGGACGGTTGTGACAGTAATTTAGTAGCAATCTATATTGAAGCACAATTGCACAACTTAACACAATTGTATCATGAAATGTTTCATTTTTCGTTTTTATAATGGAATTTTCAAAAATCCAAATACTTTTCAAGCGATATTTGACATTAAAATAATCAGTATTGACGAATTACGTCTATATTTGCAAAATTTTGTGATTCCTCTAAATAACCTTGATAAATCAGGAGGATTGCGATCACCACTTATATAGAAACATAAAATTAAACCCTTACTAAACACAATAGTGTGCTTAAAACATTCTATATGTTTCATTCAATGTTTTATGATGCAAAATGTGCAAAATGAAATAAAAAATCTACAATACAGGGACTGTATTTTAACAATGATGGAAGTAAAATTTATGAAAGAACTACACGTGACGATATTGGTTATAAAATTCTTGAGTCGAGAATCTTGATACCGAAATGTTGGAAGAAGAAAAAAAATTATGAAGAAATTTGAAACTAGCAAGTTAAAATAAATGAATGCGTTATTCAAAATGTCAAAATTTGACACTGACATAAGCGAAGTTCATGGTTCCGGGTGTACTTTTATGAAAATTAGTATATTAACGCTTATTTAATGACTTGACGTTCAAATTTTGAGAACCTCGTGCAGACTCAGGAACCATGGTACAACATTTTGGTATTAAGATTTTTGACTCAAAATTTTATGACCAACGTCACCACGTGTAGTTCTTTTGCCAATATATACACCCTGTATGGTTGATTTTTAACGAATTCCATCACAAAACATGGTTGTTTATAGGAATAACAAAATTTTGCAAATATAGACGTAATTCGTCAATACTGATTTTTATAATGTCAAATATAAAAAATATATAATATAAAATATGCTGAATACGTATTTGGATTTTTGAAAATTCCATTTTAAAAACGGAAAATTAAACATTTCATGATAATTGTGTTTAGTGAGTATTTCAATATAGATTATAGAATTTTATAACCAACATTGCCACGTTCTTTCGCCAATTTATACACACCCTATATATGGGTGTGAATTACGTTTTGCTTTTACAAAATTTTGCATTTCCTCCAAATACCATGCATATTTTTTGAAAATGTCAAATGACATTTCGTATTTAATATAATTTTCAAGAAATAATACTTGCATCGTAACAAATAAGTCATATTTTGACGACTTAATTCCCACTTTTTACATTATAATTTTTGTAATTATTTTATAGCAAATTTTGTAATTTACAGCGCATTTATTTGTACTTACATCCTATATTAGAAGCAAAACATTTTTCCAGCTACAAAACAATGCCGAGATATTAAACCTACACCGGCATAGGCATAAATTTTCATCATATTCTCTACTTTTATGATTATCATAAAACCCATTTAAAATATAATGCTCTCTCATTGCTACCTTTATTACTTGACACAACACACTATATCACGTAAAACTTTATGAAAGTGTAAAATTTCTTGCGTCAGGCATTACATTACTGCTTGATGCAGGGAATTTTACACTTTCATGGACTATAGAGAAGCGACGAAGTAATAAAAGCAGATCAATACAAATTCCGCCCCTTATCCTCATTTTGTCGACAGCAATGTTCTTTCGTGTAGTTTTATTAAAGGTAATAATACGGTTTGTGGTACAATGTTTTGAATCGTACTTCGCTGTCAAATGCTAGAAAATTTAAAGTAATTATGGTGAAAAACGTATAATCAGACAATGAAAAAAATATAAAAGCCGAAATAATTACCTCACATAATAAATTCTGACCGACATAATTATAATTCGTGTATACACCTTATATTTAGTATTTTCATAGAAATTGATATATCGAGATAAATAGTTATAAATTATTCCGAAAGCTTTTCTAAAATGTTAGTACAGCTCCACAATCAAATTAGCAAATTTTCAAAAAAATACCTAAATTTTATTTTTAGTTTTCGTTAGTATATAAATCGTAGATGTTTTCTTTGAATACAACGTAATTACTAGGGCAACCAAAAATATGCTATAAAAAACTATTTTTTTCCAATTCACATTATTAAAATGCTCATTGTGTATATTGAATCTCATGGTTAAAACTACACTTTAATCGAATGGGTGAATAAAATGTCTACATTTTCATTTTATTCACTATAACCATTGACTACGGAAATAAAGTAAAAAAATAGGTAAATTCGCACTATCCTTAAAATTTTTGTTGTCACCAATGTGACACATCACGCAAATTTTTCAATTCTGATAAAGAATTGGAAAAATCTTGTATGATCCACGTGAATAAAGCAATTTTATTCACTTATACTCTATATAGCTAATAAACGCTTCAAAAACCACCTGTAGAAACGAAAATTGGGCTTTAAAAATGGAAAATATGCTATGAAAATTACCTAACGAAAGATCGGGGAACCGCTGACTTGTCAATATTAGAGTATAGTATGCAATATATATTAAAATAGTAAGCTATGCTCCAAAAAGGCCTTTCATTTTGAAAAATATACAGTATATGTTAAAATATGCAAAAATATGTTTAAGAAATCGAGCTTAAAATTCACAGTTTAGCCTGAAAAACATTTGAATGCAGACCGACATAATTAAAAGACCATTAATAGACTATTAAGTAGACCATTAAATATGCTTTTAAAGATTATTCAAAATTAAGTTTTTTTTTTCTTCAATATGAAATACTTACTTACTTTTGGTATTATTACATATATTTAGTTGCCCTAGCATTACTATACGTTCTAATTTTTGCAAACATTTCCAAAATTTGGATGGGAGGACCTTCTATTTCATATCTAATTTTGTGAAATATGAAAATTATGCTTTAACTAAATCACCACATCTTCAAGATTGATTTTGTTTTTGATTCTCAGTGGCTCGTATGTATGTGACTCCCAAATGAATTGAGCTATTATTATTATAGCTACATAAATCCTGTTCTCAAATTTATATTATTATAATATAAAAATTGAAGAGGTCAGAATCAAAAGGATACTTGTAGGATAATGTTTTGACCTACATGAATACTTACAGTGTGCGTTGGCAAATTGTTGCCACAGGCACTAACGGGGCTTCATAATTTAAGGTTAGACACTAAATCCTATTTGCTATGTAATTATGTACACCGCCGTGTTTCCTAATTACAAATCTGATGAGCTTGACTGTTGATTAAATATGAATTAAATATCGCTCGGATTAACAATTTAGACAACACGATTGCAGATTTTCAAGATTGAAACGATCTTGAGAATTCTAACTACGGAAATTCATATGTAATAATTTAAGAACTATATAGTTTGCTATGCCTCAATAATACAATAATACAAAATGTGTGAATTTAAGAATATTTATATAAGATATTTTGTTCATACTTAATCATCAGTCAAACTCATTAGATTTGTAATTAGGCCTGAGTGTTGATTAAATATGTAATAAATATGACTTGGATAAACAAGTTTACATAACAAGTTTGGGGATTTCTGGCTAAAATTGAATCTATCTTGAGAATTCTAAATATGGAAATTCACAACGGAATAATTCATTCATTTAATTGTATTGATACAAAATGTGTGACTTTAAGACTTTAGAATTTATATAAAGTTATAGTTAGATCATATTTAATGTACGAATTATGTGTGTATTGTGTATTAACTCATACAGTCAAGATCACATCAGATTTGTAAATAGGAATCATAATTTTCTGTCAAATACTAACAACTATGTCTCAGGTACAAAAGAAGTAGGATTATTATTATTATTATTATTATTATTATTATTATTATTATTATTATTATTATTATTATTATTATTATTATTATTATTATTATTATTATTATTATTTTGTAAGGGTTATATAATTTGGTGTTTCCTTATAACTAACTTTTTTGTAATTATTACAATAATTCATTTTATTACAAAAATGTTGCCTGGTTACATTTAACAGTATATTCACGATAACACTCGTATGCCATTGAACATTACAAAATAAATTATAACATGTAATAATTTGATAACCACTCATACGATCTTCTTATTCCATTATTAATATTATTCCAATATTATATACTAATATTGATCCATCTGAATGATCAATATGTTTTATGTGCCATGACTTCTGTTGATATTATATCACTCTCGATATGCTGTCAAAAGTTTATTTTTCTAACATTAATTAAACCAAACTTTCAATTCAACTCCTCAATAATAAAACCCGGGCTTTACTGAAGTACACAATCAAAACTTAAGTTTCAGTTATTACAGACTGGAAGTGATACAATGAAACAAAAACGTTTTACTCGGCAGTAACTCTTGAAATCAATTTAGAGAATTGAGTATTTGACTGGTAAAGCCGATTGAAAATGTATCGCGCGATCTGTTCTAGATTTCCCACGTTGTTTTCATGTATGAGTTATTATCGCTTCGTGATTTCATTATGGTAGTATTTTAAAGGGATGTTTTATAAGTGTTATATTAGGCCACATTAAAACAATTAGCCGTTTGATGCGTTTATTTTAAAAACAACATGCAAAAATCGAGTTATTAACAGTAAACAGCTCTTAAGACCAATATCTATGCACTAAGAAAACCGTTTTCTCGAAAAACAATACAAGTCGCGTGTAACAGGCAAATGAAATGTTTTTCATTTGCCTGTTACACGCCTATTACATTCCAACTTCTTCTCCGTTTTTTTTTCTCTTGTTTCACAGTTCTTATTTAAAACCATTTTTAGTTTTAAATAAGTTGAAATACATACAATCGAATAGCCTGATTTATTTCCCAGTACTTTGAGTATAACTTTCACTATAACTTTTTTTAAATCTCCAACAAAACGGATTTTTGGACGTTTGCACTTTGTGGTGAGTTTACGTGAAGTAAATAGATAATTAAATTCTAAAACAGAATTATATTTTTAGCATTTTTTTATGGTTTTTGGACTTAACTTGTAGATAAATTTGAAAATAATTGTCATACCATTCCGTATCACAGATGAATTAAAACTATATCATAATATTTTCCTAATAAATATTATTTGTTATAAATTGCAATTTATATAAAGATATTTCACATTTGTATGAAAAATATAATTATTATTTCCGGGAAATTTTTATTTCATTAAGATTAGTTTTTTAATCTACAGTTTACTTTAGTTGCGAATTAATGGTTTAGGATTCTTCCACGTTGTTTTTTTATGGAAACTACCGCTCCCATTAAAATAAATTGCAGATTAAAACGGGTGGCCTAGAATTTTAAATACAGCTGCAATTCCTGAACTATACCATTGTTCGTTTTCTTCTTATCTTCGTGTGTTTTGCCCTCAAAGGACATTGACGATCAATGGCTTAGTGGCGTGTGCTGCGGTTTATCTATATCTCTAGCTAGGTCATTAATTAAGCTAATTTCTTTTAAAATAATTCATTATCATATAAAACTCATTTATAAAAAAATATCGGATTCATACATAAATCATTCATTCTACTATATTTTTATTAACGTGTGTGTAAAATGTGTAATGTGTAATTAATCCGATAAAAATAGGGTAGTTTATTGCTTTGAAGGTTTGGTCCTAAAAAGTTACTTTTAATGGAATGTGAAAAGTAGCTGCCCTGCCATCGAACTTTGAACAATAAAGTACAAAACAAAGTCCTTAACCATTAATGCGTACGAAAAGTTTCCGCTTTCAGTAATTAACAGATGAAAAAGCATTCCAGCTAAAATAATACGTAGAAGCCTATAACACAACATCTGTAAATACACTATTCAAAAGAATTATCGTATATTCCAACTATATACTAAATATATTTTGTATTATTATTTTGTAGATGTATTACTTTGTATTATTGTTGCTTTAACATATTATAATCATTATTATTAATAATGAATACGTGATCATTTTTTTTTGAGTAGTGTAATAAGGCATAATTGCTGCTTCTCATATTGTTGCGGAGAATTCTGACTCAATTTATTTATTTTTAATAAATATAATATCGCCGTCCAGGTGGAATAATGACGCAACTGCAAAATTAATTTTTCAGCAGAGACAATAAATAATTGCTAATTACTCAGTTGTAAGGAAGTGAGTACATTTTATGGGTAATAACATGTATTCGTCATAAAATATCACATTAAAATCATTGCCAATAAAATGTATACACTTCATTACAACTCAATAATTACAAACGTTTTTCGTCTCTCCTGAAATATTCATTTTGCAGTTGCGTCATTGTTCCACAGGAACGGCGATATGTACATGAAAATGTTTACTTTAGTTATTAATAGTGAAATAAGTTACCTAGTAATTGTACAGTATGAAGGCACTAATTTAACTTTTATATATTACATGATACGTAAGCGTAAATAATCTAATAACATTTAACTTGTTTCATTGATATTTTAGCTTCGCTCACACATTACATGTTTCATGATGTTTTCATGTATTACATATACGTAAGCGTAAATAATCTAATAACATAAATAATCGTAACATTTGACTTGTTTCATTGATATTTCAGCGTCACTGCTCAATTCTGTGTTTTTATCTGCAGTAATACTTATAATGCTGTAATAAATTTATTAGTTACGTATCATCGGCTTAATCCGAAACTGTCACAAGTCCAAAATTCGAATTTTGGAAACTTAAAAAAAATGCTTAACGATTATTTCAATTATTTATTGCGTATCATGGTGCGTAAATTAAGCAAAGAAAAAAGTAATAAACAAATAATTTTCATGAAATATAGCAGCAAAATCTCAGTTAGAAATAAATTTGAAGTTTGCGGATTAAACATGGGCTATGTAGGTACTTATGACAGCATCTTGGCCCGGCGCCTCCACCAAAAGTAATAATTATTACCATCTGAAGATGATACTTTAATTTGTTTCACAGTGATTAGTGCTTGCACTTTTCTAACCCTTTTTAAAATGAAATAATTTAGTAAAATTCTGTGTTATTTATCTACAGTTATGCTTATTATGCTGTAATAAATCTATTAGTTATGTATCGACGGCTTAATCCGTCGCTTAATCCCCAAATGTCATAGTCCAAAATTCGAATTTTGGAAACTTAAAACTAATGCTTAACAATTATTCCAATTAATTATTGCATGTCATTGTGCAGGAATTATACCAAGAAAAAAGTTAAAAATAAATAATTTTCATGAAATATAGCACCAAATCGAGTTTGAAATAAATTTGAAGTTTGCGGATTAAACAGGGGCTATGTAGGTACTTATGAAAACATCTTGGCCCGGCGCCTCCACCAAAAGTAATAAATATCACCATCTGAAGATGATACTTTAATTTGTTTCACAGTGATTAGTGCTTGCACTTTTCTAACCCTTTTTAAAATGAAATGATTTAGTAAAATTCTGTTTTATTTATCTACAGTTGTGCTTATTATGCTGTAATAAATCTATTAGTTATGTATCGACAGCTTAATCCCCAAATATAATAGTCCAAAATTCGAATTTTGGAAACTTGAAAAAAATGCTTAACAATTACTCCAATTAAATATTGCATATCATTGTGCAGGCATTATACCAAGATAAAAGTAAAAACAAATAATTTTCATGAAATAGAGCAGCAAAATCTCAGTTTTAAATAAATTTGAAGTTTGCAGATTAAACATGGGCTATATAGGTACTTATGAAAACATCTTGGCCCGGCGCATGCACCAAAAGTAATAATTATTACCATCTGAAGATGATATAATGATGATGATTTAATTTATTTAACAGTGATTAGTGCTTGCACTTTTCTAACCCTGGGGAAATTGGAACGTTTTAGTTTCTTTAGAAATCCGTAGATTTTGGGAAAATTATGATTTTTTTTTTGCTTTGATAATATAATTTTTATGCCTAAACTCAATGTTTCGATTTATGCAGGCTAGATGTTTTGTATTATTAATTTGTTTTGTTTTAAATGTATATTTATGTATTTAATTATTTATTTTTTCTAATTGGCATTATTAAAATGCTCAATATGTATATTGAATCTCATCATTAAAACAACACTGTAATCGAATGGGTGAATAAAATATTTACATTTTCACATTATTCACTATAACCATTGACAACTTGAATAAAATAATAAAATAGGTAAATACGCACTATCCTTGAAATTTTCGTTGTCACCTAACAATGCGACACTTCACGCAAATTCTTCAATTCCAATAACGAATTGGAAAAAATCTTGTATGATACACATGAATAAAGCAATTTTTTTCACTTACACCATAAATAGCTATTTACTGCATGATGTATAGCAAAAGGCTATCGACCGAAGTTGTTATTGATGTAATTATATACCTACTTATAATATAATATAGGAGTAATATACGAACGAATTTGATTAATGATTTTGTTACATCCCTTACTTACTAACATCGTATACTATGTATTTAAGAAGTAGGTATGCACTTCGTGATCCTTTACAGTCCTTGAGCGACGGTAAGGCAAACACGTTCAAACTTTCTTGTAAGTTTAATGTTCATACTTATCTAAAGTTAGTAAAGTAAGAAATATATTAAAACTTCGTTAATATTTAAAGTTTAATTAATTTTAAAACAGCTTCAATATGACTCGCAAGTTGGATAAAGGGCATTTACATGAATTAATGTCCTGGCAAGTCAGTATACCTCCTTAGATATATTGGTAGCATTGAGATGTGAATTTTACACTTTGTGAATTAAAACATAATGAATTTATAAATTTCATTATATTTTTAATTAAATTATTACTTTTGTTATTTATTTATTATAAAGTAATAATTTAATTAAAAATATGTGTTATTTCCGTCAATAATGCGGATTAAATTTTAAATATTAATTAAATTAATATTTAAAATTTAATTAATTTTAAAACAGCTTCAATGTGACTCGCAAGTCGGATAAAGGGCATTTACATGAAGTAATGTCCTGGCAAGTTAGTATACCTACTTAGAATATATTGGTAGCATTGAGATGTGAATTTTACACTTTGTGAATTAAAATATAATGAATTTATAAATTTCATTATATTTTCAATTCAATTATTACTCTTATTATATATTTATCATGAAGTAATAATTTAATTAAGAATATGTGTTATTTCCGTCAATAATGCGTATTAAATTTTAAATAATAATTAAATTAATATTTATTCCTTTACGATTTTTCTCTAAAATTAATAGGGGAGCTAATAATTACACATATTTAATTTTACATGTTAAATTCCTATGTTCCCCCTTATCCCAGACACTCGGTATAATTAATGCTTTCATTGCTTGCATTATTGATGGAAATAACACATATCTTTAATTAAATTATTACTTTATAATAAATAAATAACAAGAGTAATAATTGAATGCAAAATATAATTAAATTTATAAATTCATAATGTTTTAATTCACAAAGTGTAAAATTAACATCCCAATGCTACCAATATTTTCGCCCCTTTCGATGTTCGCCCCTTATCCCAGACACTCGGTATATCATGATACATGTATTAAGCTACAGGCTACTGTACTAGACTAGTTTTAATTATACATTGACTATTGTTAGTCAATGTTATACATGTATTAAGCTACAGGTTACTGTTCTAGACTATTTTTAATTATACTTTGACTATTGTTAGTCAATGTTATACATGTATTAAGCTACAGACTACTGTTCTAGACTATTTTTAATTATACTCGTACTTTGACTACTGTTAATCAAGGTTCGTCTGTGATATTCAATTGTTATTACATGCTTTCATGTAGTTGCAAACATTATAAATTTGCATACATGTTTTTTTTTATTTCATTGTTCATAAATTATAAGTTCGCTTTTCAAGAAAACATGTATTTATATTTAGCTATTTTTGTGTAATTAGATATTATATGTAATTGAATCGTTTAGTTCAGAAACCCGTCAAGTAACTTTTTCAAATTTTGGGAAAACAAAGAAAAATACTATGTCTTCTCATATTTTAGACATTGTAATTAAATATCCCATAATAAGTAATGTCAGTTAAAGGGATAATGCAGGAAAATATGCGATTTTATTACTGATGTACCGTATTACATAAAAAAAGCAAAATTATAAAAATGTCTGTTGACTGGTTTTTGAAATAAACGATTCAGTTGCTGACAAAATAAAATAAGTGAAATATATTTATGTTTTGATAACAATGTCAGAATTGATATTGATTATAAATTTATCATAGAATAGAATAAATAGAAGAGAATGGCAAAATTTCCATTTTGTAGCACAAATAAATACAAATCGCTGCTTGGCACTAACAATGACCCAACTCAAAAATTGTAATTGAATCGTTTAGTTCAGGAACCCGTCAAGTATTTTTTTCAAATTTTGGGAAGTCAAAGAAAAACACTATATCTTTTCATATTTCAGATATTGTAATTAAATATCCCATTAAAAAGAATGTCAGTTAAAGGGATAATGCAGGAATATTTGCGTTTTTATTATTGATGTACCGTAATACGTAGTAAAAGCAAAATCATAAAAAATGTCTGTTGACGGGTTTCTAAAATATACGATTCAATTGCTGACAAAATAAAATAAATGAAATATGATTGTATTTTAATAGCTATGTCAGAATTGATATTGATTATAAACTTATCATAGAATAGAATAAATAGAAGAGAATTGCAAAATTTCCATTTTTAGCACAAATAAATACAAATCGCTGCTTGGAATTAATAATGACACAATTCAAAAATTGTAATTGAATCGTTTAGTTCAGTAACCCGTCAAGTGACTTTTTCAACTTTTGGGAAAACAAAGAAAAACACTATATCTTTTCATATTTCAGAAATTGTAATTAAATATCCCATAGAAATGAATGTCAGTTAAAGGAATAATGCAGGAAAATATGCGTTTTTAGTATTGATGTACAGTATTACGTAAAAAAAGCAAAATCATAAAAATGTATGTCGACGGGTTTCTGAAATAAACGATTCAATTGCTGACAAAATAATATAAGTGATATATATTTGTGTTTTGATAACAATGTCAGAATTGATATTAATTATAAATTTATCATAGAATAGAATAAATAGAAGAGAATGGCAAAATTTCCATTTTTAGCACAAATAAAAACTCAAAAATTGTAATCTTTAGATGTGTTTTAAATTACATATTGTTGAAAATATCAAGCGAAGAGCTTGTTAATCATTATTGATCATTGCAAAAATAATTAGTAATTATATTATAATTCTTTGTATTGATTTACCAAGAACACCCACAAAAGCATAATTTAATTATTAAGCATTTAAATTTGAGATTTTTTACTTATGTCACTGACAATGTATTTAATCATTTATTATTGAAATTGTAAATTAAAATTTTAAATTAAGTTCTGTCACTGTCGAGGCCAAGCAGCGAAACTTATGCTTATTATATAGTATAAAATTGAAATGAATGAAATGAATATAATTGAATATGCATGAAATGTTATTAAAAAAAGAATTATGGGCGAAACATATTGAGCAAATATTGACAAAAAAGATTACAGCAAATTGAAACATAAGCCACACTCACTGATATTGCGGTTTTTGCTGATTCATGTCTAGGAATATACAAACAAAATTTTGTGCAAATGTAACTTGATGCTGTAAATATTGACAAATGAAATTTAAACGACTTGAGCGTGTGGTAAGCCTTGTACATGCATAATGCGGTATTTATTGGCACATGACATACCGATGCCTCTTCAGAATGATTTGCATGACAATATCATTGTGGCAACAATATGCATGAAAAGGGCCATTTACGCACGGTCCTGTCGCATCACTAAAAGCACTTACCGGAAAGCGTCGCTCGTTATTTTGCGCCGGCTTCGGCACATGATCCCCGTTGTGGTCTCCGCTGTCGATTCCACTATCTTCCATACTACCAATGCTTGCCGCCGTTTCGATTTTTTTCTGTTCGGTAGAAGAGCCTAGATCATGAAGAAACTGCCAGCTGAGCCCTCCATCCCAGCAAAAACGACGCCCGGCATTTGATCAGCGTCGCGTTCTGACGACGTCTGGATGGCTTCGGCCATTTTGACGCACGGAGGAAATCGATACGCGCATCCGGTCTGCCCTGCAACCGAGTTTTCCCTCCAAACGCCTCAAATGCAATCCACAAAGCTCGAATCATTTAATTACAATCCAGCCACGAACCGCTGAGCTGCACCTCCGCACAGAAATGCAGAATGCGCTCCTCAACGCGAAACTCAAATTCAACATCAAGGTGAAAATAGTATAGCAGACGTCACCAATAGATTACAAATAGTTTTGCAAAACCAGAAACAAAACCAAAAGCACTCAAAATGTATACAAAAACCTTATTAGCGTTATGAATAACAATAGTTTATAACAAATTAGCAATTTCACATTCAATTTCAACAATGTGCATAAGATAATTTGGTCGATAATTTGTAACCAGGGCGACTATATTTTCAGTCGGCCGTGTCAGAGAATGTCAGCTCTGATTTATTTGTCCTAGATTTTATACTGCCTTTTAAGTTATCTACATATGCCGCCAAAGTCACCCGCCAGTCCAAAGGTTTCTCATTTAACTCGCAAAAGTTTATAGTTAAAAGTGCGCCTATTAACCCAGTGCTTTTCAGAAACGGAAAGCTGGAAGCTCCCATCGTGTCGATGCAGACGATGACCTCGAAGAATGGAAGCGTTCTAAGCAGCTTACCAAGCCCAAAGACCAAATCGAATTGGCAGATGCCGTGAGTACCAATAATCTACGAATAAAACCAAGCAATGCATACACATGTTCTAGGAGCTCAAAGAGATCGTGGGCAGAAATTTGGTTTTAACAAACTATCAGACACCCGACAATGTGGTGGAATTTGATTATTCGATTGGCGAGTTCGTCACTGTGCCCCAGATACAGAATTATGTCGTTGTTTTTAACATCTCCGGCACCTACATTCACAAAGATTCGGAGGAAGGCAGAGCACAGCTCCTGGCGCAGGGCATTGATCGTAATAAAATGGAATATTTCACGTTTCCGTGTTAACTTTGGTTAATTGCAGCCGCGACTTTGGATGTTGAAGAGGAACAGGAAGAAAAGGTAGAAGGCGTGTTGCTGTTGGACGGTGAACCTACCGATGCAGAAGAAGGTGAAGGCGAAGAAGATGGCGAGGGAGATGAAGGTGAAGGCGATGGCGAAGGTGAAGGTGACCAAGGTGCAGCCGAGGCCAAGCAAGCCGAAGAACCTGAAGAAGAAGCCGCTAAGCCCCAAGCTGGAAAAAAGCTCACCAACCAGTTCAACTTCTGCGAACGTGCCGCTTTAACAACTAACCTGCCGTTCAGGGTATTTACAACACACGAAACCACCAAGCACTAACCTACAAGCACCATTTGCTTCCAGCACCAAGAAACGCAGACTTTCCCACCTCCAGTAAAAACATTGTCCGCCAATGTGCTCCAGTGGATCATCTACGATGCCTACCAGGAGGACTTCGCGCTGCAGATGCTGGAGAAGGAGCGCGAGAGGGAGCGGAAGGAGAAGGACAAGGCCCCCGTGGCCAAGGGGGCCGCCCCAGCGAAAAAAAAGGCCACATCTGGCAAGAAAGGGCTGAGCACCGCTGTGCAAGGTCGCCTCTTCGAGTGCTGGAAGGTGCTTGAAAGGATGATAAACCTCAACACCTTCGATGATGTTGCCAAAGGTATGAAGAATCAGAAGTCACTATTAATTTTTCGAGTTTTTGTAACAAAATTAGTTCGGAGAAATAATTGCTTGGATATTTAACGAAGCGATATTTCTGCTACAATAGCTAATTACAGTTTATATTAAACATCACGTACCTATTGTGTATCTATACATTTTGCTGCATCCATAGGAACATGTTCATTTACCTTGAGGAAATAATTTAACAGTACATGGGACCAGCAGCTTCAATTGCCCACCGAAAAAACTTTTGATGAGTAATAAAATTTGTTTCAAAATGATCCCAAAAAAGTCCCCAATCTTCGACCTAGCCTACATAAGGGTCAATCCATTTGAAATCAACCAGGCAATGTTGCTCATCATTTTTTATTTCCCTGGATTTTTTCCATGTGTTCCCTATAGGTAAACAGTCACAAAACACTGTTATTTATAGTTGTTTTTTTTTCTGGCAGCCGTTTTGAAAATGAGGTTGGGCAAATTTTAATGAATAACGTGGTTTGCGGAACGTTTAATTGCCAAACGATTTTAAAAGATATCAGAATAATTTAGAAATCAGTGTATTTACTCATCATCATATTTTTTTTAATTTTCTATCATGCAAGAGAAAATCTCGGAAAAAAGTTATCAATCGTTACTTTTTAAGACCATAAATTTTTATGAAGGATGAGCCACTCACTAATAATATGTTATTTCTATGTTGAATACTCACCTAACTATCTGCAGTATAAGCTTTAGTCCTGATAATGCAATCGTTTGTTTTCTAAAGCTTTTTAAAAATGGCCGAAAGCCTTATAACGTCAATTTTCTCAGGTCAATATCTAAAAAGGGACTTCATGAAAACAAGTGAACATTTTATAAGAATATCTCACAAAAAAAATTTGACTGACACTCAACCACATTTAAGAGTAATACGAGTGGATTTGAACTATAAGCCATAGTTTTTTTCTGGCAGCCATTTTGAAAATGGTGGTTGGGCTTCAGGTTAAACGCATTTGTACGGATGAAGCTAAATGTATAGATGTAAAATAGGCACGTGACACGTGTCTTTTGGAAACTGGAATTAACTTTAGCAGCAAAAATATCGCGTCGTTAATTAACCAAGAAATTATTTCTTCGAAGTAATTTAGTTACATATTACTCAAAATGTAAGTTGGTTATGTGTCAATCCAATTTAAATCACCCAATATAAATAAAATTTGTTGCTTATCAGTTTTTATTGCCCTGGATTTTTTTCATGTGTTTCCTATAGGTAGACAGTCACAAAACACTATTTGAAAAACATTTATAAATCTTTTTTTTTTCTAGCAGCCATTGTTGAAATGGTGGTTGGGCAAATTTGAATGAAAAACGTGGTTTGCGGAACGTTTAATTGCTAAGCTATTTTAAAAGATATCAGAATAATTCAGAAACCAGTGTATTCAGTATGAAATGAACTTCAGGAATACATTTTTTTTTAATTTTCTATCATGCAAGAGAGCAGCTGGAAAAAAAATATCAATCGTTACTTTTTAAGACCATAATTTTTTATGAAGGAAATGAGACTCACTAATAATATGTTATTTCTGTGTTGAATGCTTACATAACTACCTGTAGAATAAGTTTTAGTCCTGAGAATGCACTGCTTTGTTTTCTCGAGCTTTTCAAAAATGGCCCAAACCGTTTTAACGTCAAATTTCTCAGGTGAATATCTAAAAAGGGACTGAATGAAAACAAGTGAGCATTTTTCAGAATATTCTTTATACACATTGGAATATCTCACAGTATGTTCAGCTTGAAATGAACTTCAGGCATACATTTTGTAATTTTTCTATCATGCAAGAGAGTCAGTAAAACTCTTTCTATAAAAACTCGGAAAAATTTCATTACTTTTCAAGACCATACATTTTGATGAAGGAAATGAGACTCAATAATAATATGTTATTTCTGTGTCAAATACTTACATAACTACCTGCAGTATAAGCTTTAGTGCTGATAATGCAATCCTTTGTTTTCTGGAGCTTTTCAAAAATATCCGAAAGCCTTTTAACGTCAATTTTCTCAAGTCAATATCTAAAATGGGACTGAATGAAAACAAGTGAGCATTTTACAGAATGTTCTTTATACACATTGGAATATCTCACAGTATGTTCAGCTTGAAATGAACTTCAGGCATACATTTTGTAATTTTTCTATCATGCAAGATCAATTTTCTCAAGTCAATATCTAAAATGGGACTGAATGAAAACAAGTGAGCATTTTACAGAATATTCTTTATACACATTGGAATATCTCACTGTATGTTCAGCTTGAAATGAACTTCAGGCACATATTTTGTATTTTTTCTATCATGTAAGAGAGTCACTTAAACTCGGAAAAAAATTATCAATCGTTACTTTTAAGACCATAAATTTTTATGAAGGAAATGAGACTCACTAATAATATGTTATTTCTGTGTTGAATACTTACATAACTACCTGCAGTATAAGTTTTAGTCCTGAGAATACACTGCTTTGTTTTCTAGAGCTTTTTAAAAATGGCCGAAACCCTTTTAACGTTAATATTTTCAGGTCAATATCTAAAAAGGGACTGAATGAAAACAATGAGCATTTTACAGAATGTTCTTTATACACATTGGAATATCTCACAGTATGTTCAGCTTGAAATGAACTTCAGGCATATATTTTATAATTTTTCTATCATGCAAGAAAGTTAGTCAAACTCTTTCTGTAAAAACTCGGAAAAAATTTATCAATCGTTACTTTTTAAGACCATAAATTTTTATGAAGGAAATGAGACTCACTAATAATATGTTATTTCTGTGTTGAATACTTACATAACTACCTGCAGTATAAGTTTTAGTCCTGGAATACACTGCTTTGTTTTCTAGAGCTTTATAAAACTGGCCGAAACCCTTTTAACGTCAATTTTCTCAGGTCAATATCTAAAAAGGGACTGAATGAAAACAAGTGAGCATTTTACAGAATGTTCTTTATACACAAAGGAATATCTCACAAAAAAATAATGACTGACACTCAACTACATTTAAGAGTAATAGAACAGTGAATTTCAGTAAAAACGCTAGTCTTCTACACGCTCGTGCAGTACCTAGGTAGCAAACAAGAAGCTATCACCGATCTATCCCCATAAGTGATAATCAAATAAGACGTTTTGTTACTTCCAAAGGCTCAAACTTTGATGATCATCAAACTTCAATACTTTTCACAAACGTATCATCTTTTACAAATTAAAATAAAAAATATTAAGCAACAAATTTTATTTATATTGGGTGATTTGAAATGGATTGACCCATAATCAACTTACATTTTGAGTAATATGTAACAAAATTACTTCGAAGAAATAATTTCTTGGTTAATTAACGTCGCGATATTTTTGCTGCTAAAGTTAATTCTGGTTTCCAAAAGACACATGTCACGTGCCAATAATTTTACATCTATATATTTAGCTTCATCCGTACAAGTGCGTTTAACCTGAAGCCCTAATTTAGGGGTACATGGGACCAGCAGCTTCAATTTTCCACCGAAAAAAAAATTGATGAGCAATTAAAGTTATTTCAAAATTATCCCAAAAGCGTCCCATTCTTCGACATGGCTGTTTATAATGCTTGCTCAGTTACTACTCATATTTTATTTGTACCATTTATTCTCAATAGGGCCGAGATTAACCATCATGGAGTAGAATAATTTGGAAGAGAGGTCATTATAAACTAAGCAATCGATTAGAAATCAGTAGACAAATAATATTTCATTTTTGCTTTATAATTTTGATTTACTGAGAAAAAACTCAGCTTTAATTATATTTCCATGATAAGTTAATATAGTAATGTTATCTACGATTAATATTTTTGATTTTATGGTTATAAATGCAAAACCACACAGATGCAGTAAAGCAAGCTTGTGTTTCGTCTTTTTTGACTTTAACTCTTACCTAGCTTAGCCATTGCTTAGACTATTTGGACTTTCTTATGGATATATCCTGCCATCAACAATTATTTAGATAAGGGGCGGCTATTACTGTGTCAGTGTTATGGAAACTGCAAAAAAAAATGAAGAAGGACTTGGATATGCATGCCTACAAAATACAGGTCTATCGTGAATTATTACTCTAGCAGTCATACTTCCAACATCTCAAGGGCTTCTGTTATCTAAATAGAAGCGTTGATCGCACGGTACTACAAGACAAGATATTTATTGTCCAAACCTGATATCAAAATCGGATTTAATTCAGGATATCTTACCAGAAACAACGTTTAACTCATTAGGAAAATTTTATGGACATGTGTGCTTTCGAATGGATCATATAGTAAGAACTTTCTTGAACAGGAAAATTTTGTTGTGGTCACTTTTGACAGTATTAAAATTATTTTTATTTTTTATTGGCAATTTATCAAAACACTGACACGAATCGGATTCCGGCAATCATACTGTTTTTAGAATAAAAAATCGCGAAAACAATACTTTTCCCATACACATGCAGAAAGTAAAATAGCATTTTTTTAATGGGATAATAAGTATGTAAGAACATCCTTAACGTACTACCGAGAGTTATCAACTTTTGATGGGTTTAGATTACAGATATTGGGAAGACCCGTCCGACGAATATAGGGAAGAAGAAGGAACCCTTCTGCCCCTCTGGAAATACTTCTTTGAGAAAACCAAGAGACACACTGTAACGTATTTATGCTGGAATCCATGGTATTACGACCTCTTCGTCGTATGCTTCGGCCATTGTAAGTTTTCTTAAAATGCATATCGAAAATTCAACTCTTCGTGTTCTAGTGGATTTCCTGAAGCCCGTACAAGAAGGCTACGTTTGCCTGTTCACCATCAAAAACCCCTCATACCCAGAGAGCATCTGCTTGACACACTCTGCAGTTATGTGCGCAGATATCCACCCCAAATATCCTTATATGATGGTGTGTGGGTTATTCGATGGTAATATTGTGGTTTACAACGTTCAAGCTTCAACGAAGAAACCAGCATTTACCACTAAGTCTTACGAAGAGAAGCATAGTGGTATAGTCTGGGCTGTAAGTATAATTGAGTTTCGCAACTCAAACAATAGTTTGAGCCATATTTAGATTAAATGGGTCCCAGATCTTCCTGATGGTGAGCTAAATTTCTACTCAGTTTCTGTTGATGGGAAGGTGAACAACTACATCTTAATGCAGAATGAGCTGGCAGTAACGACCATCATCAATATCGCCTTAGATATGCCAGCATCTCCTGGACCTGATGGCACTATTGTTGAAATGAAAGGTGAGTTGATAATAATGCTTAATCATCTTAAATCAAAATAATATCATGGTTTTTTTGCATGTTTTCAAATGTGAGAGTTGATCGAAATATAATTAAATCAAAAAATATTATATTGATATTCCACTCATCTACTTTTACTTGACCACACAATTATACCTATTAATTGAATGAGTGACTTGATGAAGCTACATATTCCAAATATATTAAGAAAAACTTCATCAGTTTTTTTTAAGTATATCTGTCAGTTATATTAAAAAATGTATATTTTATCAGTGAGTGTGTATCAACTATAGCTACAAACAATCAATTTTTTTTCGTTTCCCATAATCTTATATAGAGGAATCTGTCCCTTTTTCAAGTCACACATTCAATTATTCAATTGTAACAGTAGGAATCACTGGTTTTTATTGTTTGGGTAATTTTTATTCAGTTTATAGTATCAGTTTATAAATAGTTATATAATGTAGTTATATTTCATATTATAATAGTTATAAAAAGTTCCACTTCTTAAGTACGAATTACCAGTTCACGAATTCTTGAATTTACCAACTTGAATCAATTTCAGCTTGTGTTACATACATAATTCTGCACCCAAAGAATCCCACGATCTACCTAATAGCCTCTGAAGAGGGCAACATATATAAATGCAGCGTAAACTACAGTTCCCAATACCTCCTTATGTACAAAGCCCACACCATGCCGATCTACAAAATCGATTACAACAAATACAATGATGACATTTTCATCACTTGCAGTGGTGATTGGAGGATCAAGATTTGGGAGGACAATCGACTGTGAGGCTTATCAGTGTATCTTACAACTATTTTAAGAGACTTTTTCTAGGGATCCCTTGTTTGTATTCGACCTAGGTTCTAGTATAATGGACGTGGCTTGGGCTCCTTACTCGTCCACTGTTTTTGCAGCCGTAACTGCTGATGGCAAGGTGTATGTATTCGACCTCAACATCAACAAGTACAAAGCCATATGTATTCAATCTATAGTCTCTAAGAAGAGGAACAAACTTACGACGTTAGCCTTTAATTATAATCTTCCAATAATTATTGTAGGTGATGACAAGTAAGTTATAGGTGTATACAGGGTGTACATAAAGTATGGAGTAAGTTCATTATTTCGGAAATCAAAAATATTTTTTGAAAATTTCTCAGATACAACTACTTCTAATTTTGAAAATATATATTTTGTTGATTCAAAATTGTTTGTTATAATTTATTTTCAAGTTCTGACGCAATCGACATTTTTTTAAATGGCAACTTTATTGTTTTATCACTTTATTTGATTTACCCTTTTTTCTGGATATAACAGTATACACTTTTTATACCTTATGTAAGAAAAATTTTACTCAACAAGCAGTTTATTCCACACTTTATGTACACCCTGTATAAATTTTAATAATAATCTTATTTGTAATGAGTAAAATGAAGGCAAATATTGTCTTGGATTCATTTATTAGGTTGTATATTTGTCTGGAATTCATCTGGCTGGTTATTTGCTTGTCTGTAGTTCATCCGACAAAACTTATAATTACAAGTCTCAAATTGATATTACACATGTTAAAATAATGAATTGAATACATTCATATTCATAATTAAATTTTATAGCAATACTAAATTCTATAAATAAATTAAATTGATGGAATAATACTCCTTAAACAATGCAAATAGTGCATGAAACAATTTCTTTGTATTTTACAGTCAAAACTACAAATCGTTTCTTAACTCAATTGACTAATTTTCAGAGGTACAATAACATCACTTAAGCTATCCCCAAATTTACGGATACCTTGTAAGGCACCGAAGAAACAGCAACATCTCGACCAGTGGACACTTCAATGCATGAAGTTAGACAGGTTACTCTCGTTGGTGCGAGAGCCATCTGTCCTTCAGGTCCACATGGATGTCACTAGCCAGGAATCGTAAGGAGCCAAAGAAAAAGCAGGTATTACTCATATGTTATCAACATTTAATAAATACGTATTTCTACAACAATCAACAAGCTTTACAGGTTGGCACAAAACAATACGACTACAACGGAACCATGAGCTAGTCTCGCACAGTCTACAAACCAGGTTATAAATAAAGTTCATTACATTTTTATACAATTTTCTTTCATATAAAAAACCACATGTACAGTGTCTTGCATCCCTTTATATCCATTGGAAGTGTCTTCGCTGAGAGTGAATCAACTAGTGCGTGTTATACTAATAAATTAAATCCTACGTACGTAAGTAGGGTACACCTAAAGGAAGACAACAAAAAACCAGGTTTTAAAATAATTACAGTGACACGTACAACGTTCTTATTGAGCAAAATAATAACCTATGTGAATTTAAATTTAAAGTCTGGGTAATTGCGATTCTCTATTGCTCCCTTGCCATATTTAAACTCCAAAAAATCCCTAATATTATTCGGACTAGGTACAGGTTTCCCCACAAACTCAATACTGGACATCGGATGCAGGAAATGCTCTGGGAATTCCATGTTTTTGTGACTAGTAAACCATGAGTCTTTCATCATTGTACCATTCTTGGCGAAAAACGGTAGCAAATTTACGTAAATTCGATTCACTTTGCTGTAGTGAACCCTGTAGAAGTTACCCTCAGTAGCTTTCTCCCACAAGAACCCCTTAGTATCCATCACTGGTTTATTCTTCGCCTTCTTCAACCATATGCACCTGTTTAAATCATCCCTATTAAAGCCGACGTCAACATCATAATCCCACGGTATTATATCACCACCCCTCATGGCTCCTAATAAACTACCACCATCTAGCCAATACCGTATTCCGGCTTCCTGTAGACTGTAAAATACATGTCTGGCGGTTTTTCTTAAATTAGTCAAACAACAAGGTGGCGTTGTCTTGTTTTCATATACGTAGGATGGAGTATAGTTAATGATGGAGCCAAAGCAGCGAGGTGTGTCCCTTGTGCAGCCAAAATTCTCGACAGCCCCATTCTCTTTAATAACCTGCTTAATACTGTACGTTTCAAATAGTTTCTTCAATTTGAGCTGGTCTGACTTGTGCTTTTGTCTTTGAGCATGATGAGAGTGGAAGAGCGGTTTTCCGTCTTGAAATTGTACACCTTGTAATATTTTGATCTGCAAAACAAATGCCATTAAAATGAATACAATCGCATAATGAATCCTACCTTATACTTAAAATACGTCGTCTGTAGGTACAACGAGTGAGGATGTGGCAGGAGAAACGGGTTGTTTAATCTGTACAGTGTGCCCACGTCAATTAGAGTGGCATGTTTTCCAGCCACGAAATCACACAAATCCTTTTCAACGCTGAACTTTAGTGTCCACTCGTTCAGCTGCATATGTACACTCGAGCACGTTAAGTTCCTGCTTAATGTATAAGGTACGGCCACAATCTTCTCGGGTTGCTTGGAAATGTAGTTGATCATCTGTTGCACAGACTGTCGGTGAAGTATTCTCGTTGAGTCCGGCACGAAGAGTACATAGTTGGTTTTCACGTAGTTTAAGGGATTATCTTGGTACGGCACTTGAAAGCTGGGCGATAAATTAATAATCTTCACATTTTTAAATGTCTCGTTCAAATAACTGAGCTGTAAAGGTGGGTACGGCTGCCCGTTGGTTAAAATCAATATCTGTATGTTCGGGAATACTTTTATGAATGACTGAACGGTGGCTGTAACGTCATTATCTTGCAACTCGAAATCCCTTAAAACTACTGTCGTTAATTTGCTTATGTGCTTTATTGGAGGCTTCGTCACTGGTCTTGGGTCTTCGAATATTGCTGTTCGGAAGGGGGCCAGAGACTGGAACAGTTTCCACGTGTAGTACACGATAACTAGGTTTATGAACACAATAAAAAACGCAAAATATTTATTATATTTTATACGCATAATAAAACTACTGCGGTATTTTTACGTATTTAGGAAGAAACATTTTTAAAAAGCTTGATCACAATTTTCACCCTCACCCCCTGTCAATGTACACATTTAAGGGCAGTCTTGTCACTTGTCACATCTAAATTATTATTCCCTATGAATTGCGTATTTGAAAATCATTAATTAATATTATCCACGTTATAATTTTCAAGTTATAAATGTATATTTTATATTATTAAATTCAAATATTTGTTAGTACTTTTGCGCATTTGCTCGATTATTTTTTAAATTATGCTGTCCCACTGTAGGCATCCAAATTCACATGATAAAATTATTCAGAAATTATTTAATTACCCTACAATTTTATTTGGGTTTTAAATTTGTTTATTTAACGACAGCCAATTTCCGCTGCTATTGCCAATTACCATCGCCGAGGTATTCACCACTTGCAACTTTTACCTATATGAATTTCGCCACATCTATATTCGTCATGTTCTTTAACATGCAACCACAATGTACACAGCACACGGGATTGCCAGCTTCAGTTCCCCTCTAAATGTAGACTTTGATGTTAATTAGTCAAAAATATTTGGGGCCAAGCAGAATATATTGAATTACTGATACAATAAATATTGTATTACGGATGAATTAAAACATTTGTTATAAATAATTGTAGCAAGAATGAATTGAAACTATTGTTAATAAATCCTGAGGACATAAATTTATTTTCCTAGAATGGCAATTAAATGGTCTTAACATGCATAATTTAGGGGTTTGTTTAATATATTGCAGTTATAGAAGCAATTTTATGATAATTAATGCAATAAATAAGGATGTATCTTTCGTATATTTATTTTATTTGGTAATAACTGCTGATAGAAAGGCATTAATCGGCGATAAATCTCGTAATACTTAGGACTGGTACATTATAAGTTTTTCAATTTATTCTTGATTGTAGAGAAATAGAAATGTATTTATTAAACGCTCCTACCTATAATAATATTAAATTAAGCATTTATACATTGCGATATTACATACAAGGACGTTAAGGTTACATTCTAGCACTCAACCTCATTGAAGGATTTAATTAGTGACTGTACCTTAAAAATATATTGTCAAAAATGAACTTTACATCTAACAAATAAACAATCTATCACAATGATATAGATACTTATATACATAGCTATACGCAAACATGATCTGCTTCATCTTCGCTACCAAACTGCGTGGAAACCCAAGCCAAGCTCCACTTCAGATTCGTAAGCATGAACTTCAAAGCTTTTGTCCACTGCTCCTCGGAATTTAATTGTATTCTGTAATTAAACCACCTCTAGCAATTATTTCACTTAATATAATCATATCTTACTTGATAGAATAACTTGTGTAATTATCTTCAATTTTTCCACCCCTTGTCATGCGATACGGGAGCGAGAAATCCCGATCCCCCCGCTCAATTTTCACCTTGTCCTTGAACTGCTGCAGACAGTCAAGAAAAGCGACCATGCCGGAATCAAATTTAGTATCCCACAGGAACTTGAAACCCCCAGATCCGTACAAAGGCAGCTCCTTCTGCTCATCTATTACCTGCAGAAACTTGGTTAGAGTCTACATAAGTTACAGACTAAAACCACACTTACCTCGATGTACGAATGATTCCCATACGGCACAAGTTTATACTTGTCGAACGTAAGATTTATCTTCCTTGCCAGCGCAGCAAGAAGCAGCGCCGTTTGGCCCCAGGCCGCATTTATCTCAGACCAATCTACCGGAGCTGTTGGTAGACGGCCTAATCTGAAGTTGTTTATGGTCCCGAAATGGCCGGAGTGCCAAATGTGGAAGGTTGCGTTAAATACGTTTGTTTTGTTTAGCTTGTCCAGCTGCGATTGCGTATACGCCAGCTGACACTCCAAACTAAAATGAAAAGCATATGAAACATTAGACATCAACAAGCAAACAAATGTAGTCTTTAAGCTACAAATAAAAACAAATAAAATATCTTCATTTGCGTTAAGAATTGTAATCAATTCCAGATATTTTCATACCAAAAATGGTTTATTTTTAATGCGATAAAAAAAAGGAAATTGCCAATAATTTTGGGAAATATTTAGGGAATAATTTTAAGGAACATTTTCACACTTTTATGAAATTGTAGTAAATATTCAACCGTTTTTACGAAACTGGTTGAACTTTCTGGAAATTTTATTTCATTTTCAATTTTTTAATGCGCATGAAGCAACTATTTTATATTCCTTAAAAATTAGAAAACAAAATAAACATCACAAACGAGCATGTATGAGCCCTGGGGTTTCTATTAATATAACTGTCATGTTTGGCCTTGGTCAGAGAAATGTGCTTAATTAGAAATCAGCATGGTGTAATCTAATAATGAGCTATTTAATTTTGTCTTATCAATCTTTTTGTAGCATGTGTTACCGGACATTGCCTATTATGTTAGCTATTATTATTTTATTGGCTGCTGCTTGAAACAGGGATGTTGTGGATGGATGACTAAAAGCAGTTATTATTTAAGCAACTACATATGTACCTCCGATATTCATCATTTGTAAATATGTAATCCCTTTGATGCCTAGTGTATTCTCGCCAATATCGGCTCTCTTCCAAACAAAGCCGTTCGGCTTCCCTCTCCTGCTCCTTAATGGCCTGCAAGGTGTCGAACTCTTCCTGCTGGAGGTCCATGAGCTCGTTCATTAGCTGCTGTTCCTCGTTCTTCATATCCTGGAGCTCTTTCTCCAAATCACTCAGTCGCGCATCCGAAGTTTCGCTCTCTAATCTATAAAAGCAACAGTAAATAACACATACAGGATCAACCCTATATTTAAGTACTTCTTTAAATATTTGCTATAGTCTTGATAGTCGTTCTCCGTTAGCTTGACCTGCTGTTCGAGGATCTCGAGAAGGGTATCAGTGCACTCGTCGCACAGCGGGTGGTCAATGTTTGAGTTGCCGGAGAGGGTATCGAATAAGGCGGCTCGGACCTGTAATCATGGACATTTTATTGCGCTGAAATGGGGCCCGATTGTGGGTAACGAACCTCCATCTGATTGCTGATCGTGTCGACCTCCGCACCATCCGATATGAGCATGAACCCGTTCGCTCCATTGCCAGAGTCGCTCAGCCGGCATGGGTGGATGTAGTTATCGAAGCTGGTCGCCTGGGACTCGAGGTCCACGTTCGGTGTCGAATGGATTGGCACTGCAAGCGGTGAGTGAGCGGTGCGGTTGGGGACCGGCGAAGGGCTACTTACGTGACAGTTCGGCTAGGATGTGTTCGCCCAGCGAGTTCAGGGAGTCGTCCAGGCGCAGTGGCTGCAGGCATCCCTGGCACGTGAACGAGACAAACACCTTTTCTTCGGCCATTACGTCCTGGGGTGCCCCACAGTCTGGTTATTACATCGTGGTGGTGGACCCGTCTGCAGTTTCGTAAAAAGCACCCTACCGCTTGCTAATGGGACGAAGAAGTCTTTGTGACGACACAAGGTCCACTATTTATTTTAAAAAACTCGTTGCTCGTTATTTTGACGGGAAACATATGATTCATTGTTTCACTGCCAAACATCACATTAGACAACCTAATACACCCAGGTTAAGGAATGTGGTTCAATTACATGACGAGATGTTGCCTACAGTCAACATAAGATTTTAAACTTAAAAATCAGATGCAAGCTGTACATACATTACTTATATCTAAACATATTCATTATTGACGATCGATGGCTTGGATATAGTAAGGTGCTAGATTAAAACTATTCATTACATTAATTTCGACAACATTTTTTCATATATCAGTATTAAGTTTTGCTTTAAAAGTTGTACAATTTAGTAATTTCTATAATTCTGTTTTGTAGGAAAACTTTAAAAGCAAATAAGTTATACTTATCAACATTTAAATATAATAAAAATTGGCATGCCTATAGGCAACACAAATTGCAGTTTGCCAATTGGGCCGACATCAGCGCTAAATTGCTTGAACTTCCACATGCATTCTGCATTCAATATGCAAATTCAATATCAACGCGCAAATAAAATTGCCTAATTCGTTGAATTATTAGTTTAACTTTTTTTTTTTAGAAATATTGCCATTTTAGAATTGCAATTTGATACATGTTACTATCTGGCAACAGAGGTAGAGTTTTTTTTTATGTGCCTATATATTTAAATTTTATCTTTCATGAAATTAATATATTGCAGATACAAAATGCTCAATTCGATAGAGAACAAATAGTTAATATATTTTTTTATGAAAATTTGCTTATTGCAAAATGTTAAATGAAATCATGGTCGTATCATCACATCACGAGCATATATCATAACAAATATTACGAATAAAAGTGCCCCAAAATAGAACCTTGAGGGACACTAATTTGCAAGTCTAGTAACGCTGATTGCACATTTTTAAACTATCTATGCTTTTAAATGCTTTTAAAAGATATGCACTTTCACTGCCTTGATAGTTATCACAGAATTAGTCTGCATCCGTTTAGATTTCATAATTTTCGTGGAAAATTGTTTTAAATTTCCGTTCCTCAGCTGCAAATTATAAATTTGTAAACTGTAACATGATTTTTATCAAAGTTAATGATAACTTAATCGAAGAAAAATTTTAACGGAACAGTTCCAGTATCAATTTTTTTATAACAATGTCTTCACTAAGGCTGTCAGTAATGGAAAAATAAAACAAATAAAATTTTCCAAATTGAAATTTATACATATGTAAAAAAAAACTATATTAGACACCCTACACCATTATATGGTACAAGGGATACTGATTATAAATACATATATAAAATTCTCCAAGTCGCTACTAACAGCCTGGAGTTTTAAAAATTCAATGGAATATAATCAAAATCACGACAACTTGCAGAGATGATGATGGTTTAAAAATTAGGAATTGCTGTATAGATTGTTGCTAATTCATTTAGTTAGTGTTGTAGTTTTTTAATGGAAAATTGCTGCAAATTGAATTTTGCGTGAATCCACTACAAACTATAGATTGCTGAATGACATGCTATAGCATTCAAATTTACAACACAACAGTTATAGTATTTTTATGACAATGTCTATACTAAGGTAGACAGTAATGTAAAAAGCACCAAATAAAATTTTCCAAGTCGCTACTGATAATCAGGAACTTTTAAACTTTACGTAAATTTAATTAAAAAATAACGATAACTTGCAAATGATGATACGTTACAAATTAGGAATGCCTCTATAGATTTTGGCAAATTCATTTGGCCAATGTGGTAGTTTTTCATGGAAATTGCTACAGATTCAATTTACCATGAATCCACTACACCTATAGATTTGTGAATGAAAACAATTTATGAAAACTGAAAATTAAGATTCAAAAATAACATTTGCAGGACAAATTTTGGGCTCACAAAAGCTTAACTAAGGTATTATTTCATTAATTGTAATGAATAAAATTGTCCAAGTAGCAATAAAAAAAATCAGTGATTTGTGGGTAATAGTAAATATCTTTATTTTTGATAAATTTTATTCCATGTGGTTACATTAAATAATATTTAATATTTCAAAGGGCTAACGACCCTCAGGGCTTTCTGTCCGAGATTTTATGTTTGTCTGAACTTACTTTAAATTATGTCGTATACTGCCTGTGATTTCAAGAAGGGTTCTGTAGAATATTTATATTTGCTGATTACAATGAAATCCATGACAACTATAAATGGAGATAAATTGAAAATTAGGAGTAACTGTACTGAATTTTGGTGTACTATGGTAACTTTTTATGTAAAATGGCTCCAAATTCAATTTTACAAGTTTCCAGTACAACTTGTAGATTTGTGAATTGCATGCTATTGCAGTGAAAACTATAAATTGAAGAATAGCATTTTAAAAATAGATTTTGGACTAACAATTGTTTCACTGAGGTACTGTTTAATGGGAAATTGCAATGAATACTTTTTCCGATTCGCAATCAAAAATCAACGATTTGTGACATTTATATGATTAAAATAAAATTAATGACAGCTATAAATTTACACATTTTGGAAATTTCGAACTCCTGCATAGAATTTTGATAATATATTTCTTCACTAAGGTAGATTATATGGAAAGTTGTTAAATATTTAATTTTCCAAGCTTCTAGTACAAATTGCAGATTCGTTAATTACATGATATTGCTATGATAACTAAAAATGAAACTAAATTAACAAATAGCAGTTGCAAAACAGATTTGGAGACAATGGGAAATTGCAATGAATAACATTTTCCAAATTCCAATAAAAATCAGTCATTTGTGATTTCTATGTGATTAAAATATGAATGAAAAACATGAAAACTAATAAATGAATAGGAACTTAGGAACTGGTGTTTCAAATTTTGACAATGGATTTCTTCACTAAGATAGTTTTTTATGGAAAATTATTGCAAATTAAATTTTCCAAGCTTTCGCTACAAATTGGTGCAAATTCGTGAATAACAAGCCATTGCAATGAAAAGATTGACAACTGAAAATGAAAATAAATTGTGCAATAGCAAAACAGATTTTGGATAAACAATTGTCTGACTAAGGTACTGTTCAATGGAAAATTGCAATGAATACATTTTTCCGATTCGCAATCAAAAACCAACGATTTGTGAATTTTATATGATTATAATAAAATTTATGACAGCTATAAATGGACATAAATTGGAAATTTCAAACTGCTGCATACAATTTTGATAATATATTTCTTCACTAAGGTAAATTACTATGGAAAGTTGTTGAAAATTTAATTTTCCAAGCTTCCAGTACAAATTGCAGAATCGTGAATTACATGATATTGCTATTATAACTGACATAAAACTAAATGAAAAATAGCAGTTGCAAAACAGATTTGGAGAGAATGGGAAATTGCAATGAATAACATTTTCCAAATTCCAATAAAAATCAGCCATTTTTGATTTCTATGTGATTAAAATATGAATGAACAACATGAAACCTAATAAATGAGGATACATTGTAAATTAGGAACTGGTGTCTAACATTTTGGCAATAGATTTCTTCACTAAGATAGTTTTTTATGGAAAATTATTGCAAATTAAATTTTTGCGAGCTTTCGCTACAAATTGGTGCAAATTCGTGAATTATATGCCATTGCAATGAAAGTATGACAACTGAAAATGAAAATAAATTGTCAAATAGCAAAACAGATTATGGACTAACAATTGTTTGCCTAAGGTACTGTTTACTGGGAAATTTCAATGCATACATTTTTCCGATTCGCAATCAAAAATCAACGATTTGTGAATTTTATAGGATTATAATAAAACTAATGACAGCTATAAATGGACATAAATTGGAAATATCGAACTGCTGCATAGAATGTTGGTAATATATTTCTTCACTAAGGTAGATTATTATGGAAACTTGTTAAAACTTTAATTTTCCAAGCTTCCAGTACAAATTGCAGATTCGTGAATTACATAATAATGCTGTGATAACTGAAATGAAACTAAATTAAAAGATAGCAAAACATATTTGGAGAGAATGGGAAATTGCAGTGAATAACATTTTCTAAATTCCAATTTAAAAAAGGCCATTTGCGATTTTTATGTGATTAAAATATGAATGAACAACATGAAAACCAACATATAAAGATACATTGAAAATTAGGAACTGGTGTCTAAAATTTTGCCAATAGATTTCTTCACTAAGATAGTTTTATATGGAAAATGATTGCAAATAAATTTTCCAATTTTTCAAATTTTCCTTTCACTACAAATTGGTGCAAATTCGTGAATTACATGCCATTGCAATGAAAAGTATGACAAGTGAAAATGAAAATAAATTGTTAAATAACAAAACAGATTTTGGACTAACAATTGTTTGACTGAGGTACTGTTCAATGGGAAATTGCAATAAATACATTTTTCCGATTGGCAATCAAAAATCGACGATTTGTGATATTTATATAATTATAATAAAATTAATGACAGCTATAAATGGACATAAATTGGAAATTTCGAACTGCTGCATACAATTTTCATAATATATTTCTTCACTAAGGTAGATTATTGTGGAAAGTTGTTAAAAATTTAATTTTCCACCAAGCTTCCAGTACAAATTGCAGATTCGTGAATTACATGATATTGCTATGATAACTGGAAAAAAAATATATACCAAAAACCGATTTTACACTGACACATCAATTGCATCTTACACTGGGCTAACAATTGTTTGACTAAGGTACTTTTTAATACGCAATTGGAATGAATAAAATTTAAAAGTTAATAAAACAAATGCATTGGCAAATTGTACTTGAAAATGAAAAATAAAAACTTTAATGAAAACTTATAAAACATATTTCTTCATTTCTTGTGCGATTGGAAGAAAAGTTTCAACATTAACTGATTTTTTATTTAATAATAGTAACACCACCTACAATTGTTATCCACTTTCTCTTTAAAAAAAGGATAAAAAGTCCTCAATTATTGGCAATATTTATTTTAGTACAATTTAATATATTTTCATAGATATTTCCGTAGATTGCAAAATTTATGTGCAGCATATGATCCCCATATATTGACATATCCGACATATATTGTAAAATACATTAATTGGGGATGTATTATATATTTGGATACAGTACATAGGATTTTAATTACAAAATTAAATTATTAGAGAGTACTTTCAATGAATTTTCGAATGGGATTATATAGAATGATATAACATAAGTGCATTTTAGTATTACTCCGAAATTTTCCTTCCGTTTTTTTACATCGAAAATAAAATAAGATTTCTCTAGTCATATATCTTTCTGAAGCAACTACTGACTTTTTGCGGTAATGCTTTTTAATTACAGAATAAGGCATCAGAATCTAGTTCGTGGGATATTCGGTCGCTTGAAGATAAATGAGAAATTTGACTCCAAGTGCGTCTCACATCCGGTCATTCCCATGTGCACTTTTTAAAGCCAGATAGCTTGGTGACAATTTGACAAGGAATGCGGAGCTACATAAAACCCGTTTTTGTTTTAGATCCATCAACATCGTAATTTCTCTTGAAAGTATTTATAATACTTTTGATAGCAATTGCGAATTTGACAGAAAATTAGTAGATGTGGCTATAGAAAACAAAAAATAGTAAGTGGCAATGAAAAATGAATGTATTTATTTTATTCAAGACATTTTTAATTAGTGTTTCGTCCCTCCCAAATTACATTTAATGAAATGTTTATTTATATTGTCCATAATGCTTGCCATAATATCATGGCCAATTGTATAATTGGCCATAATATTGTCCATAATTGTCCATAATGTTGTTCATTCCAGCAATATATTTTTTGTTATTTGAGCGTCTCCCTGCTACAATTAACAGACCGCATCTAAAAATAGAATTGCATTTTTCTTATTATCGCGTTCATGCCGCATTTGCAGACAAAATAATTACACCGCCGTTAGCTTGTTAGGCTCACAACATCCCATTATCTACAATCTCGTTTAAAAACAGCCCCAAGAAGCAAATCAGAGGAATATCACATACATTTGCAAATCCTAGGTGTGATCCTAACAAAAAAATATACAGAAGAACGAGAGCTTAAAATTACTGTGTGCTCGAAGGCAATGGTAATACATAGTAATAATCTCTCCAGGAGTTGGTTGATAAAAAGCTGCAGGGAACTCGTCCTGCTCGTTTTCAGAATCAACTGGGAAAATTACTGCAAAATTATATCGCCGTTCCGGAGAAACAATGAAGCAATAGCAAAATGATGTATATTTCAGGAGAGGCGAAAATTGATTGTTAATTATTGAGTTTTAAAGAAGGTGAATAAATTTTATTGGTCACAATGATCAAATTATTTACATTACAATAAAATTTATTCACTTTTTTAAAACTTAATAATAAACAATCGGTTTTCGTCTCTTCTGAAAAATTTTTCATTTTGAATTTGCGGCATTGTTTCTTTGGAACGGCGATATGTACAATCAGATTTTTGTTTTATTGTATGGCAATCATAAAATCTTTTGTAAAATGTTCAGTGTTATGCGGTTCATTTAATTTTTAGTACATGTAGTTTTCCATTTGCTGGATTTACTGGCATCAAATTGGTGTTTCTTTGGATGTAGATAATGAATGTCCATACCGCGTTCGTTATTTTGTATTCAGTATTCACCGCGAGCCACAGACGAAAATCCAGCGGCGACAAATGAACTCGCAGTCTGCATATGTGACCAAAATAACTTGAGGAGCATTACACGTGGCTCCCTTCGCATCCCGTGCATGTATCACTTTTCTTTTTCTTCCGCTGCATTACGCATTCATGGGCGGGCAATTCACCAAGAGATTCGACGAAGCAATTTGATCTCGAGATAAAATGTACTTTGCGGAGGCATGTAGCGATGGTTCTTGCCTGTTTGATGAAATATTAAATTAAAATTTTCAAACGATGATTATCAAATAATATGCAGCATGTTAACCTAAGACTGCCTGATACGGAAAACATAAGAGCAGACGAGATACAAAAGTTTTATATTAGTTAAATAGGTATGGGAATTTAGTTGGGGAGAAAAAGATTTATTTTGGCTGACCTGCGAATTCTCGAGGATTGGGGAATTTCTTTGGTTGCTTCCGTAGCACTCAATTCAAATTTGCAAATTGGGTGCAAATAGAATTGAGGAGCCCCTCCACAATGTGACAAATTTACTAATGATTTAAAAATAATTGACACAGAAAAGACAAAGACCTAAGAAACATAATTTATTACTGAACACATAATAAGTAAATATATAAATAAAATAAATATTCTAATAAACAATAAACATGTTGAATGGAGCAGTCTTACATTATGATACTATACATAGAAATAAATTAAATAATATTCTGTGACACAAACACTTTATAATAGTACATCATATTGCAGTCCTAGATTTTTTATTGCCATTTCGTTGATCAGACGTAGAAAAGTCACAATTCTAAACCAGATCCTTTTCAATGCTCAATATAGAAAGTGAATTTAATCTTTGGGAAGACATTGTAGAGCGAATATATGTGTTAATTAGCTTTAATTTGTTAAAAGGGCGTTCTGCACTAGCTACGGTGACTGGTATGTTAAGAAATATTTTCAATACAATCAATACATTGGGAAATAGTTCATTAAAATGATTTATAGTATACCTCTAGTATACCCTTTGTGCAATTTATATTTATTTCCGTTGCAATTAATTCTTTTAAAGATAGGATTTCTTGAATGGTCATTTTCAACATCAGTATTATAATATTGAATAAAATATTTTGTTTGTTTTTTAATTCGTCGAGTTCTATTGTCTTTTTTTCCGTTATTAATCTCAAATTGGTTATAATATTTGGAATGTTTGTAAATCGCTCTTCAATTTGAGTTATTATTCGTATCTATTATAACGCAAAAAAAGTTTCTAAATTCATCAATTGGATTTGTTGGCGTATCATCTTGCGCTAATTCAGAAAACAACTGTTTTCTTTTTCGAATTTATTTTTCAGGAAAATTTTCGGAAATATTTAAATAATGTGCTTTATGTTTAGCTTCGTTAAGTAATTCATCAAATTTAGATCTTAAATCAATTACTTCTTGTTTTACTGTAGTTACAGTTTATAGGCTGAACCAAGAATTATTGTTTTTGATGTAAATATTTGATGTAATAATTTATTGATTTTATTTATTTTGTGTAAAATTTTGAACCAAATTTGTAAGCTTAAGAGAAATGGCATAGTTTGTATTGTATTCAAAATGCTCCCAGCTTCAGATGTAACAACATTATCTGCACTTGTATTCATTAACTCTTCAAGAGCCTTACATGTGTCTTCAAATTGCTCATGTACTGCTCTTACCGAATCTATTTTGGCTTCCCTTCGTGTCTCGCATGGCGGTTTAAGGGTACTATTAATATGTTTTTTTATAATATCCCATCTTTTAGTAGATGCAGCAAAAATAGTATACAATCGTTGCAAAGTACCAAAGAAATGTTTGCAATGAAAATTACTGTAGGCAGCATCACATATTAATAAATTAAATGAGTGTAACAAACACTATATTAATTATCCTGGGCTGCACATCTTTGTATTTCGCCTTCATTTTGCTTCCATTGTCGTATGCTTGACCTCTACAGTACTTGATGTCTAAGTAGAGTTCAGATAACTTTGCTAAGAGCGCGTTTGTTAGTCCCTCTCCAGTTATGTCTGTTACTTCAATAAAACCTATGAATGATTCGTTGATTACACTCTATTATCCAAAAAAGTTACGTATCTTATTATTATTGAAGTTTGTTCTGTATGGGAAATATCAGGTGTACAGTCCATTTGAATGCTATACGTCGATGAAATAATATTTGCCTTAATTTTATTAAGTACTTCATTACTCAAAGTAGTAAGAATCTCTGCCTGTGGGCAGTGTGCTAAATGATGAACAATTATTGTGTGTCTATTAAACTTTGAAAGTTTCCGTTATTTCGAACTCCAAGTTTTTTCTCCAAGAGAAAGATTGTTACTGCATAAGAATAAAGTTGCATCTACTATAAGGCAAAGTAATAACCTAGGCCATTTAATCTTCTTTCTTCTGTTCAACTGAATATTATTATCACTTGTACAATTTAAATTGAGACGTATTGATCATTCTTGGCAAGAAATAAATGTTTTTATATGACTTTTTGATCATTCATGATTACTGATGAATTACTGAACTCAATTTTTGCCAATTCTTGTATCCACTAATAAACCTAATGCCCTTTTCCTTATTCTTATAAAATAACAAACAACAAAAACAAAACACTAAATCTAAAGATTTAGAATGTATTAACCCGCTGCATTGTTGTTTTTCACCACTTTGCATAATTTTATGATAATACGAACATGAGAATGATCTACCATCTGCATTTCTAGGAAAATATTGTTTTTTTAAAATTTTGGTCCGCATCTGACACATGATAATCTGAAGTCATCAATGGTTGTTGGCCACAAGCCAGGATCACGTAGATGATTGAAATCATTGCCCTCATCACCTTTTTCTTTTTGGAAAATTTCGAATATTGCATCTTATTGATGTTGGGCAGGATCAGGTCACTTTCTGTTGGGTGAACGATTGTTAACGCAAAGATAAATTTGCATTGAAAATTTCATTGCATTGATCAATCAATTTCACATGTACATTCATTGATTTGTAACGAAGTTTTTAATTAATTCTAACGATTTGAAGTACAAATTGAAACCAGTCGTTAGTTTTCTGGGCAGCCATTTTACTATTAAGTGGATTCTAATTCTCGCATCATTGTAATTTGAACCCTCGACCTCTGACTTGATAAGTACTTCAAAATGCTCATCTCCACTCAACCAAATCCTTAACTGGGGGAAGCATGGCAACAAAACAAGTTTTAATTGTTAAACAAGCGCCATTGTCCGCACTTCCTACCTCCGAATGTTGAATGTTACGAGTACGCACACATCGCATCAGTGAAGTATTATTAGTTTCGAGCGTTGAATTGGAAGTAATGTGTGTGCCGGGGGCCCCTTCGTGCGGGCTCCAGGGACCGCCCTTGTGCCACTCTTCATTACCGTAGCTGAGGACGGCGACGCACTCCGGCGCGAACCGGCGGAGGAGAGCAAAGTGCGTGAGTGAGAGTTTCTTGGAATGCGAGAGCTTGCTGCCGCCGAAGAGATCCTCAACACCACCACCTCAGAGGATGCCGCCCCCAACGCGACCGACGCGGTGGAGAGCTTCATCGCAGGCGACGTTTCGACCTGGATCCTTGTCATCTACTTCGCCAACATCGCCCTCGGCGCCTTCCTCAACGCGATCGCGTTCCTGGCTATTTTGAGGAGCAAACGCAACGGTGAGCGAAATTTTTTTGGTCATTGTCCAACCAAAATGAAATTTTGTAAGGCCACTTTATTATTACCTCATGTGCATGTCATACAAAAAGTACAAATCTTAAAAAACACTTGAGCAGTTTGCACCAAAATAACACTTTTTTTTTTCTAATCCACTAAAACTGTTTCAATCCTATCTAAGAACAATTTAACACCCCAGGCATTCAATTTCTACCACATTATTTTTCTATATATTACCTATTATTCACCTATTATTCTATACTAGTTAACACAATACAGGGTGTTTCAAAGAAATTGAGGACCTTCTCGACAAATGATAAACTGGAAAGTAATTTGACAAACACAATTATGGACAAAAAAGGAAAAAGACTGTATTAATGAGAATTAATATGTATTTGCAAAAATTTGTACATGACCTTTGTTTTAAGCGTTAAAATAGTTAAATTTGTCATTTTTTGTCGAAAACGTTTTCCGTTGGTATTCCGATAAAAGCATTTTGTCTACTTTTACCACTAAATACTTATTGCTTCTCTTTCATACTTAATTAATTCGCTTAACAATTTAGTCCTTATAAATGAAACTGTATTTGTATGAGTGATTGAGTGAGTACAGAATTATTATCCACAGTAGCCCCAAACAAAGACTCACATTCATATATTTCCAGGCACACTCTCCATCGTGCTCCAGCTATCAGCAACAGATGTGCTCTCGACATGTGTGTGCATAATGGAAGTGTGGTCAATAAAAAACGCCACATGGCCCTTCGCGAGCGATCTCTGCCCGTTCTTCTCGGGCTCTGAAATCCTCACGAACTCGCTCACGGTGTACTTAATGATCCTGCTCAATTTCCACACCATCTCCCTGTGCAACTTCAAAGCGCTCGAACGGGACAGCTGCGGCCGGAACCCGCTGACTTCCTGCGACGCCTCCAACGAGTGCTTAGTTAGGGACTCCCGCAGCATCACCATCGACTACCGCAGCAGAAAGAAGGACCTTTCGATAGTGTTCCCGTGCATTTTGGTGTGGTTTGTTTGCCTGTCGCTCAGCATACCGCAGTACACGCTGTCATCGACACTGGCACACTCGGGGGTTGTTATTTGCACGGTGGTTGACATTTACTATGGAAAGTTGCTGCAGAATTTGCTCATGTTATTCAGGGTGTTTATACCGGGGGCGCTGATTTTAGTATCGGTGTCCAATTTGGGGTACAAGTTGTACGAGAGCACCAGAAAAAATACATTGCAGAATATATTTACGAAGAAATCACACAACGTTTTGTACTACCTAATGTTTTGTTTAGTGTTTAACTTTGCGTTTTTGTTAACATCACTGCAAAGGCTGGTTTTGTATTCGGTGCATACTCTAAGTGATGCGCCGGACGTCTTAAGCTCATACAAAATCCCGCCGCTGTACAACAACTACACACAGCACTACTTAACATTACTTCTATCAATGATTCATTACAGCGGAATATTCTTTAGGTTTTTGATATATTTGTTTTTGTTGCCAAAGTTTAAATCTCTTATATGTAACAAGATACTTATGTGTTTTAAGAATAAAAACTAAAATAGAAATTAAGTTTAAGGTTTTTTCCATAACATCAGTTATGAATTTAAGCTTGTAATATTATTATATTTATAAAAGTACTTACTATTAAATAATTATTTTTATTTTATTTTATTATTTATTTATTTCGCCTGACTAGTTTCGGTTTTTTAAAAAACTATCATCAGAGGAAATAAAATAAATAAATAATATAATAAAATAAAAATAATTATTTACCAGTAAGTACTTTTAAAAATATAATAATATAACAACCTTAAAATAGAAATGCTTGAAAATTGTAAAAAACAGTAAAACTCAACTGACGTCAAATTAATACAATTATTTTATTGTTCGTACAAATTAAGAACTATTGTAGTTTGTTTGCATAGGCATAATAATATGTTTAATATCACGGTTTTGAATCTTCCGCAATGCCTCGGCAGCATGGGTTAATTGAAGAGCACAATCGGGATGTGCGCTGCCTGGTAATTGCGTGCATTCCTGGTCGAAAATTGATGCTAATCCAGTTAGCAAATCCAGGAATCCCAGTTGAATGGCTGCTTTCCTCAATCTATTCAGCTCCTAGAATAATTGGAACAGAATTAACTCACCGTAATAATAATCATTTTAACAATAGAAAAGATTATCACTTGTCAAATATGCAACATTTAAATACCTTATAGAATTGCTGTGTTTTTTCAGGCAATTTTTTTGCGTGCCTCAATATTTTCTGAATGTCCGATTGCAACCCGGCCTGGCGTATCCAAACGACGCTGTTCTGCGAGTAACTACGTTTCTCGGAAGAGCGTATCGGGAAGTTTAAGACTATATCAGGAGGCAATCCGTCCGCGCAATGCATGTAATTCAAGTCGCCCAGCCAAGGGACACTGTCGCATCCCGGCATTAGAACGGTCAGCATCAGATTCGACTTCTTTTTTGAGTCGGCCCATGAGTAGATGAAGCCGAACCAGTTCTCCCCCAGGGTCACCAATGCGGCCATGTTTTCCACCTTCAGGGCCCCGTGGAACAGCACGCAGAACGAGGGGCTCTTGTCATCCTCGCCTACGTCCATTTCCACATCGGTTTCAGTATTTATGGATTTATCTTTATTCGGGGCAATGGCAGGGAGGATTAGGTGGCGGCTTATAGCCATCGGGGAGCCGATGTCGGAAATCGCTATGAAACCAATCACATCCAAATTGCTCGAGACCGAATAAATTTTACAATCAAAATCGGTTATTTTTGTGTATGGCTATAAAAAAAATGTATATACACATTAATCATTTCCCAATAGAATTATGAGTGTTGTATTGAAAGAAAAGTTTCCATAGTACAAAATATCAATTATCCAAGTAATTTAATTGTCAAGTTGAACCAATTACTATGCAATATTAATAATATAACTTACAATAGGTGCCGGAAGTAAAAATATGTTGGACTCGAGATTTCCACATTTAAGAGCACCTTTAAAAGATGTGTATATTTCATCTGCTAATTTCTGAAACATCACTGCTACTGTTGTTTCATTTAGTAGATGCTCGGGTATTGAAACTGACCCTTCAGAACCACTAAGATCAATTAACTTTTGGTATAAAGGCTTCGCTGCAATAGAGATACAAAAAGTTCTTTGAATTAACGAAAAAATATTTATGAATTTCTTAAAACTTAGTAATATGGATGAAAATTGGATTGGATATGGATGACTAGGGCAAAACAATAATAGTTTCTTAAAGCTCAACAAATTATGTACACATTTTATTTAAACAGTGCTTCTAAAACATTGATCTTATTTTGCCTGTATAAATATAATACTTACATTTTACCAAACATGGGTCATTTGGAGGAGCGATGCACACAATGTGCAACTTGGCAGGAAATGAAAATGGCAAAGGAAATGGATTGCTATTTGTCCTTTGATGCAAAGAATTTAACGAGTCCCTCAAAGATCCAGCACCTACACCTATATTTCCATCAGTAACTAAAATCACCTAGAAAGGTAAATTCCGAAAATAATTAAAATTCCAAAGTACATGCGCTGAAATACCTGACAGGCCGTATTATTGCCCCACTCGCTTAGAACAATTTGATTAACGCCATGAAAAGCAGGCTCAATGCAGGTCTTATCGTAATCAGGCATATTTTTCAACTCAGATTTGATGAGACTATAGTCCCGTGTAAAGCAACACTTTTCTTCATACATAGAGGAAAAACCCACCTAGAAATATCAATTATCTATATTTCACAAACTCAATAACATAAATCTAAACTTTTGTTATTTTGAGTTTTCATAAAGATTGCTTCAAAAACAGATAATTAAAAAAAATTGGCATCATTCTAAGCACTTCAAGCAATTTTAGGTCGTTTCCCTTAGGAAAATTCACAAGGCATAAACCACGGACATTAAGTAATAATTGAAATATTACAGTTTAAAGCTATGAAGAAAAAAAAAGTTTTTGTCATTTTTTTTAATTGGTAATCATTATATTAATTGTAGAAATAATTAATATCATAAAGTAAATGTGAACTGAGTGAAATGAATAGGTATCATTCAAAGTTAATTTTAGTAATAGGGTTGAGAAATATAAAGGCCATAATTAATTACAATTTGTATCATTTTATTTATCATTTATAACTAAATGAGTTGAATCTTTACATACAATACGTACTGTGCTTTATATCCTTAAAAAAGAAACACAACTTGCATAATTATGGTGAAGAATCCTTCGCGTCCTTAAATTAAATCACACTTAAGAAAATCAATTGTCAATATCGCCTAACATATAAAATACAGTAGCTTGTTAACGGTTTCTCGATTTTACGTCATCAATAATGTTAAGATAATGTTTAATTTCAGGCTTTATCCCAAACACGACTATTTATAAATAAATAAATTAGTCTACGCATAATCGTAATTTAGAAAAAATATAATCGTAACGACTACAGGGTGTTGGTGTTATTTAGCGAGTGTGGCTTGCGCGGCTTTCTTGGCTTTGATGGTCTCGACGAGCTCCTTGTAGCGCTTCATACAGTCCTTCTTGGACCGGTTCGGTATGCACTCGGAGATGCGGTCCCACCTCTCCGCAGTGTTCGACGGGTACGTCTTTAAAGCTTGCTCCAGTAATTGCTGCTCGGTGGTGGTCCAAGGGGACGCCTCCTTAGTTTCCCCGTTCATCACCTTGTTGCCGTTCTCGACCACCGTGTCCTTCTTGGAGATCTCTGCGTCTTTCACCGTCGGCACGGCCTTTTTCTCCTTGATGAAGTTGTCAAACGCCTCCTTATTGGCAGCCTCTTTCATGTTGTTTTTCGAGAAGTCGGTGCTTTGCAGGTCTTTTGCTTTTGCCAGGACGAGTTTGGCATTGAAAGTTGAGCTGTTTTCGGAGAACGAGCCGTGCTGGTTGATGAAATTGGCGACGACTTCCCAGCGCTGGTTGGTGCCGGCAGGGAAGAGGTTTACTGCTTTAATTAATAATTGGAGATTATCGTACGTCCATTCGGGGTTAACCTTTGCCACAGCATTGTTTTGGACTTGCTCGGTGATTTTCTGGCTGTACGTTTGTAAACTGGCTTTCTTCTCGGCTTCTATTCTATCTTCAGATTCTTTCATAGCTTTGAGAAAAGCCCCCTTTCCATTATTTTTCATGTTCTTATTCAACTCCTCTAGTTCCATTGCAGACAGACTCTCGCAAATCTTTTCCACGGCAGTCATGTTTCTTAAGTTATCTTCCTCCTTATTCGTAAAGTAGTTGTTACTTTTGCACACGTCTCTGAGAATTTTCCGTTCTTTTTTAAGAGCTTTCTTTTGGACTTCACGTTCCTGGCGTTTTGCTTCTATTTTAGCTCTCTCGGCCGCTTCGGCTTTCTCCTTAGCCAATATTGCTTCTCGCATAATCTTCTCCTCCTCTTCCCGTTTGGCCTGAGCAGCTGTCTGCTTAGCTTTCTTAGCAGCCAATCGCCTATCCTTATCCTCTTGTTTAAACTTAGCTATCCTCGGATCAGCATTGTAAGCCAAATCTACGAGCTGTCGTATTCTGGACATTTCTTCCTTCTTTTTCCTCAATCGCTCGGCTTTATTCATCTTATCAACATACCTAAAAAATTATAACTTCAAAACCACCACATACGGTGTATATGAGACTCCTTACCTGCGCTCATCACGATCAGTACACTTATCCTTATCCTCTTCATCTTCGTAGGAATACTCTCTCCAAGACTTAAAGTCGTACCAAAACGAATAGAAACGTTCCACATCTCCTCTAGGAGCATTCGGACCTCCTAATTTGGGCACTTTGGTTCTCTCAGACCATCTAGAGTTCAAAGCAAAGTACTTTGAGAAGACTTTATAAAAGTCCTTCTTTAATTCACTAGCCGAAGGTAAAGAGTCGTCAAAGTCAGGGTCGACTGAATCATAAGATCTCCTTTTGAGTTGGTTTCCGAGAGTTTCATATGCCATCGTGATGCAGGTGAAGTAGTCATCATCTTGGCGAATCTCCTCCCCCTGGGCTTTCCTTTTATCGGGATGGTGCTTGAGCACCATTTTCCTATAAGCTGTCTTTAATACATCATCCGACGCTTTGTATCTTAAATTCATGATTCCGAGTACTTTGTAGTGGTCCTGCTTCTTCCATTCCTTGGGATCCAAGCTTCGTAAGTAGTCCACATCGTCGACGAAGATGACCTCCTCTTCAGGTTCAGGTGTTGCGTCCTTCGGAAGATCAACTTCTAATTTTATAAGTTCGTGTGGAAGAAATTGTACCTCGAAGTCTCCGTTTTCGAGGTCTTGCGTGACAAATCGGTACCTATGGAATTATCAGATTGAAATGTGAATCACTTGCTTGCTAGTCATATAATAACTGATTCGTATGTTTAGTCAAGATATTTACCTCACAGCCACTGTCCTGCATGATTGTTCCTGGTTTTTCACTTCACCCATATTTCAAAGCACTTTTACATTACATGTGTTTGGAAGAAATGTTTTATTATTTACCAAGGCTGTTGAGTTTTCCTTGGGTAGCAATACTGGCTGGTTTTAAGTATTCCTGAGGGGAATATTTTAATAATGAACAGTGTATTCTAGCGGTACACTTTATAGAACGCCATGTGCACCCAAACGTCAGTCAGCCAAAAGGCATTGTAACGTTGGCAAACATGCAAGCAGTTTTATAATTAAACCGCATGAACAAATTAATAAATACTAGTCAGCTCATCTTACTTTAAATGTGCACTAAAATTACAATCATTACAGATTAATTTTAAAGACGATTTAGCTCTATTAATCGATTAAGAACCCTACAAACGAGTTTTGAGGGAAGCATCAGTTGGCGATCCTGGGTACCGACATTTGCTTCCAATTTCACGTATTTGGAAATTAACAACATAAACATATTTATGAAACAATATTTAATGAAGTGATTATAATTAAAGCATTTAGTACTTACCAGTGATATAAATTCTAGTTTAGAATGTACACTTAGGTAATCCAAAAAAGTTTGAATACCATGAATGGCAAGCTGTTTCCTCGTAACCTCATTATTTTCTTGAAGATTTAGAGGCCTTAGCATGGATAATGAGAGGTCTAGTAAAATTAGTGTAGGCATTTTGCAATTATTGTTAATATTTCACATCAACAATATGTGTATAACCTCAATTGTTAATCAGTGCTACCACCACATGGCAATAACAAATTAGGAATGCATACATCCAGTGTACCAATATGAAAATTTACTTATTTCTATGTAGGTTAATTCATACTTATAATCCTACTAGGTACAACTGCAGGTTTGGGTAATATAAAGAATATTTCATGATTCCTTCATTCGTTATGACAAATGCTTGTGTACATTTGGTTACCTATGACCTTCGTTATATGAAGAAAGTTGATTTTTGTATTATGAACTAGTTTTAACATTTATTAGTATTGCAGATGCATGACATCGTAATGACAAAGTTCTTTCATAATGCCAAAGATATTGCCCAAAGTTGATTATTGTTTTAGTAAAACATGTACACTGCCCTAGATATAAAAACAAATTGAGTAAATTTAACGGGGAGCAACACTGATTGTGATTGAAAGGGAGGCAACCAAATCTGCATATTGGTACTACTGAAAATATGAAAAGAAAATTCTTCTTCATCCATATCAAATCCAGTTACTTGTTTCTTGGATAAACTTGAAGTGAAGAAATTTCCCAGATTTTTCGGCGGGAAATTTGACATGATAATCATTATTGTTCACTCTGTATTTGCCTCACAAGCAGAACCCCAAAAAGAACATTTATTGCATATAAAAAAATCTGTGGCCACTACATGACTATCATATTAGTTGTAGTTGTGGTAACGTAAATTAATTACAAAAACCAACAAAATATTTAAATTACTCTATAATCCAAGAGTCTTATATTTTTCATCAATAACTATTCAATTTTTAACTAAAAAGAAAAATGATGACTAGAGTAACTGATGCTTCCAGTTGGCCATTTTCAAGTATATACAAAACTGGCTCTAAGTTACATGCGAATTTGTTAATGGGGAACCAAAACATCATACTTTAAAATCTAAATTTTGTTTTTGCATGATTACGATACATTATCTGTACTATGTATGATTACGTATCAATGTGATACAATTATGTAAATCCAACTAAGTTTAACTTAATATTGAGTTAAATATCAATTTTGATTAATTTGTAATAATTGATAGTATTAGGGTGTAGATTGTTATATGATATTAATAAAACAAAATTAATAGGTTACATAAGAATTAGGCAACAAAAGAATTATAAGCACTTTACATTACTATATACATTTACTATTGGCTAATATAATAATAAATATCGTTCATATAATTCATAAACATACAAATTTATTTAGAATAAAATCGAAATTATATATTTTTTTATTATATCCTTTATTATTTCTATGCAAAGAATACATTCTGTTGTCTAAAGTCATATCATAAATGGATTATACAGTTTGCCCAGAAAAGACAAGAAGGTGATACAAATATTTCAAACTTACAAAACTCAATGAATTAGTTTCATGTATAATATATATGCATGTACTTCATGGAAGTAAAGAAATATACAAAGTTTCACATTTACAAACGTAATCGATATACAAACAAGTCTGGACAAATTGTACACAATTGTATTAAATATATAATATCATATATAGTACATCTGCGAAAGGCTTATTTAATAATTACAACTGTCGTTCGCAGCGTTTACTTTTAAAGTCTATATTTAGAATTACAAATCGGTTTTTCATTAATTTTCTTTCTTTTTAAACATATTCTAATAAAGTTATTGACAAATGTACTTAAATATCTCGGACAAAGTACTTACAAATAGAATATCTCGTTAATCGCATAACGGAATGTTTAAATATATTTGTCATATATTAAAACTCGCAAGGTGTCTTGTATTTATTTCATTTATATTTAAACTTTGCTAAAGGCTTTATTAGGCAAACATCCAGGACTTTTTGAACTGGAATCAGTACGAACTTCAGACATACATTTTTTTGTTTGTTTTAAATGTTCTTAATTAATAACTTACTTATAACTAGAACTAGATTACTCTATATATTTATTTATATATATATATATATAATTTATATAATAATATAATTATATTTTTATAATATATTATAAAAAACTGGCGGCAGCCTTATTAGATATACAAAAATGCTTACACAGCTTTCCAGGTTTTATTCTCTGGCTATAATAGGAAGAAGCAAGTATTTCCATAATCTAGATCAAATATGCTTTTGTATCATATAAAATTTTAATATACAATTATATTTCTTTCTACACAGTAGGTCGTTTCATATACAGGGTGTTTCGCACTTTTCTATACTTTTTCTGTTGATCCTCACCGTCACAACTGAATGAATTTTAAAGATTGAATTCTGTATAATCCACATTTACTTGCTTTTCCGAAGAACATGATTATAAAATTCCTTTTATTTTTGGCTTCAGTGCAATGATAACAAAAGTACTTATCAGTTACAACTGTGAGAGTCAACACAATCTTGAAAAAATGAATTAATTTATCCACGTTCTTAAACGAATCATCGTTCATTACAAGAGATGCAATTAAAATTGAAAAATTTACTTATATACATGTAATACATACTGAAAACATTCCTCTCTTGTACTCTTGCAACGTTCACGATTCGTACTAGTGAGATTTTACAATGAAACAGCGTCGATTCAAAATGAACAAATGAGGAATGATATCTTAATGTAAAAATTTGATGAGAATGCCAGTTTCCGCATAGATCCTAAACCTAATAAATTAGTATCTAAACTTGTCTGAGTGCCGAATATGAATAAAAAGTTAGCTTGACTAGGTAATAATCATATTAAAAATTATATCTACATCTTTATACAATTTTTAGAAATATAATAGTCTACATACATAATATACTTCATTGGAATACGTCTGTACGATACAAAGAGATTTTTATTCACATAATTCGACATAAAAGATGCATACCCCTCGTGCTATACTTCACCACTCACCCCAGTGCCGCCATTATTAAAAATAATTGGGTTAAGGTCGTCTTGAAAAAATATATGTACAATTCTTTCGTCACAAACGGCGTGCAACTGGGCTCCCGACTATCCTCTCAAATATATATTACTTTCATATGTATAAAAATTTTCAACTGGAATAATCACATCACACACCAGAACTAAAACGAAAATGACTACTTGTTCCTAAAACATTTAACACTCCCGTTTTTTCCCATGCACCTAACGAAAACTAATTAATTAATATGGAAAAAACTAGTTAAAAATTGAGCAACTATAAAAATCAACTAAAGACGTGTGATAAATAATCAGAAAACAAGATTTCAAAATGATCCCTTAAGCGACTCAATAAACTGAAATGTAACCAGTAAAAATATCAGTTATTAAAAAATAACGGATATTTCATGTAAAGTTTAATATCAATAATTTATAAGTCGAATGTTTTATTTAATTAGTATGATTCACAATTTTAAGGCCTCTAGTTTTCATCATTTTTTTTTTGTTAGAACACAAAGGGTTTATATGACCGATTTAAATTGCTAATGCGTATGTACAAGTTTCCAAGATAAACGGATATGAGTTTTCGATTGAAAAGGAATTAATGTGCAAATGTGTGTAAATCGCTCAAGGGATGACAACAAAAATTATCTACTTAGAATATTAAGTGTCTGACTACTCTCATAAGTTAAATTAGACGAGATGTTAAAATAAAACCATTGGTACCATTTAAAAGCTTTTGCTAGGCTTAGGAAGTTTGTACTTATGTGATACTGCGCACTACAGATCAGCCTGGCTGACTAAAAAATTGGACAAGAAGTATTAATTCTCTCAGTCTTATATATATACATTACTATGCAATAATTAAAACAGAAAGCCTAAACATCGAGATGTATAAAAAAATATCGATAAATGCGTAAATAAGTGGTCCGAACATTTGATACATTATTAATCACACATTTTTATATAAAAAAGCGACTGCTATTAAAAATGTGCTCATTTACAAAATAATTAATTGAGAAGTAACCGTTATTATCGAGCCACATGTTTGAGATCATAAAATTAAAAAACGTAGTGGAAATTAAGGATGTATCAAAGTTTTGGAACTGATAAATACCTCTATTAACAAAGTTACAAAGATGGAACAACGTTATAGCTAAGTAATATACAATCTAATCACAAATGTCGCTAACTCATAACAATCTATCTTTACGGATATACTTATCTAACACATCCATAAGAAGCACTTATTAATCATCAAATTACTTAAACGAGTCTATCATTTATCTTAAATATAAATACTACCACAATATATGCCTACCTCTAGGTACTAGCGCTCCCATTCTACAAATATAAAGATATATTCACCACACACCTAACAACGCTAGTTTTTTTTGTTTCCTTTGCTTCAAACTTCTTATCCATAAGTATTTTTCACATTATAATAAAGGCAAAAAATATGTAGTAATTTATCGGGATAATGCACGTCCTTGAAGTCAAATATGTAAACTTAATTGACGCAAATTTGGATACGTTTGTGATCCAATTGTGCTCTCTCCACGAAACCAACAATGAGATACTCGGCTGGCGTTGTCGGAAACGGGCTTCCGCCCCTCACATACTTTTGATGGGCGAAAACTTCGGCACATATAACACTGGATTCCTTAATGCGGTCACCTCCCACCGTGCGTAATCAGCAATGTTGGAGTCACTTACCTGGATGGCACATGCGATGATGCCTTTATTATAAAATGTGGTACGACCTGTAAGACGACAGCTACGCCCTATATATGTAGGAGGCAGTGCGTGGTGGTGTGGGCGACGGTGATGAGGAGGGTGGCGATGGTGAACTGGAGGAGCCGCTGCTCGTGGGAAGTACACTGTGGCCAGTCCGCGGGGGGCGCGTACGTCCGAGGCTACGGGCTCCGGCCCCACCCTCCTCGCTGTTTTCTCAGAGGTACACCTTCTTCACACTGCGGGTAGTCGCGAAACCATCACCCCGGCGGTAATTGTCACCCTAGACGAAGAAATCGTTCTTAATCAACATTCAACAGATGAAATCATCCAATCTTGGCTTAAAATTGACTTACCTGATGCGACCGCAGCGTGCCGAAGTTGTCCCGGGACCTGTAGTCCCTGCCATTATAGCCGCTGTCCGTCTGGAACTGGAATAGGGTCTCGGCGTTATTCTGATGGGGCAGCTTGCGCAGTGTGCTCTTCGGCGAGTGCAGTTTCGGGGGCGGTTGTGGGACCAACACCGGCTCCGCATACGTCACCTCCTCTTGTGGCAGTAACTTTGGTTCCGCTTGTATCCTACACCAATAGTAACAAATTTCTTTAAAATTTTATTCTTCACACACCAAATATTCACCTACACAAAATTAATATAACAAATTCCGAGTAATAACATGCATCTACTACTTCTAAATAATTCTATTAATTTGCTTACAAAATTCACTCACTGAAGCACCCTATTTCTTTAATTATATATTGCTGTTCAGTTTTATAACTAAAATTAACAGTGCAATTAATATTTTTCAAAAGTTTTTAAATGGTGTTTCCTCCACCAGTAATAATATCAGAGAATATATAGGTATACTGTTTCTCCTAGTTACTGTTTAATAATTAACATTTCAAATTATTTGATAATTAATCTTTTTAAATTTATATGTTAATTTATATAATAAAATATTAATCTCTTTAAAAACATTTTGTGTAATTTATTTGTGAAATGGAATATTTTCTTAGATAAGTTTTATAATAATGTTCTATTCTACTTCATAAAAACAAATAGGGATTTTATGTTATCAATAAAAACATAAATTAAGGGAGTAGTAGATAATATTAAAGAGGAATCAATTGTTTTCAATGATAACAAACAAATTTGCAATAAATCAAACTCCCAAATATTACGATTATATTTTAATATGCTATAACTCCGCATTAATTCTGCATAACTAAACAAGTCTAAAATATTTATCATCAACAATCATGCAATTTTCCCATTCCAATTTTTCCATTACTTATTTCTTGATTTACTGTGCGTAACATAAGAATAATTCTAACAGTTTTAAATAAGATTGTTAGTTTTAAGTATTTTTGTGTACATATTAATATGTAATACAAAAATACTTACCTATTCATATTTTGGCGTTGCTCAAAGTATTCATACTCAGTATCTGGATAAGGCATATTATCATCTTCATCTTTATGGCACTTCCGGCCGCACAGGTAGCCGGCTATAAAGCCGACGACGAGAGCCGACACGGCGCCGGCCACCACAGCCATCACCAACGTCTCCACAGAATACTGGGGTGGCAAACTCTCAGCCGCCCGCACGCCAGGATCTAAAAAAGAAATGCATAGAAAGATATCCACGACCAAGGCAGGAAACTTACTCTTACCATTGTTTTCGAACACCTTGTCCTGAACAATGTTTATTATCTGGCCATCCGGCTGCTCTTTGCTCGCCTGGTGGTCCTGGTTGAACTTCGGCTGGGTGGAAAGGCCGCCCGGCGAGCCGGCATCCTTGTTCAACTTCGTCGGCGGGCAGAACGAGTGCTGTCCCGAGGCGACGCTTTGGTAGAAGTAGGTTTCTTCGCCCCATCTGCCTGCACCGTGCGATCTGCATTTGCCTTGCACTTTATCCCAGGCACAGTAGGGGTCTTGCAGTGCCACACATTCACTACAAAAATTCAGAAGATATTAAAACAATATCGTGGTCACTGATATATCTTAAAAACAGAATAATTAATCACAAAATATTGAATTTTATTGTGGCAAACAACGGAATTATAATTTTGAGAATGGATAACAAAACTTCGATTTGGTTTTTTGTTTCCTATAAATCCCATCGAAACTTGGTACAACTTAACGGGTGCCCCATTGATAAAATATTTCAAGCTCATTCTCAAAATTGATATGTTTGTGCTTAATTGCATTATGTTTAAGTATATATTTATAACGGTTAAGGTTCATCTTTAATAAAACGACATCACTAAATACCGGTCAATTTATTATTATTTAAGCACATTACCTGCAACTTGATATTTTTTGGCTATCACATCTGTGCAACCGGAGTGATTGCACCTCGCCATCAGCGATGACGATCAGTCTTCCCTCTTGTTTTTCCGTACGGACTACTTTGATGCCCCTGACTGCCACATGTGAGGGGAACACCTGGATTTCTTCGATGACGACTGGCCTCACGCCATGCCTGGACTCTGCTGATAGGCCATTCACAGCTTTTATCACTTTTCCATTATCTGAAAAAGTGGACGTTCGGATTAACAAAATAATTGAAAACATTACTAAATCACTTACAAAGCAATAACTAACCCAATTTTAAACCAAAGTATTGATGGAATTAATGGAAGTTGGAAATAATTCCATTACCAGTTAATATAGGCCAAGTATACAATAATTTGATGCACATGTTAAAGTCACAATGTGAACAACAGCTGCAGAATTTTGATATTTGAGAATAATGAAGCTGGCATAATAAGCATTAAATTAATTGCAAATTTATTCTACACGGCAAAAAAACAATTAAAAACGTATAAAACCAGGGATTTTTCACAGATCGGTCAGAGGATAGGTCGCAGCGCCATCTATTTGAGTTAGGCTAAACTGCTATTTAATGAATGAAATCAGAGGTTAAATTTACTATAAGGCGCATTCCTTTCAAGGTCGTGTCGTATAGTAAATAAGAGCTGCCATCATGGATTGCTCCAAGTTTATGAATGAATCGCCAGAACGGCGCGGAATTTGAATACTATGAAATGAAATGAGCGATTATTTAATGAGCGAAATCAATCAAATTAAAACGTATTTTGGATCTAAACTTATACAAAACTGTGATAAATGATATAAGCACTGATCATTTGTTTAATATAAACATGATATCGCATAATAGTACCAATCTTATATAACTAATTAGTGTTAATTTTCATATTTGATGGCAATAATATATACAGATACAGACAATAACGATCCTATTAAATATAGTGAACACTTTAAGTGTATGTAATAAACCAATTGATTATAGCAATCACACCAATTATAATTGAATAAATAGAAGTTTATGTGACTAAAAAATATTCAAATTAGTCCACATAATACATAAATGTGAAATATTCTATGAAACATTTTACAATGTGTTCCAAAAAGATCTGCAATCCTTAAAAAGAGCATTAACATTGTACTTACAAATAACATGTATTATTGAGCACGCGAAGGATTAATAAATAGTTTAAATTGATTAAATAATAAATTTTATTAATAATTAATAATATATTTTTAGTACAATCAATAATACATTTGAGCAGGATTGGAATTAATCATGATTTAAAAAAAACAATAATCTATGATTTATTTGATTTTTTAAATTTTTATGCCAGTTTAGATGCGATGCGATTTAAATCAATTGTTTTACATTAAGATTCATAACATATGATTTTTGTCTTAAAATAAATTCTTGAATTTGAAGAAGAACTGAAGATTAAAACAAATATCAGAGTATCTGTACTATGTAATGGACAAAAAATGGAAGAAAACAAAATCATTTTACTTACTTCCATTATATTTTTATTTGTACACCTATTCGAATGCACAAATAATGCAAAAACTAAACAATTAATTAAAAAAAAAAACAATATTGGTTTAAATCAATGATTTATTTCAAAAAAATGATTTGATTTAAATCATCATTTAAATCATCATTAAAATAAAAAAAAAATGTTGTTTTTTCAATCGCATTAACTCCTATTTAAATATTTAATTTTATACAAATATGTATGTATATTCAAATTTCAATAATAAATTGCATTTACTATTTATATCGAAAATCTATGGAAAATTGCTAGTTAAAACTCTCAAAATGTTATCAAAATTCGATTAAAATGTTATCCACAATGACTAATAATTGTTAAATGGCTTTAGAAAAATCGTATTTAAAATTTCTTCGGTATTTTCAAAACTTAAAAAGTATGATTAATAGATTCGTAAAAGAGCTAAAATTATACAAACAAATTGCATGAATAATTCCCAAACTAATAAAAATGTATAGATTATAGTAACATTTAATTAAAAATTCATTGACAAATTTACAAGAGTTAAAATGCCAATATTCGCTAAATTACAGAAATAATTGCTTTTAAAATTTGCTTCAACATTTTCCTAAATACTTCGTAAATTGTTGATTGACATTACAGAATAAAAATCTACATTTCGAAAATTCCTCTGTTGTAGATATTTTATATTTGATGCTTCCCTGATTTATAGCAAATTTAAATTCCAAATATCATTTCTTGTGGACATTTTATTAATTATATCCACAAAAAAGATGTTTTTAAAATTTTTTAAAAATCGGCGTTTATAAAGCATCAATTATTGAGGACATTCTGATAGATACTGCAAAAATTATTGATTTACAGAAAATTTGTTTTCAAACATTTTCTTTTCAGTGTAAATTATAACAAAAAAATCACAGAAACTGTTTTTAAACACATTTTTAAAAAATATGATTTTCCAAAGATCCTATTTTTGTGGGTGGTCATTTTAATAGCTGATATTATCCTTAAAACTATTCTACAATGATTTACAAAAGTTGGATGTTGAAATTGAAAGATTTGGCATATCTTCAATAATTGTGGACATTTTAATACTACTACAGAAATTGTAGATTTATAGAAATTCTGCTTTCCCAAATTTCCTTTGTTTGTGATTATTATTAATTTACTTCTCAGTAAATGTTTTTTAATTATACAGGGTGGGCCACGAATAACGGCCATTAAAAGTTTACGGGGTTCCTGATGGAGGAAAAAGTTGAAAAAAAAATCAGAATTGCATGGTTGATCTCCTCAAGGAAAATGTTTTCGACTTTCTATCAGTTCCTGGAAATGGCTACAAACTTTGTTAATTTAAATAGAATACCCTGTATATTATTACATTTTTCGATTCCCTGTTCAATTGCTTATATCCCCATATGAACTTTTGACCTCTTAAATTTTATAGTTTTTGAGTTAAAAATTTATTTGTCAAATTTTGACCTCAAAAAGACGATTTGAAACATGCGTATAACATATACTAGGAACAAGATATAAACCTAAGCTGCATCTTGAATTGTAACTAATAGATCCTGCTACAATTAAAAAAAATGACATCTGTAAATTTTGACAGTAGGTATTTAAAAAATGTCAATATTTCAGTGTCTACTTAGAAACATCATATTTTATTTTTGTTTTTCAAATAAAACGACCAATATGTTATATCATAGGGCGATTGGCAAAACAATTTGCTACAAAAAAAGTATTGTGCAACCCTATACCTAGAGCAAATGATATTTGAGTTATTTCGAAAATTGTTTCCTCCCAGAATTTCTGCACAATAGAATACCTCCAATAGAATAAATTTCGTTGAAGTTCTGCAAGTTCTCTCAACAATTCTGTCGCACTGGCCATGTATGACGAATAAATTCATAATTTCTTGATTTGTATACTTATTCATTTTAATCTCGATTATTTCGCGTTAAAAAATACTGACACGTTGGAAATAATTTTTTCCAGATTTGAAACAATGAATATTGACACTAGCCTACTATCATGTACGTGTGAATAGTACAGGAGGTATTCTATTGTGCAGAAATTCTGGGAGGAAACAAATTTCGAAATAACTGAAAAACCATTTGCTCTAGGTATAGGTAGTGTTGCATAATACTTTTTTGTAGCAAATTGTCTTGCCAATCGCCCTAGATATAAAATATTAGTCATTCTATTTGAAAAAATAAATAAAATATGATGTTTTTCAGTGGGCACTGAAATATTGACATTTTTTAAATACCTATTGTCAAAATCGACAGATGGCAATTTTTTCTATTGTAGAGGGATCTATTAGTTATAATTCAAGATGCAGCTCGTGTTTCTATCTTGTTCCTACTAGATGTTATACGCATTTTTGAAAACGTCTTTTTGAGGTCAAAATTTGACAAATAAATTTGTAACTCAAAAACTATAATAGTTATGTGAACATAAGCTCATATGGAAATGTAGGCAATTGAATAGGGAATCTAAAAATGTAATAATGTACAGTGTTCAATTGTCTATTTCATGTTCTATTAATGTTCTATTTCAAATAACAAAGTTGGTAACCATTTCCAGTAGAACCGGAAGTGATAGAAACTCGAAATTATTTTCCTTGAGAGGATCGTATTCAACCATGCACTGTTTAATTTTTTCAATTTTTTCGTCCATCAGGAACCCCGTAAACTTTTAATGGCCGTTATTTGTGGCTCACCCTGTATTTAGAAACATTGATTTTGCAAAGCTCAAATTATTGTTGACATTTTGATAGATTAAAATTGTATAAACTATCTATCAGTATCGTAGAAAATATTTTTTTCAAAGCTCCAATTATTGTGGACATTTAATACTACTACAAAAATGATAGATTTATAGAAAATCTATTCCAAATTTATGTTTAACATTAATTTGTTTTAATTTATTGTTAATAAAATATTCACAGAACATGGTTTTTCAAACAAATTTAAAAAATCTGATTTTACACAGCTCCAATATTGTGGACATTTTGGTAGGATGACATTGTATTAACTCTCAAAACTATTCTACACTAATTAACATAACTTGGATTACGCAATTTTCCATAGCTTCAATTATTGTGAATATTTTGAAAATCTTCTATTCCAAATTTATATTTTTGGTGGTTGGTTAATAAAATATTCACAGAACATGTTTTTTTATACAAATTTAGAAAATCTGATTTTACACAGCTCCATTGTGGACATTCTGATAAAATGAAATTGTATAAACTCTCGAAACTGTTCTTCAATAATTTACTAAAGTTGTAAAATTTTGCGAAGCTCCAATTGTTGTGGATATTTTGATAGCTGCTGCAGAAATGATAATTTTACAAAAAGTCATTTTTTCAAAATTTCGCCGTTTTTCTGCAATTATAAATCAAATATCCACAGAAAATGTTTTTGAGACGAGTTTAGTAAATCTGTTTTTTCGAAGCTCCAATTATTGTGGTCTTTTTAGTTACTTCAGAAATTATAGATTCATAGAAAATATGCCCTTCCAAATTTTCTTAGTTAATAAAAATAAATTAATAAAAAATGTGGACATTTTGGTAGACTGAAATTGTATAACTTTCTACGAGTATTGAAATCTCTGTAAATGTAAGCATATTATTATTAAAAATGATACAAAAAAAATACGAAAGTTAAAATTTCCGATAATGGGGAATTTCAAGTAAAAATTTTAACTTACCAGTTCCAATAAAGAGGACATCGTAGGTTTTCCCTCCAGGCACTTTCACTTGCGGGTCTACTGCGATTTGTGTAAACCTATAACTGTAGAAAAAACATGTTTAATACTTCGCAACACAATTTACAAAGAAAGAGAAGTAGGTGATTATAATAAATGACTTGATTGGCAGCCGAGCAGGCAGAACATAATACCTGTAATTTAATATTTCCCCAGTCCACATTGTTACTAACATGCTACTCACTTCTTTTACTTTTGTTATCTCCAGCCTGAAGGCGAAAGGAAATCAATACCTACACCCAAACAAAACACACATTCCCGTTACAACGAACATCGATTCTAATATTACTTTGGCTTTACACGAAGCAGCGAGGTAGATAATTAGCTGAAAAGCGCGATTTCTATGTGTACGTGCATTGAAATAGTTTTTGTTTGTACGTACTGAAAACTCGTCCTGATGACGATCGGCTGGCCGAAGAAGTTGGGAACGCTCTCGTCCATCAGCGAGTGGGTCTTGATGAAGTTGAGCGTGAGGTCCGGCAGTGTCCTGCTGTCATTGTGGCACTGCCCTGGCCGCGGGTCAGGCACCTTGGAGCTCTGCACCGGGAGCCAGTTGGAGTTGAGCGAAGGCTGCTCTTTGAAGTTGCCCTCGAAGGTGTCCGCGATGTCCTGCAGCGAGAAGGCGCACACCGCAGACCCTGATATGCTATTCGGAGGGGTGGTGAACGTGCCGTACACCAGCTGGGCCGTGATATCGCCGTATTTACCCTCTATCAGTTCCGTAGTGGACTCTATAACATGATGGGAGTAGCATCAATAACAGTCGTTTTCAAGTGATTGATTTATTACGGGGGGAGAATATAAATTTGGTTATATCACGAAGATTACTTTGCGTACAAGAGGGGCACCGTAAAACCATATTCCTTAAAAAAAATAGCGCCGCACACGCGTCATCCCTTAAGTCGCAGTGGATCCTGCGGGCATTAAAACATGTACCTATGTCATTCCTGGGAGACAACCGGGTGTTATTGTTATTCTCGTAAGTAGGCGGGCTTAGTGAGCACGACAGGGAGAAGTGCGCGGATTACTCGGGATACTCACGAATTTCGTTGAAGTAGAAGGGGAAGTCCCCAGTTACGGAGCAGTTCAGGCGCGATTTCAGGAACGAGGTCCACCGGTTCCTGAAGCGGTGCGGTCCTCCGCGGTCGTACTTGCACACCCGGGCCACCCGAGAGTACACAGCCTGCGGAGAGAAAAAAAGGCAAATTAAGGGGTGATATGGGTTTAATTAAAACGGCGTTATTTAAAACTCATCGCAGGGATGATGGCGTTTAAACAGCGATCTGAAATATATTGGGGGCGGAATTTAAGGAAAAAAGTTTAATGAATGGTGGCAAATTGGAATTTTATTTCCTGATTTATGTGAAGGGGATGTTAAATGGTTATGCAGAAATTAAGCGATTTTCATATATTTCACAAATTGGTGCAGTTTTAAAACGACAAATCGTTTCTCGATGAATGATTGGATTTCCAAATTTAAATATCAGGTACTTGGAATATATATTATATTTTAATGTTCAATGTTTTTAATGTTTTGTATATGTTAAAATATATACAGAGTGAGTTTTTTCCATGTTTACTATGGGGGATCTCGTAAACTAGCCAAGATAGGCAGACGATTAAATGGGGAAATAATTGCAGTTTTACGAGCTCTTCATGAGCTTTTTGTTTTTTGGAAATAATGCTTAGCTAACTAGATATCTCGAAAACATATTTTTTTGTTATTTTGTTTGGTGCCTATGGCTATGTTATTGTTGACTTTAGCAAAAATGTGTAATGAAAAAAGTTGCAGGCAGGTAATTATGTGCTTAATAATAAAGTCTAACAGATTATTATATTTCAGCTATAATTTTTAAGTTATGGCAACTGTTTTTTTCTAATGGAAACCATAGTCGGCCATGACTTAATAAGAAAAGGCCCTTGTTCAACAATTCTAATGAAATTATACAATTATCTATATCAAATAGTATATCATTAAAATCGTTGAAAAAGGGCATTTTTTATGAAGTCATGGCCGACTATCGTTGCGATTAGCAAAGCTCAACTTTGTGCCATAACTCGATAGTTATAGTTTAAATAAAATAATCGGTTAGACTGTATTATTAAGCACATAATTACGTAAAACTTTTTCCTTTACACATTTTTTCTAAAGTCAATAATAACAGATCCATAGGCACTGAACAAAGTAACAAAAAATATTTTTTTTCGAGATATCTAGTTAGCCATGCAATTTTTCCAAATAACAAAAAGCTTATTAATTTGAGCTAGTAAAACTGCAATTTAGCACGAATAGTTGTAAATATTGAAACATTATAGTTATTATTGAGAACCACACTTATTATTTTATTATTGTGGTATTATGAGAATTGTTCTGTTCATTTAACAATCTTCATATCTTAAAATAACGTCATTACTTTTATCTTCGTCGCTCATTTCAACGCCTACTACCCCAAAATGTTCGAAATGTATTAACAAGCCTTTTTTTGAATAAAAATATGAGAAACCATATGTGATATAAATCGTTGAATTCGTAATAGGAAATGCTATTTAATACAGGGTGTACTTTATTTACTGCCAATATATAAATATAAAGTTGATGATGGTTCCTTCGAAACGAAACGTTGTACTGAAAATTTATAAACGCTATCTTGTAGAACTAAAAAAGTGGCATTGAGGAAGTGCCTTTTGTTTTTTTATATCTTTTCAAAAAACTTCAGAACAACATAAAAACGATATCGCAAAATTTCGGATATTGTCGAATATCTCTGGAAGTAAACGGACTATTTTAGAGCTAAAAAAGTGACAATGAGGAAGTGCCTTTTATTTTTGTATACCTTTTCAAATAACTTTTGAAAAACATAAAAACGATATCGCAAAATTTCGGATTTTGTCGAATATCTCTGGAAGTAAACGAAATTTTCTGTTTTTTTAACAGAATATTGCTGACCAGTAAATTGTGCACCTTCATTGTAATTTAATCGCCTTTGTAACTTTTACGGTTTCCGAGATCCACATGCTGTTGATCCTTATCTCGGACACCCTGTATATACGATGGCTGATATTTGATTGTCCACTTATATCTGTTAATATATTAAAGATACAGAAAAAAGTTTACTGAGAAATTCATAACATTTTTACAGCAAACTTTGAATGTTGCAATTTTCTGTTTGAATTCTGTTTGAATTTGAATGCTAATAACATACATTCAAATTCCAATGCTTTCATACATAGATTCAGGGCATCGGACAAAACCTAGTGCAAATCTTGAGCAATTTATGTTTTTCTAAAATAAATATGATTTTAGAACAATGAACAAAACGTTCAGAAAAACATTTGGTGGATGCGCAGGCATCGTAATATTTGTAAAATATTCATGTTCAATGAAAATTTGTAATTTCAAAGTAGAGTTGTTAAGTTTTATTTTATTCAAGTTTTTTTTAAATATATTTTACATATTAAGATGCAGAATTTTTTTTATAAAAATTCAACAGAAATTTTATAAAACTTTTACAGCAAACCTTGAATGTTGCAATTTTCTTTTATCATAATAACATTTAAATTCCAAAGTTTTCTTTAATTCAGGGCATGATTAAGCCGGTTCAAACTTAAGCAATTTACGTTTTGTTCAAATAGATATGATTTAAGAGCAATGATATGAAAAAATTTAAAAAAAACATTTGGTGGATGCGCCGGGCATAGTAATATTAGTGAAATATTCATGTTCAATGCAAAATTGTAATTTCAATGCAGAGTTAAGTTTTTTTAAATTTTATAAATTTATATTTTTTTTGTAAATATTACAGCTGCAGAAAAAAGTTTAATAAAAAATACAAGAGAAAGTTCATAAAACGTTTACATCAAACCTTGAATGTTGCAATTTTCTGTTGTGATAATAGCATTCAAATTCCAAACTTCTGATTTAGTGCATTATGAAGCCAGTGCAAAATGAAGCAATTTATGTTTTATTCAAATAGATATAATTTAAGAACAATGAGATAAAAAACGTTCAGATAAACATTTGGTGGATGCACCGGGCATAGTAATATCTGTGAAATATTTATGTTCAATAAAAATTGTAATTTCAAAGAAGAGTTATTGAGTTCTTTTAAGTATTTTTTAATATATTTTAAATCTTAAAGATGCAGAAAAAAGTTTCATAAACAATTCAATAAAAAGTTTATAAAATTTTTACGCAAACCTTGAATGTTGCAATTTTCTGTTGTGATAATAACATTCAAATTCCAAAGTTTTTTTCGATTCAGGGCATGATGAAGCCAGTGCAAAATTAATCAATTTATGTTTTGTTCAAATAGATATAATTTAAAGACAATGAGATGAAATACGTTTAGATAATCATTTGGTGGATGCGCCGGGTATGGTGGCATTTTCTTGGCGAATCCTTCGCATGGATATGAATGTTGATACATATTCGATTTGTTTTTATGTGGCTGTCCCTAGCCGGGCATTACCACCACATTTTAATGGTATTTAGGTATACATTTGGTATAAAGTTTCTTAATTATAAATCAAAATGTTACAAACTTTTCAGGTTTTCCTTCTCCTAGTTTAGCGAAGTTTAAAACCGTAAACTTTGTTACGACAATTTTAACTTTAGTCTTGAGGAATTTGTGGAAAATACTTAAAAGTAACTTGCATATTTTTATTTCATTTAATCACTGCACTGTCTCCATACTTTTATTTTTAAATAAATAAAATTTGACTTTGATAATTTAAACATGAAGTTTGGGATTATTTTTTAAATTAATGATTTCACGTTTGAGTGTATGGTATCATTAAGAGAACTAATAACACTGGTATACAAGGTTTTGGACTGGAGCAACCAAATAGTGTTTTTAAGGTAATTACTTTTGGTAAGGTAATTACACTGAATTCAAATCTGAAACTGATTTTTTTTTGTATCATGTCAGGTTTGCGAGATATATTTTTGATATCATTAAGAGAACTAATAAAACTGGTATACAAGGTTCTCGACTGGAGCAACCAAGTGGTGTTTTTAAGGTAATTTGGTGCGCTGAATTCGAATCTGTAACTGTTTTTTTTTCTATCAGGTCAGGTTTGCGAGATATAAAATATCATTGTTTTTGTATGTTTTTAATAAAAAATCGTTAATTTATTCAAAATTAAATGAAATTTCAAAAGTAAAGGGCAGTGTTTGAACATCGTTTGTATTTATCTGGGCCAGTTTCACGTATTAGAGTCCAGCAATCATCTCCCAGCATACTTTTGTCCCAAAAGCCTTGATAATTTCTTTCAATTTTCATTAAATCTTTATGAGCACGTTCTCCTTGTTCATCACTCACCGCACCCAGGTTTTGTGAAAAAAAAGTTGAAAAATGTGAATGCAAAAAATGCATCTTGAGTAACATCACCTAATTCACAATAATTTTTAATAATTCAGTAACAATTTGTCTGTAGTTATCACTCTTCTTGTTTCCAAGGAAACCATATATGGTACCTTTGTAAGATTGCCAGGTTGCAGATTCTTTCTCTGATAAACATTGTGAGAAATAATCATCATTCAATAACTTCCTGCTCTGAAGACCAACAAATATGCCTTCTTTAATTTTTGCATATGAAATTGTAGGAAAACTGCTAACAAATGTTTAAGAGCAGCACCATCTTTATTCAGAGCCTTGACATAGTTTTTGAAAATACCTAGTTTTATATGCAGTGGTGGAAGATCTGAGGACCAACAAATATGCCTCCTTTAATTTTAGCATATTAAATTGTAGGAAAACTGCTAACAAATGTTTAAAAGCAGCACCATCTTTATTCAGAGCCTTGACAAAGTTTTTGAAAAGACCTAGTTTTATATGCAGTGGTGGAAGTAGAACGTCATTTGGATCAATTAATGGATTATTTGAAATTTTTTGTTTTCCAGGAGAATACTCTGTTCTTTGTGGCCAATCTGTTCTGTTGTAATGATGACTTGTAGCTCAACTATCCCATAAACAAAGGAAACAACAAAATTTTGTGAAACCTCCTTGCATGCCAGTTAACAAACCAATGACCTAAATAAATTTGATTTATTTAAAACTCTTAGTTTACGATATATATAGAACATTCAATCACATACCTTTAAATCGCCACATTTATGATCTTCGTATTTGAGTAAAGTTAAAATTTGAGTCATTGATTAGTAATTTTCCTTAGTATTAACAGCATGAGCAATTGGTACGGATGGTTTTTTATTCCCATTGAGTAAAAGAAGAGCCTTTAAACTGTACTTAGGGTGGTCAATGAAAAAATCTGCATTATTCTTTTTCATATGGTTGGTTCATTTTTTGAAATAAGCCTTGAATGTCGTTACAGTAGAGAATAGTGTTTTTGTTCTCAAAATATGCAGCTAATTCCAAGCTTCTTTCTCTATAAACTGTTACTTTTGTCCTAACTGCAAGATGTTGCCATTATTACATATGTGAAGCCAATAATTCTGCATCTTGCTTTGATAAATGTAAATCACGAACTAGATCATCAAGTTCAGCTTGAGTCACTAAATGGCATTCATAAGGCTCGTATAAACTACCACTGCTGGGAACAATGTAATTGAAAGATGATTCCGAATCATTGCTTGTAGTACCAGGAACGACTGGCAATGGATCATTTGGTAAACGTTGAACTGGTTTTGAAACAGATGGAACATTTGTGAATTGCACACTTGTTCGATTTTTCATATTGATCCCAACAACTTTTGATAAACAAAAATACCAATCGGTTTGGTGATTAGTTTGCTCTCTCCATATTACTGGAACTGAAAAGTCGAAATATTTCCTCTCGCCATTCGACCACATGTATAAAATAGCTCTGCAAATATTGCAAAACAATGTCGTTGTTCACGTTTTGTCTAAATATCTGACAGCAAAACCAAAGTAATGTAAATATTCATATTTGAACGGTTCGGTTATTGCATTTTCTTTTTTTCCAACCATATATCTACCACAAAGAAAGCAGAAATAGCTTGAATTAGTAACACATGATCTACTTGACATATTTAAGCACTATTATTATGAAGATAGAGAATAAATGTGGGTTTCCGTCAAATTACATTACAGTAGCGCCATACATGCGACATTATACTTGGTTTTTTTAATTTTAATTTGTAGACCAGTGAATTCGCAGATAGATTATTAGGCTCGTATAAGGATTAAGAAGAACAAAAAGTGTAGACAATGGCGCCAATTATACTTGCCTTTCCGCAATTGATGTATTCGACCGCAGTCTCTCTGAAGAAGAAGTAGACGAAATCCCCCTGCGTCATTGAGTTGACGAAATCGGGCGCTGAAAAGAACAAAGCCGTTAGTAAAAAGGGGCCGGGGCGGCGATTATGTGAATTCATCTTTACCATTGAGACTCATCGAATCGTATTGTTCTGTCTGCAGGGGCTCCCGGTAGATAATGGGGTCCATCCCGCTGAAGTCGGCGACGGTGCCGGTGTAGAGGTCGCCATCTGAAAGTCGCAAAAGCACTTGGTAAGTTTTTTAATTAGGCGCGCGGAGGCGGCCACGGCGCACGGTCTTGTTATCCTAATGAGATAGGTGGGCGTGTGTGGATGTTTGATAATGAAGGAAGTTGTGCGCTGGGCGACGTCTGGAATACATATGAGGCGAGGGACTTCAAAGGATGCGGCCGCGTCGGAGACGCCACCCCCACAGGAATAACGAGGAGGAATAATGAAGACATTTTATGCATGTTTGGTCGCGGCACACACAACGGTCTGTGCAACGTGGGCGGCGCTTTCATCTCTTGCACACGTTTTTTCCTCGCGACAAATGATACGTGGAACACAGAGCGATGCAGATCCGTGCAAATGAATCCTTAACTTAACTGACTGTAAATACACACCATCCCCACGAATCTAATATCTACGAGGAATAACCCTGATGCCCAATCCTCCCCTGTTCCCTGACGAATCAACGCAACGCACCGAACTCATTAAAAGCCACGCGCTTCTTTTATTCTCCCCATCGCTGCTTAAAATTGTATAAGATAAAATTCCGTGGGGAGACTTTGGGGGGCACAGCGGATCCCGATACTTTAATTAATTCCATTTGCGAGCGCAGCTCCAATTGATTATCTCAGTTCGGCCGTAATTGCTTCATCAAATAAAGCCATTCACAATGCGACTCCACCACAAGCCCCATGCGTACTTCCAGAATACCTACAATTTGTACATCCGGGCTGAGCGGGGGCACACAACAGGAGCGCACTACCACCCCCGGGTATGTGGCAGGGGCAAATGGGGCCTCGCGAGAGCTCGCGGCCTTTTCAACGGTGAATGCGTATTGCGGTTATTAATCGTCGCGCCTTGATAGGGATTAAATGTCGGAATGCTCCGCGGCTTTATGTCGCACCGTTTTCACCGGGAAAAGAGGCGCTACGACTCGCGAGAATTTATGTAATTAGGAAAGGGGTGGCAGAGATGGGGGGCGCTTGATGGCGTGATTAAAGCAGCGCGCGCTCAACAGCTTATTCATATGAATGATAAAATGTTTGCAGTGGAATACATTTCCCACACAGATCCGAAATAGAGAGGTGCAGAATAATCTAAATTTGCATACAGATTTCAGGCAGCCATTTTAACCAATACGGATGGACGTTAATAACTATTTATCGATATGAATTTTCACGTTGATAAGTGCTAATATGCATAGGTCATCACAAGTTATTCTAAATTTTACAAGTCGTAAATTTCAATAGAAATTCTTTTACAAGTAACTATAACATTATTTACACTCGATTGTAATGGTAAAATCCTATTTTTGCTGCAACTGTAATTATTTTGTAGATTTATCATAACAAGTCGAAACCCTACAGCAACATTCCGTATAATTATAATAAATAATTGAGGGGTCTAATTTCATAGCGTGCAATCTCCACTTTTAATACTTATTTCTAATTTAAGTGGCTGTATTTAGGTAGCATTTGAACGGTGCTTTTGAATATGGAACCAGTTTACAGCAAAACGTGTAATATCTAATGTATTTTCATTATTTAATTCAACACACAGTTTCTAAACGTACAATCTCCTTTAATTTATCATATTCAAACTGTTCAATCTCCATTTTTATGAATGTAATAGAATGTACAATCTTCAAGGTATTTCCTTTGTACTAGTGTGTACTCAGTTTCAAAATGTATTTAAATATGGAAGAAGTTATCTTCACGAATATATGTGGCAACAAAGCACGAAAAAGAAAATCATAACTCCTTCAGAATGGAAAAAAAGCACAGCAAAATAGATTAAAGTTAGTTCGTGCAAAATACACATTTTATAGTCAATTTTGACATTTTTAAACATGCAACAAAATGTACAATCTTCAAGGTACTTCCTTTGTACAAGTTTGTACTCAGTTTCAAAAAGTAATTAAATATGAAAGAAGTTATCGTAACGACTATATGTGGCAACAAAGCATGAAAAAGAAAATCATAACTCCTTCAGAATGGAAAAAAGCAAAGCAAAATAGATTAAAGTTAGTTCGTGCAAAATACACATTTTATAGTCAATTTTAACATTTTTAAACATGTAACAAAATGTACAATCTCCAAGGTAATTCCTTTGTACTTGTGTGTACTCAGTTTCAAAATGTATTTAAATATGGAAGAAGTTATCGTAACGACAATATGTGGCAACAAAGCACGAAAAAGAAAAGCATAACAAAGAACTCCTTCACAATGAAAATGAGCAAAGCAAAAATAGATTAAAGTTAGTTCGTGCAAACTACACATTTTATAGTCAATTTTGACATTTTCATACATGTAACAAAATGTACAATCTCCAAGGTACTTCCTTTGTATCAGCTTGTATTAGTTTCATAATGTATTTATATATGGAAGAAGTTATCGTAACGACTATATGTGGCAACAAGGCACGAAAAAGAAAATCATAACAAAGAACTCCTTCAGAATGGAAAAGAGCACAGCAAAATAGATTAAAGTTAGTTCGTCCAAAATTCACATTTTATAATCAATTTTGACATGTTTATACATCTAACAAAATGTACAATCTCCAAGAGATTTCCTTTGTATCAGTTTCAAAATGTATTTATATATGGAAAAGGTTATTGTAACGACTATATGTGGCAACAAAGCACGAAAAAGAAAATCATAACAAAGAACTCCTTCAGAATGAAAATGAGTAAAGCGAAAGAGATTAAAGATAGTTCGTGCAAAAAACACATTTTATATTTAATTTTGACAAAAATTCCTATTATTTAGATAGCTTTTCACTTCCTTCCTGTTTACCCAATCTGTGAACATAAAACTAAAGCTTTTCAATGCATACTAGGCTGACCATGTGTGAAATAAAGAAATTCCACGAAATTTTTTATTACATTATAATTTTAACGTAAAGAACAACATTTTTCAAGATAATTTTATTTTACAATATGTAAAATAAAACTTATAAAGCGTAGAAGACCTACAAATTCAAACAATGAAGAGACACTGTTTTAAACACAATTTTATGTTTTGAGTTGCCATAAGACTATCAGTACACAATACCTATTTTACACAATATCAGTGTGTAAAAACTCTATAATGAAAGTTTGAGTAAAACTAGAAGAATACAATAACACAAAAATATTTCTAGACTTCTGTACCAGCTAAAAAAATAGGGAAGAAGATAGAAGAACTGCGAAATATCGCGAGAGGGGAGATTCAGTGATTCAATTTATTAATCCATAGTCTATTAGTCTATAGTCCACTCTAAATATTAAAAAAAAGTGGAAAATGTATACAACTGAAATCATTCCAGTAAAAGGAAAGAGGCAGAAGAACAAAATATTGTTGTAGAAGTAGATGAAATTTGTGAAAATATATTAGGACAACACTTGTTTAATAATTTTGGTTTTTTTTGTAGTTCTTATAAATTAATACTTTTTCATTGAAAAGATTATTTTTCGGTTCTTTAGATTTAACATTTTACAGAACGACAAAATTCCTTGATAGTAGCGAGGTGTACAATCTCTACAAGTATTTTTATCAAGTTCAATCTCCAACAAAAATTCTGTCATATAATAAACTCTGTTTCAGTTTTATTTTTAAGTAATTGGCTCTGTTAGGGTGACAGTGTTATTGGCCAATGTAAAAAGTCACTAGATTTGAAAAAATAGGCAATATTTAAAAAAAGAGGTTATATTTTATGACAGTGAGCAATGTTGCCATAAAATTGAGTATCTATTGAGTACAGAATTTATTTGCTATTTTTATTTTACAAAAGCAAAGCGGTCAAATTATAATATAAAATATAGTTGATGATTGGTTGATGAAGCAATAATTTAATTATTTTAATATACAGGGTGTATCAGTTAGTAAATGTCAAAAATTAGTAAATGATATTTAAATAACAACCAGAAATCAGATATCAACCAGATAGCATAAAAAAACGATATCAAAGTTAACCTATACCTACCTACCCTTTTTGTATTTTCAGTAATTTGGATAAAAGTGGAGATTGTAGGTATAATTTGGAACTAGGCCCCAGCAATTATATCAAATCAAATCAATATTTGTTCATGAATAATGAAATACAGGCAATACACAAATAGTATTACTACAAGCTACATATCTGCACATTCATTAAAACGAAGGTCGTCAAATATATTTGGTGACGTACTGAGTCACATAACAGAATTATTATAATTTTGACATAAGACATAATACAATATGACATAAAATGATATAAGGGACTTTACAACTCACTTTTCATCAAACCAGTATAAATAATAGGTACGCTTAGATAACCAGAACGTTCGAATCTGATGGAAAATGTGTTTTGCGAACATTTTTGCTAAACTCTGATGGTGGTAGCACATGATTTTTTCCATATAGCCCATTCATATCGAATAATGCATAGAAAATAGTGATACAGAAAAATTCCAATAGAACAAGAGTGCCAGTAGATAACCAGAATGTTCGAATCTGATGAAAAATGTCTTTTTTTGCAAACAGTTTTGGAAAATTCTGATGGTGGTAGCACATGAATTTCTCCATATAGCCCATTCATATCGAATATTGCATAGAAAATAGTGGTATTGAAAAATGCCAGTAGAACAAGAGTGCCTGTAGATAACCAGAATGTTCAAATCTGATGGAAAATGTCTTTTTTTGCGAACATTTTTGGAAAATTCTGATGGTGGTAGCACATGAATTTCTTCATATAGCCCATTCATATCGAATATTGCATAGAAAATAGTGGTATTGAAAAATTCCAGTAGAACAAGAGTGCAAATGTACCACAAAGCTTGAAATACGCATGAGCAACTCTAAAAAAAAAAGCAAGTACCCACTATATCTCCTAGCGTTGTACCTCTTTTTTACTTAGAGATTACTACATTGTATAGGAATAGATACTGTGACATATTGAACACGTTTTTAACTTCAAAACATCCCACCCCGAGGATTACAGAAAAACTTTGAAGATCTAGACATTTATGTTTAAGCCACCCACAGCATCGGTATTGAGAACGATTGGGCTCGTTACTAGAAAAAAAAAATCATGTTACTTCAAAACATCCGACCTCGAAGATTACAGAAAAACTTTGAAGATGTACTTATTTATGTTTAAGCCATCCACAGCATCGGTATTGAGAACGATTGAGCTGGTTACTAGAAAAAATAAATTTCAAATCTTCTAGAAATCAATCAACGATGCAACTGATTAAGCAAATCTCTAATGAAATTACAACACGCATTCAAATGCAATATTCTCAACTGTACCAATTCGAAAATTGTATTACACAAAGACAACTTAAATGAACTTATTATATCTGAACCATTACGGTAATTTAAAAAGAGTTTTGGCAGATTTACTTGAAAGAATTTACAAAATAGTACAAAGTCATAAAAAAAATATAGCACGCACGAAGGCAATACTTTCAATTAAACGAATGAAACTGCAATGGAAGCAAAACAGTGGTAATATTTCATAATAGAAATAAGGTAACATCGTAAACAGAATTTGATTAGAACGAAATTAAGTAGAGGTGACATTAATAATATATTATGCTTTGACGTGGGTAAACAGCTAGCTAAATGATGAAATGCGAGGTAAATAGTTAATGAGGTGCCTACGAAATGAATTCAGCCGGTGAAGACCATTAAAAGTTAAAATAAGGGCCAAGAGAATTAAAACATGATATGCAATTATCGTGATTATATTTTTTGTGCGTAAAAAATTCAGTAATGAAGTATAAAAAGTTTACCAATTATGATGAAAATATTAAAAAAACACAAAATGCGTTTGGTTAAAATATAGAATAGGTACTGATGTAATATGTAAATTCCTATATACAGGGAGTTTCAAATGTAACGGATAAAATCACTTATTTTGAAAAACTTTTTTTTTGCGATTACTCCAGAATTAACATTTTGCCTGAAGTTAAGAACATTACAAATCATAAATTTTCAATCATTACGTCATACAATTTTTGTTAGAAATACCGTACCTATACAGGGTGTCCTAAATAGAGTAAGATTCCATGGGTATTTTTCTTATTTTGTCCTACTCTGTTTAGACACCCTGTATACAGGTATAAAACTATACATAACACACAGATATACCTCTCATTTTGTAAGAAAAATTTCGCAGATTCCCGTAACGTGCGGATACCTAAAATATAAAAATCTTGATCTTGGGAAAAAAAACGTTAATTTAAGATGTTTTTTTTTCACAAGATCAAGATTTTTGTTCTTGAATTACAAATAAATTTTGTATATTTTTGACGTCGACGTTTCCCACAGCTACTGTTGAGGCGAAAATTCGAATTGAGGCCGAAATAAAAATATTCTATGATAATATCATGAGTACCATCAAGGTGAACTTGTTGGCACTGGGAAGATTTGCATCGCTGGCGTATTTTAAAATATCCCGGTGAATTCAGTTAACAAGCAGTAAATCAGGATCGCATTCAACAGCTCTTAGGGATATTTAAGACTTGAACCGTGCGCTCCACGTGAATCATGTCGGGAAGATGGGGAGCATTTCCCACGGAAATAAATTATGCATTATGGATGGCACTTACCGACGTAGATCGCTGTAGAATTATGATGGGGATCGTAGGGGCAGACGGCCTGTCCGGGTTTCTCCTTCTCCATTGTGTAGTTGCCGGGCAGGACGTTGTACTCCCTGCAAACGGGCTTGAACGAGTTCGTGCCGCATAATAAAAGCCTTCCTTGGGCAGTCTTCGCCATTATTCTTATGTAATTTTGGCAGTTCTCCTGCAACAGGGGGAAAAGCGAGATAAAGACCGGAAAAACATTAGCGTGTTATCGCGACAAACTTCAGCGTTTCGCGGAAACACTTCAATATTCATGCGTTCCCGTTGTTTTTTTTTTAATATTTCAAGTATGATTGTTATTATTCATCGGTAATTGCCGGTTCGGAAATTGAACGCATGGAAGAGTTCGTGCGGCGCGGTAATTTGGTAAAAGTTGTAAATTGGACGGCGAGGGAGCGGACGTTAAATGAAAACGTTGGCGGAAAAACTAGGCAAACCGAATTACGTCACAGTATGAAATTGTGAGCGATCATTAGGGCGTCGTCGTCGGGGCGCGCTTTCCTTGATTAAAAATGAAAGCGGACAAAGGGGGTCGGGAAAATGATACCGCCTGAATACCGAGCGTCTAACAACAACGGAAAAGGCAAAACAAGCACAAAAAAAGGTTACGCCGCAACCGGAATTTTCAGCGGGAAATATTTCAGCGAAATTACAGCCAGCCCAAGTAGCACACGAGGGCCCAAAATTATTAATCAAACACCGCCGAAGGATCCCACGCAAAGCCAAAGGACACGATGCACGCGAGCGCAGGACGAAAATGAATTATTCCCCAAACACCGGCTCTCCTCAATCCTCTATTTGCCGCCATGAATTCTTCACGCCGCTCTTCTGCAGCATCAATGATTCAAATAAAATATACTTTATACGGTGCAATCCACTTTCTTGCGTCACGTCCGGGACCCTTTGATTGCGCGCCGCTTAATTATTCACCGCCTAATCATGGCCGATGCACTATTAGACCTCTTTTACTGCCGCAGCAGCACAAAGAGACGGAAAAGTTTATCACGCGCTGCGGAGCAACAACTGGCAAATGGATTAAATTAGCCATTCATAGATGCCAGATATGAGGTTAGTAATGTGAAAAGCCGCCCGTCTTAAGACGAATTTAATAATTCAAGACATTTTGTGGCTCTTTATCTGATTAAAAGACGCTTGGACGTTTTGTTAGATGAGAAAAGATACGTCAGTACAAAGAGTTACGTATTTTATATCGCATTACGACAAATCTCCGAATTTAAATAATCATTTCGTTTGCACACTTTAAATTTAAAGAATTCTATTCTACACTTTTTACAGGCACATAGCCGCGCTGAATTATTCTATATTATTTTAACAAATTGCGTAAACTTTCCATATTAGGTTGAAAATTTAATTATTTAATACTTAATTACACGGAGCAAGAATTGAACCCACGATACCCAAAAACAATATTTAAATATTCCGCACAACAAATCATATACCCACTTATAAGTCTGTAAACTTTAAAAACAAAAGTCATCAAAATGTCAATAATTCTCTAAATATAGTATATATTTCGTATGGTAACATCGATAAAGTACACGTATAAATACTTCTAAATATATTGATGAAATGATTACGATTTGATACGTTTTCACGTATTCTAGGACGTTTTTCATGTTTTTTTAAACCTTTTTCACGTTTTTCCATTGAATCGTAAACATCGAAAACAACATTTATTTGGTTCTTCGTGGTTTTCGATGTGCTAGCGTACCTCATTTTCAGCGAAACGATATTTTAACTTTTCCTATGTTAAATTCCCATAAGAATTGGTCCAGAATCGGTTTCGGTTAAACTTCTTAAATAAATAGTATTATGCAATACAATAAACTAAAATAGACATTATAAAATAAAATAGTACATTATTTGTTTCTGTCCGAAGCGAAATAAAGATTAATAGAATAATAAATAGTATTAAGTATAGATGAATCAATAAGATTAAGAATAGTACAAATCCAAAAATTAGTCATTTTCCAATTTTTTTCCAATTTTATTCGTTATAGCAATTTGGTTTTAATTAGGAAGCTGCATCGACTGAGTGAAAGAACAGTACTAAAACCTTATAAAAGCGATTGATAGAGCTTACCATGCAGCATTGAGAATAAAAAAGGCCCGGACTTGTTATGCCCAATACCAACAGATGTCGTTGTTGATATATCGTCGGCTTAGAAGTAAAATACACTCAATTTTTGGCTGTTTTTTAGTTAAGTTTTATTTTGATGGTTTACTAAATTGTAACAAATCTCAGGCTCAGTAGGGGTACAGTAAAGGGTCCTGTAGCCCAACTTCCAAATTCTTAACTCATTAAATGACTTTAATTGCAGTTTCTCACATTTTATACTTTACGACTTTAGTGATTTCACTTGTAAGCCGACGATATGATCATGCTCAGCTGTTTTTAGTGTTGTATTCCATGCATCTCGAGTGTGTTACGAATTGGAAAAAGTCATTGCTTACGTTTTGGTGTGTACTAAATAAAACAATTATTTGTGGATTGTAGTTTTACTGTGATGTTTACGCTACAGTGGTCAGGCTAACTCTCGTATTTTCTGCAGACTGGGTACCTCCACCAAGGCTTAGTTTACCGTTCGAACCCCCGTGCAGGGGGTGGCTAGTATATAACATAGGGTTAAAACAAACTAAAACAATGTCTTTAGGTGATAGTACCCAGGTAGAATGTGAAAATAACACAACCCGTATAAAAACCATACTAAAAATAGAGAACAATGGAAATATATTAAAATAAAGATAGTACATCAACGTGGTGAGTCATGTGACAACATCTGGGAAGGCTGTTGAAAAAAAGAACTACACCTCCATGCACGTAAGTTTTTTTTATAATAATAATAATAATATTTATTGTGTTTAGAACTATACAGCATACACAAGTCAAAGTATACTTGACATAGTTTGTAAAGTATGTTAGTGAAGAAAAATATCTCAGTTTTGACATCTGGAAACACTAATATAGTAACATACGAAAACTGTTTTAACATAAAAACAGTAGATAAACACACATACAGTACATCACAGTACAGAAATATCAACAAAATATTGAAGACAGAAAGTAATATAATGTATAGATATGACTATAGATCGAGCAGTCTATCGGACAACACTCAGTATAGTTACCAGTTGGTATAGGTATCACTGATAACTAGTCCATTTTTTAATGAGATTTTAAACTAATGCTTCAAACTTTTAATAGGTGTAAACTGAAATGTATAAGCAAATTGACCTACGAAATAACCGACGATGTACCGACGAAACATTTACTACTCTCAAAATTATACGACGGAAAACCGAAAAATTAGCAGGATACTTTTTTCAATGCATAATTGAAGAAAATCCCCATTACAAGATGTCGCAAACATGTTTCAGATGAAAATAACACATAGTCAAAATCTGCATCTTTTCGGTACTTTGCTCAGAAAAATCAAGGACTAGTGCCAGCATACAAACAAGCATTTATACATTTGTATGCTCTATGTAACTTTCGTGTTCAGCGCCCGAATTTGTTACTTAGTAGAGGAAAATCTAATAAAGATATGCGAGGAAAGCACAATAATAGACCTCCTTCAGTTACTGAAGAATCTAGACTTCAAATCAAAATGTACATTGAATATTTTCCTTACAAAATTACAAATTTCTTACATTATGTTACAAAATACATTCACTATCTGGACTCAACGCTAAATGTGAAGACTATGTTTGAACTTTTCATTAAAAAAACATCCTGAATTAAACACACGAATTAAATACGAATTGTATCTAAAATACTTGATGAGAACTATTCCATGAAGATCGGGAGACTACAAGTAGACATGTGCATTGTGCAGTGAATGCAAACGACTCTGTACGACATTAAGAGATATCAGTTTAAACGATAATTCCAAAAGAGTTTATGCAGCAGAATTTATGTTTCACAAGAGAAGAGCCAAAAAGGTATTTACTTTTTGAAAAAGTTTTCAAGTAAACTACAAGTGCAGAAATGTCCAAGAAGCTCCCTGACATTTTAGGAGGTACTTTTCACTGCATCGAGAATTTGCCCTTCTCACTGGTACCGGAAAGAAACCTGTGCAAGAAATACTTTGAAAAAACATTGGGAATATTCCTTGACACAAATCCACAACTTAAAAACATGTTGTCCATATCTATATGTATTATGAGGGTCAAGAACTGAAAGATCCCAATAATGTATGTACTTCTGTGACTGATTATATTATTAACCATACACCCCAAGAAGTTCTAAAATTGCACATTTGCATGAATACATTATCTTACAAAATATATTCACTATCTGGACTCAACGCTTATTGTGAAGACTATGTTAGAACGTTTCATTAAAAAATATCCTGAATTAAACACACAAATTAAATACGAATTGTATCTAAAATACTTTAATGAGAACTATTACATGAAGATCCGGAGACCACAAGTAGACATATGCAGTGAATACAAACGACTCTCTACGAGATTAAAATATAACAGTTTAAACGATAATTCCAAAAGAGTTTGTGCGGCAGAATTTATGGTTCACATGAGAAGAGCCATAAAGTTATTTACCTTTTGAAAAAGTTTTATAGTAAACTACAAGTGCAGAAATGTCCAAGAAGCTTCCTGACATTTAAGGAGTTACTTTTTACTGCATCGAGAATTTGATCGTCTCAGTGGTACCTGAAAGAAACCTGTGCAAGAAATACGTTGAAACAACTTTGGGAATATTCCTTGAAATCTACAACTTAAAAACATATGTTGGCCATATCTGTATTATGAGGGTCAAGAACTGAAAGATCCCAATGATGTATGTACCTTTGTGACTGATTATATTATTAACCATAAGTCCACCTTTTGACTGCATCGAGAATGTGTCCTTCTGAGTGGTACCTGAAAGAAACCTGTGCAAGAAATACTTTGAAAAAACTTTAGGGAATATTCCTTGAAATCCACAACTTAAAAAACATATGTTGGCCATATCTATATGTATTATGAGGGTCAAGAACTGAAAGTTCCCAATGATGTATGTACCTTTGTGATTAATTATATTGTTAACCATATACCTCAAGAAGTTCAAGAATTGCACCTTTGCATGAATCTCATTGATATCTTGCGTGATTTCCGAAAATTAGCACTATTTCGATTTTCATCGTTTAAAAAAAACATATTTTCTAGGTAAGTAAAAATCCCTGGTATATCGGCTAAGGGCTAATAAGGTTTTTAGATAAGCACAAATTAATGCCGAAAAAGGTTTTTTGAAAAATCGATAATAAAAGAGTTTCCCATATGATGCCGACTTTTTGGCGGTCACTGTATATAAAAAAATGCACTGTCTGACAAATTTTATTTTTAATGTAAAGGACGTTGAAATTATGCCAAAATGAATAGTTGTGACGAAGATTTAACAAACTTAAATGACTATCACTTAAACTTATCTATACATAGCGAACCCGTATGAAGCAAAACGAACAAAATGAACAAATTTTTTAAAATTATTTATCAAAATCCAAACATTTTGATTTGTACTGTCCTTAATATTACCACACCAATTTTATAATAATGCCAGAAAATCCGATTCGAATGCTGTCTACCGAAAATACTTAATTATATTTTTTGTCTGAAAATACAAAACTAATAAGAAATATTTTAGGAAACGCGAAATAAAGGGACAATTTCGAGAAAATGTAGTAAAAGAAAATCTAATTTTAAACGTTATATTTTTGGTCTGAAAATACAAATCAAATTAGAAATATTTTAGGAAACGCCAAATAAAGGGAAAATTTCGAGAAAATATAGTAAAAAAAACGTGTTAAAATGTAGTCAAAATTCAATACAAGTTAGTATTCGTGTTGATATTAAAATTTTAATTCGAATTTAGGAAATTAATTGGGGCAGACAAGACGAGTGCTAATAACCTAGTAAAGATTGTTCTCTCTCTCTCTTTCTCTGTAGTAAACTTTGTACAATTAGAAGGAGATGAGAGATTCCGATTAAGATTAATTATTACTCTATTTAGATGTTCTTTAGATATATTGAAAAAAGTTGTCCAAAAATTATGACAATATCGCAAATGCAGAAACATTGAGCAAAATTTCAAACAATAAGAACAAAAAATATATAGTTATTATTCAAATATTGAAAAATCCCTAAACTGATTTATAATATATAATAGTATATTATGAAATTAGTTTATAATTCATAAGATTATGTTATGGGTGAATGGTTGACGTATGAGCGAAACGAATGCGTAAATTTCACGAAATAATTGTTGAAAACTAATCCGCGCTTTAAAAAAACTGACAAGATATGACTTGTGCTGACGTAGCTTTTCTATGATGATCTGATTGATGCCGTTACTAAGCAGATGAATAGTTGTGACGAAGATTTAATAAGTGATGAAATTTTGAAGAAAGCTGACTGAGTCTGATTCCTAAAAAGTCGGAAGATGTTTATAATAATAAGTATGACACCTTTTGGTAAGGATAAAAAACGCGGAGACAGTTATAGAAAAGGTTATGTTTGCGTACTTTTCAGATAAGGTAAATTGTTCGAATTATGATCATATTATATATCTATTAATTCATCGTACTTTCTTTTATTAGTCAAAACTTTACAAGACTTCTTCGTAATGGTGTATGTTCTGGAAGTTGAAGTGCATGCTATGAATAAAAAACAACGTAATCTTTGACTCTGCTTATTTCATTGTTATGGCTACTTTATGGCACACTTTACGGCACAATTCCATAAAGTAGGTGCTTATGCATGATATTCTCTATAACAAACATAGTATTATGAAGCTAGTCGACTACAAAAAAATATTATTATTTGTATTGATATTATGCCTGTTTGAAGAAGTAGATGATTGAGTTACACCTTTGTAGGTGTTAAGCCTTTACTAATGGAAGCCATGGCATTGTCAAAGTCGCGGTATTAATAATTCAGATTTGATAGCTTCTCCTGTCGAAAATAACACGGTGAAACTTTGATGTTTCAATTCCGCCGCCGACCTTGTAATCGGTAATGGAACGCACTTTCGCGTGAATATTTCAGGATTCCGGGGGCGGCGGTCCCTGCAGGGGGGCGACAGAAAAAGAGAGCCATTCTCACGATACGCATCTGTATGGGGCTCGTATCGATTGCAAGAGCTTTCTCCTCGGCAAAATTTTTCCAGCATTATTGCCCGGACAAATTCTTGATGTGTGTGTGTATGCGTATGTGTGCATCTGAGGTCTGAGGCAGTCCTTTTTCCGCCCGTAAAACGCTCCGCCGTCGAATAATGTACGCCCACCCCCGGCCCACTTCCCACACATCCCCCACGTGCACAGCGAAGTTTGATAATATTTATAAAACGGGTCTCGCGCCTTCCAGCGATATCGGCGTTATTTACATCGCATTCTTTATTGATCTCGGCCGCCCCCGGGGGTGGCACCCCCGCCCCGCCCGCAGAAACGGCGGCTGGCTCCGTGAGTGTGCAATAAAAATGTTAAGGGGAATAGATACAGCCGGAGAAAGGAAACGGCCGGCAATAAATTCGGGGATTATTATGTTAAAATTATCCAATTATCATATGTATGTGTTTTTGTGGCTTTTCCGGGGGGAAAATTGGGAAGTTATCTTCGGCGCCGGCGGCCCCTGGTCGTTAACGTCCATTAATTGAACACTTGTGGAGCGGCGCGCTAAGGAATTGTAAAATAGGGGCGTTATGCAGAACTATTTGCACGTACGGGCATTCGGAAGTAACATTCGGATAAATAATATAATACTCAAGGGTTCGCTGTAAATTCTATTAACGTCCTCCTTATAAAATGGAAACTCAAAAATGATATTAAAAAATATGGATTCAGTACGGTACGTGCGTCTCCTTGTGCGATCGAGTGTTTGAAATTTAAGTTCGCAACGCGTCCCAATTATTTTGCGGGCGCTGCAATCATAGTGGTTCAAGTGCAACATTAAAAACAATTACAGTGAACGTGGAACAAATACACTAATGTGTCTCACAATCATGATTAAATATCATAATAAATGAAGCGGGATAAACAAATTATAACGCAAACATGTCCAAGAAATGTATTCCAAATACCTAAAATGAGCAAGTACTATTTAATACCTTGCAACATGAAAGAGAAGAAAACTCTAAAATAATACAGGACTTGAAGCAACAAATTGCTGCTATTCAAGAAAAATACGAATAATTATTAAACTCAAGTACAGAGAAAAAGTCATACAGACAAGCAGTCATTAACAACTCCGAAAATAATAATAAAAATGAAACCCAAAAGCAAGATCAAAACGCTTTCATTCAAAACTCTCTTCAGCAAATTATGGAGAAATTAACAAAAATGGATGAACGTATAAGCAGGCTCGAACATAGCACTAAAGGAGCTATTCCCAAAAACCGCAATGTCAAGTAACATTACAATTATGGAATGGAATGCCAATGGACTCTAACAAGAATTGCAAGCAATCTTAGATATAGAAATATTCACATATGTCTAATTTCCTAGACTCATTTTACAAGAGAGGCATTCATCAAATTCAAAGGATATGAGATATATCACACCATACATCCTGGAAATATAGCAAGAGGTGATAGTGGTAATCAAGGAAACGATTATGGAATGGAATGCCAATGGACTCTTGCAATACCAACAAGAATTGCAAGCAATCCTAGATATAGAAAATATTTACATATATCTAATTTCCGAGACTCATTTTACAAGAGAGTCATTCATCAAATTCAAAGGATATGAGGTATATCATACCGTACATCTTGGAAATATAGCCAGTTATAGTAGTGGTAATCAAGGAAACAATTGAACATAACCAAGAGACGGTATATACAACAGATGAATTTCAAGCTGCTTCTGTAAATGTTAAAACAAAAACATACAATATCACTGTCTCTGCAGTTTACTGCCCGCCTAGATATGCTCTCAAAAAAGAACAATATTTAGACTTCCTAAATAAATAGGGATATAGATTTATCATTTGAGACGACTTTAATGCTAAACACGCAATGCCTTGCGAATAAGTGCTTTTTTATGTGAAATATCAATAAAGATGTATGATTTATGATAATTTGACAAACCTGACAACTGTTTCAATCGAAAATATGGCACATTTTGACTGTTTCGATCGAAAATTTTGTAGATATGATTCATTCAATCGAAACATTTGGTAGAATTCTACAGATACTTGTAATTTTTATGGGGTTTTCTACTTCTCAATGTAAAAACTTGGCAGATTTTGATAGTTGCATTTTAAAGTGACAGATTTAGACAGTTTCGCTTAAAAATGGCTTATTTTGACAGTAGCAATTGAATATTTTGATAAGTTCAGATGAATTTCATATCTGCATGCAGGTATTGTGTGGCCACATGAATATATTCCATTCTATTCTATTCTATTCTAATGTTGAAAATTGATAGTTTGACAGATTTTGATGAAATACAGTAGAACATTTTATATATTTCGATAGATACAATAGAAAATTTTAAAGATTTATATACATACAGTCACATACTTGGTTAGATTTTTTAATAATTAAAAATTTAATAATTAATCATAACCTGAGTTAATTTGATTTGATGTAAAACGCTTTATGCAGCTGTCTCAGGTAAACAATTTATATTCACTAATGTGACACCATAACCTGTAAAGTTATTTGAAATGTACATCTGGGATCTGGCTATATCGGACTGACGAGTTCTAATAAGAACGAAACCGGTCCCCGATTGCCAGAGGAAATAATTCTCAGATGTACATTTCAAATAACTATACAGTTTATAGTTTCACATTAATATACAAAAATTGTTTACCTGAGACAGGTGCATAAAGCATTTTAAATCATATGGATAGATTTTGATATATTCAACAGAAAATTTGACAAATTTTAGTACATAAAGTAGAACATTTGGCAGATTTTAATAGATACAGTAGAAACGTTGGCAGATTTTGATAGATACAGTAAAAAATATGCTTTATAATCCGTTAGAGTGTTTAGAAATTTAGAAATTTACTGCAATGTGTTGTGTGAACTTCTTTAGATTTCTTAAAGAATTTTCGAATATTGTTTGACGTTGATATTGTTTTCACGATATTTGTGGGTATTGTTCCTTAATATATGTGAACTATTAATTAATTTTCAAAAAACTTGTAACAGAACTTAATTTTTTTAATTTCTATAAATGTGTAAGAGTTTTTTGATTATTGTTTGAATTTTCGGCATATGCAATTGTCCATTAATATTATGTGACCTTTATATTAATTTTCAAAAACTTGTTATTCAAAATTAATGAATAGTTCACATATATGAAGAAACAATGCCCACAAATATCCTGACCATTTAAATTCCAAAATTCCTTAAGTAATCCAAGAAAATTCACACCAAATTATGTTTTTTAAGGTATTTGGAAAAATGGATGTAAAATTATAATTTTGTGTGAATTGCACAATTTAATAATAGAATACTAAATCGCCTCCTTTAGGTCCTCACCAAAACAAATGCACTAGCTTCGGTAGAAAAAACAATTTAACTATACTTTGATGAGATAACTATACTTGAAAATTCTAAAATTACTTGAAGATTTTACTCCTATACCGTAAAAAATGTTGTGCTATAAACTGCTTACTTGCAAATAAAGTGCCAACCATTTCGAAGCCCATAACTATATAATAAAAATTGTAACCTGAAGGTGGTCGAAAGGTTTATCTCCAGCATCAAGGATCGCAGGTTCGAACCCTATGGCCCTGAGAATATTTAAACAAGTTGGCTGCTAAGGAGTAAATTGGTTTCGCCTTGCATATTTGTGGTACTAAAATGTTAGTGATTTAGGTTGTGCCGTTAGTGCCTTCTTGTGTTTGTCCGATCCGTTCGTGAATTCGGGCATTTTTATTGTCCGCATCGTTAACGGAACACCGACACGATTAAAGGTGACTGCCTCATGAGTCATGACCGTTGAAAATCCGAATGACCGCCGCGAATCGCGGGGCCAAGACGCACGCGTTTGCGGTACCTTTTTGGGCATTGTCAAGCGAAAATGCGCACAATTATCGTTAAAGCTGATGGTTTTGGGCATTATCGTCGTTCAATGGGGATCTAGACTAACAAATATAAAAGGAAAGGAACTATTACAAGCAGTGAACCAACTAAAATGCGAAACAATTTCAACTGGTAAACCAACATATGGGTTTTCAGATCTTAATAAAATTCTAGATTTAATTGATTTTTTTTAAAACACGAAATGTGTCTGTAAACTATATGTACGTGGAAGAGGCTTGGGATATGAACTCTGACCATTCTCCGATTGTCCTCACCCTAAGCGATACTAGTATACAAAAGGAAATACCAGCTAGACTGACTAACAGATTAACTGACTGGCAGAGCTATAAACTTAAACTTGAAGACATTATCAACTTGTCATCCTCAATAAAGAGGACCAGCTAGACAATGAAGCGAAAAAAAATGTTGATAATATCCAACAAGCTACATGGGATAACACCCCTATTATTACCCCACGAACAAAACGTAACAATTACCCCACAGAAATTCGAACACTTATTTCCGAAAAGAGAAGACTCAGAAGAATCTGGCATCAATTTAGATGTCCAGCAGATAAAACTAAAGTAAATAACGCAACACAACAACTCAAGAGCGAGATTAAAAAAATTCAAAATGACTATTAGTGAATATCTAATTGGACTAACAAATGACAGTAAAACTGATTATTCACTTTGGAAAGCTACCAAGAGACTTAAGAGGCCAATCTTGCAGAATTCTCCATTAGAAGTGCAGATGGGACATATGCAAAAAGCAATACTGAAAAAGCTAATAAATTTGCCTAATATCTTGAGAGGACTTTCCCACCGAATGAGGGTGAAGGTGGGAAAACTGGGAAATTATTACCCAGGAAGAAGGTGAAATCAGACTCTCTAATCCTCAAGAAATTGAAATGGAAATTGCAAAAAAAAACATTAACCCTAAGAAAGCTCCAGGATTTGATTTATTTACTGGCTAAATTCTCAAACAACTACCTCGTAATGCAATTGGAAAACTTACATATCTTATTAATGCATCTTTAAGATTAAAATATGTACCTAAGATATGGAAAGTAGCAGACGTGATAATGATTCCTAAACCTGGAAAACCACCAAATGAAGTTTCTTCTTACAGACAAATCTCGTTATTACTTGTAATCTGAAAAATGTTCGAAAAAATACTCCTTAAAAGAATAAAACCAATTATCGAAGGCAAAAACATAATACCAGAACATCAGTTTGGTTTCAGAGAATCTCATTCAACTGTAGATCAAGTCCATAGAATAACAGGCGTAATTGAAAAATCATTGGAAGAAAGACAGGTTTGCTGTACTATATTTCTTGATGTAGCCCAAGATTTTGACAAAGTGTGGCATGAGGGACTTAAATACAAATTAAGAAAACTTCTGCCCAGACCATATATCCAAATACTGGAATCATACATGTCAGATAGAGTAGAATTAAGCAGGGAGATGCTTACTCTAAACGTAAAGAAATAAAGGCAGGTGTGCCTCAGGGCAGTGTGTTAGGGCCAGTCCTCTACCTATTATACACCAGCGATATACCTGCATTACACCATAATACGATGGCCACTTTTGCCGACGACACTGCCATATTGGCTGTAGGCAAAGATCACGAAGAAGCAGCGCTAAATCTCCAAACCTCAATTAATAAAATTAACAACTGGACTAAGCAATGGCAAGTGTTTTGCATAATATATATATTGTTTTTTTAAATGCGATAGTTTTGCGATCGGGGGTCTAAAAATAGCATAGTTTTCTGCAAATGGTGGTATAAAACTTACGGGATTATTTTTCTAAAATAATATTTTAAATTTTCGTAGGAATATATCCAAGCAAGCGAGAATTAGGTGGGTAGTGAATGCAGACGTGAATATTTCGCGTCGAAAAAGGCGCCCTCCTGTGTACAGAATCAATTAATCCGTCGAAAACGGGCGGCACGTTTAATTAACTAATAAACGCAGCATCAGGGCGGCTGTGCCGCCCATCCTGCATTACCTCGTTTGAGAATAAAATCGAGTTTCGACAGGAGCCTGCCGCCCCCTCGCCCACGAACAGAACCCAGACGGGGATCTTAATTCCGCCCCCCGTTTTCCGCCGCCGGATTTAATCCCCAGCGTTGCGTTTGATTTAATAAAATCCCCAAATTGCCCCATTATTATGTAATAGTTGGGAGAGCAATGCACCCTCCGGTGATTTGCATCTGCTAATCGCAGCCGCCTGGATATCGCGAGTCAATCCCTCGAAACGGCTTTATTTATTCCCAAGCAGGCCGCGCGCGACTAACTCGATTCGGGCGCCCTCAGTCTGCTAATAAAATCATCATCGCGCGATCCGATTATAAATTAACGATAATATTAGCTTAAAATTGTTGGCGCGCTGTAATCGCGCGCAATTAACCCGAAAACGACGGGGGCACGTTTCGGCACGACTTCCAGAATGAGCCGGGCAGACGGGTGCACGTATTAACGGTACGAAATTGCGCCAGGGCATTAAACGCTGCAGTTCCCAACTTTTTATCATTACGTCAAGTCAAATAAACTTCTCGGGTAGCTTATGAATTCCGGACAACATCGAGTAATTATAACTTCGGTGGCTTAATAGTTAACTAAACCTTTCGTAATTGGATCCACCAGTAATGACAGGCGAAGGTAAATAGAAACAAACACAAATCAACGGCGATGCTATTTATAGTTACTAAACTGGATGCATTCATAAAGTGTATTGAACATTATTTAATGCCACGTAATGTCACAAATTAACCGACCATTTATAAGCTGGACGACCTCATTAGTCTACTTGCATAAGTGGCACAGGAACATTTTATGTCATTCACATTTTAAATAGTAATATCAATAATAATTATAATAATAAATAGTATATTGTTTTATTAGGAGTAGAAGTGACACTTTTTGTGGCGAGTCTGTAGGTATTGGCTGCCGAGCGGAGCGAGGCAGGCAACTACAGACGAGCCACAAAAAGTTACTTCTACTCCGAATAAAACATGTAATTTTTTCTTCAAACGTCGAAAATAGTTAAAAAGATAATGGAATTAATATTTTTAATTGTCCGAATACGTATAGTTTTAATTCCCAAAGAAGCATGCTATGCAGAGCGTTGCTATGGTTTTGTTTAATTCATTATTTGACATTAAAGTGTATAAAATGGACGAAGACATGTTTCAATGTACACCGCCAGATATTTTAGAATCGGCAAGGGCTGCAACAGAGAAATTATTGCCCACTAAGTCCAGTACCATCTATGAAGTGGCCTACAAAAAATTTATTAAGTGGTGCGCCTAGAAAAATGTAAGCAATTATAGTGAAAATGTTTTACTCGCATATTTTTCGGAAATGGCTAAGAAGAAAGTAAAAAGTTCCACTATGTGGTCTCAGTATTCCATGGTAAAATCGTTATTAAATATTAGAAATGGTGTAGATATTACCAAATATTTAAAACTACGTGCATATTTAAAAAAACAAAATGAGGGTTATACACCCAAAAAGGCAAGAGTGCTGACAAAGGAACAGTTCGACAAGTTCTTATCCGATGCTCCTAACGAGAAATACTTGGCGACAAAGGTGAGTTCTTAGAATAATAAACAAATACAAAATTAAACCCTAAATCGTATTTTCAGATTATTTTGATATTTGGCATATCAGGGGCATGCCGTTGCGATGAACTCGTAAAAATGAACACGACAGATATTCAAGACTTGGGATCTTTGCTACACGTAAAAATACCAGATAGTAAGACATCAAAAGTACGTTCGTTTACTATTCTCGGCGATGTGTATCTTACACTATACAGAAAGTATGCTTCCCTGCGCCCATCAAGTCTAAATGAGATGCGATTTTTACTAAAATATCAAAATGGTGTTTGCTATAAACAGGTGATGGGAATTCACAAAATTGGAAGTGCGGCAAAAGAGGAAGCTTCTTTTTTAAACTTGCCAAACTGGAGTGAGTATACAGGACATTGCTTACGCCGAACTTCTGCCACACTGCTGGTAGATGGAGGAGCTGATGTTACTTGTTTAAAGAGACACGGGGGGTGGAAGTCCAGCAGTGTGGCAGAAGGGTACATCGAGGACTCTATTCGAAATAAAAAGGATATTGCGAAGCTAATTTTGTCACTAAATAGTGACAGTGTTGAGTGCGGCGAATCTTCGCAAGAATCGCAAGTAGAAAATATCTGTGGTAGCAGCAAAATGGTTGGCGACAGCGGTGCTGTAAGTGCTGCTGTTGCTGCCAGCGCAATCAGTTTTCAAGGGGCTAAAATATCAAATTGTACCTTTAATTTACATTTTAACAATAAATAAATTTGTGTTTTGTTTGAATTTTTTGTTTTGTTCATCATGTATGCGCACCATATGTATGTGCAATATTAAACCCGCCCTCGTAGGGCGTTCTTATTACAAATTATCCAATCATGTTGTCAAATTTACTTTTACTGCCTAGTCAGTAAAAGTGAAACTTTTACTGACTAGGAGACGAAGTAAAACTTTAAGATTGTGAATCGAGTCACTAAAGGTGTCACTTTTATGACGTTTGAAGAAAAAATATATTTCCAACACTAAATAAATTTATAATTCTATAAATAATGCAAGCTTTAATATAAAAATAAAAATACAAAACGCAATAACCAGCAGAAAATATGACCAAATGACAAATTCGTACACTGGAATGTTGAACAAATAGCCAATATCGTGGGCTTATAAGAAAATGGGATCAAGTAAAAAAAAAAGTTTGGAGATACTGTCAGAGGAGTCTATGAATCTCTATTGATTTTGTTGGTAGTGTTTCAGAAATAACTGAATTCCCCAATGGAACTTGTCATTTTTTTTAGGTTAAGTTGTTTTCAATTTGAGGTTATATTTTTTATATAGCATTCTTGCCAGATGTAAAGTTTAAATTATTAGAGATGAAAATGGAACGGCAGGAAAGAAAAAGAAAAATAATGCATTGAAAAACATTCAATTTATTGTAATTTGGACAAGGATTGTGTGGAGACTTAGGTATGCCAATTTGTATTAAATGCTGCCCTAATTACTGTTGTGGTAAAAAGGAAGTCAAATTCTTCTTCTTCTTTCTCGTTTTCTTCAACGATTTCCCTCATGTAACGCCAAGGTTTCCAGTCAAGATTATCTTGGGCCTTCCTAAGCTTCTTTTCCTTTTCACAGACCTGTCTCTAGTGTACGTAGGTTAGGATTAATAATGTACAGATAGTACGTCTTTCCTGAAGGCACTATAGATAATTTCACACTACCTCCATGGAACGACGATGAAATGAGTCGATCAACAAATTGCAATATCTAGGGTGTCTCTAAATTACGTGGGTATGGCTTAACCACAGATTACTGGGATGAAAAAAGGGACGATTTAACAAAACTTCTCTATATACCAATGCGTTTGGTTTGGCCAGTATTCAGCTTCAAAGTTAATTTAAAAAAAAACAAAATTTGCTTATAAAAAGAGAACATTTACATTGATTTGGATGTTGTTTGGTATGACGCTTTATACGGGTATAACTCATATTTTGACATAATATTGTTATTATCAGTAGACCGGTTGTATATAAAACATGTTTATCAACATTAATACATTCACATTTTTTAATGACAAAAGCAAATGAATTTAAAAAATATCAAATCGAACGCAGGCATTCATTATTAAGTTTTTTGTACCTTTATAGTTTTTGATATCTGTTAACAGTTTCGACACAAAAAAATAAAATATGAGTGACTGCGCTACACTCGTTTGGAAACAAATCATCAGTGAACAGAATTTTCTGGCTAAAAAGTATATGCTCAGCTCTTTTTTCCCGAATAAATCTGCAAAACGTAAAACGTAGGTCATAATCAGCTGGTAAAAGCTCTTGTACTATTTGGATATGGTATGGATGAAGCAATTGCTATAATTTCGAAAATTTCTTCCTGGTTTGTACCAGTAAATATTTAAGACACGAAATTTGCAAATATCTCTAAAACTGATGGAGATATCGAAAATAAAATCGCGAAAATGTGAGGAAGTGTGGTGGTGGTGACCACGTTTGAACAAATGATCACTAACAACAACAATACAACCACTACCACCACCACGACCTACTTTTGACCTAACAACCAATATTTGCTTCCGAGTAATGGCATGGTCGATATTTTTTTAAAGCCGGCCTCCTATTTTTTGTCTTGATTTTGACAGATTTTTCAACTGTCAAAATGGGGGTATAACAGTTTGACACACTTCGTAAGAAAATTTTGTTTATTAATATGGAAATAGATTGGGCGGATACTTGTTTAAACTCCATTATTATTACTGGGTAAATAACATTTGTTTATTAATGATGAAAATTCAGTTTTCTAATTTTTAATTGTCTTTTGCTTTAAAAGGTTCTTATTTAAGTTGTCAAATTTTTTATGTTTGTGTTTATGTATGTATTTACAGATATTAGTAACATATGTAGGGACTTTTGGTAAATACTATACTTGCTCAGTAAATGTCGATTTTACATCAGTTGGCAATAGATCTTACTAAAAAATGCAGGGACGTTTGGTAAATTTTATATTTTCAAGTAATATTATCTCAGTATTTGTCGCTTTTACATCAGTTGGCAATAGATTTTACTAAAAAATGTAGGGCATTGTGGTAAATTTAATTTTTTGTCAACAAATGTCGTTTTTTCATCAGTTGGCAACAGATCTTACTAAAATATGTAGGGGCATTTGGTAAATTTTATATTTTCAAGATATATCTTTCTCAGTAAATGTCGCTATTACATCAGTTGGCAACAGATCTACCTAAAAATTGTAGGGACTTTTGATAAATTTTATATTTTCTCAGTAAATATCCATTTTGTATCAGTGGGCAATAGATCTTACTAAAAAATGTAGTGAATTTTGGTAGATTTTATTTTTACTCAGCAAAAGTCGTCTTTACATCAGTTGCCAACAGATCTTACTAAAATATGTAGGGACATTTGGTAAATTTTATATTTTCAAGTACAATTTCTCACTGAAAATTGGTAACTTTTGGTAAATTTTATATTTTCTCAGTAAATGTCGTTTTTGAATCAGTTGGCAACAGATATTATTAGAAAATGGAAGGACTTTTGATGAATTTTATAATTTCAAGTTATATTTTCTCAGTAAATGTCGTTTTTATATCTTTAGGCAACAGATCTTACTAAAAATGTAGGGACGTTTGGTAAATTTTATATTTTCAAGTTAAATTTTCGCAGTAAATGTCGTTATTACATTAGTTGGCAACAGATCTTACTAAAAATTGTAGACGTTTTGTAAATTTTATAGTTTCTCAGTAAATGTCGTTTTTGCATCAGTTGGCAACATATATTATTAAAAATGGAAGGACTTTTATTTAATTTTATAATTTCAGTTATATTTTCTCCGTAAATATCGTTTTTACATCAGTTGGCAACAGATCTTACTAAAAATGTAGGGATGTTTGGAAATTTTTATATTTTCAAGTTACATTTACACAGTAAATGTCGTTATTACATCAGTTGGCAACACATCTTACAAAAAAATTGTAGACATTTCGCAAATTTTATAGTTTCTTAATAAATGTCGTTTTTGCATCAGTTGGCAACAAATATTATTAAAAAATGTAGGGACATTTGGTAAATTTTATATTTTCAAGTACATTTTCTCACTGAAAATTGGCAAATTTTATATTTTCTCAGTAAATGCCGTTTTTGAATCAGTTGGCCTTCAGATATTATTAGAAAATAAAATGACTTCGTGAATTTTATAATTTCAAGTTATATTTTCTCAGTAAATGTCGTTTTTATATCTTTATGCAACAGATCTTACTAAAAATGTAGAGACGATTCGTAAATTTTATATTTTCAAGTTACATATTCGCAGTAAATGTCGTTATTACATGGTTGGCAACATATCTGAATGTTGCCAACCTTACTAAAAATTGTAGACTTTTTGTAAATTTTATAGTTTCTCAGTAAATGTCGTTTTTGCATCAGTTGGCAACAGATATTATTAAAAATGGAAGGACTTTTATTTAATTTTATAATTTCAGTTATATTTTCTCAGTAAATGTCGTTTTTACATCAGTTGGCAACAGATCCTACTAAAAATGTAGGGACGTTTGGTAAATTTTACATTTTCAAGTAAAATTTTCACAGTAAATGTCGCTATTACATCAGCTGGCAACAGATCTTACTAAAAATTGTAGACTATTCGTAAATTTTATAGTTTCTCAGTAAATGTCGTATTTGCATCAGTTGGCAACAGATATTATAAAAAAATGGAATGATTTCTATTTAATTTTATAATTTTAGTTATATTTTCTCAGTAAATGTCGTTTTTATATCAGTTGGCAACAGAACTTACTAAAATATGTGGGGACGCATGGTAAATTTAATATGTTCAAGTGGCATTTTCTCAGTAACTGTCGTTATTACTTCAGTTGGCAACAGATCTAACTTAAAAATTGTAGGGACTTTTGGAAAATTTTATAATTTCTCAATGAATGTCGTTTTTTATATCAGTTAGCAACAGAGATTACTAAAATATGTAGGTACTTTTGGTCAATTTGATATTTTCAAGTAATATCACCTCGGTGAATGCCGTTTTTACATCAGTCGGCAATAGATCTTGAATGTAGGGATTTATGAAACTTCCAAAGTCGCCTCTATGTTTAATTGAGCAATAAACTAAGAAATAATTGTTAAAACGTCTACATTCTCAACTGACTTAAGTAAAAATAACGCATTTCCATGAAAGGAATAATAATTCTGAAATAAGTGAATGTCATTTATTGGAAAAATTTATTTATTTTTGAAATTCAATCAAAATTTAGTTAACCATAATTCCGTAACCGAAAGAGCAAATTAAATTTTATTATGGACACATACGTAGATTTTTGCGTATAAGCAGAAATCTATACTTGTAGATTCAAATCTAATAAACAAAAATGTAAATGTTACAAATGTATGTTACAATGTATGTAGTGCTATAATGTATTTATGTCCTTAATGTTGTACATATCTTCAATAAGAAGAAACTTTACTTTACTTTACTATAAAAGTCCCCCCCACCCGCTCAAAATAGTGGGAGAGGTAAATGCGAAAATATGTTTAAATATTTCCTCCATTTCACTATTGTCTCACCAAAATTTAATGAAAATATTTTAAAACGTTTTCGAGATATCGCATTGCAACACTTTAAAAAAGTCACCCTGTTCATGTCTTAAATTTAATACTAATCAATCATCCAATTTAGAGTTACTTTGCTGTAAATTCCACCCTCCTGGTTGTCATTTTACATTAAAAAAATACTAAAATAAAGAAATGTGTATAAAAATTGATACAAAGTTATTATTCATTTTTATAGAAGGAAAATAATGAAAATAAATATTTTAGGCTGTGGGAATAAGCAAAATAATTCAATTTAGCAGCTGGACTGAAAAATAATTAAAATTAATATTTCACAACGAACCCCAGCAGTTCTGTTTAATTTCATCTCCTGAAAGCAATTTAATTAAAACAAAAGTACGCAAGAAAGAATATCAGAAAATTGTATAATATTAGTGCCTTGTGTTCATTTATAATGCTTAGGCGAGGTCTTAGAGTCTCCGATTAACTTTAATCGATGGTTACTTTTGTACCTACATTATTATTTATGAATATGAATTGTCAAGTAAAGTAAGTCAGAACTATAATATAATCAGCCTTACGTGAGCTAACAACGACTCGTGCTTTTTTGAATAAAGAATCGTTTTCTATGCTCGTTCTTAGCCTAAGGTAAAGGTGATACAGTGAAATAAAATATGATACGTATGTCGAATTTCGGCAATATGGAGCGATGAGTCATTGTCAGCTGATATTAATACCTGATATTAAAGTAACTTAATAAGTATAAATATACCACTTGGTAAAGATTCAAAAATTTTTAATAGTAAAACTCTACAATTTGTTTTATTTGTCTCTTGAGAATGCTGGAGAGACAGAAACAATTGTAGAGTTTTTCTATTAAAAATTTGTGAAACTTAACCAAGTGCTCTATTTATACTAATTTAAAGATGTTTCACCAAGTATTAACCACCGATTCATACAATCTAATTAAAGTAACTTTTGAATCAATTCAAGTTAGGTGGAATTGTAACACTTGGCCTTAAAGTAAATAACTTTTGAATCAATTCAAATTAGGTGAGTTTTAAGACTTTACTTTAAAGTGAATAATATATAATTTGATTCAAGTTAGGTAGAATTAAAAGACTTGACCATAAATTTGAAATAAGTTTATCTACATTGGCCTTACCATATATAATTTGTGAAAATATGCTACAGAAAAAACATATTTGGAAATAAATAAACAGTTTTAATATTGTATCCTGGGCGAGAATCGATCCCGCGACTACGATTAGTCGGAGCCTTAACTCACTTCGCCACATGGGCTAGGGGTGAAAATTAAACGAGCCATTAGTAGAAATAATGGAATCATACAAGCTGAAACTGAAACATCATGCTTACCACATTTTATTTTTTCAATTTAAAAGGTTGCATATGCAGCTCCGACCCCAATTATTACCCTTTAAATTAAAAATTTTCATAAGGGTGCAAATTGCCTCTGATTCCGATTATTGCTATTATTAATATTGAAATTTCCGTTTTTGCGCGTTAGATATTTTGCGCAAATAATCACGCAAATGTCAAAAAAGTCACAAATAATTAAATTACAGTTATAAATTAAATTCTTTTATAAGGGTAGAAATTTCCGATTATTACTATTAATAATATTCGAAATTGCGTTCTTGCGCGTTACATATTTTGCGCGAATAATCACGTAACTGTCACAAAAGCCACAGATAATTAAATATATCACGCTTTTATTCATTTGCCCGCTCGCAATTTGCATTTCGGTTGATAAAATTGAGTAAAGTGATTTGGCCGTGTATAAATTTTAAAATACAAGGGCGGAATTTTAATTGGACTTTTCAACAATGGCTCAATAATTGCGCGATCTCGATTGAATGGCGATATTGCAAATTCATTTTTAATTGCATAAAATGTATTGCATTGTTTTGTGTGCCGGACGTACACCTGTTGTGCATAATTTGATTAGGCAACACAATAAATAATAGGCGCACAATAAATATTGCAAATGAAGCACTATAGAACGGGAAATAATGAATTGTACACGGTGAGCTTAAAATTATAGCAGACGCAGGGGAGAAATTGAATTATTATCATTACTATTGTTTGCTTCAATTTTCACATGGATAAAAATTGGAGCAGTCGACTAATCGGCTTAACGCAAGATTCAGTGGAACTAATCGCTATTTATCCTGTCTGTATGCAGATATTTCAGCCCGATAATGGCATTTGTTAATAATGACAGTAATGACCTGAACAATGATGTTTGTAATTTAACGTGACCATTAGGGGTCTTTATAATACGTTATTTTTTTTATCATTAGCTGGTCAAAAAGATGTCACTATTTCATGAAAATTTAGAGGTTGCAAAAACGTTTAAAAATTTAGGATGCAAAGTGTGTACGGGTTTCAAGGAAATCGTCACAATTCTTAGAATTTTTGTTGTATTTCGCTTCATTGCCTTATTTTCTTAAGTGAACATTAAAACGAAGTTTCAGATATGTTAAAAAATCAGGCGGTATATGGGGTTAGTGTTAAAGTATAAACCTTTTTCGTAACCCCTAAATTTTTTTTTTCAGGAATGTTGTTTTTGAAAAAATAAAAAAAATCCGGCGATATATGGGGTTAGGATTAAACTACAAACCAATTTCCTAACTCCTCAACATACTTTTTTCATGAGTGTTGTTTATTGGGTGCAGAACAAAATTGGGGAGGGTGTGATCCATACAAATTTCAACAATATGTTTCTAAGCACCACTCTAGCTGTGTATGTTATTGTTTTTTGTACCAACAAATCCAATCACACTGTTTTTTTCCAGGAAGGTTGTTTTTGGGTGCAGAACAAAATTGAGGGGTGATCCATACAAATTTCAACAACATGTTTTTAAGGACAACCCTAGCTGTGCATATTATAATTTTTTGTTTGTATTTAACGACGGACAATTTTTGCTGCTTTGGTTAATTACTGTCATCAAACAATCTATAACCCTTATTAATATATTTTGTTCTACTTTGTATGTATGTCCTCTTTTTGTTGACCGTTTTCTCACAGTTACAGGTTAAAATAACAGTATTCACATCTACAACAATTATCTAGGTATTTACAGTTTTGATTACAATTATAATCATCATTTGATTTCGATTGAAACAATACATTCTAATCATCCTCTAACGATATCATAATTATGTTTAATTTCGATTGGAATGGTGAGTGGATGGCCGTAATTTAATTATCCTCTACCGTGATGCCACAGTAATTATCTATCATTATACTATAATTCATATAATTATTCAAACGAACTGGTTTAAAAGGTCTGTGTATATAATAATATAAATAATAATTTATAATAACATATTACATATTTCATTGAAATTCTGGGGTTTGCCAAAATAACAACAATATTTATGATAATTATTCGTGGAAGATTGAATCCACACTTCAATTATTACCATTATAATTTTTAAATATTCTATATTACTATGGTGGAAGATAAACTGAGCTAGTTTCCAGACATTCTCGAATACAGAAAATATAAGCTGCTGAATTTATGATTTCGGTTGTAAATTTTACGATCTACGCTATTTATTTTTTAAATAGTTGTAAAATTTTATCTAATTCCCGGTCCGACTTTCATAACCGCTTAATATCGTATTTTATGGGCTTTTATTTCATAGCTTAGGATTTGTAATGCGCACTTTTATGACTCATATCGAGGTCTTAATTTCATAGTTGTAATTAAGATGGCCTCAATTTACGACTTGAAGTGCACACTGTAATGGTTAATACTTTAAGGGTAAAGATCCGCGCTGATTGCCACAATTATATATGAATCCATCATTTCAAAAGTGTTATTTTCAAGCGAGTGAACATGTTTGTGAATGTTTTTTACAAGATTCAAGTAGGGGAAATATTTATTACTGTATTGATTATCCGACTGGATTCTCTGTGGAGTAGCCCAATATTGCTGCCCGAATAACAATGTTGCGTGATAATACATGATATTTAGAAATGAGCATTCTGAAGCTAAAAACTGAGAGCAAGATCAATTGTAAATATTTATGTAGGTACTTAAATTGAGGCGGTTATTTTAACAACAACACGAGTCCAAAAATGCACAAATCGAGTTATTAACAGTAAACTGCTCTCAAGACCAATATCTATGTACTAACAAAACCCCTTTTCTCGAAAAACAATACAAGTACAAGTCGCGTGTAACAGGCCAATGAAAACAAAGCAATTCTTTAAAAATGAAACATCGGGTTTCTTTCTTAAGTGTCAATATCTAAACAAAAAGCAAGAAATATCATCAGCAAAACTGAAGAATCTTAAGGACTTAATGGGTTTCTTAGAGGAAATCCAAAATATATAATGTTATGAACAGTTTTTTTTTGCTGAGCAATATTTAAGGTTTTTTATGGAAACCCAAACTGGACGAGGATGGTAACAGTAGTGGTTGTGAAAAGTTTTAATGTTAATTTTTTTTTTAAAAGTAAAGTTTATTTTGTATTTAAACTTTATTTTGTATTTTCATTTGTTCGCATTTAAAAATTTTCAACCTAAAAACAACACCAGTCCAACTTTTTCCCCCGTTTTTTCTCTTGTTTCACATATCTTATTTAAAATACTATAGATATTTAGTGTATTATTTATTCTATAAATAAAAGTTTATGTGTAGTAGTGTTTTCACTCAACAAAGGCTTAGATCTTAGATCTAACCCATAAAAATATTTGTATGTACAACACTTTTTTGAACTTTGTGAAATTAAGTCACATTCACACAGCAGAAATGCTGTACAACACTTTAATCAGCACGACTGTACATTGTTTCTGCCCCAATTACGCAAGAATTTTGTTATTAAATTTAGTTGAAATTAAATAAATGTGATTGATATAATTTCTGTCTTTGATCTTGCACCTATTTAATCGATAACTTGGAAAATATGTAAGATATTTAAAAATACTTTAATAAAAGTGAAACAAAATCTTAAAGTGGCAAATTAGGCAAGTAGAAATCCAATAACAATATTACGTTTTACAAGAAGTTTCTGAAAAGAAGCACAATTCGCTGAAAGTTTTATTAATTATTTTTTTAATTCACTTACTTAACAAAAGTTAAATAAAATAATGAATTGACTTAAAATGAGCAAAACCATTGCATAGCTATCAGTTATCACCAAAGAGTTATTAAACGTGATTTTTTTACGTGCAAAATGTTCTATAAGATCTGATATTTTGAGAAACGTTTCATAATCACTAAAAAAATTAACTTGTAAATAAAGTTTTAAATTTATTTTTAAGAGTGCATTTTTCTTAATTTATTTTTACATATAGAAATTACGAATTTCTTGGATTTTGCAGCAAACACGATATAATGCAATTCTGCAAGTTCCTACTGAACACTTTGATCAAAGTTTATTATTTAAGTCCTAACATTATAATTGCCATTTGTTTTTAGATTTTACTGAAACTTAAAAAAAACATCTGTAGTTGATTGTTTAGTGAGCAATTATCTAAACGATTTTTAAAAATTCCTTATATTTTGTGGAACGTTGACAAGACACATTTAATTAAAATATGAAAATTCAAATAAATATAGAAGTTTCACAAATTCCACAAAGAATTCAGAAATTTCCACAAAGAATTTTGGCAAATTCTAGAATGTGCAACCAAAAGAGCTAAAAAGTCCAGAATACCAAAAGTCCAGAATTACGTGCACTATAGAAAATATTATTGAAATTGCAGAAAACGTAATAATTTCAAAATGTACTCTACAAATAAAAATACTAAACTTTGAGCAATTTTATTAAAGTTTTAAGGAGAATGAAACTTTACAAAATATGCGATCAAAATTTGAGAACGTTAAAACGTCCACAATGTTAACAAAAACATTAGAAGAATAAGCATGTTCAGAAACTGCGAATATTATATCAACCATTATATCATGTTACGGATTTCAAAAATTGCCAGAAAATGTAAATCTTTTAATGTTTAAAACTGTCTGCACAACCTCTATGCAAGACTGCATATTTGAATGCACAAAATTGCAAGACACTTTTAATAAATCTGCAAAAGTTGGTAAAAATATAATCAAATAAAAAAAAGAAACTAAAACTCCAACCAATTTTGGATTTTGCAGTATCATGGATATATAAAATATAGGTTCAGAATTTTTTTATTATTAATTGTATTCTAAATAAATGTAATCCTGTAAATTTTGTAAATTTAATTTGTTTCAAGAAAAAAATGCTTAAATTTTTCGTACATCATAGATATTAATTTTATGTAAAAATTAACATTGATTCCATATAGTCTTTGTATAACTATTTATTACGTATTACATAATTATGACGATGATGAAGTTTACAATAAGTTTGAAGTTCTTCAAACATTATTTTGAAAACGAAGCTTCTGAGGCCCCTTTGTTTATATGAACCATTTATCTTAGAATTGATCAAGGAATCGCCCATTTAGGTTTGTCTACTTACTTAATTAATACCATGTATACAGTATATGACAGAAAAAATAATTTTTACTTTCTCAATACTTCAGTTTTCAACGTTTTTTTGCCATTTAGACCATTATTGAAACTTATCTGTGTTTAAATTTGAAACATCAATTATGAAAATATTGAATATTCTTCCATTTAATTCATAATTATAGAAATTTTTAAATTTTAAATATAGCGCATGGATTTTAATTTCCACCTAACCAAGGCAACGTTCTATTAATTGCAATATTTTTAAGTTTGCTTTACTGTGCTGTGCGAGTGGCTATCGGACATTTTATTGGAAATTAAATTGTGAAGTACCATTTCCTTTATGTGTCTATTAGGGCGTGTTTTATGAAACTATTAATAAAAATGAAATGCGTGCCATAAATAATGAGAAATCAGAAGTTTGCATGCAACGTAGATACTTTGAAAGTGTGGCGGCCGCTGCAAAAATTTAAAAATATAATATAACTTTACGAAGTGTGCCTTCTATTTTTTATTATGCAATTAAAATTGTGTGCGAAATGGTGGAGGCGCCGGGGAAGTAAATATTCACTCCGCCCGTCTCCCGTTTAACGGCCGTGAGCTTCGACGGGGCAATCGATACTTAATAAAAGGATACATAAACTGCGATATAAAGTCTTATTTACTTTTGAACTGGAGCACGGGGGCCCAATAAATTTCCCGTTCGGCGTGTTATTCTTATAATGCGATATTTTACGGCGACGCCGCCGCCAATTATACTTGTTGATTTATTCGGAAGTGATTTTTTCGTCGTAACATCTCTATCGGGTACATAAAGAGAGGGCGCGTATAAATTTCGAGTAAATATTTACATTATATATTAGTTCTTTTTATCGGTGGACGGGGCGGTGGAAGGGCGTTCATTTTGCGCAGGTTGAAAAATGGTCGGCACACAAAGCGCGAGGTGATTTATCATATTTCTCGGGTTCGAAGTTCGTTCGGTGGGTTGTGCGGGTGGTTGTTTTTCAATTGTAGGTGTGTATAAATTCATCGGTTTGCGTAATTAATTTATGAGGTGCCGGATTATGCCGTTAACGGCCCACTTATCTTTTTCTGCTGCTGTTTTTCCCTCGTTACGAATCAAGTCGGTGCCCTTTCAATAAAATACATGTATCCACGATGTTTTGTGGTATCTTTCTCTGGCAATATAGTATCGTCTGGCGGATCTCAGCGGCAATCTCTCGTTCCCATTAACTTTTTGCGCCCGCCTATCTCGAGCATTGTGCGCCGGCCCTGATTTACCGTCTCTCTTATTGCCGTGCGTTTTTGTATTCAGACTTCTTCTCCGGTGTATCTCTTACCATCTTCCTCCCCACTAATTGCTTTCTGGCCCTGTCGGGGATAAATAATCAGCTCCGTGTAGCCATTAGCGCTATTCTCTATAAATTACCGGCCGTATCGGGGGCCCCACTCTATTACTGGCCGCCCGTCTCCTCTCTATACACATTTATAACCGATTGAGACCTTATTTGATGTGTCCATTAACCCTGGGGGCGGCGAGCCCTCCAGGTGCCCCACTCCCCGGCGAGCATACGCAATCAACTCGATCCGCCGCCGGCCGAACTCGATTCGATAAGTAACGCTCCCGCCCTTAATGTGTTTGCAAATATCTTCTGTTCCTTCTCGGCCCCACGCCATCCACTCGATACACTCTCACGTGACATTAACCATTCATCAGGACGGTTCTTCCACCTTTCCGGCCCGATCGTGAGCGTTTTCACTTTCCCACTTTGGAAAACAAACACACTCTGCGCATACATTCGGCTAATTGACTTTCAACATTTGACCTAGAACTGCCATCAACGTTAATGAACTAATTTGAAATTCTATATAAAGGGAGCTGCTACCCTCCACTTCTTATTAAACTCACTTTGATAATGTTCCTGTTACATAAACGCACACCCGTTTTTAAGAGGTCAACGATGTTTGCCAATTGAAAATGCCAATAGTAATTTATCTCCATACTGCAGTGGCCTGAGATCCTTTTTTGCCCATTTTTAATGAGTCACATTCACCGTCGACAAAAAAGTTATTCATTTAATATATGAAAATAAAATAAAAATACATTTAGCAATATATTCTGAGTGAGGGGTCACGACTATACTAAAAAAAACAATTTTCCGGCAAAAATAAATTCCACCATAAGTATTGCAGCAGAATCTTCATTTCTTAAAAGTATCTATATCTATCTATATAAAAGAAAGTCGATAGCCCATTCCATACATCATGTATCACATCGTATATCATATATCTATCTATCTATCATCATCAATATTATATTATTATATGTATTAAGTATGCTGTAGATATTTACCTGTATATGGAATAAATGTTCATACTACTACTCAAGCAGACTTTAATAGAACTAGAAATTAAAGTCATTCGTGCAATACTAATACAGAGCGTTCAATAAAGTGGAATTTTATAAGATGACATAGTTCCAGATGCATATTAAATATGTTTTGCAACGTTGCTTAAATGTTTCCTAGGATGCAAACAAGTAATTTAACTAGATTTTGTCAAAAGTCATTATTTTTTATTATTTTGTGGAATTAGTTGGAAAAGTTGACACCACTTTCATGAAGGCTCTGTGGTACAATCTATATTAAGCAATCGAAATAAATTTATCATGGGTATGATGATAGTTAAAACGAGTTTCAACTATATCAGTAGACAGATTATGCTATTTAAAATGGAAATTTATTTAACTAGCAGAGTAGTGGTCATCTATATGAATATATTGATTTTGGTTATTTTGTTTTATTTTTATTTTTTATATTTAAGAAAAAGTTATCTTTATCACACTATCTGTTTCCGTTTTTTAATTTCTTAATTTTATTTATTTTTTAATATATTTTTTTTAATTTCTTATTTTTGATTTCTTTTTTATATTCCAAATCTTAGCATTATAATACTGGATCTTCAAATTAATACACTCCCAGATTTTCCACAATTTTCACGAAAACTTCAATGTCCATTAAGCAGAAATTTTGTAAACTTATTAATGAGGGTGTCATAAGGTTAAAAACCATTCAAATCTAAATATACCCCATCCGTAGATTTTTCCCAATTATCATCTAAATTTTCCAGATAAAATTCTTACTCTTTTCGGATTTCTTGGACGAGTTTACTTGATATTTTCCTTTACATCTTCCGCTTGGAAGTTACTGAATCGTTCAGTTGTCAGAATGACATTGTCATAAGTGAAAACACCAGGGTAAAAATACTACAGGTGTGGTGTTTTCAGTATAAGTCGCAGGAAATGAAAACTCAGCTTGCCAGAAACCTTTAATTTGACATATAAATTAAATAATCACAGAAATTAATATAAATTTTACAGTAATTATTTAAAGATTGACAGAAAAATTGAAATTCTTTGTGAATGTTGCTAATTTTTGTACAGAATTAATGATATAATAGATATTTTTTTAAAAGTTACATATATATTTTGCCCGCCTAAATAATAGTGCGTAAACTAAGTTTTTACTAAGTTTCAGTGCGTAAAGTGATACTTTTTAGCACAACTGCGTAAAAAATCACCTGTGCGTAAAAACATCAACTGTGCGTAAAATAAGTTTTACACACAATACATTCACTCACCAATAAAAAAAAGATAGTATTTTGCATAGAATTTTGGCTGATTTTCATAAGCAGTTTAGAAGAAGCATAAGGTTCTTAGCAGTTGTTGCAATAACTTGTTATGATACATTTTCGTAAACTAGTGCTTTTTTGTATGAGCGTGAATTTTGTTGAACGAGGCGCAGCGAACGAGGCACAGCCGAGATCAACACAATTCACGCTTATGCAAAACATTCTACTTTACGAACTTGTATCATAAATAACTATTATTACATATGCAGAAATACTTAATTGAAGAAGTGAAAATTTGACACTTAGCATTGAAATTTTAATAAAATATGTGAAATTTTCATAGTACTAAGCGAAGTTTCGGGAGAATAATTAAAATTTTGTTAAGTATGATTGAAATTTTAATAGTTATCATTGAACATTGGACAGTTGACTCGAAATCTTTACAGAAATGAATAAAAAAATTACAACAGTGATGATTGAAATGTTTAAAATGATTATTGATTGTGTGACAATATAAATATCAAGCAAATGATACTGAAATTTAGCCAGTTTCAAGAAATTTTGTTAGACGTGTAGGACTGATAGAAAATTTCGTAGTAATGATTGAAAATCAGACAGTAAACATTATAATTTTGATAGAATAAAGAAATTTGCACAGTACATACTTAGCGAAGTTTTCTCAGAATAATTTAAATTTTGTTAAATACCTACACTGAAATTTGAGTAGAAATAATAGAAATTTGACAGTTAACTTGAAATTTTGGTAGAAATGATTGAAAATTTAATAGTAAACATTATAATTTCGATAGAATGTGTGAAATTTGTATAGTACTTACCCAAGTTTTGACAAAATTATTTTAATTTTGTTAAACTCGACTGCAATTTTAGTAGAAATTATTGAAATTTTGACAGAAATGAATACAAATTTTACTTCAATTATTGAACCACCCACAGTAATTTTTGAGTGTTTGATAGAAGGATTGAAATTCTGCTGAATATTATTGAAATTATGAGAGTGTTAATAAAAGTTTAATAAATAAGTAGAACTAATTACAAAATTTATTGAAATGATTGAAAAATTGACAGAAAACATAAGTTTGACCGAATTTGTAAAATTTTCTAAGTACTTCTTTAGTACTAAGCGGAGTTTTGGCAGAACAATTTAAATTTTGTTTAATTTAACTAAAATTTTAGTAGAAATCATTGAAAATTTGACAGCCAGCTAGAAATTTTGACTGAAATGAATAAGAAGAATGTATACTAGTGATTGAAATATTAACAATAATGATTGATGTTTGAGAGAATAATTATATGGTTAATGTTACTGAAATTTTGCCAGTACTAAATGAAATTTTGTTAAATATAACTCAATTTTGAGATAATTGAAAATTTTGCAGTTATCTTTGGATTTTTTTCTCTAAAAAGCTTGAAATCTTAACAAAAATGAATGAGAAATTTATAGCATTGATTAAATCGTTGACAATAATTATTGATTGTATCAGAATATTTAAAATTCTTGTAAGTGTTACTGAAATTTTACCAGTATTAATGAAATTATGTTAAGTATGTAGTAATAATAGAAAATGTAATAGAAATGAATTTGTTAAACAATATAATTCTGAAAGAACGTAAGTACCTGTGTAAAAATTTCACATATCACAGTATGTAGGTACTCTTGAAATTTTGGTTCAATATTTTAAATTTTGTGAAATACGACTGATATTTTAGTAGAAATAATTGAACATTTTACAGTTAACCTGAAATTTTTACAGAATTGAATAAAAATCGAACAGTAATGAATGAAAAGTTGACAATAATATCCGATTGTGTGTCAGAATAATTAAAATTGTGGAAAATGTAACTGAAATTTTGTTAAATGCATACAAATAATACAAAATTTGATAGAAATGATCGAAAATTTCACAGTAAACATTATAATTTCGATAGAATATCTGAAATTCTCACAGCACTTATAAGTACTGTGAAAGTAACTTTGATAAATCAAAATTTTGGCAGAATAATTTAAATTTTGTTAATTATGACTCAAATTTGAGTAAAAATAATTGAAAATTTGACAGCCAGCTTGAAATTTTGACTGAAATGAATAAGAAGAATGTATACTAGTGATTGAAATATTAACAATAATGATTGATGTTTGAGAGAATAATTATATGGTTAATGTTACTGAAATTTTGCCAGTACTAAATGAAATTTTGTTAAATATAACTCAATTTTGAGATAATTGAAAATTTTGCAGTTATCTTTGGATTTTTTCTCTAAAAGAAATTGCGACGTTGGTGGATCTTTAAATATAACTGGTTTTACATGGTTCCACAACGACAATTATACAGTGTGTGATAAGTTCTCAATAGAAAAGCAAAGTGTGTACAACAATTATTATAGTTCTGGGTGGCTATGGAATCAAAGATGTATATCGATTCTTACTTTGTTATATCACACATCTTTTCTTCGATCTTCTCACTTCGTTGAATGGACGTCTCAAATATTGACTTTGGTTTTACAAAAGTCAGGTTCGATAATTTTGTGTGAAGTAAGAATCGACATTCATGTTTGATTTCATAACCACCCAAGACTCCAATAATTGTTGGATGCATTGTCGCAAAGTCCATCGAATTTGCTTCTTAATTCATGTTTAAGAATTGAATCTCGCTCTGAAACTTGTTTCATTTACATAGCAGTACAAAAATTATATCTTTTGCCGGTTTCAGGCTATTAAACATGTGTTTACATTCATAAAAGTTGGCTGGTAGGTAAGCCATAACTGTATCCTGTATGTAAAATCGGTAACGCAATAATATTACCCTACCGACATGTTATTGTCAACACTTGTCAAGAAATTGAAAACCAATTTTCAGCTGAAATTAATTGCAATGAACTTACTAAGGAAGTGCAGCAAAATTCATTTTCACACATGGAGTCTTCATCAGTTTCTAATATGAATTTGCCAGAAACTGCGATTTCAGCGTGGAAAGATTGCATTGCCAATGTTTATTTTGACGGCGACAAAAAGCGTTGTAATCATGGTGGCACATCAATCCATAAAATCGAAAGTGAAATCTTGATCATAATAATAATGGAATTAGAATAATAATTAAATATGTCTTTATTTTCTAAAACCGATAAAATCCTGAACATACCTCGGATGCAATGAATGGCATAACAACCTTAGATGTATTAAAATCCTCGCTATCGCTCGGATTTCAGACTGACTTCTGCGGGTATTGTGACATTCATGGATTCCATGGAATTCATGTCATTATTCGAACAACATTTTTATTAGTTTGTTGAATCCTTAAAACATTCCTAGGTATGTTAATAGCTATTACAAAATTATAATTTTTGATTTATACTGTCTTTCGAATAATAAATTTATTAATATTTATAATTATCATTATCGTATTTTATGACATACTTACTCAAGGCATTTTCCTTTATTGTACGTAGCTACGGCAAAAACAAATTTCATACAACTATTCAACATAAAAACGGCAAAGATAATAATATCCGTTCACTGGGAGTTATGCGTCTTGAAATTTTTAGTGCGAGATCTGCGGTTTCGCCGTTTCCTCGTTTTTTTTTCTCTTTTTATTTCATGTGAACTCCTCGCTCCGCGAAGAAAATAAAGATAAACAGGGCGGGAACCCGGCCATCGCCCGGCTGTTCGTACACATAATAAAGTTTAGTTTTATTATTAAAGATAAAAGAGCTTTATAATTTTTTCAGCTCCGCTTCAAGACTTGTAAAAACGAGAGCGGGGGATGTGGGGTTGACTAGCTGACTAGTTTTTCTTAGAGCACGCCGTTTTAGAGACCCTAAAATTTGTAGTTTCCAACCCCACTGTGCGAGTAAATTAACTTTTTATGTAATTTATGAGAGAGGAAATATAAACCAGATTTAATTATTGCTAATAGTACAATGGGCTACTATATTAAACGGACAGTTACGACGCACAAGTGTATCAATTGTTAGTAGTAATATAACGTCGGATTGGTGTTACAAGGTTACATGTAACATTTTTTCTTCAATTTTTAGGCCTATAGTATTACAGGGCTCTATGTTTTCAAAGCGGGACCTTTCAACTTGTTGGAAGGTTAAAATTAGAATATTATGAACCTGTGATAAAAAATATTTATTTACGATACAAGTTCGTAACGTAGTACTTTACGAACTTGTGAAAAGTGTTTCATACAAAGTGTTTTCTACGACAGGTATTATGCAAAACAGGTAAAATTTGATGCAAAATACTATATATTTTTTTAATTGTTGAGTGAATGAATTGTGTCATACTTATTTTACGCACAGTTAATGTTTTTACGCACATGTGATTTTTTCTACTTGTGTGCAAAAGCATCGCTTTACGCACTGTGAACAGTGCGTAGACTAATTAGCTGAATGCACTGTCGTAGAAAATTCTAATGACAGTGAACAATACATCATTATCTGCAATAGCAAAAATTTCACGGACATAAGCCTCCCTTGGCTAACTCTGTGTTATTGGTGAATCTCATTTTTGATAAATGTACTGCGTTTCGCATTATTGATTGATCCCCCTTCCGATTTTGCTAATTTGAACCCCTGAGAGGCCATCACGCCTCCTGCGGGCATAATGCCCTCATTGTTTTCGCCCTCCTCGCCGTCGGAATCGATGACCCCAAGCTCTCGGCAAGATTTAAACTAACGACTCCTAGCTGCGCTGTTATCTACCCCCGTTTTATTAATTCAATGGCGAGCGGGGGTAATAGCGCGTTGTCACGATATGTGAACGTACACATAAACCAGGAGATAAACTGTCCCAGGCCACTCCAATTAAACGGCCGTACACAACCGTTCTCCATGACAATACCGTTAAAATTTATTAGCGCTTATAAACGCCGCTGTTATTTAGCCCCGTTAAAATTTTAGAGGGTTTAAAATCCCGATCGGCGATCGTATGTCACAATGGCCGTGTGTGCAGGGCGCAAATCGTGCGCGGATTTATTAACATTTTAAAAGGAACCGCTGACACGTCCGGAACGGGGGTTTCTGATCGCTACTCGGGCCTCCATTAAAATTTCAAAACGCCGCATAATGCCGCTTTTCAGCTTGAAAAATTGCCAGGTTTAGAACTGCAAATTTCACAGGAAGTTAAATGCTACCCAAGTAAAGCCAGAAGGCGCTGCACATTGCCACACATTTTTCTTCAATAGCACCCGTTATAATAACAAAACGTTTATGGACACTATTTTAATATCAATAATTACATACCACGAAGAAATTAAATGTATCAGTATTTACTCATATTAAAACAAGTATTTATGATCATAAACCAGTAACGGAAATATTTGAGATTATCACTGGAAAACGCATGATCAGATGATCGCAGTTGTAAGCAAATATCTCAATGATGCACGCATTGGATATTGAGCCAATTAAATGTATGATACACTAATGTATGTAAGATGTATCATGCAATATTGGTGCCATAATTGACTGAAAGTTGGTTTCCTGTAAAACGTTTGCAGTTTTCAATAATTTTAAAACACTTATTCAAAAATGTTTCACGGAAATGGCATTAATTGATGCAAATGTTAACATTTCATTTAAATTTCTGTGACAGTTCTCTGTCAAAAGTATGCTGTTTTCAATAGTTTTAAACTCTTATTCAAGTATTTTTCAGGATCATAAAATACCATTAATTTCATGCAAGTTTTACTAAAATTCAACTGAAATTTCATGACAATTCATGAAAATTTTGTTAATCTTCAAAATAATAAATTTCAAGTTAATAGAAATTAAAAGAAAATGAACCAGATTTTTAGGGTTTTCAGACTAGTGAAAATTTTGTAAGGCAATCAAAATCATTGGGATTATTTTGTTTTCTGATGAAAGTTAAAAGAAAATGTACTAGAGTTTCAGGATCACAAAAATGGCATTACATTTTATGCAAATTTCATAAATAGTCAATTGACACTTATTCAAAAAAATTTCATGGAAATGGCATTAAATTTATGCAAATGTTAAAATTTTATTTAAATTTCTGTGATAGTTTTCTCTCAAAAGTATGCTGTTTTCAAAAATTTTAAACTCTTATTCAAGTATTTTTCAGGATCATAAAATACCATTAAATTTCATTCATCAAGTTTTACCAAAATTCAACTGAAATTTTAAGACAATTCATGAAAATTTTGTTAATCTTCAAGTTAATTGAAATTAAAAGAAAATTCACCAGAATTTCAGGGTTTCCAGACTCTTGAAAATTTTGTAAAGCCATCAAATCATTGGGATTATTTTGTTTTCTGATGAAAGTTTAAAAAAATGTACTAGATTTTCAGCATCACAAAAATGCCATTAAATTTTATACAAATTACATTAATAGTCAGTTGAAATTTTATGACAATTCACGAAAATTTTGTAAATGTTCAAAATCATAAATTTCAAGTTAATTGAAATTAAAAGAAAATGCACCAGATTTTCAGGGTTTTCAGACTCTTGAAAATTTTGCAAGGAAATCAAAATCATTGGGATTATTTTGTTTTCTGATGAAAATTAAAAGCAAATGTACTAGATTTTCAGGATCACAAAAATGCCATTACATTTGATGCAAATTTCATTAATAGTCAATTGAAATTTTATGACAATTTACGAAAATTTTGTTAATCTTCAAAATCATAAATTTCAAGTTATTGAAAATTAATCGAAAATGCACCAGATTTTCAGGATCGGGAATATGCCTTTAAAATTCGTGAAAATGTCGTTAAGATTTGTCAAAATTTCATAAAAGTCATGAAAAATTTGTTAAGCCTTCAATCAAAACAATGAGATTAGTTTGGTTTCTGAGTTTTATGAGTATATTTTCACTGATAGGGGAATTTGATGCTTATTTGTAATATATTTCCTTAACTATTCAACTGGGTAAAAATTGAGTATTATGGCTACACAGGGTGGTTCAGTTTTATCCTCTTTATCTTGGTAGTAATAGAGCAGTATTGACTATTTTTGCTAAACAAAAAGCCTTTTTATAACAACTGAAAATTTGGATAATTTTTCCAATTTTTCAAAACATAGATCTACACGTTCATAAAAATGCCATTAAATTTCATTGAAGTTCAATTATAAATCAATTGAAATTTCATGACAATTCACGAACATTTCGTTAATTTTCAAAATCATATAGTGATAGAACAGTATTTTATCTTTTTTTACTAAATAAAAAAGCCATTTAAAAAAAAACTAGAAATTTGGATAATTTTTCCAATTTTTCAAAATATAGATCTACACGTTCATAAAAATGTCATTCATTAAATTTCATGGATGTTCAATTAAAAATCAATTGAAATTTCATGAGAATTTACGAACATTTCGTTAATTCTCAAAATCATATATTGAAAGAACAGTATTGTATCATTTTTTGCTAAATAAAAACACCATTTAAAAAAATGGAAATTTCGATAATTCTTCCAATTTTTCTAAACATAGATCTACACGTTCATAAAAATACCATTAAATTTCATGGAAGTTAAATTAAAATTCAATTGAAATTTCATGACAATTCACGAACATTTCGTTAATTTTCAATATCATATACTGATAAAACAGTACCATTTTTTGCTAAATAACGGGTTTTCCAATAAGAGGTGTTATTTTGAATAGCCCGCTATTTCGGTAGATGTCACTTTTGAAGCTGTCATTTCTTGGCATTTGACAAGTAGAAACTACGCCATTAATAAAAATGGTACGATACACGCTTCAACAACGCATTGAAATTATTAAAATTCACTATAAAAATGGTGAAAATTTGGCAGAGACGGTTCGTAAAACTCGAACATTTTTGGGTCGTCGTGAAGCACCTTGTCGGACCGCAATACAGAAATTGGTGGAAAAATTCGAGCTGTTGGGACAAGTTAGTGATGAGAAGAATAAAACCCGTGCACGTCGCTCAAGAACAGCCGAGAATATTGCTGCTGTAGCCGAAAGTGTTGAAGAAAACCCAGGTTTGTCCATTCCTCGTCGTTCTTTGGAATTAGGTATTCCACAAACGTCATTACACCGTATTTTGCATAAAGATTTGGGTCTTAAGGCTTATAAAGTCCAGTTAACACAAGAACTCAAGCCGGCCGATCATCAACAACGTCGTGACTTTGCTGATTGGGTCGTTGAAATGCATGAAAATGATCCGGAATTCCATCGAAAAATCATCTTCAGTGATGAGGCCCATTTCCACCTCGGTGGCTTCGTCAACAAGCAAAATTGTCGCATCTGGGGCTCAGAAAACCCAAGAGTTATTGTTGAAAAGCCTCTCTATCCTCAACGTGTGACTGTTTGGTGCGGTTTATGGTCCGGCGGAGTCATTGGACCTTACTTTTTCGAAAATGAGGCTGGCGCAACAGTTACGGTGAATGGATTGCGCTATCAAGAGATGATTAACGATTTTTTATGGCCGGAATTGGATGGTATTGATCTGGACAACGTTCACTTTCAACAAGACGGTGCTACGTGCCACACAAGCAACGAAACCATTGATCTTTTAAGGGAAAAGTTTCCGGACCGTGTTATCTCTCGAAGAGGTGATCACAATTGGCCACCGAGATCTTGTGATTTAACACCTTGCGACTTCTTTCTTTGGGGCCACGTGAAGGAGAAGGTCTACGCCAACAGCCCAGTATCGATTCAAGACCTCAAAGATGGAATTCGTGAGGCTATCGAGGACATACAGCAGCCACTTTGCGATTTAGTTATGGAAAATTTCATGAAAAGGATTTTGTCCTGTAAGCGTGGCCGTGGTGGTCATTTGCTTGATGTTATTTTCCACTATTAACGGCATACCTTCCTCTTTGTAATGAAATAAACATCTGATGATTTATAATAAAAAATGGCATTTTTCTTTGAATATCAAAATAACACCTCTTATTGGAAAACCCTTTATAAACGCCATTTAAAAAAATGGAGATTTGGATAATTTTTCCAATTTTTCAAAACATGGATCTTCTACACGTTTATAAAAATGCCATTAAATTTCATGGAAGTTCAATTAAAATTCAATTGAAATTTCATGACAATTCACGAACATTTCGTTAATTTTCAAAATCATAAATTTTATTCACATTAGGTATGCACAGGTTCTCCATAAGATGAAAATTAAATCGTTTTAATTTGTTTCCTTTTTTAATTTTTCCATTTTACAACATTTTGGTATAAACAATTTCGATCCATACTTCGGTCTCAATAACTTGTAATTTAAATCGTTTAATTTGTTTTCTTTATTTAAGTCTCCACTTTACAACATCTTGGTATAAAAATGTTCGATCGTAACTTCGGTTCCATAACTTGAAAATTAAATCGTTTAATTAGTTTTCTTTTTAATTTTTCCATTGTGCTTACAACATTTTGGTATAAAATATTTCGACTCAAAATTTTGTCACCACCAGCATCGCCGCTTGTAGTTTTTTTGGTTAATTTAGAAACACAATATTATATGATACTCGTCAGTTACAATAAAATAAACAAATTTATATTTCTTATTGTTTTCTTTCTATTTATTGGGAGTACTTACTGGTAGTATATTTACATATAAAAATATTTCTTAGCTTATGTTGTTTTTATTATTTTTATTATTTGTTCTTCACCTGACTAGTTGGGTTATACTTCACCATTTGAAGATGGCTCATTAATAGCCGAAACTAGTTAGGTGAAGAACAAATAATAAAAATAATAAAACCAACATAAGCTAAGAAATATTTTAGTTGGGTTATACTTCACCATTTGAAGATGGATCACTAATAGCCGAAACTAGTCAAGTGAAGAACAAATATTGAAAACAACATACACTAAGAAACATCTTTATATTTGAATATACTACCAGTAAGTACTCCCAACAAAGACGAAAGAAAACAATACAAAATATAATTATAACAGGTATAACTGATGGATGAAACTATAACATAAATAAATTTACTTATTTTACTTTACCATACATATTTATTAGTACTGACTCATTAATATTTCCTGTATATGATACTCGTCAGTTATGCGATATTAATTTACTTATTTTACTTTACTTTACTTATTTATAAGTACTGAGTCAATCATATTTATAGCTTTTAACATCTACGGACCAGTTTACAAGATGATACTAATTAGGATGGATTAATCTTTACTTTTATATATCTTCAGTATTCACTTACGCAGCGTTCATCTTTTGTGATATCCTTGGAGATATGATATGATCCTAATTTACTAACTATAGATGTGCTGAATAGAATTAATTCAATGGTTTTTGAGACCTCGCTAAAAATGTATATGCATTCTTCACCGACTTTCGTTTTTATTTTTTTCTGAAGATATTTGTAAAGGTATATGAAAAACAAAGGCAATTTCTCACTGCCATATTTTTAGCTCTACAAGACAGCGTTTACAAATTTTCAATACAACGTTTCGTTTCGAAGAAACCATCATCAACTTATTTTTATTATATGGCCCGTAATAAATGTACACCCTCCATTAGACAGTATTTCCTATTACGAATTCAACTATTTATAGCACAGAATGGTTTCTAATGTTTTTATTCAGAAAAAGGCTTGTTAATACATTTCGAACATTTTCTTGTAGTAGGTGTTGAAATGATGACGAAGAAAATAAATTATTATCTAATTTTAACCCAGATTAGGTACCAAAATAGTAAATAAAATAATTTAGCAAGAATAGTTGTTAAACATTGAAACATTATAGTTATTTAGAACTACACTTATTATTATTTTAATGTGGTATGAGAATTGTTCTGTTCATTTATTGACGACGTAGACAGTATTACCTAATTTCAACAAAATAGTAACTAAAAACCATTTAGTACGAATAGTTGTTAAACATTGAAACCTTGTAGTTATTCAGAACCACACTTATTATTTTTTAACTGTGATATTATGAGAATTGTTCTGATTATTTAATTATTTTAAAATCATAAAATTAGGTGATAAATTTTGTCATCGTCGCTAATTTTAACGCCTACTACACCAAAATGTTCGAAATTTAACACGCTTTTATTCTGAATAAAAACATGACAAATCATACTGTGATATAAATCGTTGAATTCGTAAGAGGAAATGCTATTTAATACAGGGTGTACATTTTTTAAGGGCCATATAAAAAATGTTGATCATGGTTTCTTCGAAACGAAACGTAGTACTGAAAATTTATAAACGCTGTCTTGTAGAGCTAAAACAGTGGCAATGAGAACCTATCTTTTGTTTTTCTATACCTTTTCAAATAACTTCAGAAAAACATAAAAACGATATTGCAAATTTTTTGATTTTGTCGAATATCTCTGGAAGTAAGCGGAATTATCTAGTTCTCTCAACAGAATATTACTGACCACTAAACTGCGCAACGTTTATGAAATTTAACCGCCTATGTAACTTTTACGGTTTTCAAGATCCCCATGCTGTTGATCCTTATCGTGGACACCCTGTATACCCATTATGTATACTTGTTGCTAGTTAGATTTTAACAAACTTGATTCATTATATCGGTATTCCATTGTTTCGAAGTAGGAAAAGAAACAAATGAACAATATTCTACTGTTTATCATAATATTGTCAGGACAAGGTATGAAATGTAGGTAAGCTCGACTACGCTGATACAGCGATAGAAACATACATTTCTACCTTTATTCAATCCGTTTCACCCACAAACGCCATCGCAATGTAGTGTCATAGATAGGTGTTATCATTAGTATGGCCATTGATTTTAGAATTGGTTAATAAGGTATACATTTGATTTCGTCGTTCGTATAATTACCTGAGAAATTAATGCTCAAGCTCTTAAGAGTTCGTCGAGCAGAGTAACGTTCTACGCTTGTGTTTATTTCTAACTGATCTGAGTAAAGGCAGAATTTCTGAATTTATACCTTTTCTCCCTCCATATTCTACCACCCCTATCCCTATTTTTGCTTGTGTTTCTTAACTTAATATCTCTAAGCTATGCAAGACATTGTGTGAAATTTTATAGTAATTGGATATCGATTGATTGATTCCTATATTTAGTTCATGCATTTCGTTACGGATGCTTACACATGTACACTACGAGGTGTGGCAATTAAGTTCCGAGACTGATTTTTTTTAACGAACACCTGCGTAGTTAGAAGAACGAAACGGGCGTGGTTTAGATCTGTATACATCCCTTGACCTTGGGGAGGGAGAATGTTGAAGATGACGAGCGCCCCGGGCAGCCTGTGACTTCATAAAGTGACTTGAACGTTCAAAAAGTGACCCAGATGGTTCGAAAAGACCGTCGATTAAGTGTTAGGGCCATTGCTGAATATGTGGACATTAATAAAGAAACTGTAAGACAAATTTTGCATGAGGAACTAAACATGAGGCCCGAAATGTGGAAAGAGAACTCCTGGATCCTACATCAAGACAACGCGCCGGCTCACAACGCGCACTCTGTCAAGGACTATTTGTCCTGCGACTTCTACCTGTTCCCAAAAATAAAATCTTGCTTAAAATGAATCTGCTACGAGTCATTAGAGGACGTAAAACAAAAATCGGCGCAGGTACTCAAGAGCCTGTCGGAAGATGACCTGTAGCACTGCTTCGCACAGTGGAAGATTCGCATGGAGAGGTGTAGGGATGCGGAAGGGGAGTATATTGAAGGGGAAAAATTAAAAATTGTAAATAATTGCGAAATACAGATGTTATAGCAACAGTCTCGGAACTTAATTGCCACACCCCGTATTTATGCAATTTGTCAAAAATTTCTATATACGAATACATTAAAAAATTAGAGAAAACGTTAATTACGTATTTATTACTTTATCGAAACTTGTTCTCGAAACTCCCAGCGGGTACCGTTCCTACATTAACATTTGCGATACAGATCCACAGCTTCAAGCCCCAGCTCATGATATTGCAAACCTAATGCTGGTTGGCAGTGTGCGAGGCCCACTATGTATGTTTTGCCACAGACATTTCCAGAAATAAAACGAAACCCATCTATTTGCTCACGAATCCAGATCCATCTAATTGACAAGTTTCATGTTGAAGTATCTCCGCAATTTCCTGCCTAATCTCTGCGGTTTCTCGTGGGCGTGGAGCGCCCTCCGGTAAACGAATGCGCCTTTTAATTACAACTACAGAGCCGAGATTAGGCGGCGCTTTATTTGCCACGACACGCATAATTAATAAATTAATGGCAGCGAGTGCGATAAGAACTGCGGCTAGATGTACATGTGCGTCGACACCATTCACTGCCCGGGCATGACCTGCTCCACGAACCGGAAGTGAACGCATTCGCGGCGGTGCCATGGGAAGATATCACGTGTCTGGGGGGCGGCAGATAATCCCGGATCGGATTAAAGGCCCCCCTTCGCTCGTAATGAGCGCCTCCTCTGCCTTGCTTCTCTTCACGCGTATAATTACGGCCTCGTCCTGCAGGATGCTGCGGTACGTGTGCTTTTAGCGAATTCCTAGGCAATTATTATCATTAATAACGTCGGGAATAAAAGCTCGCTTACTTGCGCGCACATACGCAGAGGGAGGACGTCGGTACGGCGCTTTTATGCAGATTAATTGGGTTCGCGGCGTTGCATGCGGCCAAGGAAGGCCGCCGTAATTACCACCTAATTTTCAAAACTATTACCGCCCTTAAATTTTATTGTTTTCGGCGCCTGTAAACAATGGGCAGTTTAAGGTTCTACGGGGTTTTCATTCTCCAAACGGATTTATTGTATTGCCCTGGAATTTTTCGCTTTATTGGCAAAGAAAACAATGCGCCCGTGCATTTGTACTTTTACTAGGGAATACAATGCATAGCGCGCAGATAAAATTTTATCCTTTGCATATTTATGTCGCTGCTGTCCGGCGTAATGATTTTTATCTTATTTATTTTATGCTCAAATAGAAAACGTGCCGTCGCGTTTATATAAATATAAACAAGAACAAAGAGAGCCCAAAATTTCTTCAACAGAATAATTGAAACGAGGCACACACATACATGAAAATCAATACTCTAGCACAAAAAGTCTAGTTAGATTAGAATAAAATCTTGATTAAAAAAAATACACGAATTCTGCTTAAATTTAAAGTGTAATTAACAAAATAACTAATTTTCATAAAAACGATTAATATATTTCTCAAAAACATAGAATATTCTCTTCTGAAAAATATAGACAATGCTGTGGTGTCATTTCGACGGTGAGCTGACAATGCTTTCTATCTAAATATTACATAATTCAGGAGACATTTTTTGTTTCCTGAAAGATCATATTATGCAAATTATTTTTTTCCCTTGATTATTGCTAGAAGTTACTTACTGACATTAGATATTTTCTTCAAACAACTCTGGAGAAAAAAGTGGATAGGTGTTTATTCAGCAAACTCTATGTTACATATTTACTAATTTCTTTGCTAAATTATCATAAAATACAAATCGCAATTGAAATCAAAGTGAAATTGTTAAAGAATTGAAGAACATGGTATGGCAAAACAACGGCCCAACTGTTTCGAGTAGCAGTTGATAAAGTGAAGATTGTCAATTTCATAGCCAACATCATTGTCAACGATCGAATCGGTCAAGGCACTTAGAGAATAAGAATCAAAATCACAATCGAAGGGCAACCCAGATTTTAGTTGTTGCAGATGCTTCTTCTTGGTCATTGAAATGGGCAACCAACTTCTGTTTCATGGAGGATCGTTATATTTGACAGGTATAGGCCCTTTGTGACAAAGTTGTGGTTTTTTTAAGACATTATTCCATAATCCGCAAGTTAGTTACAGTAAAGTTTTGAGCACGTCCATCAGGTACAGAGGTACATACCATTTGTGTATCTTCGATGATTTGAAAGTACATATTTCTAGAAAAATATAAAACCTTGTAATCGAGTAATCTAATAGTAATTACAACTCATAAGGTCCAGCTCGTTTCCAAACTTGCTCTCTACAGATCATTCTCAATGTGAATCGCAACCTGTGAACGGAATCACATTCCAATCTATGTTTGACTCGTTCCAGACGTGTTGGGTGTTAGGCAATTTGGTGCCTAATGTTGAAGTTGAGTATAACATTTGCTATTATACGTAGCATGTCTGTTCTGATATGTATCGAGTGATTAAAAAAAACTATCATCAAAGTTGCTATGAAAACAAAAGACAGATATAAAATGTACGTCTTGTCAAATCATATTATAAAATCTGTCAAATTTTTGTCAAAAGTTGTCAAGTCTGACAGATTTGTAAGAGTTCGAAATTGGGAATGTGATTACAAAAAAAAAAGAAATTAAAAAATATGTAATATTTTTCATGGTACGCTTTGATGAAAGATTTTTTGAAACACATGTTACATCCATTGGAGAAAACGGGGTGTAGGGTTAGTTCGCCTCCACGCGGTGCACCCTGGATAGCGTTTTACTTTGTAGAACGTGAACTAAATGAACTAAAAACTATTGGCGACCAGACAATTTTTACGATATCCTGGTCATCTCCATTTCATTGACACAAAACAACAAAACCACCTGCCCTTCTAAGATCTGCATTGCTAGAAAACTTGGACCTAACGTTAAAGTTTGCCATATAAACATGGATTTGTGTTTTCAATTGTTACGATAAACGATCTTCAATTGTTTAATCCCCTGGCTGCAGGGGAGGTCAACCCTTTTTAAATTGGAGTAGAGGTCGAGTGATAGCTTATTTGAAAGGTTGCAAAATTTGCAATACAACGGTATATTAATTTTTTAAATATGTCGATTAGTTTTCAAGAAATTATTTTGTTAAGTTGAGCAAAGTACAAAATAAACATGTCATTTCGGCAACAAAAATGTATCCAGCAATAAAAGTACAAAGTAAGAAACTGTCAGTTTTACAGTACGAAGATTGTTTATTCCATTGGAAAGCGTTTTATACTTTTATGGGGATTATTTTACAAAAGCTGCAGCTCTAAAACAATCATTGTTATTAAAAAAAGGCTCACAGTTTCAAAACGCTGTTTATTTTAATAAACCACCTCAGTACTCTCAAATTGACTATTTTTTTGCTCAGTACTTTTGTTACTAGATACATTTTTGTTGCTGGAATGCCATATTTATTTAGTACTTTGCTCAAATAAAAAAAAAAAAAATCTTGAAAACTAATAGACAGATTTTTAAAATTGATGCACAGTTGTATTGCAGATTAAGTTAGCTTTCAAATGAGCTGTAACTCGACCACCATTTCAATTTAAAAAAAAGAATTTACCCCCCGTGAGGCCCGGGGGTTAAACAATTGAAGATCAGGGGGTTAACCAATTGAAGATCATTTCCCTGTCAAAAGTTCTCCCCTTTGAATTAAAACTTTACCTGTTTCAGCGATTTCGGGAAAAAAAGTAGATATTTAGGGTATTCGCATTCTCTGGGACACCCTACTACACTACTAGTGTACTACTAGAACAATTGGGGCGTTTATTTTAAAAACAACACAAGTCCAAAAATGCACAAATCGAGTTATTAACAGTAAACGGGTCTCAAGACCAATGTCTATGCACTAACAAACCCGTTTTCTCGAAAAACAATCGCTTGTAACACTCAAATGAAAATATAGCAATTCTTTAAAAACGACACATGTCTATCGGGTTTCATTCTTAAGTGTCAATATCTAAACGAAGAGCAAGAAATATCATCAGCAAAACTAAAGAATCTTAAGGACTTAATGGGTTTCTTAGAGGAACCCCAAAATATATCATTTTATGAACCGTTTTTTACTGAGCAATATTTAAGTGTTGTTGATGATGAACCCGAACTGGACGAGGATGACAACAGTAGTGGTTGTGAAGAGTTTTAATTTTCATTTAAAATTTTGAAAAAGTAAAGTCTATTTAGTATTTAAACTTTGTTTTGTATTTTCATTTGTTCGCATTACAAAATTTCCACCTAAAAACAACACAAGTCCAATTTCCCCCCTCCCCCCGTTTTTTCTCTTGTTTCACAGTTCTTATTTAAAATCATTTTTATTTTTACATAAGTTGAAATAAATACAACAAAATAGCCTGATTTATTTTCCCAGTACTTTGAGTATAACTTCCATTTTTGCTAAGGATGCCATTGTATTAACAATTATATCCTAGGTAACTGAACCATGGTCAAGGATGATCCACGATCGTACAACTAGGCCTTAGGCCCAGTTGTACGATCTTGGATCATCCTTGATCATGGTTCAGTTACCTAGGACACAATTGTTAATACAATGGTATCCTTAGAAACTGAACCACGATCAAAGATAATCCACCATCGTACAACTGGGCCTTAGACGTATATTTAAGATTTAAGTCACCTCTATTCGGATAATCTTTATCCCGCTCTTTTTCAGATCTGTCTCTATCTTTGTTAATAATGCATTGCTATCAGAGTTTTATATTGATTAAATTCCAGATTTAAATTCTGGGCAAAAAACATGCAAATCCTTTTTTGAAATGAAAATAGGCCTTTTTTCTGTGAAATGTTTTCTCGACATTTTTTTTTTTTCATAAAGATATAGTGGACCTATAGAGATCTATAGGGGTAGAGTAGAGATATAGTAGAATAGAGGTATAGGTATAGATATAGACATAGAGAATCTTCTTTCTGATTTCTGATCTTTCCAGATTACCAGATTTATATTCTGGGCAGAAAATATGCAATTCCTATTTTGAAATGAAAACTTTTTTTTCCTGTAAAATCGCTCTACCAACTTTCTTCATAAAGATACATGTATAGGTATAGGCATAGAGTATCTACTTTCAGAAATTCAGGAACATAAAACTCGCAAAGTACATAATCTGATCGCACATGTACTTTTCCCGAAACTCTTTGCTTAGTAGTTAGGGATATTATCCCTAACTGGTTATCGACAAATGGGGGTCCTTCTGCCGCTCTTTGCTTATTATACTCAATTATCGCATTTCGTCTTCTGTAATTATAACTAAATTGTATTATTTACGGGGCATCCTGAGTTTTTTGTTTTTATATTTTTTCCGTTAGACACATTGGCTATTTACTTTTCCGTATTTCGTATACGTTCAACATTAATTAGTTTATTTCGCATCTGATACATGATTTTCTTCACAGACATTATGAATGCTATTACAATCTTTTTCAGAAAAATGTAGGCGTAGTACTACCATTTTTATTACTGAAAAATATAGGCATTAAGATTCTGTCCCATATTGTCTGAAAAATATTTGCAATGTTTAAAAAAAATAGACGATATAGTGTAATTTTTTTTGGTAAATGCATTGAAAAAATCCGGGAACAACATTTTATCGATTTTTTTTTAGATTAAAACTTGAATTTAATTGACCATTGTGAATAACACAGAAGATTTCAAATATTTTTTTTGTACTAACATACTAACAATATGTACGTTGAGAAAAGGTTTGTGCCATATAATCTTCTAGGAAGATTATATTGCATAGCTCCATATTCCATTCCATACCGCATTACATTATTCCGGTCTATTCTTGCGTGCTGTAACTTTGTCAACTAGGATTCCCTGGACACGAAGTGGACGATCTCATTGATCCGATAATTTAAATTCAATATTCCCGGGGAAAATGCCCCGACTCTGACCTGAAATATGCGGATCCGAGCGTCGCCAGAGTCGTCTCCGTCGGTTCAACTACCCGAAGACTGATTGAAATACTCATACGCAATCTTCATCGGGGCGCCGCGCCATTCCATCCTGGCCCAGGCACGTTTGCAGGATATGCTCCTGTGAGTGTATATGAAATTATTCGTGTATGTGTGGAATTGTATGTGTGTGTATGCTGTACCAGATTCACTCTGCACTCCCTCAATCGCGACGCTGGAATGAAAATCTAATAGACGACGCTCGTACAATCGTGTAAGCACATAGAGTCTGTGTTGTGTATTGATAGTTCTTTTTTGCAGTTGCCTGCTGTATTTGCTCCAGTTCTATGTGTATGGGTTTATTTGTCTACCGGGACTTTAACCACATTGTCAATAGTTACGCTGCACTTACACAATTACCTATAATTGATATGTAGGAGTATACACATACTACATTATATAAGCTGAAATGTGAAGTATTGTACTGAATTAAGTACTTACAATTCCTTTAAAATTAAAGAAGAAAATGCACATACCCTATATTAAGAATTCTACAAATTACAAGACAATGTAATTACATTGCAGAAATTGTTAAAAAATGTCTTAAAATTACAAAAAAAAAATATATTCAAAAATTGTTATGTGATTTATGATAGTGATGATTCTTACAATCATCTTCAAATAAGTGCTACATGACGTAATAAATGATAATAAACAAATGACAGTGTAAACTATACTAGGTTTACTATAATAGTCGAGATCATCCATTATAGATATGAATTGCCAAATTCAAGGTTGGGCCAAAATGTCACATTGTATAATAATTTTGACAGTGTACTTGTAAAAAAACTAGTAACAAATATGTCATTGATGTCCACATGTGTGTTGAGGTTATGAGAACTCAATGAATAATCATATAAATTTGGCCCAATGGCACTTTGATAATTCATATCTAAAATGAATGATCTGTCAATTATACTAGGTTTACAGTTTTAAATGTTGTTTCAACTAATAATTAGAATCATCATGAAATACGTAAACTATCGTAATCAGTACATAACACAATCAACCATAATCTAATAAATTAGTATTTGATGACAGTTATAAATGTTGTTCCTAGTTATATGATGGTGCTGGCTAGTGATGAAGTGATGCCTTGATCATATATCTTCAACCAGACTGATATAACTTCAACAGGATTAAACTTTTGCAAATTATTTTAAATTTGACGATGGTTGTTGTTATGGTTATTACATGATGATATTCATGATAAAAGTTGTGATTGCTGATAGCATGTGTAATACACATATATAAATTCTTGCATATTGTTTTCAGTGTTTTATATGCTAGTGCAAAAACGCTTCTGGTAAGAGACATTTATGAAACGATTTTTAGCTAGTGTCTACTTGTAAATTTCTTGTTTAATGTAATTGTTTACAATTATTGTAAATGTCTTGTTTAATGTAACAGAGACCTAAAGCCCAAATTAAACAAACTAAACAAGGACATACAAAAACTGACACACCAATACAGGACAGAAAAATGGCTTGAGGTTTGCCAGGAAATTGAAGCAGACAGAGGGAGAACCTACTGGACAAAAATAAAAAAACTAACTAGATATAAGCAGAAAAACAACATTCAAAAGCTGACAGACGGACTGACAGAAAAATACACAGACATAGACATAGCCAACACATTTGCGGAACATTTTGAAAATGCTTTCACCCCTTCACAAAACCCAGTTTTCGACGACAGGACCTTTACGAACATTAATGACTGGTTCGAGGCTTATAAAAGAACAGAGACAGACGACGTAATCCCTGACATAACAGATGACGAATATTACACAGTACTGCATAGGGGAAAAAATTCGGCCCCCGGACATGACGCACTAACAAAAGATCTACTAAGGCACTTACAGACAACAACACACGATCACATTGTTAAAATGTACAACCACTGCCTAAAAAACAGCACACACCCAATAATCTGGAAAGAGGGTATTATTATCACAATCCCCAAGACTGGACTAGATAAATCAAAACCAGAAAGCTATCGACCTATTACACTACTCCCAGTTTTGGGGAAAAACCTGGAGAAAATAATGCAGAACAGGATATGGAACCTCATAGAAGAAAAGATACCCAAATATCAATTCGGGTTCAAACCCGGACTGTCGACCATACACCCCCTTTACATTCTGACGAACAACATACAGACGACGTACTTACAAAACAGACATACCGCAGCACTATTCCTGGACATAAAAAAGGCTTTTGACACTGTATGGCACACAGGACTACTATACAAAATGCATACCCTACAAATACCTAGATCCCTCATCCTATTCATCCACAGCTTCCTGACAGACAGACAACTACGGATAAGAACAAACAATTCATACTCAAGATCATTTTCGCCAGAACAAGGTTTGCCACAGGGTTCTCCTCTCTCGCCCCTCCTGTACAACATATATTGCCATGACATATTAGGAACAGACAACAGGCAGACAGACTTAGAACAGTATATCATACAATACGCAGACGACACAGCATTAATAACACATAAAAAACGACTGGATGACACAATAGACACACTTCAAATACTGACTGACAAAACAATGGACTGGTTCAACAAATGGAGACTCGAACCCAACCCCGCAAAATGCCAACTCCTTATTCCCAACCACAGAATCAATAACAACTCACCGACAATACATGTTAACGGAACAAACGTATACCCCACAACGACGATAAAATACTTAGGAATGACGATTGACAATAAGCACAAATTCGACAAACACTTACGGAACACAAAGACGGAAATACAAAAACGAGCAAAACATTTTAGATGCCTGACATACGGAGGAAGAGGGATATCCATTAGTACAGCAACAAAAATTTACAAATCCATCTGCAGGCCCATGATTGACTACGGCCAGATCATACTAAAAAATGTAAGAAACACCTGCAAACGAATTACGGACGTAACTGAACGGAAGACATTAAGACTTCTCACTAAATTAAGACATAAGGACAATCATCTTCATAACATATCAAACATAAATTTATACAAGATCACCAAAATCATACCCATCCAACAAAGACTAGACAAACTACGAAATAAATTTCAACAAAAACAGGACAATAGGACAATACTCGACGAATTGTGTATTAAAAGACAAAACAAACGCACTACAAAATTACATCCGACAAAAACGCTTCATGAAACATATTACACTTCATAACACTCTCTTCACACTATCAAAATAATCACTCATGAATCACTAGGTAATGTTATATAATATAATGTAATGTAATGTACAATGTAACGTACGTATAATGTAATAGGCAAGGCGGAAAGACCCTATGGGGTCGATAGCCTAATAAAGATTGTTTATATATGTAATTAGTTTTAAATGACAGATCCATATCTGTCACTTCTAAACATAGCCTCAAACTAGCTATGCCTCAACATAGTCTCTACCAATAGCCTAAATTGATGTTGTCATCATAACATCAATTAAGACATTAATTATTTCACAAACTTGGTTTACATTGTCTACTTAAATGGATTCTAATTAATCACATGATTGAAATTATAAGTAAACTGTTACATAAAGACATCTATATAAAATGTCATAAACGCCTGTAACATGCAATATATCAATTTTAACTTGTGTAGGTTATTGCACATAGACGGTTTATTTTTATGTGTCATGTTCATGTAATTATAATATAAATCGAGCGATTTACAAAAAGCGCTGAAGCGCAGAAGTCGTTACAAATAATGGGGTATAAAGTGCATGTGATTACCAATTAAAAACAAAATAGTCGTTCGTTAAACAGCCCCAGTTTTAAACATGATTGCTGTTAGTAATTACGCCGGAAACTAGATTTAGGAAGGGTAAAAGGAAGCGGACGGTAATTATAAAAATAAATAGAAAATGGACAGAATTAACAAACAAATTATGTGCTACAGGCGATGTAATGCGATCTAATGTGAAAATAATTTATAATTTTATCCACCGTCTATCCATAAATATAGATAATTTTTAAATATGAAATTTTAAATAAAAATTCATCGTAAACCAAAAATTCAGATATCAACAAAATTCCTCAAACTTATTTGTTCAAAAGTTCTACAAATATACATAGATATTTTTACAAATTGAGATGTAAAATTAAAATTCATCCAAAAATTCAGTAATCAACAAAATCCGCCAAAAGTATTTTTTTCAAAGTTCTACAAATATGGGTAGATATTTTTACAAAATGAAATTTTAAATTAAAATTCATCAAAAAATTCAGAAATCAACAAACTTGATCAAAATTATTTTTTCCAAAGTTCTACAAATATAGATATTTTTACAAAATGAAATTTTAAATTAAAATTCATCCAAAAATTCAGATATCAACAAAATTCCCGTTTTTTTTTTTAAGTATTTACTACAAATATATATATATATATATATATATCTTTTTACAATATGAAAAAAAATTAAATTAAATTTAAATTAAAATTCATCGTAAACGTCCAGAAATTAACTATATTCCTCTAAATGTTCAACAGCATATAAATTTTGTTGTCAGATACAGAGCGTATGTGGTGCCTGCAGTGGGTAACAGTAAACTCACTTAAATTTATGTCTGTGTAATAGCTAACATACCCTATATAATACTCACCGTAATAGACCTATATAAGTCTGCAGCTGTGTAATAGCCAATAAATCTCATATTCAGTTGAAAATATCTGCCGCGTACCAACACTACAATTTCTTAAAAAATCAAAAATTAAACTTATTTTATGACTTCTAGATTTGCGCATTGTAAGAATAAATTTGTAGAAAAAAAATAAAATCGGGAAAATTTTATCAAAAAATCCTCTTGCAAGTCTAAATCATGAAGGCCGAGTGGATGGAGACAACTTTTCCTAAATTATGCCAGGTATTGTGAATCTTGTCCACATTAATTTTATAACCTTCTTCGACTTTTTCCCTTATTTAGGCTACGTGTGTTTCTCTTTGTAACCTAATTTCAATTAATAAAATGTTTAGTTTTTGTTTGTCATCTTTAACAATGTCGTATTATAAAAACAAATTTATAATTTGGTAATAATAGAAATTAATGGAGTCGTAGAAAACCAGAATGGTGTAAGTCCATTTTTTTTTATTCAGAGAAGTCCATAAATATACAAATGTGGAAAAAGGAAAAAGGAAAAGTAGAAAAATGGACTTAACTGAAATTGAGGATGCTACGCGGTATTAATACATGTAATTCAATTTAAGTTTTACTTAAAAATATTGTGCAGTCATATTTAAAATATATATAAGATACCTTATATACAAGGTATTCTATAACAGGTGAAAAATAAATTAAATGGAAGGTAAATGTCATGAAATGGCAAGATTTAAATCTGAAATAATGCATTTAGGTTAAATGATCATTGCCTAGATAGCAGAAAACATTAATTAATTGAAGAAGGTACTTGTTTGAACATCAGCTTGTAAGAAAGAAAACTATTAAAACAAAGTAGGTGCCTGGCAATATATTTCGCTACCACCCTGTACTATTTAAGAAAATTTTCCTAGAAAACTAAAGAATAAACAAACTTGACTTCCAAAGGTTCATCATTTTAAACCTAAAACTACATTACATAGCGAAAGTATTGTATATCAAGTTTTAACAAAAAAATAATCTTGGGCCATTGTGCAGATAAGCACCATATATTATATTTTCAGTCATACTGGTAGTTCAATTTATAAAATCGCAGATCACATTTTCGTCTTGTTTAGAAGTATATCAATCCATATGTTACCATCATAAGAAAATAATATGGTGGCTTTTCCATAGGTAAAGTTGCAAATAGTTATCTGATGATTTAAAATACCAGAACCGAGGCTGAAAATACCTCTATCCCCTGAGTATATTGTGGTGCAAAGTTGTTCCTGCATGATTTTACAAAACCACATTTTTAGTCGAGTTTCAGGCATAATTTGTATACAGTTATTATTAAACTTTCCACACTTATTCAATACACACGCTTCTTGCAGAACATGGAAAAAATTAGACCAACGAATCTTCCTGAATTTTCATTTAAAGTCATGAATGCATGTCATAATTGAGATCATTTATATTGTTATATATCTATGTTATTAATTATATTAGATAATTGTAGACTATTTTGCAGGTTTCGAGAAAATCGAATATCGAAAATCGCAAAAGTGTTTTTGGGTGTTTTTATAAAAAACACAATATTACCCTATAAATTAATATTAAATTTTAATCACTTATTCAATACACAATTTTCCATCAGAAAACGGAACAACTTGAAAACACCCCATCTTTAGCTTTTCCGGAATTTTCGTTTTAACCGATGAATGCGTTGTGTTAATCGAGATATAGCAATTAATTTTGCAGGATTCGAGTAAATCAATATTTATTAAAGTTCTAGACTAAAATAATGAATTAAATTTACTGTGTTTGTTAAATACACTTTTTACTATTAGAAAATGGAAAAATATGAATACCTACGCCCCATCTAAAGTTTTTCCGGAATTTGGAAATCGAAAATGTTTTAGAAAGAACACAATTGAAGTTGAGTCTTATTCTATACATTATTGCCAAATTTTCCTAGTCAATCAATACATGATTTTCTATCAGATAATGAAAAAACCTGAGAAAACCCCATCTTTAGCTTTTCCGGAATTTTCGTTTTAACCCATGAATGAGTGGTGTTAATCGAGATATTGCAATAAATTTTGCAGGATTCGTGTAAATTAATATGTAATGAAGTTCTAGACTAAAATAATGAAAATTATTAAAATTATATAATGAAATAATGAATGAAATTTCCTGTGTTTGTTAAATACATTTTTACTTTTAGAATATGGAAAAATATGAATACCTATGCCCCATCTAAAGTTTTTCCGGAATTTAGAAATCGAAAATGTTTTAGAAAGAACACAATTGAAGTTGTGTCTTATCCTATAAATTAATGCCAAATTTTCCACAGTCAATCAATACATGATTATCTATCAGAAAATGGAAAAACCTGAAAAGATCCCATCTTTAAGCTTTTCTGGAATTTTCGTTTAAACTTAAGAATACATAGTGATAATTGTGATTTTGCAGTTAGATGGCAGAATCCGATTTTTCTCCTTTACCAAAATGGATACATGGAAAACAAAATATGAATATAGATATTTAAAAAAATGTGCCTGTTGCGATCCTGCCCTCCATCGCAACATTAAAAAAATCTTGTATTTGACTCATATTAAGGTAATTTAGACTATTCAGTAAAAAAAAAGGTACTTCCTTAATTAAAAAATTCCATTGCTTTTGCAACCGGTTTCTACCAATTGAAGTGTCTAGAAGTAAAAGGGTTCAAGTGCATTTTTGGTAGTTCTGAGATAAATGGCTTTAAAGTTAACTTGAATTTCAAAATTCCAGGAATAAGTTTAGAAAACTTCTAGACCACTCAATTAATTGGTCATCATCAGGCAAAATTGTCTAAAACTAAAAATTGTATTTTTCTGGTATGTGACACATATTGTAAATTAGTTTGCGTTGGTGTATGCGTACCCACACAAACGCTACTAGTAATAAGTTCAAGACACGATAAATACACAGAAGCCTGCAAATTAATTTACAATATGTGTCACATACAAGAAAAATACAATTTTTAGTTTTAGACAATTTTGAATGATGATGACCAATTAATTGGTCGAAACCGGTTGCAAAACTAATTAAAAATTTTAATTAAGGAAGTACACGTATTGTTACTGAATAGATTAAAATATATATATATATATTTCTTTATAATTGCATAAAGCAAATTCCTTAAAATTTGCGTCTTCTTATTGTTCTGGTCCATGTTCAATTACAACACATCTAAATGTATCTTTTTCTACTCCTACACTTTAATTGATATATTAAACATTCGCTACCTGTACCTAAATGATAGTCATTTAGATACAAATTTTTCATTAAGATACAAGTGTATCTAAAAAGCCACGACAATGACAGATATAAAATTAATTAGTTTTGACAGCTGTGCATGAGAAATTGGTAATTTGTAATCTTAATAAATTGTTGAATTTTTAAATAAAATCACTAAACATGTCGAATAGTGATAGTGATATGGAAAATTTAACCCCACCGGACATTGTGGAGCAGGCCACAAGAGCGACAAACAATTTATTACCAGTGAAATCGTTAAAAACTTACGAGAAATTTTACTCTAATTTTATGGATTGGAGAAACACAAATAAGGTCACCAGCTTTTCCGAAAACGTCTTACTTGTTTATTTTAATACATTATCAAAAAATTGAAATCTCTAACTTTATTGACACAATATTCAATTTTGAAATCTACGTTGGGTATCAAATATGTGGACGTATCCAAATATCCCAAATTACATGTTTTATTAAAAAGAAAATCTGCAGGATATAAACCTAAAAAAGCTAAAACGTTTGCGACCAACGAAATCAAGCAGTTTATTACAGACGCCCCAGATGATAAATATTTATTGTCCAAGGTAAGCACAATCATCTTAGATTTTCATTTAACGGAAAACTGTATTTCTTCAACTTCTTTGGTAAGTTCATTGTAATTAATTTCAGCTGAAAATTAGTTTTCCATTTCTTGACAAGTGTTGACAATGACACATCGCTAGGGTAATATTATTACCTTACCAATTTTACATACAGGATACAGTTATGGCTAACCTACCAGCCAACTTTTATGAATGTATACAGATGTCGAATAGCCTGAAACCGGTAAAAGAATCAAATACCCCGTTTTCTTGTTCTGTCGAATTTTTTCCTATATCAAATTGCAAGAATCGTTTGGCTTTTTATTTATTTATTTTTAGCGAATCATGACAAACAATACTATCGTCGAATATTTGAGTTCAAAATCAATTATCAAGGTGGTTTTTTATGTATTCAGTATGGATATTTTCGTTAAAATGTGTTTAAGTACATTGACCTATTTGGCTGTTGGTTGTTGCTTTGCTTAGTGGGGCTTCATGTTCTCTAAAAAATCGAAAAATAAATTGCCGATGAGCAACTGGGTATTTCGGTTGTCTATAATAATGTGTTTTGAATATATCGCTTGTGCCTATAATATATTAGTTATGTAAGTGTAAAATATGGGTATTGGTTTTGCTGTCGTTATTTATGGTCATAAAAAGTAAGATCTTTCTGGATGGTGCTCTGAAGGCTCTATTACCGAGGGCATTAAAGCCACACCAGCGCGCTATCATTCTTTCTGTCCAAACCGTCATCTACATAGTGGCGGAGTTCAATAGTTCAGGGGGCACCCGCGCCCCCGGGGGGTTAATGTGCTCCCAGTCCCAGTCTCCCATTATCGCAGGCGGTCTGGGTAGATCCGACACCTACATTCGGGCCATTAGCGTATACTCGAGTTATCAAACGAATATCGTTCGATTATCGCCAGAAAATCATCTGTGTCGTTAGCTAAAGTACCTTTCTTCCGTTCACTGATACCAGCCTCTTATCGTTTCAATTCACTTTCACGTAATACGTTCTCGAAGGGCACTAAATTTAGGCGCGACCCCGTGCCCCCGCGCGCCCCCCGCGGCGATCAATATGCTGCATGTTTGATGTAGCGTTGCGAGCACACCTCGGGGAATCCCGGGCGTTAAAATTAAGCCTGAATTCATTACAATCGCCGATCGGATCGAAACAAATCGCCTAGCATGTACAAATTAAGCGCACGCGTTTCCGCGCGGATAATCCCGCGTTATACATTTTAATTAAAATATATAAATTTTATCGGCTCACGGCATGTAAAATATCGCCCTGATCTCATGATACACGATTTTTCAGAGGCGGCCGCTTTCAATTACACTTGTTGATTTATACGGAAGTGATTTTTGCGCCCACCTCTGCCATATAAATTTCCTGCAAATATTTACACAGCACACACGCCGAAATTAACTAAAGAACATTCCCGGCGATAACGCCGGTATCCGCGCTTGATTGCCTTCAAGAGCCACTTCGGGCGATGAGATATCCCAATGTCAATATAATCCATTCTAGCATGACACCGGATTGTATTTGTAACCGCAGAAAATATAATGATCACAGTGCTGAAATGTATTTAGGTCAGGAGCGACAATGATTGTGGATGGGCCACTGTGTAAACTGTACTAACTGAAGTTAGATTCACGACACCATGAATGAAATTGGGAGTTAAAAATTGCCCATGCCTACAGCCGACAATATTAAATAGAAATCAAAAGGTAAATAATACACTTAATCTTAAATAAAAAATGTCGTCTAATACATCTAATATAAGAAATAGAAATATTTATTGTATTCAAACTCGTGAGTTTGAAACAACAACACTTGTTAAAGTTTCATCTAATACATCTAATATAAGAAATATAAATATTTATTGTATTCAAACTCGTGAGTTTGAATAATTGCAATAATTGCAAACAAAGTACTTTTAAGTCGAACAAATTTCGCTTTCATATAAAAATTGGCTAGATAAAGTTTGCGAATTACCCTGATGCTATCAACCTGTGGATTGGGCGGTTAAAAATTATATACACCGCCCAATCTCGCTGTAATATTGTACGTATTAAATTCGCGCCGGATAATTTCGCCTTACAAAACGTCCTAATAAACATTTTAATTGAAATTAATTCGCAACTCGTGCAGTGATCGCGCCCTGAAATGTTTGCCTTACATTCGCATTAAGCCGCCGCCCCCAGGGCAGCCCCCCACCTGCCCACGGCCTCCTTTGCACGCGGCGAGTGTGTTCATGTAATTAGCTATGGCCGCCGCTGCCGCTGGGATAATTTGAAAGCAAAGATGTACTTTAAACGAGTTGCAGGTCTTCTTTTTGGGGGCTGCTGGCAGGCGCGGATTCGGTGGAGGCGCCGGGCCCATTCACCTGTACGCCCCTGCATAAACTCCGGTAACTTGTTTACAAGTTAATCTGAGCGGAGTTACAAATTACTGCGGGCGAGTTTTCGAATTCATCACGCCGACTGTTGTGCGTGCGCTTAATGGCAACGGTTTGCGGCTGGGTCTTTCTTTTTGTTATTAATTTGAATAATGAAGTTTTCTTGTGTACAAGTGTGCGCTTATAAAATATGCAGTAATTATACCTGCGTTATTAACATATAGACTGTTTTAAATTGGTAGTTAGAAATATCTACTGGGTAAAAATACCCAGTGCTTAATGTATCAGCTTGCGACTAATGATAATTTCCTAGATTAAACTATATGATATGATAAATCCATGAGTTTCACATTATCATGTTAGTGTGTATATTTTTACTATGTATTACATATTCGATACATTAAGAGTGAACAATTATATATCATATTTTAGGGTTTAATGCTATGAAAATTGAAGCCATCTCTGGAAAGTTACACATTACACATGTTATACGAACAAGATGTGGAATACACGTATAAGTGTCAAGTTCTGGTGTTTCACTCGAAGCCCTGAGATCGCAGTGGCCCAACAGAAATTCGAAGCGAACATGCGAATCAGACTGGCAGGAATATCAAAGACGGGAGAATTAGAAGGGATATGCACGAGTTAAGGAACGACAGATTTCGACGCCGTGGAAAACCGCATCTGGCACGACACACTCCAGACAGTTGGAGTGAACACCGCTGCAGCTTCTCCAAGGGATCACCCCGCTAGACAAGCGTAACGAGCCAGTTTCGCGCTGCCGTGGATCCACCCCCAGACACCACACACTAAACTGGTAATGCCCTTTTTCGAGATAATGCTTTGCGTTGCTTCCCCGCTCCCCTTAACAGCCATCGCCGTATTTTGAGGAGATAACCCGAGACATAACCGTTGATGCTAATAAGGAACGACGAAATTTCAACGCGGCGGTAATTTTTTAAGGCGTGCGGCCCCCTCGGAGGCATTGATCTTCCGTGGGGCGCGTTTTGCATGCAAATTCCGGGGTTTTCCGGCCGACAAACGGTTTCCGGGTGGTCTAGTGTGTCGCCAGCCAGAGGAGACGTGATAAAAAGCCGAGATACGAGACGGGGAAATGCTTCCATGTCCGCCGTTATCGCGGGCTCTTCCGCCCCCGTGGCGATTATTATAATTAATGAAAATTAGGTCCTTTTTCTCTTGGGGACGCCGCCCTGCGCGTTATTATTAAGAAAGCGCAATTTATTGCGCAAACTTCGCCATGTTTACTGAACGGTAATTGGATTGCGCTTGAGGAGACCTGGGGCTATGGAAAAATTGGAGACTTGGTTGGACACAAGCTAAGCTTTTATACACTAAGGGACATCCACAATATACTTCTAAGCCCCTATAAGTATTGATGAAACACATATAATAATTGATTAACTTTAGGTGCTTTCACTTCGTGATTGATGGTTAATATTTAAATAAAAAACTCTTTCAACGTTGTTAATATCACATTTATTTAGAACTTGTAGTTAGCAAATGTCTTAATTAGTCTTGATAAAAACTATAGTCACTATTTCTAAACAATCTGATATTAACAAAATTGAAAGTGTTTTTTTATTTATATACAGTGTGTTTCACTTGAAATTGTAACACTTTTACATGTTTTACTAGTAATAACTGTTTAGTAACTTTTTATTTTTCGGTGGATTTAAAAAACATATTTTCAATATGTATAGCTTGCGTAGAAGCTTTGTTGAATGAGTAAACTACATTTTAGCCTTAGTTAATAACTAGCCTATTGTAATCAAAAACTACCGCAAAAATTTGAAAAAAAAACATATACGGGATTTTTCTTTTCAACAAAATTTATTAAGAAAAGTTGTCCGGAGTCACCTCAAAACCCCAAATTCCAAGTTTTGGGTGAAAACAAAATAAATTAAGTCTTACAATTTCCACTTTTTTTGTTTATACAGTGCGAGCAAAAATTGTTTATATCTGAGAGCTTGGACCTACCGCTCTACCGCTAAGCTGTATGGACTTTTATTTAGAATATTTTTTCCTCGCACGGTAGGCCTTTCTGCAGCCATAATCTATTAAAATCAACAATATTTTAGGAGTTTATAGTGTAATAAATTAGCAATGTTTCATGTGACACATGGTCGGCTTAATGTTACAAGGTTGTATGTGCAAATTTGTAAATTTGGGAATACGGATTGTAAATATGTTTGCTATATCAAAAAATGATAAATTTTGCACTGTCAATAGATATGTTTTTATCACAATTTCCTAATGATCCAATTTTAATCTTCCAACAAGTTGAAAGGTCCCGCTTAGAAAACATATAGCCCTGCAAAGCTATAGAACTAAAAATTAAAAAAATGTGACATGCAACCTTGTAACACCAAGCCGACGACATCTCATGGTGTTTAGGTATTGTTAATAAATCATGTCAATCTGCGAGACTAAAATTGAAATGAAACTTGAAGATATTTTTGGGTGTTTTTTTTCAGAAAATATAAAGGATGTTAGGACGCCATATCAAAATGATTAGCTGATATCAGATATAGAAAATTTACATAAATTGCAGAAAATGTATGTGGGTATAGTAGTCCCAGCACTTTTTGGTTTTTACAACTTAAGTGGATATTCCACTGTCCTGGTATTCCTGTAGTCCTGGATAACATTTCGCCACTTTTACGGTTCCCAAATAAAATACTATTCTACGGTTCCTGAGTGACAATAAACGCTACCATAAACAACATTATGATGATTATATGATGGGATATTGTAAGAAAGGAATAATACTCCAATAAAGCTGTCAAAAATTCAAAGCTGTAAAAACCAAAAAGCGCTGGGAGTAGTATACCTCAATGGCAAAAAATGTATGCATATTACACAAAATTTATGCAAATTGGAAACAAAATTTTGCACATAGTGGAAAATTTATTAAAAATATCATATTTTGCATGTATCAACGACAAGTTTATCAGAAGTTTCCAAAAAAAAATCCCAATTTCAAAAAAATCTGGAATACCTTCATTATTTCGAGAATAAATTCTATAAAGACAAATCCTCGGACTGATCCCTCGGATCCTCGAAATGTCGGTTTTTATTTAGTTGAATCGCCGAAATAATGAATGTATTTTAGACTTTTTTGACACCAGGTATGTTAACAAAATTTAACAACAACAACAAAAGTTGCAACGAAAAATCCTATAACTAAATACACTAGAAGTTTCCGAAACATTTCTAAATTTCCCAAAACATACTTAGAAACATACGTAAATCAGAAAAAAACTTTACAAAAGCAGAGAAAATTGCAGAAAATGTAATAAAATTTTTCATAAATTCAAAGAAAATGCAAGTTACACCAAGTACAAATAAGTTTTATGAAAATTAAATGAAAATTTGTAGAATGTGCCATCGAAAGAGTAAAAAAGTTCAGAATTTCATTCATAATATCAATATCAGTAATAAGGTATAGAAATTGCGAATGTTGCATTTCAGAAACTCAAATAAGTTGTTTTATTTATTTATTTATATATTTATTTAGATTCTTGTAAGTGATTCCATTATAGAAAATTACATCGTTTTCATCTGGGGCATAGAAATGTTACAATAAAATAAAATAGCAACATTTATATACGATATATAAAATATGTAGTATAAGATTATACATAATATACATTCACGACCTTTTTGCAACCGACTTGGCTGGGTTTTCTTCCTGTTATGTTGGAGAAACTGATTCGGTGATGCAACGGAAGTTAATAAACATTGCCAGATTTATATATTTTTTCACTTTCCTGCTGTTTCATTTTCATAATAATTTAAACTTTACAGCTGGTAACAATGTTATTTCAAAAATATAACCACAAATGGAAAACAAATTAACCTAAAAAAAATGACAAGTTTCATTGGGGAATTATTTCCGAAACACTCCTAACAAAATTACTAGATATTCATAGACTCCCCTGATGCAAGAACATGGTGACGGAGAGTACTGATTAATTATACCTAAGATGCACGAGCATACATGCATACATGAACACGTACATGCACACGTGCATACATGCATACATACACGCTTACAGTACAAAACAGTACGGTCAAAACGGTTTGCGGGTATATAATTTGTCAGTTAAAAACTCTGACAATGAATATTATATTAACAAGTAACTTTTTAGCTCATTTTAATAGTTATTTAAGCATTAAGAGAGGTAAGAATCTTTTACCAGTCGAGGTCGAGTTTGCGCCCGAGCGATAGCGAGGGCTAGCAATAAAGACCGAGACTGGTCAAAACTTACCACTCAAATTGCTTATAACTGTTTTTCCACTCCTGAAGTTGGTTTAATTGTTTACGTTTGATTAATTTATATTCGCAACATGAACAAAATGTCAGTACGGCTTTGGTTGCTAAGACTATTTTTCAAACAAAGTGTGAATGTCAGAAATTGCATTCGTTCAGTTGTAAAATGAATTCCAATGAAAATAAACAAGAAATGGCAATTGAAGAAGCTGCAGATGCTGCCTGTTCCTTCCTACTGCCGGAGAAGTCGAAGGGGTGTTATCAAAAGTGTTTTAAAGACTGGTGCCAGAGAAAGAACGCTATTGAAATTATTTTACTTACTTCCCTGAGGGAAGTAAGTGATTACTTACTTCCCGTTGCTCATAGTAACCAAAGCTTTATCGGTAAGTGGGACATACTTCCACTAAATCAATGTTATAACAGTGTACTTACCATGCAGGGAGTGGAAAAAAATTATTTACCTTAGATATGCATTTCATTGTAGCAGGAAGGATGTAAAAGATTTGTGCACTGGAGTATTTTACAGAATTTTCGTATAGAGTAGTGTCATGGGGTGTAGTTCTTATAACCTCTTTATTTCTTGTGTTGTAATTGTGTAGATCGCTGGTTTTTGATAATTTTGCACTATGTAGATGCAGGTTTTGTAAACGAGTAGAGTGAAAATCCAGCAGATTTGATTGAATTTACAGGAAACTCAATCATATTACTTATCAAAATAGTTATCTCAATATACAAATAAATATACAGGGTGTCCTAAATAGAGTAGGATTGCATAGGTATCTTTCTCAATCCTAAAGCTTGAGATCTGGTTAAATAGGCATAAAATGTTCAGTTTTCTATGCTTGTTTAGATCACGTTGAAATTGTTTCAAAATTCCGAACAGTTTAGAAGTTATTCTAAAAAACTGAAAAAAACGGAAAAAAGTTTGAAATGAAAGTTTCTTAATATGTAAATAAAAGACAATTTGTGTGAGTTTCACAAAATATTTAATGTTGTACTGCAACAATTGTTGAAAGTTTCTTATTTCGATTAAAACTGAAGAATTAAGTCAAAATAAAAGTCAAGAATATTTTATTTTGATGCGCCTAAATTGTGAAAAAAAACTCTATTTAGGCGTAACCAATAATGTGGAGCTTGTGAAAGTACCGTAGAAAATAAAAGAGAACACCTTTTCACAAAGACATTTATTTTAAACTACATGTACATGTCGGTCGCAATGCGACCATCTTCAGTAGCAAAACAGTATTTTGTGAAAAAGATGTTTCGTATTTTATTTTCTACGATACTTTCACAAGCTCCAGATTATCGGTTAGGCCTAAATAGAGTTTTTTCCCTCTTTTCAACGAAGTATAACTTACGTCAAAATAAAAAAAAAATATGAGAAATATTATTGCTCCAAGTTTACAACACGTAGTTGAAAATAGGTATGAAAGTAGGCATATACTAGTTGTAGGCATGAAAAAAAATTACGAATACGAATACTTGGTTGTATTACATTTTTTTTTGTTTTGTTACATTTGTTTTCAAAATAATTAAAAAAATTAAAATAAAAATTAGAACAATTAATATTTCCCATATTTTTTATTTTGACATAGCTTGTTATACATCGTTGAAAAGAGAAAAAAAACTCGATTAGACGTGTAAAAATTAAATATGACGGCCATTTAAAATAAGAAAGTTGCAATTAATATCTCGGAAACCGCCATCTTGAATTTTATTTTGACTTGATCCTTAATCAAAAAAGGTTTATGGAAGTTTAATGGATTCTTTTAGTGCCATCAAAATATCAAAGTAGTGCAAAGGTTCAGAATTTCAATCAAAATATCAAGGGATGTATAAGAAATTGCGAAAATTGCAGGCAATGTCATAAGCTAAAAAAAGCTTTATAGAGCCGAAGAATGTGATAAACGGAAAAACAGTTGATCAGATTATTTAAATATAAAATAAATATACTAAACATTCTTATTACGTATTAAAAAACTTTTAACAGTGACGTGAACGTTTTTTACTACATCACATTCGAACGTCGAAGAATCTATGTCATAAATGCATCTAACAATCGAATTTGATGCTGGAAAGTAACGTACACGTTACTATTACAGTTTTTTTGATACGAAATACACCTGACATGCATCTGACATTCGAATTTGATGCTGGAAAGTAACGTACACGTTACTATTACAGTATTTTGATACAAAATACACCTGATTGTCAGGTATGTGCATAGTCGACCCTAGTAGGAACTATAGTACTATTACAGTTTTTTGATACGAAATACACCTGATTGTCAGGTATGTGACAATGATAGTCGACCTGATAGTTGACCCTAGTAGGAACTAAAGCTTAGTAGATGCCAAAAACGGGTAGAAAGTTCATTACATCACTGAATGTAATTTCTGCAAGATAAATCTAAATCACATTCTGATTAGCATTAGTAGCTACTAAGCTTTAGAATAATTTATGTCATAATTCATCTGACATTCGAGTTTGATGCTGGAGAGTAACGTACACATTACTATTACAGTTTTCTTAATACGCAATGCACTTGATTGTCAGGTATCTGCATAATCGACCCTAGTAGCAACTAAAGCTTAGTAGACACTAAAAACGGTTAGAAAGTTCAGTACATCACTGAATGTCATTTCTGCAAGATAAATCTAAATCACATGCTGATTAGCATTAGTAACTACTAAGCTTTAGTTGCTCTAGCTTCAGTAGCTACTAGGATCGACTGTGCATATGCAGGGGCGGATTTACGTGCAAGAAAAATAAGCTTTTGCTTGAACCTGAAAAAATGTGTGAATGTATTTAAATCGGTAAGATAATAAGTTTAATGTCTAATTGAAAATATGTTTTGGGGGTAAACATGAGTATTTTATTGAAATTGCAGGGCCGGAGTACTTCGGGGTCCCTATAAGGACATATGTTTTTGCCCCCCACCCCTCTCTACAAAGTTGAAAATATATTTTCAAAAAGAAATTATACTTATCATAGAATATATTTCGTAAAATTTTTAGAAATTGTCAAAAACTGTTGTGTAGTTTTGTGTAAATTTCCAAAATATTCTATCAAGATATTAAGAAAGTTAAAATGTGAGGCAGGGATTATCGAGCATTCAGCAGCATACAACTGAAGGCGTAAAACTGGAACGTGCCGATAACAACGAACTAAATTACGAACTATAAAGAGACCAGTGAATCAGAACGAATCTTAGTGTGCATCGTGGCACACCGAAGATCCTTGCAGTTACAGGGAGTGCAACCGCCCGAGTGAAAGAAACTCTGCGAGTAGCACTTGTTTACGAGCGTTTATCCGCGTGCGTGGCCGAGTTTTCACACCCCAACGGGGATGACGTCGTCCACGATTATTATCACCCGGAGTGGTGCAATAGTGGATGAGGGTGCGACGCGAATGTTCCGCATAACTAGCGTCGCGACGCAAACACTCGTCGGCGGAGGGCCCCGGGACGAGTGCACTCGACGATTGCGGCGGGTCGGGGGCGGCTTTAAGCTTACCTCATCTTTTCCTTTCATCACGCACATCTTGACGTCCGGATCGTTCGAGAACCACGTCAGCCGCTGCTGCTCCACCAGGTTCGACAGGCTCAGATTGTAGACGAGGTTCCTGCAAAGAAAAGCGGGGCATTAGCATTTTTCCGGCGATAAAGTGAGCCAGGGGGTGGCAAGGGGGTGGGCCCGGCCCCGGGTCAATTCCTTATCAGGGATACACACAACGGGGGAATTGATGGGGAGTAGGTGGACAGGGTTTATGGGGCGCACATGCGCTCACGACGCAATCCCACCCGAATGCGACACGTATTGCAGTGAATACAATTTGCTGAGTGCATTCGATTGACATGTTTATGCCGATTATCGCGTCCTTCCATCGCGAGGGGCTTGGGCTTTACGTAATGTGGCTCGACCCGCACTGAAATTCCAATTCATTAGAACGGACGGATTTTTTTCACCATGCGGCTTGGGTCGATCGCCGGCCGACTTCTGCAGCGAAAAGGCAATCTAATGAATGCGACGGCACGATTTTACATAACTACTCTGAATACATTAAAGGCACTGCAATGGAAAAAATTACCAAGCCACTGTTAGCATGCACGTTACTGGCCCTCCCTGCAATTTAATTAACCTCTGCCATTGCAGAGCTTAAATATTGGAATTAATGAAGTGAAACGATTAACATTTTTTAATATAAATGCAATACGTTAAAGCAATTTCTATGCAAAAAAAAAAATCACCAGCAAAACTATTACTTCTTATACACTTTTACGAATTAACAGATAACACTATTCCCTATCTAAATATCTAAATATACAAACATATACAGATAGCTTCTTATACACTTTTACAAAATAAAAGATAACACTATTCGTGAAAAAAAAATGAGGTTGGTAGTCTTCAATGCATTTTTTTTATGTAATACATTTTATATCATATGTCCCATGTCAATCAGTGGCAACAAACTTTTCGAATAATGATGTTTAATTGTGTTTTTGCTTTGTGCGCACTTCACGTGAGAGTGCCTCAGGCGCGGTCATGCTTTATGAAGATTTGGGCAATTACCGCTTCGTGATTTTTAATTGACGCGTGCAAGTCGGTCGATCCTTGTAAATTTATCATCTTGTTAGCAATTTATGTGGATAATTAATAACGAGGCACGGAATTTTTGAAATATAATAAATACATATAAAATAATAAATACAAAAATTACGCGGAAAGTCCAGTTAGGTCGATACCCGAATAAAGATCGATCTACTACTGCTACTAATAAAATATATATTACAAAAGCTAATATATGAACTACATATTGTCAGATAATATCACCGTTAGATAAATATTGCTTACTTCACGAATTTTACACCAATTATAGACACAGTCGTAAAACTAAAACGCAAACCGATCTTGACTTCAACGGCACTATCCATGGCCCCCACATTCTATACCAGGCCCCCAGGCCGGGAAATCTGATAGGCCCCCTTTATTTATTTGTAAGGGTAGCTTGACACCCCATAGTATTATCAAATATTATCTTAAAGTATATTTTCTAGCCGTTTCGGCGCAATATTTTCAATGATCTCACTAAAATCAACATACTTGTCTAAATCATTTTGGAAATGCTAGTTGTGCTTCTTTGCCTTGTTTTCAATGAATTCGCCCATCTGCTGAACCATATATCAGCTAAAGAAACAGTACCTACTGTACAAAACAATTTAAAGGTGAGAGGTCCTGATAAATATACCTTAAAGTTTTTTGTCGTATAATTGCATTCAGCAGTCTAACCAAACTTATTTCAACTGTCTTGAAAATACTTTAAAATACTTGGATTTCCACTTGCGACTTGTTCTTCATATGCAACAAGTTCACATCTAACATTACCTTCTTCTTCGATTGATTTTTGAGCTCGTCAATCCATTTGACACTAATTTACTGTTTGGACTTCAATGCTATAATTATTACCATCACTATCTCTACTGCGATTAGTAGCGGTACTTATGGTATTTTCATTTTTAGATCCGAAAAAAATAGTTTTGGATTGATGACCTCGCGATGCTTTCGATTATTTCTCAGATTTAAGTTAGTCCTCTGAGAGTTGGACGTTTTAAATTTGAATTGTACATGGTACCTGATTTAATTTATTACTTGAATGAAAGAAAAAATACTAATTATTTATTTACGCTATCGCTATAACGAAAAAAATCCGTTTCTTTATATCATAATGAACTCACTTCATATTCTTGAAAGTTATTGTGGTTTGGTTCAGCAGGAGAGGTATGTCGTTATGTCCCTTATATCTACAGTAATTGAATTAAGGAGAGCTGTGTCCTTGTGTTCTTTGTTTCTACAGTAATTGAATTAAGGAACGGTATGTCCTTTGCATCTGCAGTGATTATATAAGGGAGAGTGTGTCCTTTATATCTACAATAATTAAATTATGAAGAGGGGGGTCCTTGTGCCCTTTTATCTGCAGTAATTGAATAAAGGAAAGGTGTGTTCTTGTGTCCTTTAGATCTACAATAATTATAAAGGAGAGGTATGTCCTTATGTCCTTTATATCTACAGTAATTGAATTCATGAAAGGTATGTCCTAGTGATTGTATAAAGGAGAGGTATATGCTTGTGTTCTTTATAAACACAGTAAGCACATAAAGGAAAGGTATGTCCTTATGTCCTTTTATATCTACAATGATTGTGTAAAGGAGAGGTATGTCCTTGTGTCCTTTATATCTACAGTAATTGAATTAAGGAGAGGTATGTCCTTGTGTCCTTTATATCTACAGTAATTGAATTATGGAGAGGTATGTCCTTGTGTTCTTTATAACTACAGTAATTGCATTAAGGAGAGGTGTGTCCTTGTGTCCTTTACAATTACGGTACTCATGTGAAGGAGAAGAGTATTTACATGATGGTGAGAATTGAAGTACTCATGAGAAGGAAACACAAGTGTTCATGCACATGAAGGTGGACTGGATAATTCATGTATAGGTTGGGTGTCAGTGTACAGGGTGGCCCAATTTGGATGTTTCTATAGGGGATTTCGGTAACTAGAATAGATAGAGAAAATCGGATGGCGTATCCTCGATCTCTTTTTACAAGACCAACTCAATGGTGAAAACAAAAATTGGCTATCGTCTTTTGTTTTCAAGTTATGGCCAAAAACTCATTAATTTCCATTTTCGATTTTTATCAATATTTCATTTATTTGTCATTTTATTAAGATACGAGTTGCATGTTCTTGAGACACTTTTCTACGGTGAATTAAATGAGTTTTACAGAATTTTGATATCTTCGTTAATAACCAAGATACAATACAAAGTTGTGTTTTTTTAAATAGAAGTCGTAGTTGGCTTTGGTCTTAATAAATAGGTTATTTATTTCTCTTTTCGATGTTGTATCACATGTGGATGTTATAACTGCATTTTTGTTGAAATCAATTAAAATTCTTTCAAAATGTCATATGTTCTCTTATTGGACGTAGTAGGCTTGTTTTGCTTAAATTGTTTGATTGTCAAGCTAACACATTAGACGTGATCTTTATATTTTGAAGTGTTTAACAATGTCGTATGAAAATTATGAAATATTTGATATGTTAGATGCTTTATTCAAAGCAATAACAAATCACTAATTGACATAGAAACATGTTTTAATCGCTATCCGGAAATAAAACAACCGGATAAATCAATATTTCAAAGACTAAAAGAAAATCTTATCAACCACGGACCTTTCAAGTATCCAAAATCAAGGTCTTACAATATAGTAAACGCCGAAGAAACTGCTACTAATGTAATTTTAGATGTAATAGTGAATCCAGCAATTTCCAGCCGGCATATTGAGGATCAATCCGGAATTTCGAACAATCGAGCACTTAGCACTCGAGCAATAAAATTTAGACCATACATTATTCGAAAAAGACACCATTTGAACGACCAAGATATAGAACGATAAATTATATAAAATAAGAAATGATAATGTTAATAATTTATGACAACATTTTATAGATAGTATAAATTCAATTTCAAATGTTCACATTCATATTGCTTACAGAAGTGTTATTAAAAGATACAACATATGCATTTTAAATAATGGATATCAATTGGAATATTTATTGTAATTTAAATATTGTGTATATGTTTTTCAATGCTTCATTGAAGGTTTTTTTTCAATCTTGGAAAAATCAATTTATTTTGTTGTCTGCCTTTTAGATGATAGAGCCGGTAATATTCCCGAGGCAATGATAATTGTTATTGATTTAATAAACCTTTCTAACATATATAATATTGTATTCACATGGTATTTTGTAATTTACAGATGGCAAATTTGTGCATTTTCAATAAATAATTTTACTCCAAACAATACAAGCCTACTACCAGACGCCCAATAAGAGAATATATGACGTGTTGACACAATTTTAATAGATTTTAACAAAAATGAAATTATAACATTCACATGTGATATATCATTGAAAAGAGAAATAAATCACAGTATTTGCATAAATTAAGGGACGACGCGATGAACGATGAATGCCTAGGTATCCGGTTAGGAAGAGAACAGCCGGCGGGGGAAGGGGAGATGCTCCCCCGGTAAGTCCTTCCAATTGTAGTTAATCAATTCTACATTATTAAAAGAATACTCTGTATATGTGGGGATATCATTTGGAGCCAGTGTCATCTTCAGATCGAGTGCAATATATAGCCTCAGGATCCTGACCAATGAAAATACAGAATATTATGTAAGTGATTACTATTATTACTAGGTAAAACGGCGAAAATTTATAAATTAAATTTGGCAAGTTAAGGTTACGATTGGAGAAAGAACTACCTTGACATAAGCAACTACAACATAGATTAAAAACAATTAAAAAAATTGGTAGTACTTGCTCAATGGATTAAAAATGATTGAATTCAGAATTTTCAAATTTAAATAAGAACGAATTTGAAAATTGGTGCAAAATGGCTCATTGAACAGATAATAAGAAGAACAATTAACAATTTTTGCGAACGCGAACGACAGGTTCAAAATAAATGAATGAGTTGGGGCTATTTTCAATGCAAGAATCATTAAATGAACAAGCAGTTTAAAAAAGCGAAATTTAAAATATCAATTTGTTATTTTGTATTTACATAAGTGCTGAGTACCGCGAAGTGATAATCGCTGCATAACCCCTTTTACAGATATACAAAGTGATTCAAAAGGTATGGTCCAAACTTAAGGGTGTGATGTGGGATGCTATATGAAGTAAAAAATGATAATAAATCCATGTCTTACTTGCAACCCTTATCTAGTTACAGAGGATTTCCTTGTTTTTATCATGTTCCGCTTAATCAAGTCATAATAAAAAATAATTCAAACAAATGCTAATTTGTTATGACGGAATTGGCATTTTAATATCACCAATTGCACGTAAATGTTTGGACTCCACCGTTTGAGGACTCCGATACCATAACCAAATACTTCTCCAATTGATACTTGTTTATAAAATGTATAGGAATTGTATTGTATTTTTCTCTCTATGTTAGTATCAAACTTGATTGATGTATTGTAACTTTATGTTGATTGTGTCCACATTTTGTGTGTTCTAATTTGTATGACATGTGTAAACTTTATGTAATAGCACGTAAATATTTTTTAACAACTTTCTAAATGGCTATAAAATTCAAAGCTTCTACTGTGAAAATCCGTCAATTTTTCAATAGATACTGCCTGTATCTGTTAAATTTTGTCAATTTTTGATATCTCAGATTTAAAATGTAAAAATCTATCAGATTTTTAAGTGCAATAGTTCACATACGTCAAATTCTGTCAAATCTGTCAAATTTTAAATTGCAACTGTCAAGATATATTAAGACGCCCCCACCCTGTTTGTGCGAGGGTGTCCAGGGTATACAGGTACCTGAAAAATATTTTTGTAAACAGAATTCGCCTGAGCGTTGAATAGTAAAGAACGACGAAACTACAATAAGTGTTTGCTTTACCACGCAATTTAAGTGAGGATAATATCCACACATCAACAAATTTCCAAAATATGCCAAGTTCTTAGCTTCAGCTGTGAAAACCTGTCAGTTTTTTAATAAATACTGCCAAAATTTGTCTATTTTTGATGTCCCAGTACAAAAATGTAAAAAGCTATCAGATCGCAGGTTGAAAACAACAATGATACACAAAAATTACCATTTTTCAGTAGAATTTCTAAAGTTTTGCTGATTTTTTTTTTGTCATAAAAAGATTACCATTAATATACCTACTGCTTATAGCAATTCTTGTGCTATTAATAATATTTTTTATGATTGTTTTAATTTATTTGTTAACAATAAGGTTAAAAATAAAATTATATAAAAAAAACTGTCTTTTAAAAATAACTTTTGTATAGTGTCACTGTCAAATATTTTTTTATATTCTGTTAATACATTCGGTTTTTCTGTTGTGTGATATCTAGTTTAATATCTAGTACTTTACAGAATAATCAGCCGAGCCGGGCCCCTCTGATCCCGGGCCTCCAGGATAGGGCAATGTCAGCCCCCCTTGTGGGAGCCACGCCACTATCGCATCCCTAGTTTTACCTTACCAGGTCTCGTGAATACATCTTCACCTCTTGAGATACCTCATGAGATATTATGATGAAAGTAGATTTACTAACAACCACACTCGCCAATTCTGCACTGATTTACAAAACAAAGACAGCGTAGATAGCAAATTTATGGTAGACAGAAAACAATGCCAATCAAACAACTGAATTTTTGGTTTTCTTTTAATTCTGGTAAGGGCATTATTACACAAGTAAAACGTTGAAACACCGCGGTCATTATTACCCTACTAACACCCTTGCTATCTTTTTAATTATTATGCGGCTGTGATCGGAGTGCAAAAATGATCGGGCAATGAGACAAATCCTCTTTTTTGGCCATGTGGAGATCGCTGGAAGTCGTGGGAGTAAAACTACGGAAGTAAGACGAAAATGAGTCTTCGACATTTGATGTTGCAGTTCTAGGCGCCACCACCTTCGCTACGTTCACGGCAACAATAATAATGATTAAAGTTGTCTTCGCGGCTTTATCGCCGCGTCATCCGTGCCGGTCCTAATTGGCAATCAGCTTCCCGGGATGGAGACGACGTCGACGCTCGCCATTCGGATCCCATCTATTGATTCTGTTTCCCGGTGCGTCTATATAAATACCCTCAGGACGGCGTCCCATTGTGCCCGGCAGCTCGCGACCGCGGCGTCGATATTTCCGGTCAATTCAACTTCCGGGACTTAATAATCGGGATGCCCGGGACGGGACAGTAAAACCAACGAGTCCCCCCAGTCCTCACATAACGAATCGAAACGTTACATTCGGCGCGGCCATAAATGTTACTTCGCCTCCATGATGATTATTTGTAACTTCGGGCAGTAAATCCAGATATATTACCGACGGTCTTATAACTTACAATCCAACATAATTGCACGGTTAGCTTTATTTGCTCAGCACTAAATAACGGAACTGCAGCTACATTCGGATTCACTCGCTGAGGCCGAAATAAATTTCAACAACAACAACAACAACAATCTTCTCGCCATTAATTAACGTTATTAACGACTTTATATGTAGCAAAGTGCGGGCACAGCGACTACATTATAATTACAAATTTGTCTGGGCGCTCCAACCGACTCTTTGTCTTTAATTAACCACGCTTTATTATTTGATAACGTCACCATACAGCGCACTTCACAGCCTCGCGCATTTGCATGTGCAGTGAGAATACGGTGATCATCAAGTGCGCCGAGAGTAATTTGCCGCATTACAGGCCATTTCAATGGGTTATTTTCGGGTTATTAATGGACACTTGCCATGCACGCTTGCATTCACGTATTCATCAAACCCTAGTTCACGTGTGGGTGTGCTCAACATTAGCGTCAAATCCAAGCTTCGACGTGGCATATCGATCATCGCCATAATTTATTACTCGCCGGCTTAATTATTTAACGCTGTGATAATATTGAACAGCCGAAATTACGGCACGAATATTGGATTACGATACGTAACAATTCACGTCGCGCCCTCAATGGAAACGTCAAGGTGTAAAATATGTATTTCCGATGTCGCGCCTTGCGCACGTTCCTCGGCAAACATCCCTGAAATATGTAAAGGTGTTGGTTTAGTTGATTCGTTTTCTGAAGCCGTGCTTCGTGTACTTCAATTTCACTCGGCGGTGAAAGCTTAATACAGCGGAAATCCAAAAATATATTCCACCGTTCGGATTATAACCGAGGTTGCAAAGGGAAATACTTAATTGCATCGCCAAGGAGAAAGAATAAAATGCACAAAAAATAACGATTCACATACCATTTATTATTAGTCATTTAACAGACTCATGTTTTTTACTTCAAAATTTTTGCAACCGTAAATTGAATATCATAGAACAGGGGTCCCCAAACTTTTTATCAGATGAGCCACATACAGAGCGATTCAAAGTTATTGTCCATGCGAATTAAACCTATTTATAGTTGTGCAAAAATGATAAAATTATAGAATTAGATATTTATCTACCCATTGGTGGTTTAAAATGTTCAATATCATTTTAAACACGGCTATAAATTTAAAAAAAAATCAATTTTTTAAGTAAATTAAGTAAAAAGTTTAATTATAATTTTTTTATATTAAATAGCCCAAATGATCCTTTTAATTCATACGACCAAATTATGAAATTGGCGTTTAAAAAAAATTATTGGATTGTAAGTAAATCGCACATTTAATTTATTCTTCTATGATTTATGGTTCCCATGTAGTAGAAAAGTCAAGTAGTTCACATGAAGTAGTTATGATAACAATGGTCCTTACAAATGCAGAGAGTTATAATTTATGACTTAATCCATCGCCACTTTGCAAACCAGTGCTTTCCAGTGCCGAAATAAAGATTTTAATACAGCGGCAGGCCAGGCTCGTAAAAATAGTGGCAATAATTGTCCTTTTGTGGAAAATAATTTACACTTCAATGACTTTAATAAATCATTTTATAGATTCCTTGCAAAATACTAAAATGCATTTATTGCAGAAACTGAAGCATAATAGTTAATTTTAATTGCGCTACCAAATGTATTAATATATAACAATATTATCCGAGAAAAAATCGATACACAAAAATTCACAAGTACTGAGAAAACGCGCAAATACCGCTAAGTGGTTATAAACATTCGAAAAATTAATCTGAGTGGAAAATATTAAGATTAAATAACATACAATTTTAGATATAAAGTACGACTAATTCATCTCTTTGGGAAGTCGTCATTTTTGCCCTGGAAAATAAACGAATCGCTCGGTATATCTACAACTAGGATCCTAAAACTACAATGGATAATAAAATTTAATCAAATCTAAGAAATATTGTGCAAATTGCCGAATAATTATACGGAAAATTGATTGAAAATATTAAATTTTCCAAGTAGAAAGTCCACAAGTGAACCGGAAGTTTGCCAATTTCCTGAAAATGAAATTAAGTAATTTTCCATTATAGAGCCTTCTTTATTTTCGATCCCTAATGAGGTATTTCCTTTTTTATATTTCCCTCCACCTTTCTGTTATAACATAAAAAAATGGAATGTATATGACCGAGATGAAGATCACCAAAACGATGGACAGACAAGTCAAATCAAGTACAAATAACGCCCAGGCAATAAGGGAGTTCAGAAACAGGGGAAGATAGAAGGTCATCGTAAGAAGAGCAACAAACACAGATTGAACCATGATCATGACTCCTCTGGAAAGAGGAAAACCGAAGAAAATTGTTATAATATAGCTTAAACACTTAATGTAAGTGTAATTTAAGAAAATCGGAGAAAAGTTATGCAAATTTTAGAAAAATCAATAAAACCATCAGAAGTTAACCGCTACATATAGAAATTCTCTCTGGAAAGAGGAAAACTTGAACTGGCTGTAGGCTCGTACTTTATGCCAGGGTTTGGGGCTCGTAGCCAAGCCCAATGGCGTCACTCCAAGATACCACAAGAAAAAAAAGAGGAACACCGAATAAAAAGGTTATAATATAGCTACTACTTAATGAAAGTATAATTTAAGAAAATCGGAGAAAATTTTGCAAATTGCAGAAAAATTAATAAAAGTATCAGAAGTTAACCGCTACATGAAAACTTTAGTAAATAGAAGAGAATTCCACAAAATTCAATTATTATTTCAAAATATACAAATTATGCCAAATTTTGTAAATATTTCAGAAATTACCATAAAGTTATATGGAAATTTCTAGAAGATGTCATTAAAACTCCACAATTTCATTTAAAATTTCAAGAGTTTCATAATTGCGAACATTGTAGTAAAAAGCAAAAAGGAAAGTATTACAAAGCCGAAGAAAGTAAGAACAGAAAATATAAACAGTTATATTAACGTTATATTAACTTATTATTCTCGAAAATGTAATAGATTTATAATAACAATAAACAATAATAAACTTGATTTGGTATGTAGCCATTACAATGATGGATATACACGTCATACACATTAATATAAATGTTGAAATTAGTACAATAAAATATTAAAATTTAATAATACACAATTTTAGATATAAAGTACGATTAATTTATCTCTTTGGGAAGTCGTCATTTTCGCCTTGGAAAATAAACAAATCGCTCGGTATATCTACAACTAGAATCCTAAAACAATAATGGATGATAAAATTTAATCAAATCTAAAAAATATTATGCAAATTGCCGAATAATTATGCGGAAAATTTATTGAAAATATTTTTTTGGCAATTTCCTGAAAATTTAATTAAGTAATTTTCCATTATAGAGCCCTCTTTATTTTCGACCCCTAATGAGGTATTTCCACCTTTCTGTTATAACATTAAAAAAATGGAATGTAAAAGACCGAGATGAAGATCACTAAAACGATGGACAGACAAGTCAAATCAAGTACAAATAACACGCAGGCAATAAGGGAGTCCAGAAACAGGGGAAGATAGAGGGTCATCGTAAGAAGAGCAACAAACACAGATTGAACCACGATCATGGCTCCTCTGAAAAGAGGAAAGTCGAAGAAATGGTTATAATATAGCTAAAACATAAAACATAAACATTAATGTAAGAATAATTTAAGAAAATCGGAGAAAATTTATGCAAATTTCAGAAAATTCAATAAAACCATCAGAAGTTAACCACTACATATAAAGATTCTCTCTGGAAAGAGGAAAACCGAATATAAAGGTTATAATATGGCTAAAATACTTAATGAAAGTGTAATTTAAGAAAATCGGAGAAAATTTTGCAAATTGCAGAAAAAAATAATTAAACTATCAGAAGTTAACCGCTACATATAAAAATTCTAAGAACACACATCTGGAAAAACTTTAGTAAATATCCAAAGGGAAGAGAATTCCACAAAATTCAATTAATATTTCAAAATATACAAATTATGCCAAATTTTGTAAATATTTCTGAAATTGCCATAAAGTAATATGGAAATTTCTAGAAGGTGTCATTAAAAGTCTACAATTTCATTTAAAATTTCAAGAGTTTCATAAATTGCGAACATTGTAGTAAAAACAAAAAGGAAAGTATTACAAAACCGAAGAAAGTAAGAACAGAAAATGTTAACAAGTATATTAACTTTCATTTGGAATATTTTTTCGTACATTGTTTATTTTTCAAGATATTTCGACGTCTTCATTTAAATGGATAACCAAATGTAAGTTTGGACATGGTACAGGAAAACATACATTGAAATCTCAGGTATGTTGACTAACGCGGCAGCATGAAGCAGAGGTGCAGTAATAGTCAGTAATAATAATCAAACAATGCTTAAACAAAAATAATAAGTACATAATATAAATAATTTAGTTGTACGAACGAATCTCTATGCAACCCAGAGATCTGTGTTTTTGTTAGCTAGCGAACGTACCGTTATAATAATAATAATAGTAATAATTCCTACTACTCCTCCACCTCTGGCGTAATTGGTTACTGTCATTATTTGGCAGAGAATTCTGACCCAATTACATTTTATTTTACCACAGGCCCCTGAACTATTATCATGTTACCATGGAAACGTCACTACTGCATTCGTGCACTGTAGTAGGCAGTATTGCCATAATGAAAAAATCAAATGTTCGATGTAAAGATATAGAAATGTACCAGATCGGTTCAAAAAGTACCAAATGAGCCAATTATTGCATTCCTTATTCTTTTAGAGTTTTCATTTTTAAGGCCAGCAGATGAAGATTGTCTGTAGTCATCAAAGCAAATAAAACTATTTTTTTTCAAAACCGAGTTGAAATAATAAATATTATATATTTAATAACATGAAATAAACAATTAACAGTAACAATTGACTATAGAATTTTTTAACGATTGATATGATACATAGATATTGCATAAAGAACATAAACCTAATTTAATTAAAAACTGAGATCGGAAACGAGCGTGGGCCTATTTAGGACACACATAAAATCCTACCTTACAAATGGAGGTTTCTATACGGTACAGGAGTTTCTGACTAATGACTGTAATGCTTGACCATTGCATGCTTTTGAAATTGTGTATGTAATGTGTTGTTTGTATTATTTTATGTACCTGTGTATTGTCACTTACATTTTACATTTTACATTTTACATTTTTCTTCTATGTTACAATATTTAGACTTTTTAGAATGTTTTGTTAATTATGACGACCCACATCCATGTCCGATTGCAATCATGCATCTAATGTTATAATGGCCTATGTGATTATTGTATAAATAAATAAATAAATAATCGTAGTCAACTAATAGCACATCAAAATCATCGAGTGCAACATCATTGTCGTCACTATGATAACTGTTATTATCGCAACTTGAATTTTCCTACTGCCATTAGGAACAAAATAAATAATTTGAAAAACATTGCGAAAGTTTTGAAATTATTGTACTGAACGAAACAATAATGTATCAGATTTTCCGATTATTTCATTCAATGTAAAATACACGTTTTGGTTACATTTTGTAAAGAAAATAATTATTGCCTCAAAAAAAACACTCCTGATGAAAAATTTGCCAACATCCTTACCGAATGGGTATACAATAAGCGAAAACCTGATGGAAGTGAATATAAGGTGATGATTTTTTAAACGATTTAGAATAATACGGCCAAATTACTCCAAGAAAAATATTATACAACCGACGATTTAATCCATTTAAAGATAACATTCCAAGCTGCTAGAAATGCGAAAAATGCGAAGGGAAGACAATTACATGTAATGTCGGATAAGAGAAAAATATCTAGTGCACCTTTGCACATCTGAATAATTAAGGAATATTGTTCAAAGTGGGCATGAAAATACTCCAAATGGACTACACAGGAAACTATACCATATTATAGCTGTACAACTAGCTTGGAGGGGGGCGAAAGCTTGCAGTTGTTCAAGTCGATACCTAAAAGACGAAATTAGTAATAATGGAGTACCATCCGAAAGACTCGAATATAATCGTATATTTACAAAAACTGGACAGGGAGGTTCCAAAAACACATCAGAAACTAAATGGCTTGCACGAAACAAAGAATAACCATAAAATTACACAGTTCGATTATTTAAAAATCTAGTATCCAAAAGGGGAGAAAACATTCAAACCGATCAACAATTTTTAACCACAAACAACAGTTGGAATAAGGAACCAAGTAGTTCTTAGTTAAAAACATGCCAGTTGGCATTAATGAAATTAGCAAATGGACTAAATCTGCCGCACAAAATATTGGTTTAGATACAAAGATCGTCATAATTTTAAACCATTCCAACAGATCAACGGCAGTAAGTCAGCTGGCAAGTTCTGGAATTCTGGAACAGCAAATCGTTCAGTAACTGGTTATAATAGTTCAACGTTCATAAAACCATATTTATAACTGAACAAGGAGCATCATTCTGAAATTATATCTAATTTATGAAATGAATATGTGAAATGATGGCAACTTCTAGCAATACCAACAAAAACAAATTAGATTTGGATAATGTTAAAATTAACAATTGACGAACTGTATATTTAATGTCAATATTCATAATAAATAATAATTTATTCATTATAAATAAAACACATTACTTTGTTAGTATCAAATAAAATTATTTATTGATTTCTATGTGATACTAACAAAGTAATGTGTTTTATTTATAATTAATAAAATGTGTTCACGAAGTACACGGCACCACCATTCAAAATAATAATGTTTATTTCATGAAATAATCTTATAAAATACAACTCGTGTCATTAATGATTATCAAAAATTCCTTCTCTTTTTCAAAACAAATTATGTTGCTTTAGGAAACCAACGTTGAAAATCGACGAAATTTGTATTTCGATAATCATTACTACACTTGTATTATTCCCGAAGATGTAATAGATTTATATCAAACGTACTAACGTATTAAATTAGATCAAAATGTACTAGATCTAGTACAAATGTATTAACAGTACTTTAACCAATTTAACCTTTTCTCTGAGACCAGATATTCAGGTGTATTCCATAACAAAAAACGTTAGCAGTGTACCTAACGTGTACGTTACTTGACAGCATCACATTCGAATGTCAGGTGCAGTTATGACATAAACGCATGTCTCATTCGCATGTGATGCTGTCAGGTAACGCACACGTTACTGATAACATTTTTTGATACGCGATACACCTGATTGGCACTATATCCTGAAGTAGTGCTACAGTAAAGTGGATTCCGAACTACTCGAAATTAGCAGGGAAGGTGCGGTCATGTTGGTGATGCGGTTTAGAGAGTCGCGATGATGAAATAGTTTTAGTTTTGTGGGGTTTCAACTGAAGAACGTAAGATGTTATACCTAGATCTGACTGATAGCGTTTTTGTTTCTTCTGTAATTAGTACAATATTTTTAGACGGCATATAAGGAAGTGTTAATATTCTTCCTGATTTCATTCACCATTCAATGAAAATGTATAAAATACCCGGGCGAGAATAAGTGATGGCTTTTTTGTTATCCCGCAATCACAAATTTGTCCAAATCCCCCGCAAATCCAGACGAATGACGTCTCCCCCGACGTCGACGAGCGGCGGCCATCCCCGTTTTATTGGCACAATTTAGAATTCCCCTCACGACGGTCCCGGTCGAAACAGCCGCCCCCCGAACGGGGGGCTCCCGGATCGGATTTTAACAAACGCCGCCGTGGAGTCCATCGACGGCGATAAGGGCGGTTTCAATTTCGCCACCCGATATAGCCCCGGATTTGAATACATCAAAGGTGGCGGCTGCGCGCCTCGCGAGGGCGCCCCGACGCCCCCGGATCCGGCACACGATAATGCGCATAAATAATAACGGGGCCCCGTCGACTTCTCGCGCCATAAAACCCGGCGAATAACAAATTTATTGTCTGTTTTCCATATAAAACGGTGACGCCCGAGCTCGGAGATGGAGAAACAACGTTTATGGGGCAAAAACCGGGCGAGTGCACGTAAGATTGTGTACCGAATCGATTCCGGTCGCGCTCGGAATTGGGTCCGAACCGGATATTCCACGTCTGAATGAGCCGTGGGGAGAGAGGGCCAGCGCTTTTATTGCCGGCCGAATTATCTCGCTTAATTTTACAAGTATCTTGATTCTCATGGCTACAGACCCACAACAATCAAATTAGCTACAATCACAATCCTGCAAATAATAGCTAAATGTTAATAAAGTCCCTATTCTGCACATGTCCTACATTCGTAATATCATTTTAATTTAGATTTATAAGATTTTTATAATCTCATCAACAAAATAACTGCGAGACGACTTAGGGTGTGGGTGTGGTTGTTTCAAGATCTCTATATTCGTTGCTTGTATAAAGACACATTTCAAACTCTCAAGTAGGAATTGTGACGAACTTTATCAATACAGGGCAGCGGTCTTCAAACGGTGTACCGCGCAGAGACCGCGAACCGCGAAGAGATACTAAGGCTCAGTTTTACATTTGTAGATTATCTTTGTTCGTGGTACATTTGCCACGAACAAAGATAATCCAAGATTGCAACACTGGACTTTATAGGCGATTTACATTAAGGCGGCAGCGCCACGGTGGCGCATTTACCTACTAGTGTTGACCCTTGTAGTCAACTGTGTTCCTATGTGTCTGTTGTGCTACAGTGCGATTTGTATCAAATTCGTCGACTTCTGCCAGCTGCCAAATTTGATGCCTGAATAGTCGATTCACAATACTAAATGTCAAAATGTAACTCAATAAACTTATCTACGATCGCTCAAAAAGTGATCACTGAGACACTGAAAATGGTGTAGAAAGTGATCACTTTTCACACTGAAAGTCGTGAAAAAGTAAACTTTTAAAGATCTATTGCAGAAAAATATTTTGACAGCTCTAATTTACTTTAACGCACTTTATCTCTTTTTTTTTCAAATGTTACATATTGAAAATGTCATGTTGTTGAAAACATAATAAAAAGTACTATCAAAATCAATATTAAAAAATATAGGTTGCCGTTTAAAAAAAATGGCACTGACGTCATAACTTCAAAACGGAGAGAAATGGAAAAATGAATATGGTCTCAAAATATTTGTTTGAAAACAAAATCATTTTGACCTGTTGAACCATTTTTCGAAAATGTATACAGGGGAAAAACTAAAGCCAGATCTTAATACTTTATGCACTCTCCGCCAATTTTGGTGTCGCCCGTCATTCTCACTGTCAGTTGTCAAAATGTGACCGGAGGATTTGCAATAAATTTCTGATACTTATATGTCAGTTGTACCTGTTAATTTATCACTGAGAACTGTCAAGTTATGACTGAAAACTCTATACTTTGACAATTTCAATTTCAGAAAAAGTAAAGTTAATTTCAGACATTGTAAAATCAATTTACGAAAAAGTCAAATAAACTTATCTTATGTTTAAAAGGCATATCATAAATAAGTTACCTAGCATTTACTACTTAGTTAAGAATACTCAGTTGGCTATATTATACCTTCCGTTACATATACTTTGGCGATTTCCATTATCATTTTCCAATCATTTTCCAAAAGTTCATGGTCACATTGTGATGTTCCATTATTGAAATGCAAAACAGTTAATTCAGTTATATTCACGCTAGCAGTCTACTGTATAAACATTCTTAAATTGACATTACTTGTTCCGAAGTCGATGAATTTGATTTTACTTTTTCTGAAATTGATTTTATTTTCTCTGAAATTGATTCTACTTTGATCAATTTGATATTACTTTTTCTGAATTGACTTTACTTTTTCTAAAATTTAAGTTGAAAAGGTATAGTTGAGTCTGCATTATTAAAAAAATATGGATTTCTTTTTGAGATACTATATTGAGTAAGAAAATAGTAGTGCTGCTATTTTGTTCATTTAACACATAAATGGCTGTTGATAACTGTGATATACCTAAATTTATTGCTGTTATATATTGTATTGGTACACTATTGAAAGACAGATGTACATTATTAATTTTCAGGCGTCAATTATCAATATGAGAACATGAGATTGTCAAATTGTAATAATAAACACACGTGAAGACACACGTCAATTTTATAGTTGCAGTTGTCAATTTATGACTGTCAATTTATGACTTTTAAGCTTCCTCGAAAAAGACTTAGACTGGTATTATAGTATAGCCCATACTTTCAATCAAGATGGCAAATTTGGTAGATGGTTCTATAAACGTGATTTTGATGATTATTTTGAGATTTAGAGGTCGAAATGGATTATGTTCCTGTGTTCATTCCGAGGAAAGTACTACAGTTATTGTATAAAGATTTAAGGAGTCAATTTGGATATGGAACACAAATATTTTGGAGCTTGTGAAACAATGTTTAAATAAGTGTCCGAAAACCTTTTTCGCAAAAAAAACATTTATTTTCACTACATGCACCGATATACCGATGACTGTATCACGGTCCTAATGTACATTTAGTGGAAATAAAAATAATTTTGTATAAAAAATGTATTCTGACTCTTAATTCCTACTCTCGAGATACTTTCCACCTTTATACAGGGTCCGTCATTTCACCTCCCGTCTTTTGTAGCTCAGTTACTAATTGACTTAGGATTTTGATATTTTGCAGACTTTACTTGCAATCTGTGGCGTATTTTAGGAAAATATTTTTGATTATACAGGCTGTCCCAAAAAAGTGTTACGTCTTGATGATGTGTATTTTTAAATTGCATGGTATATTTGTTGTTGTTTATTTGGGTGCCCTTTATGGATGCCTACATACCCTCGAAATTTTATTAAAATCGGTTCAGTGATTTTAGCACCAAAAAATAAAAACTGAAAAAAATCAGTTTTGCACCATTGATTAAGAAAATTAATAAGATATAAAAGTATGCTTTGTTAATGAAACCATACAAGGTTCTCATTAAATAAGGTCTGATAGTTGCGTTAAGTAAGTTTTATTGATATGTATTATACAGAGTGTCCAAAATTTAGTGTCAAACTTTTCAAACTTTAAAGCACTTTATTTTTCTTATTTTAAATTGGAGCCCCTGTATATTTTTATGTCATTCCATGTGGAATTAAAATACACACATTTTTCCTAATTACAACTCTTTCGCAATTCCTAACACATTGAAAGTTATGTGCAGAAAACTCGATTTATCAACTATTCCAATAGCCATTTTAATGAATATAACTCGAAGGTGACTTAAAAAACAATAAAAAACAAATTGCTAGAACTTATGTTCGATATGTCTTCCGCCCTCTTGAAGGCACAAACGAAGACGAGTATGAAATGACTGTAATATTTTGAAATGCGAATATGAAAGTCATATCCACATTTGTCAATATAGGTCATAATATTTGTCATATTATGAAAATCATATTTTCCATGACAAAAAGTAATTTTGGTATCTTGGGTATAAAGACCTTAGCTAAAAAAGTTTTAAACTTTTATATTACTACAGTCAACAATGGCTCTAGTCACTTTGTTAAACTTTAATGTCAATAAATTGTTTTTCAAGCCCACCTTCGATTTTGATTAATTAAAATGGCCATTGGAATTGTTGATAAAACGAGTTTTCTGCAAATATCTTTGTATGTGTTAGGAATTGAGATAGGGTTGTAATTAGGAAAAATGTTTGTCTTTTAATTTCGCATGGAATTACATAAAAATATACTGGGGTTCCAATTTAAAATAAGAAAAATAAAGTGCTTTAAAGTTTGAAAAGTTTGACACTAAATTTTGGACACTCTGTATAATGCATATCAATAAAACTTGGTTAACGCAACTGTCAGACCTTATTTAATGAGTACCTTGTATGGTTTTATTAACGAGGCACTATTTTGATCCCTTATTAATTTTCTTAACCAATGGTGCAAAACTGATTTTTTCAGTTTTTATTTTTTTGTGCTAATATAACTAAACCGATTTCAATCAAATTTTATGGGTATGTAGGCATCTATAAGAGGCACCCAAATAAGTAACAAAAAATATACCATGCAATCTAAAAATATACATCATAATAACGTCACACTTTTTTGGGACACCCTGTATAATCAACAATATTTTCCTGAAATACACCCTAGAAAGCAACTGAAGTCTGCAAAATATCAAAATCGTAACTCAATTAGTAACTGAGCTATTGAAGACGGGAGGTGAAATGACGGACCCTGTATAAGTACTTTCTACTCCATACGCTACATTTGTTATTTCCGTAACACTATACTGTACGAATATAAGCCATTTTCCGGTCTCCTGTGTGGATATGAACATATTTGGGGCACTCACCTTCGGCATCGTTCTTTAAACATGCCTTCATGCGATATGGGCATCATATCCACACTTGTTATGCAATATAAAATTATGAAACTGCAAATTTCGATTGAAAACTCGCAACTAAACAGCAACAAGCGAAAGTTGGTTGCCTGAAACTGTTGTCCTAATACATAGTTACAAGATCTTAGACGCATCACCGCCTTAAGTTTTCCGAACATCCTATTAACCGAGTAAAGATACAATGTGAGTTATCATGGCAACACCATGGCATGTACAATTGAAGGTTGGACTATAAATATGGACATAAACGTGATTTTTAAAATAATTAAGATTCTTTTTAAGAGTTTAGCCGTACTTTTCTAAGTTTTCAGGCTATCCATGAAGTTTAATGAGCCGATGAATGAACTACGCTCAGATGAATATTAAACTCTTGCTTTGAGTAATCTAAATGGCATCTTAAGAGGCTAAAATTCGCATTATGAATCGATTATAAGTTTCATAAGTGCGCTAACCGCCGTCATCAAGTTTCGTTTACCTATTTTTGTTTAATAAATTACAAGTCTTATACATTTCTTTTAATTTCATGTATATACTTTCAAGGGTTCTTTCTTGCGTGCTAAAAGAACCTAACTAATTGGAAATAGATAATTTATGATTATGATATGCAAAGTGTCCCTCCACGACGTTGCTAAATTGACGTTGCTACGTTGATAAGTTGCTAAATTTATGCCATGGCATAAATTTAGGAGCATGTCAAGAAAGGTAAAATTAAATGAAAATGTATTTTATTCTAATCGATTTTCTTTCCAAAATAAAGGACCTAAAAGTGTTACCCAACAAATCAGTTTTATATTAACATTTTTACTAGAGCAGAGTTGGAAATCTGATATTTTGCGACGAGTTATCTACTATCAATACCCGTATTTACAAATAATTACAATCATCTGAGTAAACACTGTGTCGTAGAAACAGGGGTTCTGCTATGGTTATTGCGGGCTCTCCCATGCCCACGCATGGGCAATGGCAAATTCCAAGATGTATCTATGTTAATTTTTGTGGTCTACATGTAGAAACATCGAAATTGAAATGCACCTTCTCAACTTATAATATTTGTTATAGATTTGTTGTAAATAATGAATTGTTATTCCAGAACTTAAGGAGTGCAATTAATTGTATCATCAGAGAACAGTTGTGGATAATTTAATAAACAAAGAGTCGGTTTTTGTTTTTTGAATTACGAACTACTAGTATCTGTAGTCGGATGCTGCAGCCAACAAAATTCAGATTAAGGAAACTTTCGCCATAAAGTATTTAAGAGGTTTTTGCCGCTCCTGTTGCGAACATAGCGCGGATCCGCTGCAAGAAACATAGTTTGCAGCCACTTTGGGAATTAATAATTTATATCAAAGGAACGCGAGACGACTGCGGGTGGTTGTGGAAAAAAGCCCGGGGGCGGTTAATCATTCAGGGGGCCGAGGATGGTTGGGGGCGTCGTTCCCTCTCGATCTCGCCGCCGCCGGAGACTCTGCGATTGTCGTCATCGCGGGTCATTACCGACCCCGGGGGCGGTGTGGTGGACGTCGAGGGGCGACTTTTGTCCGGCGGCGGTCAGCAGTCGGGTCACGCCCCGGCTGCGGCCCCTAAATCTTAACAAGCCGAAACAGCATCGCACCAGAAGCTCCAATCATGCTAAAAGTGGGCGACCTTTGAATCTTAACGTCCGGAATTATTCCACCCACACATGGGGGGCGGGGGATAGACTTCCGGTTTCGATTAGGACTTGTGTGTGCACGCGCGGGGTCGTCGCTACCATTCGCTCCGGGGGGCGATGAAAGCACCGGACAATGGCTGTTTGTCACGCTCTTAAACACCCCACGTTAGGCCCAGTACTTGACGGTTTATGATGCGAAAACTGCGCCCCGCACACGTTCATTACAGGAAATCGTCCAAATGACCGCCCGACGGGGGGGACGAAGATTTTATGGTATCACATTTATGAATACGAATCACCTACTAAAGCCTGTATTATCTATATCACTCAAGCAAAAACGCAATTATATGGATTATAAGGGCAGCCGCCTGCTAAGTGCGCCAAAAGTGTGATCATCCTGAAATTGCCAGGAACCCTTAGCCAAGCAGGAATATATTTACAAATTGCAAGGTTTTAATTATAAGTAATCCTACCCGCGCGCCTGGCTGAAATTAAATTAGCAAAACTGAATTTGCATAAATGAGGGCCCCGAACTCCCATTTTTACACCCCCGCCGACCCCCCGTCCATTCACGCTCTGTTAACTTTTAATAATGTCTATTAGGGGGCGGATGTTTGATTCCGAAAATATGCATCATGAACATGCAAATCCGTGTTTATGAATATAAATTACCTAATAAACGGGTTAAATAGAAACTACTCCGAATGAAAACTTATTTAACGCGCATTACTGTTTCGATTCGTCGCCCCCATGCAAATGCCGCGCAATTCGCCTTATCCGCGTACAATTTGCAGCGGCCAAATTTCTAATTGGATTTTATCACCAGAGCCGGAGTAATTGGGGGATCATTTGGCGCTGGTGTGTGAGCCCCCACTGTACTCAGGCAGTCGCTTCAATTTTCGCTCGCGGTAACGATAATGCCCTTCCGACATGTACGTGATTTTATCGAGACCGTTACGTCGTTAATTATAAATTGGAAAGGGTCCCACAGGCGATAGCTTTATTGCTAGATCTGCGGATACGATGCATGCGAAGCATCTCATTATTAAACAGAAACTAGATTTTAACTAATCCTGCAAAATTTTTAAATTTTAGTTTGTAATTTTTTTTTTCCAAAAACGCGAACATTTATTAGTTTACGATATACTTTTAATACACAGACACAAATTATTGTGGCAAGCGTCGCACAGGTGATAGCTTTATTGCTAGATTTTTAGATGCGAGGCATGCGAAGAATCTCATTGTTAAACAGAAAGTAGATTTAAACTAATCACGCCAAATTTTAAATTTTTAGTTTGTAATTTTATTTTCCTCCAAAAACACGAAACATTTAGTAGTTTACGATTTTTTTTTAAAACAAACACATTATTTTTCCCACAGGGAAGTTTTCATCTTTTTATGACTTTATGACAAAATCTTATGATAAATGTGACAAGATAAAAAGTTTTAAAAAATGGCAACAAGGACTCTATAAACCTAAAAATTTAATTAGTTTGATAATAATAAAAATAATAATAATCCCTACTGCTCCTCGATATTTAAATAATTTGATCGACTTCTGTACAAATAAATTTCCTTAGTGGACTTCCAGTTTATATATGCTCTATCTCTTCTCACTATATCAAAAGTCACGTTTGATAATAATAAAAATAATAATAATCCCCACTGCTCCTCATTATTTAAGTAAGTTGATTGACTTCTGTACAAATAAATTTCCCTGGTGGACTTCCAGTTTATACAGGGTTATTCAAATTCGATGACCACTATGGGGATATCGAAAACGGTAAGAGATACGAAGTCGGTTAAATTGGGGCAAAGTTGCGTAATCATATGGGGAACAATATTCAATACAGATAATTAAAAAAAAATCATTGATTGCTGAGATTTAAAAAAAATGAAATTTTGCAAAATATTATTTATTTTTTCTTACCGTTACTTAAAGAGATATTAAAAATACATCTTCATTGTCACTTTATCTCATCTACAACATAGAAATTTTAGATTTTGGATCAGACGTTTCGTGTGAGTGCAACCGTCATCACGTTTACATTTTTAAATACGGACCTGCAATTTTTATTTTGAGTTAATATACTCGTGTATACTGTTACAATGATGTGCAACACTTGAGGTTTTAATAACTTTTTAATATGAAAGTAAATCAAAATCTACAATTAGCACTAAACTGTATTTAAAAAATAAAAATATAAACTAGAGTGCCATGAAAACAGTTTAAAATTGGAGACATGGTTACAAAACATGGGGTGGGGAGTGGCTGGGGTTTTTCGGAATACACTTGTAAATAGTTTTCACTTGCTCGAGCAGAGTTTCTCTTACAATGATAGTAAATTCTTAACATATCTATTTTGTGTTCGTTAGAAAATATTTTTAAGAAGTAACTAAGAACCTTTGACAGTAAACAATGTGCAGTTTTATTGTTTTGTAACAATGTTTCCAATTTTAAACTGTTTTCATGGCACTCTAGTTTATATTTTAATTTTTTAAATTCAGTTTTGTGCTAATAGTAGATTTTTATTTATTTTCACTTTAAAACGTTATTAACACCTCAAAATTTGTTCCTAGATTCTTTGCTGTCGTCTTCATTATCTCTATCTCTACTAGAATAATTATAAATTAGATAATTAGGTAATCTTTATGGTATCAATTGAAATGGCTTTTGACCCCATACAAAATAAATCGAGCACAGAGATCTATAGTCTAAATCCACTAGGCGGTATTTAGTCTAGTCAACCTAGATATTTCTTACTATAATTAGAGGCATGATTGTGCGCCTTAAAATGCTTTCAAATAATGACTGACGTTCGACTGAGCTCGCACAAAGCGGTAAAATCGTCCATCAAAAAATAATTTAGACCTAATCTAAAGATTCCCGAGTCATTAAGTTCCCCGCCAGAAAAACCAATTAAATCAATATAAAAGGCGGCCCCGAGCTCTCGCCGGGTTCAAAAGGGAAACAGTCAACACTTCCACTCTCAAATCCCCCACTTTGAAACCGTTTAATTTCCAATCAGCCGTTATTTTCCCATCTTAACCCGCGGCCTAAGTAAATCTGAATCAATCGAACCATTCAATCCGGCGGGCGCGGCCCCCGCCCCGGCCCCCGCGATAATTACGGCCGAATTAACTAATTGAATTCAATTAATTATCAGATCGGGGGGCCGTTAAATATTTGCGTTCCATTAATGCCGGAGCGATAACCGCCTCCTTCGGCGCCCTTCGGCCCGGGTTTTGGGGTGGCATGGGGGCGGCTATTACTCAATTGTGCCGGCTCTGGCTGGAAGGCTGTGTCTAATTTTTTTTATTCCGCGAAAAGTAATTAGCGACGTTTCAATTTGTATGCAAAATGGAATTACAGTAGTGTGGAATTTGCTCGAGTAATTAAAACGCGGAATTTTAATTAGAGCCCATTAATATTTATGGGAGTTTATTTACTCGGATGCTAGTTTTGGGTGGAATATATATTTTTTAATTCTCTAGGGTTTCTCTCATACTAATTATTTGTAGGTACTAAATAAATATAAGGGTTAATACAATTCGCAAACAGTTATCGTTGAGATTATATTCTGGATCATATTAATAACTTGAAATTAGGTTAGCCGTCATAGTGTTTTGTAAGTATCTCGGCGGAAAAATATTTAGGTTCAATTAACATTGTTTGTTCACAAATGAGACATAACATAATTCATGCGTCTGCAATGCGATATGAAAATACATTGATTTTAACAAATAACTGCGATCCTCAAACCCTCATTTTCGTTCTTATCATTCTCTATGTACGATTGAAAGTGTATGTGGGTTAAAATGTATCTTTAAATTCAAGCAGCCAACAATTAATACTCTCTGAAATCATACCATAACCAAATCAGAATTAAAATAATACATAATTATAAACTCTAATTATATCCATTTCTCGAATACAAAATGTAATTATTCAGTAATTTTATATTAATCCCAAAGCTATTGCGTTGAGAAAACTTCAGTTAGATTTTATTGCAAAACTTAAGTAGGAAAAAATATTAAATATTGCCGATAGCAATATTTTTAGTGGACAAAAAACTGGAAAATGTATTTTATTGTTTCAATCACTTTTTTTAGGCAAATAAATTCGCAAATACAAAACACAGGCAAAAAAGGAATAAAAGATTTGTAAATCTCCAAATAAAGTTTTAAATAAATTAAAAATTGTAATCAAAAAATTACAAAATTACACTTATGTAAAATGTGCACTAAGATGTGTAGTTAAAAAAAATCTATTGTGATGGTTTTTATTTATGGTTTAATCATAAAAATGTATAAACCTAAACATCAAAATTAAATGTTCTTTAATGTTGAACAACAACGTATGTATATATTCTACTTATACGTTACGTTTCTACTATGAATCTACAAATATCGATTAGGCCAATAGCCTAATAAAGATTGTATTCTCTCTCTATAGTTTAATCGATATCGTTTGTAAATTCAAAGTTCAAAATTAGTTTCTTATATGTATTATAAATATGATCTTAATTAAAATTATCAGCATCAAAATTCGTCTTTAATCTGTAAACATCTTCAGTTTAATAGATATTATTTTTTTGGATGTAAATAAATATGTTTGTTTAAATTTTGGTAACTTAGGTACATAACAAAAATTTCAAGAAACAAATGTCAAACATATACGACATAACCAATAGGTAAAACGGTAAACGCATTGCTATAATTCATTTGTTAGGTTAGGTTAGGTTAGAAACTAAAATACGAAACAACTTTTTTACAAAAAAGATTTATGTACTAAATGCACATTTCGAACATTTCTAAATGTGCATTTAGTAAATAAATGTTTTTGTGAGAAAGGTGTTTCGTATTTTATTTTCTACAATACTTTCACAAGCTCCACCTCATTGTTAGGTTAGGTTTGATAAGTTAGGTTAATTAGATTACTTAGGTCAGTTAGGTTAGGTTGGGTTAGGTTAGGTTAGCTATATATGCTTAACTACTTAATAATTGTGGTTTTAAATAGCAAACAAACTGAAGAATTGCTACGTTTCAAGTAATGATGCATCTGGTGGAGGCATACCTTCACAACTAAAGTATACGGAACTCTTACAGCGTTATTTATAAAAATTAAAACCGTGGTTTAGCGGTGGTTTAGCGGTGTTTTACAAAGGGTTACCAAGGTTACTAAGATTAAACTACGGTTAAACCGCAGCTTAAATTTTTATGAATAACACTTGTAAATTCTAACCATGCCTAGATTAATGAACCAAAAATAATATTTTTTTTAATTTTGTTTTTATTAACGAAATAAGATCAACTTGCTATTTTCGCATGAAAAATTAGTAAGTTGATTTCTATTCACGCATTAAGATTAACTTATTACTTTTGCATGACAAAGTAGCAACTTGATTATTATTTACGAAAAGCAAATATAATTGCATTTAACTTAATAAATGTATGTTCGTAAACCTTATAACACAACATGTTCTACAAATTTAATTTTCAAAATAGCTTCAATTATGATTGTCAATTTGTACTTGTAATCATCACATTGTATTTTGTGTAAACATCAAAATTCGAAGTAAACAATTTCATACCCCAAAATTAGAAATTTCGTTTTCAAACATGTTCTACAAATTTAATTTTCAAAATAGCTTCAATTATGATTGTCAATTTGTACTTCTAATCATCACATTGTATTTTGTATAAACATCAAAATTCGAAGTAAACAATTTCATACCACAAAATTAGAAATTTCGTTTTCAAACACTAAAATTTGTATACAACAAATTTCGAAATTACTTAAATTAAATGAGCAAAATTCGAAATTCTCCGATATTAAACATCCAAACTTGAATTGAATAATGTATTTCGGAAACCAGCTAAGTGTAATTTTTTGTAGAAAAATTCGAATTAAAGAAAATCATTATCTCTATTAAGTTTAACTATGATATTAAGTTTATACAAAATGCAAGGAGCAGTTTATTTACTGTTAATTGGACTTACATTGGCAGGTATCAGTTTTTGGTATTAGAGATATTGATTTACAAAAGAAAAGGTAAATCGAATGTATAGATAATGCCATTTTCTATATACAAACCTTGGAAATATAATCACATCAATGTATTTTGTAATGGGAATTTCATAAATGTTGAGTATTTCGATGGGAATTTTAAAATTATATTTGGATGTGAAGATATTTTGATTTGTTTTAGTCATGGAAGTTTAATCCAGCACACAAGATTGTCCCGAATCTTTTGATTCTTTTGAAATATCGACACAATTTTGGTATTTCTTCAAAAATATTTTATTTCTGAGGTTTTTGTAATACAGCCAGTTTTTGTTCGATAATTTTGGCTTATTAGATTTGTAAATAGTTAGTAATATTAAACAACATGCACTAGTTTTAAAAATTTGACTGTGTTTTACCACAGAGCTCTAATTGTAGATAAAATTTCCATGAAAATGTGATAAAATTACCTGGTGAAATATAAGAAAATACAACACATTTGTTTTGTCTATTCGATATTCTGAAAAGTATTATTGAATGTTTGACTTATACCAGGTGTTTACTTTCAAAACGGAATATAGGGAATATATAGGGAAATATCATAAGTGATTAATTTTAAAATGGGGGAAATAGCATGGGAAAACTCGTTTTTGGAAAATCCTGCTCACCAAACTTACGTACTAGTATCATTCGAATGATACTATTATTGGAATTTTTTTGATATCAAAGAGTGGTAATAAAATAAATGAAAATACAACACAATTTTGGGTCTATTCTAAATTCTGAAAACTATTATTGAATTTTGCACATATCCCGGGTGTTTACTTTCAAAACGGAATGTAGGGAATATATTAAATGTCAAAATATATTTTAATTAAATGTCCCATAAAATAAACAGGCAGTTGCAGTGATGATGCCGCAAAATATGCGTTCACAACATTGTTCACATTATTGTGAAGCATATTTCGATACCAATTCCGAAAAAAAAAAAATCAAAAATCCATTAAACAAACCTGTTGGCGGATTACTGAAATACAAGATTAAATTGTCCTAGTCATAATATATTGTTCCAATGAATGAAATTTATAGGCACCAACATCAAAAATCGATTTTTAAAATAATATTACAAATATGTCAGCTTTCTTTCATGTCAATAGCAAGCTAATGACAAAATCTTCAACACATGTATAGCCACTAAGTCACCATCTTTTTGAAAAACCATCATTTTGTAAATTAAAGTAATCACTAAAGTTTCTAGGTCGCGAAGGATTATATAGGTAAGTCAGTAAACTTAATGTCATGTGCATAATGTAAGAATCGTCACGCGAAGATAATTAAAATCGTAACAAATTATGAAACTCTAATTTCTGCATGTTTCAATAAAATCAAAGCTCGAGGAAATTCACCACCCCTCGCATAAATTCCCAAATATTCGATTCACAAAAGTATTTCATAAAGAAGAAGAAAAACAAATCAATATAATAAAAATATTTCAGTTTACAGTAAATTTGTATTTAGTGAGTCACATAAAAGTTTCTAGAATGCACGTGTCAAGATCAAATATGATGTGATATCGTTAACACGTGTATAATCTATAAATCGTTAGTCGCCATATTTTCTGGAATTTGTATTCTGTAACTCAATTCGCACATGAAAATTCTAGAATGATAGTGTACAGATGAATCAGTGTTTTAATGAACTCAACGTCAAGTGGACAATGGAATGACACGCGAAACTCACAGAATCATTGAATCGCAAGTACGATAATATCTTTCTACACTCGGTAATTCAGTTAATGAAACGGGCTTAGTGAAATCATCGCAAGGTGCATTATAAGTATACTTACTCATGAAAGCATACAATACGTCACAAAAGGGTGGAAGTATTGAAATACAAAACAACGTTTTTGTCGAAATCGATGATATAATTTTTATTGATATATTTTTATAACACAAAACACTATTAAAAATGGACCTAACAGGAAATGCAATTAATGCATACAACAAATTAAGCGAAAACATATAATCAAGTAGTGTTAAAAAATTTAAGCAAGAAGTAACAGCATTACTGCCGTCAAATGCTTCAGAATACCACCGCAAATCCCATTAGCCCAGAAGCAGTCCAGCTGACCAATTTGGACTGCTTGGACACGTTTGTTCGTGACGAAGAGTGGAGTTTTTTTACATTGTATTCACTTATGTATAAATGTGTACTTATGTTAATAAACATTTTCGAAAAAAAAAGAATTATTTATCTAAAAATATGGTATTTTAAAATTAAGACTCTAGGAGTCAGACTTTTCTAGACTTTTCAAAACTGCTGGTTGGAACTGGTAGGCACAGCAGTCGGATGCCTAGAGGCCTAGACCACCGCGCATACTTCAGACCTAGTTGAATCATGAAGATTCCCTGGAGAAAATCGGTGCTATTGAATTCAATTGTGCAAAATTGTACAAAAATAAACATCTAATTTGTACTCTTGGGAATGGTCGAGAGACCGAAGTAATTATGGAGTTTATCTATACATTTGAGAAACTTTAACAAAGTGTTTATTTACCTTTTGATTCACCATGTTTCATCAAGAGCTAACCACACATACACATCTAATTTTAAAATAACCCGCAGATGATGTCGATTATTCACCAACATTTGATTGATAACTAAGTAGATTGTTCAAGATGGGATGATACGTCAGTTTTACATGTCAGCAAAAACTCAATTCGTGTAAGAAAAAGAATAAAACGCACAATTCCTATGTCCTATGTCCTGATGTCAAATGATTACTGAAGGCTACAAAGGCTGATTCTAATTAATATAATTAATGCCCTATCACACTATGAATTATTGTGATTTATGATACAGATAATCTGAGAACTAACTGCCCCCATAGTGATTGCACTAAATTTTCGTTTTTAATATCGGTGTGGCAAAACAAATTAAAACTAAAGCCGATGGTGGCCTTTGCACTGTAGATATTTTTTACTACCTTTAATCTCGTAGAAAGCCGCCTTCGGGCCCGGCCAAATTTCCTGCTGCCCCCACCAATAAAACCGGCATTGTTTGTCTCGCTGCAGACGTACTTTTACTGCCCATGAATCCATAAACTTTTTTCATATCCACAGCGAGTGCCCGAATTTATTTACCTCCGAATCCGGTCGGAATGGAACTTCTCCTAGTTAACATCCCATTAGGTGGGCGAGATTATGGGGAACCGTGGGGTGCCCATTAAGGGATTCCCCGGGTGCACTCCGGTAATTGCGACATCTCTCGCCGCCGCCCCCGCCTCGAAAGCCCCCCGCAGGGCAGAGACCCTTGTTACGTCGATGGCCCGATCAATATACACACTTGCCAGAGAGAAGAGGGATCCAGAAGCAACGGGGAAAAAAGAGGAGTAGTATCGCTGCTGTGCACGTGTGTGTGTGTGTGTGTGCGTGTGCCGTGCGGAAAATTTGAATCGTCGGGAAGGCGGAAGCTGGGGCGGGGGTGGGTTTTCAATTTCCTCACATGTCGAGGGTGGCGTACTTAAACTTGTTACTGGAAACATGCTATAAATGTATTAAGGAATGCTCGCATATAAATGATCTGCCAAGCGCTGGCTGTTGAGATGAAGTAGCGTTTTTCACGGATTTGCCGAGAGCAAATTATTTATTAAATGCTCTCACAGAATGATGTTTGCTTCCGACAACAAAACAATTCTGGACGAAATTGGTGGCGTGTGTGTATTTCATTTCACGTAAGCAAACTTTAGAGCGCACACGTCAATAGGGACCGTGGAATCGTGAATCGTTGCAGAAGAACGAGGTGCACTTTCAGATGGAATTTTCCACCCCGGCGCCTCCACCATAATAGCATTCACTGTCTATTAAATCGAAGCGCCTGAGTAACCTCGCGTTAAAGCACAGCGCGGCTTAAAAAACGAGCAAAGCAAACAAGGAGATGGAAGAGGTGAGCCAATCCATTAACATGCGCCCATAACTCGGGGAATTTCGCAGAGTGCAGGTGAAGACGTGGCGAAGAGGAGTAGCATTGGTCAGTAAACAGTGGAAGTAATGACTAGCTCCTGGAAACGCGGCGGTGTTAAATTCACGACTTTGTTGCTGGTATTTTGTTGTAATTTATTTACGTGGCACTTCCCGCTGTACACATATCTGCGGGATGAAATTTCTATGAGGATACCAAGATTTGAAAAATTCATGGCATCCCGCGCAACTGCACACAATTGAATACGGGCTTAATATTAATAACCCCCGAATACCCACGGAGTTCATCATAAATTCCATTAATACACACAAATCATCGCCCCTCCCCGTTAACTGCTGAATGGCTGTTAAATACTCTGCACCTTACTGCGGTCTCGAGTACGTCTGGCGCGTGCCTGGTATGCTAAGTGGCGGCCCTTAATGCCATGTAAAGATTATTCGATGGACAGGCCCTAAAGCTCCACTGTGTCGAATTACCACCGGCGCCAATAAAACGACGGGGACGTTACATAACGAAGGGCTTGTTAAATATTAACCTGCACGCACGTGGCCTCCACAAAATGTGTCCTTCACTTATTCACAAATGTCTCCCGTGCCCTGTGACCCTTCTGTAATTCGTGGGCGGCGTGGGACGTTATTGCACTTGAATAAGTTATCACCATGGAAATCAATATTTCGACGCATTCTTTCTCAAAAGGGATAGATAAGCGCCAAAATAGTATATTATGCAACGAGCATTTAATAACCATTACATACGAGTTGCATACACTATTTTTTCTACGGCAAAGATAATAATACCATAATACCAAATATACAAGCCATCTACGAAGAAATACAGTTTTCCATTAAATGAAAAACTAAGATGATTGTGCTTACCTTGGACAATACATATTTAACACTCGAAACATCATCAACCAACACATAAGAGACACGATTGAATCTACATATATTTGCAAACTCATAGAATTACAGTTGAACAAAACTTCTGCACGTTTAACAATAAGTTTTATAAAATGAATGACGGACTTCCCATGGGCTCACCACTCAGTGGCAGGCTAGCAAACATATTTTTAGACCAAATGAAAAGTAACATCATCAATAACAATAAAAATCCATACAACAAACAAATAATAATGTGGAAAAGATATGTTGATTACATATTTATCATTTGGGCAGATGACAACGCACAAAATCACGGATTTACAAAGCCTTCATTACATTACATTACATGAACAGCCTTCACAATTCCATCAAAATCACACTCGAAACAGAACAGAACGGTAGTATCAACTTTTTGGATCTCACCATATATAAAACAGAAAACAAACTAAATTTTAAAATTTACAGATAACTCACACAAACTGACACCTTAATTCCAGCTGACTCATTCCATCACAGACCACACAAATACGCAGCCATACACTCACTAATCAATAGAATGCTTTCAACACCACTAAACCACTATAATAAAGAAATAGAAATAGAAATGACAAAGCAAAATGCAATAACCAACGGTTTTAAAAATAACGCAATTAACAAAATGATCAGAAAAGCAACCTACAACCATTTCAAGCTCCAACATAACATACAAAACAGACCAACAAACATAAACACACCAACACAACAACACACACAATACAGATCAGTATTGCACAGTATTGTACAGTACAGAGTTTTATGATAACATTTATTTTTATAATATTATTTATAATTCCTTCGAGGTTTTTGAAGTAAAGATTTTGGTTAAATCAATTCACTTACCAGGGCTTAATCAGTGACAAAATTAACCAAACATTAAAACAACACAATATAAAAACAATCTTCACAACCAAAGATAACATTAAGACCCAATTATGCAACGCTAAAGATCCCACAAATCCCTCAGACAGGAATGGCGTATACTCCTTAACTTGCAATGACTGTGGAGCAAAACACATAGGCGAAAACGGACGCCCTATAAAACAAAGAATCAAGGAACATATAAGAGATAAGAATATATCAAACTTTGGAAGACATTTACACTTCCATAACCACAAATTCGATCCTAACACAGGCGTAAAATTACTTCACAAAACATCCAAAGCGTTAAAACAAATACTACTAGAGGCACATGAAATCGACCGAGTTATCAACACCGAAAGAGACATACAATGGCTAAACGAACAAACATAACTGAATTTTAAACCTGTGTACAAGTATCTAGATAACCCGTTTAACTCCATAAATCAACCACAGCAGAGACTGGCAGACAGATCAATATAGACCACACTAACGCACATAAACTTATAAATATCTCCGAAAAAAATCCTCCAAACCACGAGGCACTGTCATACATAAAAATCCACACTGACAGACCACACAATACAAAGCGTAATTCTTCATTAATACATCTGATTCCATTAATATACGGGACAAACGCTAACAACAACATACAACACAACAAACATAAATGTACGTATTGATCAAGCTGTTCCTTACCAGTCGTTATCACAAGAAACTTAATAATAACCTAACTTAAGGCGTAATTAATAAAAACAAAAAAACAACTACCTATGTCAACTACATAGTAAACACATATATGACCTCACACTAATAAATTCACACATTATATAGTTTTAATCAACTTCTCTTATAACACGCATCTCACTTGTAATATTTTTAGAAATGAAAACCTCTGAAGATGGCTTAAATTTTAAACAAAGCCGAAACTAGTTAGGTAGAACAACTTATTTTAATGAATAAAGGACAAAAACAAAGACATAATTGATATTTTATACAAATACCAGTAAGTACTCCAAAACCCTACTACATATAATTATTATAATAATAATTATTATTAATATTATTATCATTGTTATTATTATTATTATTATTATTATTATTATTATTATTATTATAGAATATAATGATGGCATGGCATGTTATATTACCCGTGATAATACACATCATTTTAAGGTTTTACCAAAGTTTGCATGTTCTTGAAATATGATATTTAAAATGAAAACTTTAGGTTGAGAAATTCTGCAAACTTGATCCATCATTTCCCATGTAAGGTGGGCAAATTAGTAGATCCGAAGCTTTGTGTGGAAACATTGCACCGAGCAGAGAATATTAATTATAAGTTATATGCAAACTGGTAACAAAATTGTGGGTGCAAGCAATTATTTTGTAATAAATGTAATCAAAATATTTATATATCGATTTGCAGATATAATTAGAGCCCGGCGTGTGGAACGCGTTGAAACTTCAACGATGTATTAGGTCGGGCGCTGCATTTTACACAGCGCACTAATTGCTACGTTACAGTTCTGAAAGCTTCATGAATTATGCATGGCATCGCAGTATGTAATCAATACAATAACAAATACACACAAGGTGTGCAGATACGATCAATAGTGATCACAGGCACTGTAACTAAGTTCTATCGTGGAGTTTCATCTCCACTATAAATGATAGGTAATTATGTGTATTTATACGTACAAAGTAGTGGCATTACTATTAAAACAGTGATAACATTTTTGCTACCATTTATTTCTTTTCGGGATACTTGATTGTAATAACATATTATCGGCACTGTTTCCAGAGTTGTTATTTAACGGATTTATTTTAAAATATACTTTTGTTAGCAACATTTTTCAATATCTGTGAAGAAAAAAAAAATAGAACAAACATTTTTGATTATCAGTGGCGTACCTCAGTACTTTGGCTACTCAGTGGATAGCTCCTATGGCTGCTTATAATTAATGAGGTCGTCGATCTGTACAACAAATTCCTATGCTAAATAAATAATTAAATAAACCAGCCAAATAAATACTCAATAGAATATCAATAATAATAATAACAATATTAATAATAATAGTAACAATATTAATAATAATAACAGCTAACACTGTACAGATTAATCGAGTAATTAGATCTATTCAATTATTGAAATAATGAAATTGCTGTTCCCTTTGAAGGGAACTGATGCTGACGATCAAATTAGTATGCAATACAGCGTGCATGTTAAGTAGCCCGATATAGATGATACGAAATCCATAGAGGCAATATTGACCACACCTCGCCTATACCCCCCACCCGCTATAGATAGCCTCATGGCGACGATAATTAGCAAAAGTAGCAGAATTATGCCGTACAAAATAAGAAAATAAAACTAAATAAACAAAATTCCTATGCATTTCTAATGTAAGGGATAAATACAAACGCAGTAAATATTTTAAAATGTAGGAACGTGAAAAATAAACAATGTTCATTTTGTTTACACAGAAAAGTCGCAAATATTTGTTTTTGATTACAATTTTTTATATGTTATTTTTGTCTTAAAAAGAAAAATATTCTTTTACTGGGCCAGCATTACGCATTAGAACCAGTGGGTTAATTTTTAATGGGTCGCGATAAGATCTTGAATGTATATTTTTATAAGTTTAAGCTTCAAAAATTAAAATTCATAAGATATGGCGAAAGTAAAAAAAAAATCAATGCATCTGGGATGAAGTGGATCGCTATAGATTGGGTTTCTAAAAAGTGGTTCTCAATGTTTAAAATTTTATGAACCACTGTATTAAATGATATTTTTGGTGTGTAATAGTTCATTTCGTAAGAGCAAGTATAAAAAATACATACTATTGTACGGTGTTGTAGAAAACTGCAAAAAACGCTTATTTGAGTTTTATTTACAATAATTTTAAAATTCTGAAAATACAGCTACACATTGCAACTTTTTGTTCCACATTCGATAATGTTCTAAGATGTTTTCTGTATTAATTTGATTTTGTTTTATCGACGGCAACTTTGTTTTATAAAGTGGTAGGTCAGTAATTTTAAATTTGTTATGGATTCTAGACAATGCACAAACTTTTGTAAATAGTTTTTTATAAATTATTGTACCATAAACTAATTTCCCATTTAAGATGGTTGTAAAAATTTATAACACAAGTGCTGATTTGTATAAATATGCTAAAGAAGTTAATTGGTCACTGTGATGAGGTGGCAATATATAGAAATAAAAATTGATAACAAAAAATTATTGAATTGATATATAGAGTAGTTCAATATATAGAGTAGTACAATATCAAGATACTGAACCTCGACTAGCAACTTGTTTTGTTAACGTCACTAATACTGTACGAAATAATATACCTACGTACATGTGTTTTTTTAATATATTGAAAACCATTAAGATAGGATGTTGTATTGAATTATATATTATTTTGAGGAAAGTAATTGAATTGCAAATGGGACTTTTTTTTCACACACTAAAAAATGGATTTCTGTTGGACATTTAACTTATTTGAGCAGTTGATTTTTTTGTACCATTTAACTTATTTGGGCAGTTGATTTTTTTCTAAAATTACTCTTCAGCATTATGAAAACTATGAAAACCAAATATAGGCCTACCTCGCTCATAAAATATGATTCTATACAAGGTGTTAATAATGTACGTAGACAAACTTAAAGGTTATTCCTTGATCAATTCTAATTCAAAAGGTTCATACATCACATACTTCTCCGAGATCCAAGAAACGATATTTATTAAAGCGCTCACATTCCAATATTGGTTTAATATTGGCGATTTCAAGATCGCTTCGCTCCCAAGGAAGCAAAGACAGATTAATACTCTTTTGGCCAACTCCACTCTCAAACAATTTCTCATCCCTCCGACATTCCTGATGAACAACAATCAGGACACAACACCAGATATAATCCTATACTCTAACTGCCTTAAAAATTACATCGTAAAAATAGACGTAAGCCCCGACATTGGATCCAACCATCTCGGGTTCGTGTTGGAACTGGATAATGCCATAATGACCGCACCTATCAATGAATACACACTTAATTTTAAGAACTGCAAAATAGAACAAATCAATAGAGACCTAGAGCAATATGCAACAAATTTGGACTCTTTCTATAATGAAAATATAAAAGAATTCTGCGACGTAATGAGTAATGCCATACTAAAAACGTATTTTCCTTATATACTACCATCCTATATAATTAAGCTTATAAAAACCAAACGATGCATCTACAGAGACTATCGGAGGAACAAAGATCAGGCGATCAAAAGAAAATTTAATGAACTAAACAATAGTATCAAAAAACGAATTTTTGAATACAGAAAAAACTGCTGGCTTCAGAACTGTAAAGAAATTGAGCGCAGAAAGGGAAAACATTACTGGGACAAAATCAAACAAATAACTAAATACAAAACAGGAAACAATATCCCAACCATAACACAAAATAACATCAACTATCATAACAATGCGGAAAAGGCGCAAGTATTTGCGATTCACTATCACTATGTTTGTAATGACTACAACCATCATACCTATGATATTGCAACAGAAAATCAAGTCAACCAGCGGTATAACAATGATTTCCAAGACAATTACATAAACTTGACATGATGACATGATGACATGATGACATGATACTCGTCGAAATACTCGAGGACGAATACGACGAAACACTAGTTTTGGGCAAAAGTACGGCTCAGGGCGTGGACAACATACCTAGATATATTCTAGTTAATCTTACAAAATACATTTATATTTATATCAGGAAGATCTACAACTTTTGCCTAAAAATAGTTTCTTCCCCCCTGAGTGGGAAAAAGGCGTGATTGTGAATATTCCTAAGAAAGGTGAAAATCATTCCGAAACCTCGGGATTCAGATTAATAACTCTATTGTCTGTGCTGGGGAAAAAAATTGAAAAAATCATCAAGAAACGGAACCATCCGCCATAGGAAACAAGATCCCAAACTTTCAATTCTGGTTTCGGCAAAACACCAGACCCTCGTTCCGCTGGCAATGTTGACCTCTAACGTCCAGACTCACAGCCCCAATGGATCTTCATCAGCAACACTGCTCTTGGACACGACCAAAGTCTTCGACTCTGTGTGGCACAGAGGACTAATATATAAACTCCACTTATTAGACTGCCCAGGAGAATTGCTATTTGTTATTCACGATTTTCTCAAAGTGCGCACTTGGGCAGTGGGCACAAAGTGGTACCCCAAAGTGGGCACTGAATTGTCACATCCTTTTAATCCTATCCAAGGAGTTCCACAACCTCCCCCAATATTGACCAGAAACTCTCATTCCAACCGCACCTCAAAACTCTAAAGGCCAAAGCTGTGTGCAGATCAAAGCATTTCCGTTCACTAATATGTGGACAAAAGGGCATCAGCTTAAAAACATCGGTCCACATTTATAAAATCATATGCCGCCCTCTCATCGAATACGCCTCCATCATATTAAACAATGCCAAGGACAGCACCAAGAAAAGACAGGAAATAATTGAAAGAGCGACACTCCGAAACATCACGAAACTACGTCATCCCAGAAATATACTTTACAATCTACCCAACCATCTCCTCTATCAACAAACCAACATAATCCCCAACGCCACAACCTAAATTTATGTCCAAGCCCCCATTTCAGAATTTCCTCCTACTAATCCATAACCAGATCCCACTTAGACCAAACCATAAATTCCTATCCCTTCCACTGTATAACCACCTAAATGGCAAAATCTAGCACTGGCATAGAGATTTACAACCTGACAACTGACAACGGACATCCAAGGCTAAAAGGCTACTGCTGATGGCCAATTGCAGTAAGGAGCACCACCACAATCCATCTATTGATTACAATATTATAAATGCTTTTTATTTCTTATGTGTCCTTATTTGAATAAATATGTATATATATATATATATATATATATATATATATATATATATATATATATATATATAACGGGCTTTTTTTCTTTACTACACATATCATTGACAATTTATAACTGGTTGCCTGCATCTAACCGCAAAGAATTTCCTATGTATTTCCTAAAAAAAAAAAAAACAACTTATTAGCGGCGTCGGAGCAGGCAACCTATACTGTCAATTTTGGCATATGTTACAAGGAGAGGTTATGTTTTTATCAATAAATAAATCACAAAAATTCAGTGTTAAATGAAGATATTAATTTATTCAAACAATTCTAACGGTAAACAAAACAACATAAAAAGTAAATTGTGGGTGAAGTCTAATGTCCCAGCAAGTTTTCAAATGCCCTCCCTGTCGTTCAAGGCAATACGCAAGGCGGTTTTTGTAGCTACGCAGAGTATTACAAATGTATTGTGGATTTATGCCATTACATGCAGTACGTATACGACCTTTCAATTTATCTACGTTATGTATTTGCACTTCATTATAAATTTTACTTTTCAGGTAACCCAAAAGAAAATAAACATTTGGTGACAAATCAGCTGATCTTGGGGCCATAGTATGCGGCCAAACCTGCCAATCCAGCGTCTTCCAAATGTATTGTCATATAAATTCCTGACGGCATTAGTAGAATGTGCTGAAGCTCCATCCATTTGGAACCAAGGTTCATCAACGTTCAGCGTCTCAATTGATGGAATTTGTGGTCTCGCAACAAGTCCAGAAATTGTTGTACTGGGATTTCCATCAATAAAAAATGGGCCGATAAGTCTCGTATTAATTATTCCAACGCAGACATTTACTTTTTGAGGGTAGTGTGTATAGGTTAGATTTTGGGCATGAGGAATGTACGGGGCCAATAACTAAACGATTAATGGACCTTGTGCGAAAACAATCCTCAATGTTTGGAACAAATTTAAGACAGATGGTTGTGTTTTAAGTTATCACAAAAAAAAAATAATAAAACCAATCATGTCTTAACACAAGAGATGAAATTTTTATCCTATGTTGTATAGAGGAACGGCCTATAGAATCGCTATTAGATGTAGCCAAACGGTTTGATATATCATACAATTCGGTGTATAAAACCTTGAAAAAATTCAATTATAAGCCGTGCAAAATATCAAAGAATTTTGCGAAACAATGTTTAATTTGTTAATCGAAAATGTAGACATTTTGAATAAAATAGTTTTCACCGATGAAGCTACATTTACAATGAATGGCGAGGTCAACTCTCAGAATTTTCGGTTTATATCCTACATTCATCCATTGAAAAATATTAAATTTCCTTTCCATTAATCCTTTAGTTATTGGTCCCGTACAAATTCTCATGCCCAAAATCTAACCCGCCCACAGTACCCTCAAAAAGTAAATGCCTGGGTTGGAATAATTAATACGAGATTTATTGGCCCATTTTTTATTGATGGAAATCTCTGTGCAGCAAAATTTCTGGACATGTTACGATACCACATAATTCCATCAATTGAGACGCTGAACGTTGATGAACCTTGGTTCCAAATGGATGGGGCTTCAGCACATTCTACTAATGCCGTCAGGAATTTATTTGACAATACATTTGGAAGACGCTGGATTGGCAGGTTTGGCCGCATAGTATGGCCTCCAAGATCAGCTGATTTGTCACCAAATGATTATTTTCTTTGGGGTTACCTGGAAAGTAAAATTTATAATGAAGTGCAAATACATAACGTAGATAAATTGAAAGGCCTTGTACGTACTGCATGTAATGGCATAAATCCACGATACATTAGTAATACTCTGCGTAGCTTCAAAAGCCGCCTTGCGTATTGCCTTGAACGACAGGGAGGGCATTTTGAAAACTTGCTGGGACATTAGACTTCACCCACACTTTACTTTTTATGTTGTTTTGTTTTCCGTTAGAATTGTTTGAATAAATTAATATCTTCATTTAAAACTGAATTTTTGGGATTTCTTTATTGATAAAAACATAACTTCTCCGTGTAACATATGCCAAAATTGACAGTGTAGGTTGCCTGCACCGACGCCGCTAATGAGTTGTTTTTTTTTTTAGAATTACACATAGGAAATTCCTTGCGGGCAGATGCAGGCAACCAGTTATACATTGTCAATGATATGTGTAGTAAAGAAAAAAAGCCCGGTATATTTTGGTACTCGATAATTTTTCGAAGTTTTTCAATTATTGATTAAAATATTCTTAAAGAATGGCAATTTTCGGAAAATTAAAATTTGAAAGCTTTTTCCTACTGGAAACTCAATACACTTTACTTTTGTAGTAAGTATTTCTGTTGCCTATAATTATTATAATTATGTAAGATTTTGCTATTATTACGATGGTAAATGCATGGACCTTACCTAAATGCACTACAAGAAAACTTCATTTACAAAAAGCGTGGCGTCTGTAATCAATCATTTTCCTTTCACTGTCCCTAATTACGAGTTATTACTTCCGGACGATAAGGGCCCTAAGGCGTAATTCTGACGTTTCCCCTTTCACAGCGACACACTCCAATCCTCGAGATGTTTTCTCGCCCGTCGCCTTTAATTACTCATTATTGCGGAGATAGGGGCGCTCCTGGGGTTGAGGGCGGTGTTTGTTGTGCGCACTGCGGTCGTGTGCATTGTGTCCATTTAATTAATTAGCCGATCGCTGCTATTAAATATTGACGGTGTTGTGGCGGTGTGCGTGACGCAGACACGCTCCTGCTCCTCCGCCGAGTTACCAAGTCAAATGGTGATTACACGAAGGAGTGGCGGGGGTCTTCGGTAATTATAAGGAGCGTCTGCAAACATTGGCGGTGTAATAATAACGGTGGTGCACGGCGTTTGATACGGTGCATCGTATAAATTGCGGGACGCCATCGTCCCGAATGCAAATTAACCACGGAGCGTTCATTACCTAAATTGTGGCCGGCGTAATGCGATACGGGGAGGTCGTGCCAGGGATTTGATTAAAAAATTGAAGGAATTCTGTTAACGTTGTATTAGAGGCGTAAGCTTTGAATCTAAACTTCTACAGTGAGGGGGGAAGTTTTAAAAACTTGGCCGCATTTTTACGAAAAAGGTGCCGGGCCGGGGTAACTTTCCTTTTAGCCACCCCGGCCACCCTTTAAGCCGCCCGAAATTGATACCGGCACGCATGCAAAAATGGCTGGGGCGCTCCCCGGCGAATACATTAATTGATTTAATCCGTGCGCGTTGATGCTAATATGGCATTTTAATAATCGAATCAATTTTGGTAATTGCATCAGCCGCAATTGCGAGATTTAATTGTATTAAATCCGTTGGTGGTGCGCGCGCGGGGGTGGCCACTGCCAGCGATTAATTTGCAATTTGCGCGTTTTTCAGCCACAAGAGATAATTCATTAGGTAATCCCTATGCTCTGTTTTCTAATTAAGCGACCGCACTCTCAGCGGCACGCCATAACTCATCGTCCTACCCAAAAATCTGATTACGTAAAACAACGACCGCATTTAAAAGCCGCGGTGCGAGAGCACTCCGCACTCCACACTCCGCACTCCGCATCCACGTATTGCATGTAATCAAGCGGGCGAGTTTTCAAAGTTAATTTAGAATTTAGATATGCATCGTTACGCCATGCAATATAGAGTAACGACATCAGAGATTTGCAGTAAGTACTCGACGGTCGTCACTTGGATGGCCGTGCGGTTATCGTTACTGTATGCATGCACGGAACTCCGGTTACGACTTGATATCATATTTCACATTTAAAACTTCACATATTTGCATTCGTAATTTATGAGGGGCACTTTGCGCGCGCCGACTTAGCACACAGGCCGCTCGATGCTGTTTAACTAACGAAGTCGTTATCAGGAATTGCGGGACCACTCTGGCGAAGGCGCAAGGACAGTTACAACAAACAATGCACACTGGGAGAGATTATGCGCATCGACGTATACGTTATTAACTTGTAGCAAAGTAAATCTCTCTTATGTATGCAATATCTGTACTATGTGTATGGCAGGGCTTTCCAACCTGAGGTTCGCACCTTTCTCTGCCCCTAAATGTATAAATTACCCTCAAATACGAAATATGCACAATACTTACATTAACGACAAAATACAAATCAATAGCCGACGGCCAATAGCCTAATAAAGATCGTTATCTCTCCACAAATCAAATAACATGTAACGCCACTGACGACGGATAGAAGGTCGCAGCGAAGTTACTGGAAATCGGACCGATCTTGCTCGATCACCCTCGAATATTCAAGATGCCACGCGCACGTATATAAGACGGTTGCGTGAAGCGGGACGGGCAGAGTTAGTTAATATTTGTTCTAGTATGCGGTACGCACAAATTCTAAAGCCTTTTAAGTGAAATACTCGGTGAAATATATCTTCGCAGAAAAAAAAATAACGAACGAACATCGAGTTTATAATAACCGTTGGGAGTCAGACTATTTATTCACAAGCAACAATAATAAGTTCAGTGCATTATTTGTATGCAAGTACTATGGGTTCACAAAGAATATAATATAAAACGACATTACACTGCGTTACACGAGAAAACGTTTCAGTAATATACAGGGGAGTTAAGAAAGGCAATCATTACGGATTATAAGAAAAAACGAAATCAACCAACAATATTTAAAAAAAAAATCTAACACTGATAACAAGTGCAGTATTGCCGCTTCTTACGAAGTAGCGCTGGAAATTGTCAAAGGAAGAAACCTTTTATGATGCAGTACTTCATCAAAATGGTAAAACAATTCAATGAAACAAAAATTGCCGAAAAATTCGAAACAGTCTCAGTGTCGCATCAAACAATGGATTTCGGAAAGGAAAGTCAACAGAGACTGGTACCCTTAGCTTCATAAGTAGCATCTACAATGAATTTGATAGAGGCAAATGCGTGGCAGGCATTTTCTTCGATCTATCAAAGGCTCTTGATTATTTGAATTTTGAGTTTTTGCAAGAGAAACTAGAGTGCATTAGATTCCGAGGTAATTCTCTAACTCTATTGAAGTCATTTTTATACGATAAAAAATTCTGTGTCCGAGTAATGGGATGTGATTCGGTAGATCAGAACGTCTCAGAAGGGGTGCCACAGGGGTCGGTCTTAGGTCTCCTAGCTTTTATTATCTTCACGAATGATCTAATCCGATATGTTACCGCAGAAAATACAACCCTTTATGCGGATGATACTTCATTTGTCGTATCTGCCCAGACTCTGGAGGGCCTTCAACAAAAAATAGTAGATATCACAACAAAATTCCAAAAATGGTGCGAATCGAACAAATTAATGCTAAATATGACAAAAACTGTATGTGTACATTTCCGTAGAAAGGCCTCAGATTTGGAATTATCTCTTAAAACTAAGGATTCCACTATATGCTCACAGGCCACCACAACATTTTTAGACCTAGTCGTTGATAATCGACTAAAATGGCATCGACACGTAGACTTCATATCTAAAAAGATCAACTCGGGATACTACGCATTCTCAAAATTAAAGCCGGAATTTGATCGGAATGGTCTACTGAGTGCCTATTACAGTCTCATTTTCCAGAATTTGTCCTATAACGTCATCTTATGGGGCACGAGTCTCCCAAAGAATATTTATTTGCAAAACGAGGATAATTCGCTTAATATTCAACATCAAACCTTGAGAGTCTTGCAAACCCTATTTTACTGAATTTAACCTCCTGACTTTACCATGTATCTTTTTTTTTTTTTTTGTAGGGTCTTGGAGTCCCGCCTCCAAGCCATAGGGCTTGGCTGCGAGCTCCCAACCCTGGCACCATGTATCTTTATTTACAAACTTTTAATAATGGTAAAACAAAACCTATCCTTATTTACAAAAAAAAAAACTCTCCGATATTAGCCAGCTTGTAATTTTTATCCAAAGTATTCAACACAACTTCAGTGTAGTAGAGGAGATGCTTGATCTTATTCCTCTCCATGGTCCAACCAAGGGTACGGATATTTTTGAAGCTGTAAATAAGGTGGTGTCAGACTACGGGTGATTCGATTAATGTTCCTGTATTGTCATTGATGGAGCCAAAGCTATAATAGGAACTGAAATTTGATTTGCAGGACTCTTGAAACAAAACAACATCAACTGACCTGTGCTACATATAGGGACTTGTTACTTCACACCGATATTCGTTGGTTAAGCGCCGGAAACTGTTTGCAACGATTCTTAGCTCTAAGCAAGGAAATTCCGATTTTCCTGAAAAATGAAATCAAGTCCAATACTACGGAACTGGAAAATCAAATGGTAGATGCACAATTTTTAGCAGACCTTGCATATTTCACAGACCTGACATCTCATATTAACGAAAATTGAATTTGAAGCTACAAGGTACACAGAATATTGCCAACTTATTTGTATACATAAATGGATTTAAGAATAAAATTAAGCTTTTCAAGTCTTCAATAGAAACAAATTATTTTTAATTTTTTCCAAGTTGTGAAGAGCATTTTGAAGAAATGAAGGATTTTGAGGACGTTTCAAATTTAGCTCGCATAAAATACATTGACACAATTGTACAAGAATTCCAAAATCGATTTGGCGACTTTAAAAACATCGAAAGAGAGATTTCAGTTTTTACTCACGCTGACATGGTTATCTAATTTGGTCGTACCATTATTATTATTATTATTATAACTACAGTAATATCAATCGTTTCGCTATTAAAACGAAATCATAATTAAATCAAGAAAATAAATATTTGTATAAAAAATATATAGATCATTGATCCTATTTTGAAATGATTCAAATTGATGACCAGCACAATTTAGAAGATGATTTTAGATGTGATCATCATCCACCTTCTCTAAAAGTTTACCAACTTGCGAGCAAGAAAATGTCAAAATTTCAACTCAACATAAAAGTTAAGTTCAATTGTGTCTAATTTATAAGTTTTCAAAATTTTCAAATTAACTTTACATTGCAAGGAGTGTATTCCGTTTGATAATAGTTATTTATGGTGCAAGTCTTCTAAGTAAGTCTTTAAGAAAATGGTAATCTATGGTGCAAGGTCGGAATATTAAATGCGAGGCGTTAGCCGAGTCAGTAGGCCGAGTTAGCAGTAGGTCAGTAGGCCGAGTTAACCGTCGGAGCTCTTATAGACTGTTTAGAGGACTTTTGCAGAGCCCTTAATTTTGCACATTAGAAAATGAGGAATAAATAACGAAAACCGACGTGTCCTAGGTTTTTTATGTTTTCGGGCTCGTCTCGTCAGGAGCGCTTTGGTTTCATATTTAAAAAACTACCCTGCATATCATTTAAGTTTTTAACTTGATTAATGATATCATTGCCACTATCATGGACACTTTCTTAGAATGTGTAAAAGAAAAGGCACGGCAGTGGGAAATTGTAGAATTTTAATGTTGTAATGGATGACAATCGAACCCACGATTATTGATTCGTCGGAGCCTTAAGGCGCTTCGATATTATAGTCGCTTATATATTGTTTTTACACCCTGGAACTGTATAGTACTTTTTTGAAGGTAACCTACAGCAGGAGTGCAGAAACTTTAAGAGAGAAGGGTGAGGTAGCAAAGTCAAAGAGTTGTGCAGGCCAAATCCAACAAATTTGTTATCTTATTCATCGTTGAAAAGAGGAAAAGAAAGTCTATTTAGATGTATAAAAATAAAATATTAATCAAAATCAAATCAAAACTTATTTCCTAATCTTTAATAATTATGGAAATATCGGAGTTTTTCGAAAATCACGATTTTTAGTTTATTTAGAATAACTTCTAAACTGCTTTAATTTTTGAAAAAATTTCAACATAATCTGAACCAGCATATAACACTGAACAATATTGTCCATTTAATCAGACCTCTAGCTTTAGGAATAAGAAAGATACCCATGGAACCCCACTCTATTTAGGACACCTTGTATATGTTACATTTTCATATATTACACATTATAAATATGCGCACTTTTGCGAAAGCTCATTGCTATATGACAGCTCAAAGTATTGATAATAAACTCAAGAAAATGGTATGAATTTCATCAGGTAATGCAAACAAAGCCAGTTATAAATTTTTAGACTGATGCATAAACTAATCAATAGATGTTAGAAAGAAATGACAAAGAAGATATTTGTATCGATTCTATTGACAAATATGTAAGTTTTATTTTATTATAATGTTTAGTACTGAATAATTACGTAACAAAATAATGGCTGATTATTTAACATACACATCTGGGTGAGGTCACCAGGCAGTAGTTTGAAGACCATCGCTGTAGAGCCATATTATTACTAAAACATCTCTTCCTCTTCAACATTTCTTATTACTTCCTATCGAGAAAGTGCATATTAGAAATACGTTTCATACCGTGGATGGCGCGCATTTACTACCAATCATCGGAACGACGTATTTCATGCATAAAATCGATTTATCGCCGCAATGCAATTTACAGGCGCAGGAAATGGTATTGAAACTGTCGACTTTTATATGTACATCTTTCTGGAATAACATTAATTTCCCATGCAATCACGTATCTCAAATGATGCCATATATCACAATGTAAAACCCTCTGCTTCCACACCTTTCGCGAATAAATTGACATTTGCAGTAATGTAATTCATATACCTACAAACCTACATATATTTCATGTGTTGAGAATTTATATGTCATATTAATAATAATAATTTTTATATGCCATATGCGCCCATAGTAATAATTGAAAGGGTTAGAATAACAACTACTTTAAAAAAAAATCTAAAAGTAATTAAATTTTCATGTTTTAATTTAAAAATAGTGGAATATTAGTAGTTGACTTTCAATTATTTTTTATAATCATTTAAATTTAAACTCAATTATCTCAAAATATTGGGATTGTTAAGGTAACAATCCCAATATTTTGAGATAATTGAGCTTAAATTTAAATGATTATAAAAAATATTTGAAAGTCAACTACTAATATTCCACTATTTTTAACGTAAAACATGAAAATTTAATTACTTTTAGATTTTTTTAAAAGTAGTTGTTATTCTAACCCCTTCAATTATTACTATGGGCGCATATGGCATATAAAAAATAATTGAAAGTCAACTACTAATATTCCACTATTTTTAACGTAATTGTTACCTTAACAATCCCAATATTTTGAGATGATTGAGCTTAAATTTAAATGATTATAAAAAAATAATTGAGAGTCAACTACTAATATTCCACTATTTTTAACGTAAAACATGAAAATTTAATTACTTTTAGAATTTATTTAAAAAAGTACTTGTAATTCGATTTTTTTATTTAAAAAAAAGAAAATTTGCAATTACAATATTAACTTTTAAAATAAATGCTGAAACAGTGCCCCTCCTATAATGTATAAGGCAGAAAATGAATTCATTTTTAATTAGTTCAAAGTTCCGGAGTGAAGCTAAGGATTTCTTGATTTCTTTTAATATTTGTAAATTTTCGGGTCCAGTTTCTCACAATTTGCACTTCAAATATATCCATAGGAAATAGTCCAACATATAAGTACATATAAGTAGGTATGCAATGCAATACAGTGCTGTTAGCTAAATGTTGAATACAATTTGAAAAACTTTTTGATGAGTTGAGAGATTTTAACAGCGTTAGCTAACATCGATGTTAGATTAGTTCCAGAATGGGGTCATGTAGCTGATGAACGCTTATCATAGTGACGTGAAGAAGTTTTATTGTGACCTACTGTAAATTGCAAATTGCAATTGCAATCTCCTGAAATATTCCACCAATCACATTGTTCGTATTAACAATTCATTCATTTTATCCCGTAGTTGCACTCGACGTTCGAACAATGTTTGTGCATGGGGCATTTCCGGTCCAATTAGCGGGTCGACATCGAATTCCGCGAATCGCCGGGTGATCAGCCCAAATCCATCAATTGTGTGGCTTTAATTAGCGCGCTAATGCGGGCGCGGGGGTGGGAGCAAGCAAGCGGAAAAACGGAAGCGACCGCTGTCCACAGATTTGCAGATTCAAGGCCCGTACCCTGCCATAATGGTGATTCCGATGCACAAAAGGAATCGATGACCGTGGCGTGTGCCATTACCCCATTGAATAATTATGTCCTGGTCAGAGATACGTGAGAGTACTCGATTCACTACATTGTCACTGCATTAAATTGGAATTATTATCACCATTCATTGTAAGTATATAAATGGGTCATTTAGTAATATTTTGATAGGAAGACATAAGAGACGAAGTTAAGACTGACATCAACTTAAAAATGGAGACCAATATACAACAAAAAAAAAACGTGCAAGAAGAAAACATAAGTGGTATAAGTAAAGTAGGCCTCAAAAAAAGGACAGAAAACAAACATGGATGTCGGATGAAATTCTCCTACTAATGGAAAAAAAAGCGCAAACACTAAATACAAAGAGGCACAGAAGGCAATTAGAAGTAATATTACAATAGCGAAAAATGAGTGGCTCGCTAGAAAATACAAAGAAATCGAACACGGATAAGCGACAATACAAAAATTTGAAAGGAGACAACATAAATCAATTACTAAACGTAATTTTAAAGAAATTGGAAGCTTGTTTAAACATTTTTGTTAAAATTTAGTCTTCATTATTTCCAATTGAACTGTCGTATTAACAAAATATTATATTGTATTGTAATTTACTGTGGTACAACGCGTAAAGCTGAAATAGAACGTTTGGCGCTTATTTCTTAAAAATCGCTGTAAAAAGAATACGTCGATATGCAAATAATATACTATAATAATAATAATAATAATAGAAACATTATTTTCTTGTATACAGATCATTTTCTTTGAACACAAAATATAGTGCAGAATTAATAAAATGCACTGGTTATACATTAGAAACATAAAAATATGAACATATTTTTTAATTTAGTTTTAGTGAAGCGTGTCGAGAGCAACTAAAATTCATTTATGCTGATTGAGCAAAATCCGTATTTATTGAAAAACCCGCAGAACGAACGCCGTTCAATTTATGATCGAATTGATCGGCGGCTGCAGTAAATTCAGCAGCGCCGCCTTGCAAATGGAATGCGGCGAAAAACTGACGCCGGCTGAAAAATTAAACAAAAAAAAAATCGCAATTTCGATTCGATCAAATCAACAATTATACCCGCCGGCGGTGCAGGAAATAAAAGAGCAATCATCATTCACCGCCCCCGCTCGAATATTGAATCGCGCCCGACTTTGTGCTCGCCGCCGATGTACGCCGTTTCGAGTTCCATCCATCCCCAACCCCCTCCAACGGGGGTGGTTGTAGGTGGCCGTTTTGCTCGCAGTAACCTCTTAACGGAGTTCACGCGCCGAGAGTTTTATTTCGCCGGGGATGTTTTCGATTCCGCCGATTGCCTCAAGAATTTATTGTTTTTATCGCGGCAAATTGCCAATCAATACGTTTGCGCTGCACGGCGAAGTAAAAACATCAAACGAGAGTTCGATTTAGTCCGGAGATGATAAGGAGAAGTGATTTACAGAAATATTTATTTTCATGATGCACGTTGAGCTTAAAATGTTGAACCTCCAGTCTCAAATTTGCTGCAAACTAAGTGATAAAATAACAATAACAATATAAATAAGCCTAAATATTCGTAAGGCTCGGAGCTTGTATCGCTGTTCGCTTTTACCCTGTGAAGTTTGGCATTTTGTATAATTTAACTAAAATTTAAGTGCAATCTTCGGAATTGTTTTCGAATTGCAGCTGGTCTAGAATGATATGAATAAAAATGCACCTCATGCCGATGCTTATTTTGCACATTAACGCAAGTAACAACTTTCAAATATGGCAATTATATTAATTTTTTTAGTTAATAATAACAATAATAAATTTGCTGCACTTGGGAGTTAGACATAGTTCAAACTTGACAAAATTTTGGATTTACTATACATAGTTTGGCAGTATCTGCCACGCTAAGAGTGTTAGTAGAGTATAGTATTGTTACGGCCGGTTCCATAATGGTATTAAAGTTTCCTTTAAACCGAAAAGGCGCCTTTAAGTACTGTAACGTGTTCCATAATTGATTTTTTAAACGTCACTTTACGAAAAAGTGTCTTTTATCATATGGAACAGAAGCATACTTTAAAGTCGACTTTTCTATTAAGTAAGCTTTACATAAAGGAGACTTTTCTGTGATATTATGGAACCGGCCCTTAGTAGAGTTAGTAAAGATATGTTTGTGTAATTAAGTCAATATTCTAAAAAAAAAATGTTACTTTGACAGATACTAATCGATATATTAAAATAGATGTAGTTACTAACGCAGTAAACTACGCCGTTTATTGTATTTTCCAGGATAATTGAATGAGTAGGTTGAAAAAGGGACATAATTCTAAAAATATTCCATCACTTTTCTATGTACAGTTGACGCAGAAAAAAAGTAAGACACACTGTTTAGCCTAGCTTGATTGGGGTTTTTTCCTCAATGTACAACCGATGAGACATTGACGCAGAAAAAAAGTAGAACACATTGCTTAACCTGATTTACACCACTATAGTTTAACAAAAAAAACAGACTTGTCCTGCTTTTTTCTGCGACAATACTTATATTATTTTTGTTGTTGTATTTATATACATTGTATTTCAAAATTTTGAATAAAGTGCATACTATTTCTTATATCATAAACTATTCGTCTAGCAATAAATTGGGTGGTTACAAAATTTGTAAATATTGAATCAACGTAACAAACATATCATTTAAATGGTTAAAAATAATAGATATCGTAATTTTGTTAACTAAATGTAAACGTTAGTTTTAACATATTTTACATTGTCTAAATGGAAAATAATTATGAATGGTGCAAAAAACCGGAATCATGATTAAAATTGCTAAAATGGCTGAATTTTAAAATAATATTGCGATTTTTAACTATGATATTTTATAAGAAATATGGTAATTAATACATTCCAAAGAATGCACAACATATTATTTTTTCTGATGATCTGAGAATTGAAAATCAATATTAGGAATATTTGCTAAAACCAAAACAAAAATATTATAGATAGAGTACAGGCATATTTTTTATAGCTAATTCTAACTAATTCAATAACTGCTATAAATTATATTCGGACTGTAATATTATTATGTTTTCCTACAATTGACAATTGACATACAAAGTAAGTCTTCCTGCTTGCTAAAAAGATGTCGTTTTCCGAGGACAACAAGCGAAAAGTTCTCGCGTAATCACTTGCGAATAATGCAAATAGAGACGTTTACGCAAATGTCACGTCTTTAACCTGATTACTCGATAATTTATATGTCATATAAAAAGTCGATCATAATGATTGTATCCTGCCATACATATAATTAACGATTGAATTATGAAACAATAAATTGTAGGAAAGATCTTGTGTGCAATTCGAGCGTGTGCCTTTGTTGCTCTTGGAGAATTATCGGCAAATTTATTTAGAACAAAAAAACTAGAAGGTATTTATAAAATTCTATGAGAAAAATGGCAATTAAAACATTCTTAAGAATCACAATCTATTAAATTTTTTGATGAATCAGATCTGAATAGAAAACAATATTTCGAATATTTGCAAAAATCAAAACAAAAATGTTATAAATAGCGTACAAGCATATTTTTTTATAGCTGATGCAAACTAAAATATATAAGATAAGCTGAAAAAAATATATACTCTCTTCTATTACATCTATAAATTATATTTGAACTGTAATATTATTATGTTTTTCAATAATTGGCATACAAAGTAGGTCTTCCTGCTTTCTGAAAAGTTGACCTTTTCCAAGGACCGTCACTTTGTCGCGCATTGCTATTGACAACAAGCAAAAAATAGCAATGCAAATAGAGACGTTTTCGCAAATGTCACGTCTTTAACATGATTACTCGATCAATTATATGTCATTTAAAAAGTCGATGATAAATATTAATTACGCTTAATTAACGATTGTATAGCGAAACAATAGATTGTATGAAAAATCTTGTGTGCAATTCGAGCGCAAAGTTGACAACAAGCGAAAAATAGCAATGCCAATAGAGACGTTTTCGCAAATGTCACGTGTTTAACCTGATTACTCGATCAATTATATGTCATTTAAAAAGTCGATCATAATTATTAATTACGATTAATTAACGATTGTATAGCGAAACAATAGATTGTAGGAAAAAAGGAAAAATCTTTGTGCAATTCGAGCGCAAAGTGCCGTTGTTGCTCTCGGGGAATTGCCGGTAAATTTCCCACAAAAGCAACAATGTACCACTTTCCGCTCTTATTGCACAAGTAGCTGTTATGATTACTTACTAATATGTGAATGCTAATGAATCCTGCAAACCAAGAATATATTTGTGTATAGAATTTCTGGAATATTAATACTTTCGCAATCATTATGCGGCAAAGAATATGAATTCAAATAAAAAAACCCTGTGTATGTTTCTAGTATGTAGATTTCTTGAAGTTGATAGACATTTTAAAATAGATAGAACTTTCAAATCTCTAACGTTGGAACTCTAACTGGAATAACCTTTGAATGTGTGTTGTTCTTATGATTTTAGCATAAAGATGAATATATTTATATATTCATTGAAGTATGGTTTAATATAACTTCTATAAAATATTTGGTACAGTTTGCTTTATTGCTCTAGTAGAAAAATGTTCTTAAATTTTTAAACTTATCTAAAACGCTCTAAATTTGTCCTTTAATTGCCTTAGTTTGCCTTTTTACCGCAACTTGTGCATTCACTGTAAAAAAAGGTTATTTATGCTCCAAAAAACGTAACTGCTGCTAAATGGTAGTCAATTATTTCGGCTATATGAAAGCAGAAAAAAATAATTCAATTCAATTTGCGAATAAAATATTATTTAGGCAATCATGATATAATTAGAGCTTTTACGTCTGTCTTGCCAATCGTTAATCACATTTACTACTACCTACTTCTACCTACCTACTTCTAAAAAAACCTTTCACGGACGCATGTATTTCAAAATATTTCATATTTACTGCAAATACTTCTTCACAGCCGGATTTACTTTACTGCCGCAAATTGTAATTGTAAACTTTTAAAATCTTTTTAATAGATTATTTTTGACAATGAAATACCAATAATTTTATGGCAGAAACACATGCAATAGAGCAATACCATATAACAATGGCATTAGCTGATTTTTTAAAGAAATGACGTAAGGATCGTAATCGCTCAAAAAAACGTTATCTGTATCTCTGCCAAATATTACCTTCTTCGGCCGAGTTTGGTTTTCTGGCTAAGAAAAAGGAGTTTCGGAACAAGAAGCCAGTAAACAGGCGTTCACTTTTTGGCCTTGATGCACAAATAACTACTTTTAACTTTGTGGTTTTAAACGATTTTTGGAATAGTTTAGATAAGTGGTTCTTAAACTGTGAGTCGCTATCTGTTAATGGGTCGTTTAATACTCGAAATTAATCGAAATTAATAATAATCCTGAGGAGTCACAAAAAACATTGCGTGATATGCACAGATTCAATATTTATGTAAGCAGTATTTCGTGTAGGTATATTTTGAATTTACGTAGTAATAAATAAATAATTAAATAATTTGCGATGACAATTTTTATATGCTATAGCAATTAATAATGTGGCTTTCAATATCCGAAATTAGATTTCAAAAATTTGTAAGCAGAAAAAAATAGTACGCCGTTACGTAATATGGCGCTGTAGACTCTATACTAGGTCGCTAGGTCAAGCAAGGAACCCAAATTGCTCATTTATAGATACATATATAAATATTGCCTTGTTCAAGTTACACGCTTGCTCATAGTCCAGGATTCGAGTCCTGCTGAAGCATAAGGATGTTATATTCGTTATAAAACATTTAAAACGAAATATATTTCCTCATTGAAAATGTTGAACATGTGAAATTTGTGCAAATTTTGAAATATTGTAATTGAATTGGGGAAAAATGAAATGTGTAATAAAATTTTATCAGTTATTTTTCTGTGATTACGACACAATTTTCTAAATTGTAGAAGACTTATTTTTGTAATTGGGTTCAATTTTTGTCCTCTATGAATTATTATTATAATTTCGTCGTTTAATACTTCAACAAAAACTATGAAAAACTTTAAGGAATTTTAAAAGCTTATCAGTTTCCACAGAAAAACCAGTAAATTCATAACCTGAGGGGTTGCAAATTGCTTCATGTCATGAAAATGAGTCGCAGATACAAAAAGTTTAAGAGTAATAACGATGCACATTTACATTTATAAACTCATGATAATATTGATTAGGAAGGAAGCGTGGATTTCCAGGTGTAAAATTGTAAATTGCATTGTTGGTAAACCAAAAAAGTTTTCATAATTTATTCTACCTAATCTGCATCCCAGACTCAGTGGCATTCGCTGTCTGCAAAGCCAACATTAGCGACTTTTCACTCCCAGATTATGTGAGAATTTACTGAAAGACACCCTTGCCTGAGCTTCCACCACACATTGCATTCCATACGACTAAATTGCATCAGCCGGATATGCACACACGCCATTAACAAACTTTTTAATTAGACATTAACCTATATTTTACCACCCCCCTATACTATTATCACAACACACATTTATAGACACACACAGGCAAACACAGGTTCATATATCAGATACATACAGTTATGCATACACTCGTACAATGTATAAATATAAACAGATGCAGATGTCCATTAGCATCTGTACATATAATGAAAAGAGCATACAAACATACAGAAATAAAAGCAGGTACGCCCACTGTATATTATTTACAATTGTATGTGTGTATGTCAAAGAAAAGCGTTCGTAGGCGGCCGATAAAATTGTATCGTGCTTTCCGCCCCCGCATCCGGAAGGAGTCCCGATAAACCGCCGGGATTTACGTGGACGCAGGAAGGTGCGTACGGGGCTATCCCGGAAGTGGCGCGGCGATCACCGGACAAAGACCCCCTTTCCGGTTAATGATGATTACGGAATTACCGCTGCTCCGATGGAAAAACGTAATTCCGAGGAGAGGCGCGGCCGTAAATTAAAATGTGTCACGTAAAGGCTGGCGAGTGAAAAGTTCATCAAAGTAGATTACTCTCTGTTTATGCCGGCCGCAAATGACACTCGTTACTCCACGTGTTAATTACGTCTGCATGTCACAGCGGAAATTAGGGTTTTTTTCTGACGCCCCCGCGTGTCGTTCGCGATGAATGGGAGGTGTTACGTGCGGCCAGGATTTCATGTTATGTTCCACTGGGCCACGATGGGCACCACCAGAGGTCACCTTTGTTTATTAAAGTTATTATTATCCAAACTAATCAAGTTTTTACTTAAAATGAACTTGAATTATATCGCGATTAGATGAAGATTTTCATCTAAACAATCATCATCATGATCTGTCATCAGAACAAAATCTTATTTATAATTAAATAAAATACCATATTCGTAGATAATATAAGCTATAGATATAAGCTACTCATATTGCTTCGAAATTTCCCTGCGGAATTTTATAGCTCAATAAAGATGGAAGTCAATAAAAATAAGTACTAATTTCTTCATGCATATCGAATACATACATACACAGCACATAATACCATATATTCTAGTCCTCTTCCATTTATATGACTGCTGCCATTAATTTCAGCCCGCCAACATTAAAATTGAAGAATGTTTATGTAATATACCTAATAATATTGAATCAATTTTCCCCACATCCAAATATAATGTGTAATTCACATTACATTTGCAATTTGGCCATAACGATATTAACGGATTCGAACCGATTTCCCAAATTAAGAGCTGTTTATGCGGCCCAATATTCATTACCACTGCGGCACTACAGAAATAATCATTGGCATAATTAAACAAACATTTGAATGCGTTTGTACATTTTAAAATGTGTTGCATTTTAATGTGTTGCAGGAGCAACAATAACACCACGTGTAGCAATATTTTGTGCTGGAATATTTAAAAAGTTCGTTTGGCATTTTTGAATTCCTCAAAATTTTGTTGAACGCAACAAAGCGAGTGCGTTGATTTCAAATCAATGCTCGCCATGGCCTCGTGCATGCTATTTGTGTGACACGATTTGTGCAGTTTTTGATTCGGGAAAATGAACTTGTGAAAAAAATGCATCTGTGATTAATGTGGGCCACAGCGAGCATTGTGTTTGCGTATTGACAATCTGCTGGCAGAATTTGTGCATGAAATATTAACCAGGGTACGTTGAATGTATAAAAAAAATGAGATGTATGGCAGAGGCAGAACTTTCATCTTGCAATTTTTGGATGTACTGAATTAATATTATTATGTATTCGATGGTTACATCTAATGAAAATGGTGGCCTCAATAATATCCTATTAAATGAACTACAATAAATAAAGCATAGTTTAAGTATGTAAATATTAATAAGACATATTTTACATAAAAACTATTTTACGAATATAAATATGTATTAAGAAATCTGCTTTCGGAATATAAATATTAATGTAAAACAGTTTTACGAATATAAATATGATAATGAAAATGTTTTGTGAATTATTCATAAGAATATTAATATAGTAGGACTTAAACATCAGGCTCAAGCGTTCAGTCACAGTCCGGAAGTCGTGGGTTCGAGCCGATATTTAATGTATTAATATTCCATTAATAAACATACGTGTAATATACATTACAACCAAAAGCCTAACTTGCTATGCTATGTAATTAAAATAACGAAAAAATATTAGTTAGGGAAAAAAATCTAATTCGATGTTCAAATTGTTGACCATTTTGATCTTGACAGTGTGCCAATAGATGTCGAAAGTCCGCACAGACATTGAAGAGAACTTTCCTAATTTTGTTTTAACTGACATTGTTTTTAATGGTAACTAGATGCATTCTACACGTTGAAATAATAATTTAATAGTTTTACTTTAACACACTCTTTCTCAATTTTTTCAAATGTTACATATTGAAAATATCATGTTTTTGAAAACATAATAAAAAGTACTATCAAAATCAATAATAAAAAATATAGGTTGTCTTTAAAAAAATGGCTCTGACGCCATAACTTCAAAACGGAGAGAGATGTAAAATTGAAAATGGTCTCAAAATATTTATTTGAAAAAAAATCATTTTGACCTGTTGAAGCATTTTTCGAAAATTTATACAGGGGAAAAATAAATTCAGGTCTTAATACTTTATGCGCTCTCTGTATAGTCGACCCTAGTAGCAGTATAGTTTAGCAGCTACTAATGCTAATTAGAATATGATTTATCTTGCAGAAATTACATCCAGGAATATACTTCCCAACCGTTTTTCGTATCTACTAAGGATTGGATGCTACTAAGTTCACTATGCATATAGCTGTAAAAGTTTAAAATTGCTAGAAATCATAAGAACGATAACATCTGCTACAAAAATATTTTAATCATTTAAAGTTTGAATATTACTCTTAATAATGATAATGACGATGAAATCTGCTACAAATAAAAATTCGAATGTTCCTCCATAATCGAGAGATTCTGCTGCGTTCGAGTTTTATGCAAAACACATTAATTGCATTACATATTCGTTGCATACGTATTGCAGAACATTGAATTAATAAATATAATATTGCTTTGTGACAAAATTGCCTGCAAGCTGATTGCTGTGCAAAATAATGGATGCATTTGTAATAATATGAAATTTTCATTTATCACAAATGTCAATTTGGATTGGTTAAATAATATTATAATCAATTATTTCGTAGAGTTGCATTTATATTTTACAAAATGACCTTATTGATAATTAATATATTCGCTAATGTGAAAAGTCGATGAGAGCCACTTCAATCGAAACCAGCATGTGCCCAGATAAATCACCCGCAATATACAGTGTGGAAATTAAGTAGCGGATAAATTCGCTAACTCCGTTAATGTGTATGAGAGAAAAAATCTAAAAGGGAGATAGCGAAATAAATTACTGCGCATATGAAAATATTTTTTTCAGATTTAAAAAAACAAAATTTGAAAAGTTATGACGTCATTAATGTTTTTTTTTAATGGCAACCTACATTTTTTATTTATTATTCCGGTAGAGCTTTTTAATCTGTTTTCAACCATATAACATTTTGAATAGGTTACATAAGAAAAAAATCAAGAAAAACGGCCTTATAAAAACTAATATAGAAATATATGTACGTCAAGCTCCCTGTATTCTGCATCCGGCAGTCGTAGGTTTATACTTTGCATACATTATATATTTCAACGAGGATGAGAGGACATTAGTTTCAATCAATTATGTGGTACAATTCAATCGTATATCCAATATTTACAGAATAATGTCCAGAATATTTGTGTTTTCGTATTTCGCACGCGTTGCTGAAATTTCCATAATTATTCCCCTGTATTTTATTTTTGTATTTGACCTAGATTGTGTATCGCTTTATATTTATGAAGCAAATATAACACATAAACTCGAATTAATTGGTAATTACCTCGTGTTCAATTATGGAGAGCAAAAATATAGAGCCTTTGTATCATCATAGTTTTAAATGATTTTGAATTTTGCAATTACCATATTGCGTGTTTGTGTTATTATTAGCAGCAAAAAGTTAATTGGAATTGAAAGTTGAACATTATTCATGTTGATATGTATTAGTTTAGTCAACAATTAATTTAATTAAATATTGGTAACTTGCACGTACATAATAATTATAATGTAAGACCCTCGCTATGGGTCAGGAAAATAAATAAAAAAATTAAATATGTTGTAACACATATGTTTTTTTGTATAATGTTTAATTCTCTTGAATAATTGATCGCGCTGTACTATACCTTTAGAAAAGTAAATAATAAATTCGGTAAAATTGTTGCATTTTTTTATTTCGAAAAATCACTTGGGCACATCAATAGTATGGATTTCACTTTTTGGGATAGTTTTCAATATTTTCCCTGGAAGCTATTAATACACAAGATGTTTCAAATTAAACCACCCAAATCGCCATTTCCATCCACTAGATAGCAGTTACAGAAACCTGTTTTAAATTATGGCTTAGTTGCCAGATTTACTTTTTATTTTTTACCCTAAATAAGCGCCATCTAGTGGATAGAAATGGCAATCTGAGAGGTTTAATTTGAAACACCCTGTATTTCAAATAGAAACTCCTTTTTTTATATGAAATTCGAATGGGTTAGTTTTTTTCGTATGAGGTAAATAAATCAAAGTATGTTGTAGTAAGTACTTTATTTTGAGAAAAATGCGTTGAGCAAACAAGGCTATAATTTAATAATTAGTAAAAACACGACTAAATTTTGATGACATTTCTGGAATTTATTGTTTTTTTTTCAATTTTATGTGATTGTGAATTGATTATTTTGATTTAATGACCAGTTAATGATCTCAGTTTCATCACGAAAGTGTTTAGACATAGTTAATTTGATAAAATTTGGTTAAATTTATAGGATATTACTATTGGGCACGTTTCTGACGTATTAAAAAAATCAAATTGTTACAATTTATAATAAATTTGCATCTTTTTCAAAGTTTTTATAAATGCTCTTCTTCTCCTAAGTGTAGGAATTTGCTCCTATTTTTTTTTCAATTTTCTGTAATTGTGAATTGATTATTTTGATTTAATGGCCAGTTTATGATCTCAGTTTCATCACGAAAGTGTTTAGAGATAATTAATTTGATGAAATTTGGATAAATTTATAGGATATTACTACTGGGCATGTTTCTGACATATTAAAAAAATCAAATTGTTACAATTTATAGTAAATTTGCATCGTTTTAAAAGTTTTTATAAATGTCCTTCTTCTCCTAAATGTAGGAATTTGCTCCTATTTTTTTTCTTCAATTTTCTGTGATTATGAATTGATTATTTTTATTTAATGACCAGTTTATGATCTCAGTTTCATCACGAAAGTGTTTAGAGATAATTAATTTGATGAAATTTGTATATATTTATAGGATATTACTACTCGGCATGTTTCTGAAATATTAAAAATCAAATTGTTACAATTTATAGTAAATTTGCATCTTTTTCAAAGTTTTTATAAATGTTCTTCTCCTAAATGTAAGAATTTGCTCCTATTTTTTTTTTAATTTCCTGTGATTGTGAATTGATTATTTTGATTATGTGACCAGTTTATGATCTCAGTTTCATCACGAAAGCGTTTAGAGATAATTAATTTAATGAAATTTGGATAAATTTATAGGATATTGCTACTGGGCATGTTTCTGACATATTAAAATAATCAAATTGTTACAATTTATAGTAAATTTGAATCTTTTTAAAAGTTTTTATAAATGTTCTTCTTTTCCTAAATGTAAGAATTTGCTGCTATTTTTTTACTATTTACTGTGATTGTGAATTGATTATTTTGATTTAATGACCAGTTTATGATCTCAGTTTCATCACGAAAGTGTATAGAGATAATTAATTTGATGAAATTTGGATAAATTTATAGGATATTACTACTGGGCGTGTTTCTGATATATTAAAAAAATCAAATTGTTACAATTTATAGTAAATTTGCATCTTTTTTTAAAGTTTTTATAAATGGTCTTCTTCTCCTAAATTTGGAATTTGCCCAGGTATCTTTTAACTTTCAGTTATTTTTACTTTTAAATAACTTCATAAAGAAGTAAAACAAAATGTAACAATTGTTTCGTCACACTGTGGATTCTTCAGGTGAAACAATTGTTGCGAGAATAACTCACTACATTTATTTGAAAGTTTTTAACAAAGTTTTATTTGTTTGTGAAGGTATTAAAGAGTCAAAATGAATATAAACTTTTAAAATATATCAGCCGCATATATTAATTTATTTCAGTTATTGTTCTCGAACCTTCTTATAAATGTTCTTAGTAAATAATAATAATTATTATATTTTTTATAGGTTATTTTTTTGTATATCCCAAATGTTGCCTAATTTAGACAATCTCCATCATTTTCTATAATTATAATAATATAATTTCAAACTTATATGTTGTAGGATTTTCAACTTGACTACTTATTATAAATAAAACAAGTTACTTAGTGAGTATCACATACATTTATTTATTTGTGATTATAGTTTCGAGTACTTAGGTAATCATTTTATTTATAATTGATAAAATGTATCACGAAGTAAACGTCACCACAATTCAAAATATTAACTACATATAGTTTTAATTTTTATTTCTATTTAGTAATATTAAGATTGATGCAATTCAAAAACTTTTTGTATTAGGTTTTTGTTTTCTAAACGCTTAAGAGGTCTCTTACACTTTAGCTTCAGCAAATGTACTGACTACAAACTTAATAAAAAAAAACAAGAATTTAAAAAATATATATGGTTATTATAAAATAAAAGATTAGGTTCAAAAAATATTCTTAATCAAGAGTAAATAAAAAAGTAAGTAAAAACAACGAAAAATAATCTTAATCAAGAGTAAACAAAAAAGTAAGTAAAAAAACAAATTTGGCAATTTATATACAAACAAATGACGAATTTTTATTTTTTAGCTAACTTTTCATGTATTATTTTATTGTTTAATAAAGAATTTTTTAATAAATTATTGTTAATTTATTCAAAAATAAATGAAATTCCAAAAGTAAATGGTTTATTGAAGACGTTTATTGAAGATTGTTTTTTGTAATCTTTTATTTTGTTTTCGGTTTTAATTAAATTCAGATTTAAATGGTTATCACTGCGGATTCGAACCCACGAACTCAGTCAAATTCTTGCATTATGAATTACTTATAGTTTACATTTAATGTAAAATACAATACCTACTCCCTGAATTTACAACTTTCTTTCTTTTATATATTGAGATAGATTGAATTCACATCTGAGTTAGCAACTTCCTGTATTTTTAATACCTGTATTTCTACCTTTCAGATACCTGTATTTCTAATACCTAATACATAATAGCTGTATTTTTAATATTTACTTAGTAAACACCTGTAATTAATTCAGGCTGTTAAATATACCTATTTGTGCCTGAATGTTCAACACATTAATGAGATTCTTAATTAAACTGTGACAATTAATGTGAATAGGGCCTTCTAATAGAGTTTTCCGATAGAATTTCTCGACCATTATTCTGGGAGAAATCGTTTCGGACAGAGTTTTATATTTGCCTAACTATTTGCTCACGTAGCGGAATTCGGGGCATTCGCCAGCGGAAACTTTGGGAAAACACTTTTAAGGGTTAATTCCCTCATTTAGACCCTGTGCAAATATTCAAAATATTTCGCGATCATTCCGCACACTCTCCTCCTGTTTAAAATTAAAACATCCTTGCGCAACTAACAGTTACTGCAAAAGATCAAAGAGTTTTAAACTCGCTACAAAATACACAGCGTAATTGTTAGGAGATAGTTTCAAAACGTGCTTATTGTGTAATAAATAGTGGAGGAGTTTTATGTACGTTACTCGTTAACATTAATTACATTTGTTCTACTCATTAATTTAACAAAATATATCGTCAGGTTAATGCAAGAACTGGGTAACTATTTTTCAAGTTTCTGAGAAATCGACGAGAACAGTTTTATCGTTCTTTAGCAGGAATTTTTTACAAGCTTATTTAAACATAAGACTCCGTTTTATGTTGTCCTACCCTTTTTGTTGTAGTTATTAGTAAGAAGGAGTCAATTAACTATGTATCACCAAAATGCAAAAAAATGACTTACTTAGTTCTTGCATTAAGCAGACGATATGTACACTGAGAAAAATATATTATAGAAATAAGATAGTAAAAAAATATTTATAAAATGTTTGTACTAGTAATGAAATTTATTCTTTATCTGTATTTAACGTTTAATAAATATTATATATAATATACAGTAAATGCAATTCTTACTATTAACATATACTTATTTATATAGTCATATTATCAATTATGTTGGTAAATAGATTTAGGTCATTCGGTAAAATGTGTAGTTTTATGATATTATCGCTCGTATTCTACGAGCCTCATTATTCTGTCGATGTTTGTAGTTATTTCTTTATTTTAAATTTATTAAGTAAAAAATTGCCCGTTAATATCAATAATTCGTTACCCATTAATAGTAATAAATCTTTGCCAATCATGCATGGCTCATTACTGCGAATATACCGGGCTTTTTTTCCTTATTACACATATGATGGACAATGTATAACTGGTTGCCTGCATCTACCCGCAAGGAATTTCCTATGTGTAATTCTAAAAAAAAAAATAGTCAACTCATTAGCGGCGTCGGTGCAAGCAACCTGTCAATTTTGGCATATGTTACACAGAGAGGTTATGTTTTTATTCAAGACAATACACGAGAGTATTCGTAATGTATCAAGATCAGCTGATATGTCAACAAATGATTATTTTCTTTGGGGTTACCTGAAAAGTAAAATTTTTAATAACGTACAAATACATAATGTAGATGAATTGAAAGGCCGTATACGTACTGCATGTAATGGCATAAATCCACAATACATTACGAATACTCTGCGTGTCTTCAAAAACCCTGTCGTGTATTGCCTTGAATAAAAACATAACCACTATGTGTAACATATGCCAAAATTGACAGGTTGCTTGCACCGACGCCGCTAATGAGTTGATTATTTATTTTTAAAATTACACATAGGAAATTCCTTGCGGGTAGATGCAGGCAACCAGTTATACATTGTCCATCATATGTGTAATAAGGAAAAAGAAGCCCGGTATAATAACCTACTTATATATTAATGCCAATAATAGCACTGGTTAACAACTAAAAATAAAAAAAAATGACTGGAAAAGAGGAGGATGTTTTCCAAGTAATTTGGGTGCGTAGAATTCAAATTTACCACCATAATTGCGCTATCAGGTCTAGTTCTTTTTATGTCGCATGGATGGCGCTACTGTAAAGTAATTTGAGGGAAACCCACATTTATTCTTTATCTTCATAATAATAGTGCTTAAATATGTCAAGTAGATCGTGTGTTGCCAATTTAAGCTATTTCTGCTTTCTTTGTGGTAAATATATGGTTGGAAAAAAGGATATGCAATAACAAAACCGTTAATATATGCATATTTACATTACTTTGGTTTTGCTATCAGATAGTTTTCATTGTTTTGCAATAGTTGCAGAGCTATTTTATACAAGCAGTCGAATGGGGAGAGGAAATATTTCGACTTTTCAGTTCCAGTAATGTGGAAAGAGCAAAGTAATCACCAAACCGATTGTTATTTTTGTTTATCAAAAGTTGTTGGGATCAATATGAAAAATCGAACAAGTGTGCAATTCGCAAATGTTCCATCTGTTTCATAACTAGTTCAACGTGTACCATATGATCCATTACCAGTCGTTCCTGGTACTACAAGCAGTGATTCTGAATCATCTTTCAATGACATTGTTCCCAGAAGTGGTAGTTTGTATGAGTCTAATGAATACCATTTAGTGACTCAAGCTGAACTTCATGATCTAGTTCGTGATTTACATTTATCAAAGCAAAACGCAGAATAATTGGCTTTACGTATGCACCAATGCAAACATCTTGCATTTGGGACAAAAGTAACAGTCTATAGAGAAAGAAGTTTGGAATTGGCTGCATATTTTGAGGAGGAAAACACTATTCTCTACTGTAACGACATTCAAGGTTTATTTCAAAAAATTAACCAACCATATGAAAAAAATGAATGGAGATTACTCATTGACGGCTCTAAGTACAGCTTAAAGGCTCTTCTTTTACACAATGGGAATATAAACCATCCATAGCAATTGCTCATGCTGTTAATACTAAGGAAAATTACGAATCAATTACTCAAATTTTAACTTAACTCAAATACGAAAATCATAAATGGAAGATATGTGGTGATTTAAAGGTATGTGATTGAATGTTCTATATATATCGTAAATTTCAAGTTTTAATTAAATCAAATTTATTTTGGTCATTGGTTTGTTAACTGGCATGCAAAGTGGTTTCACAAAATTTGGTTGTTTCCTTTGTTTATGGGATAGTCGAGCTACAAGTCATCATTACACAAGAACAGAATGACCACAAAGAACAGAGTATTCTCCTGGAAAACAAAACATTTCAAATAATCCATTAATTGATCCAAATGACGTTCTACTTCCACCACTGCATATAAAACTAGGTATTTTTAACAACTATGTCAAGGCTCTAAATAAAGATGCGTTTAAACATTTGTTAGCAGTATTTTCTACAATTTCATGTGCTAAAATTAAAGAAGGCATATTTGATGGTCCTCAGAACAGGAAGTTATTGAATGATGATTATTTCTCACAATGTTTATCAGAGAAAGAATCCGCAGCCTGGCAATCTTTCAAATGCATCATAGATGATTTCCTTGCAGGAAAGTGATAACTACAGACAAATTGTTACTGAATTATTGAAAAATTATTATGAATTAGGTGCATGGATGGCTCTGCATTTTTTTGCATTCACATTTGACCTTTTTCCACAAAACCTGGGTACGGTGAGCTATGAACAAGGAGCACGTGCTCATCAAGATTTAATGAAAATTGAAAGAAATTATCAAGGATTTTGGGACAAAAGTATGCTGGGAGATTATTGCTGGACTCTAATACGTGAAACTGACCCAGATAAATACGAACGATGTTTAAACGCTGCCATTTATTTTTGAAATTTCATTTATTTTTGAATAAATTAACGATTTTTTATTAAAAGCTTACGAAAACAATGATATTTTATATCTCGCAAACCTGACCTGATAAAAAAAAAACAGTTACAGATTCGAATTCAGCGCACCAAATTACCTTAAAAACACTATTTGGTTGCTCCAGTGCAAAATCTTGAATACCAGTATTATTAATACTTTTTTTTTCAGATTTGTTTATAGACCCAAGAACATTTAGTATGTGTTTTTATTGTTAGTCTTTATTACTGAATCTTGATTAGTTCATAAAAATCTCTCGGTGAGCGTAGAATAGCGCTTGTGTATTCGTAGCTGGAGGTTTTAGGGGGTAAATCCCAACTTTGCGCAGTAAATACTAACAATGAGGCATAACGACGGAGGAAGAGGTCGCGGTAGTAATTCGTTAATTTATTTTATTACCGACGCTAAGCTTTATTTCCAGGCATAAACTGTACATAAGTCCATATAATATATAAGACGCAGTTTCCGTGGCATAGAGTTTCCGCTGCGCAACCCAATTAGCGCTTTTTCCGCAAATATTTGAGAGCAGCGCGATCACCCTCGTCACCTACGCCCCCCTTGAGCGTCCAATTAGGGAAGATGTAAATATCGGGAAAAGATTATTCCGTCCTGGGCGTATAATAAGTGAGACTGACAGAAGCACGCCCGCCATCGGAGAGATAGAACATAAATTTCGTTTCTATGGTTTTTTTCCCGTCTGCGGGGAAAACCCGGCGGTCGTATATCGTATCACATGAATCTATCTCAGTGTCACAGAGGTCGTGCTCGGTGGCAATATATCAGCCGGCTCAAACTCAGAAATATCCGCGGAAAAAAGCGCGCCTTTCCTGGAACAGCGGCAAAAACCTCGCGAGATTTTTCAATAAGTCCGCCCCATCAGTGCATCAGCACATGATTAATACCCGCGCGTCTGGACGGCCATCGATCTCCCGAAACTTCGGCGTTTATGCGGGCCACGGCGATACACACCCCTCGCCCAGGCGTTAATAACATGCAAATGAAGCGTATAAATATTTATAAAAATATAGATCCGCCGGGTATGTAAATTGCGCGGTTAATTCAGCCGTGTCCCTCTCGTTCCCGCTTTTTTCCCCGGGAACTTAATGGGTTTTATCGTGCTTTAGTATTGCTCCGTTTCATTTGTGTTTCAAATTATGCCGCCCGCTATTTATCCCCCCTTAATGGCAATTTTTAATTCAGATCCTTTCTCTGTCCGCGTCCGTGTCTTTATTAATTTTTAAATTGGCTTCCATGCTTCATAAGCGCCGACGTTTTCCGTCGCCGCCAACGCACTGTGGAAACGTACACAAAATGCGGCTTAAACTGTACAGAACAAAGCGACATTTTATAATTAGTTTAATTAATCACCCCCCTGCGCGCTCTGCACGAACAATTTTCATCAGCTCATAGTTGTTTTGATATGGGTATTATATAACAAAGCCGGTGCGTAAATGTGTATAATTTATAATCCCAATAGAATTAACAAAAATGCGATTATTCGTCACATAATTATTAGCACGGATATTATTTGAACTTTCAAATGAATAATTATTATCTAGATATTATCTGATTTCTATAAATCGCATCGAAATAAAATAAAATTCAATTTTCATCATACATACCTGCATCATAATATTTGGTTGTTGAACGAATAACCGTCTTTAAGAAATTTACAACTTCCAAACCTTCCAAACCACATTTAGTGTATAACAAAATCGTTCAAGCACAGCGTGTTTTAAAGTTTCCAGCTAACAACACATTATTCGCGTTTAGCGAACGCAACTGTTTACTGACAGCAGCGGTTCGCTGAACGAATCCTCTGACCGTACGCTAACGTGTCAGCTGCTGTTAACTTTATTATTATTATTATTATAATCTTTCTTTTTTTACCCTTTCGGGTGTCGAAGTGGTGTTATCTCTCCTTTATGTATTTTCTTTTATCGTTTGGTTCCACTGCTTCTTATTTCTTGTTATTTCCTTCATTTGTGCATAGGTTATCCCCCTCTTATTTAATATGTTTCCAATATTTTTATCCCACTTCGTTTGTGGCTGTTAACTTTAGTAAGCGCAAATTTGTACGCTGGCAGTAAACAGCTATATTATCTAACCTTAAATAATACGCGTTACATACAAACATAATTATTTCTTATTATTTCCTTCATCTGTGCATTGGTTATCCCCCTCTCATTTAATGTTTCCAATATTTTTGTCCCATTTGTTTTTTGGCTGTAACTTTACTAGCGCACTTTTTGTAAGCTGGCAGTGAACAGCTGTATTATCTAACCTTAAACAATACGCGTTACATACAAACATAATACAAAACAGCATAACTTCAATAACTGGAGTAACATATTTAGCAGTTTTGCAACTTACAACTTGCAACAGTTGACTGTTATCTCAAATTAGGTTGAGTGCTGATTCTCTACAGTTGCGTTCGCTAAACGTGCCCATTTATTGACCAACTTTAAGCGACAATACACGTCAGGCAGTACTATTTGGAAACTAGCTGTTTCAACCTCCAGAATTTCGTTAATGTCATTGACGACTAAAGCAGATTGTTACAAAAATGCTAACCGTCTCCATGTTAACGATCAAAAATGGCATCGACGCGTACCAACCTTGTGAAATAAATCTAAATGTTTCTAATTTTCTATTTATTTCCATATTGTGGTGCAGGTATAATATAAAACTACGTATAATACACGTGCATAAGAGATTTTCAAGAACTTCGCCGTTAAAAGCACTCCACTTGGCGTGGAGCGTACTTAAAGGGCTATTTTATGCACTTGTACTTGTACTTGTGCAATACTTTTAACAGATTTTTGTGAGAAATAAAATAAACAAAAACAAATAAATGTAAGCTTCAACTGTATATGCATGCCAAATATCACCCATTTGACATAAAACCACTACCATTCAATATCAAGAATCCATATTTTAAACCACAGCTTAAACTATGTTGGCTGGGTTGTTTGGAAAACTTTGTTTGCTCCACTTGGCGTGGAGCGTACTTGAAGGGCTCTTTTATGCGCTTGTACTTGTACTTGTGCAATACTTTTAACAGATTTGTTTTGAAATTTATCTTATTTCGCTTTCATTGTATCCAGTTGTGTGAGAAATAAAATTAAAAAAATCAAATAAATTTAAGCTTCAACTATATATGCATGCCAAATATCACCCATTTTACATAAAACCACTACCATTCAATATCAAGAATCCATATTTTAAACCATAGCTTAAACTTTGTTGGCTTGGTTGTTTGGCATACTTGAAGAGCTCTTTTTTGCACTTGTACTTGTACTTGTGCAATACTTTTAAGAGATTTGGTTTTAAATTTATCTTATTTCACTTCCATTATATCCAATTGTGTGAGAAACAAAATTAAAAAAATCAAATAAATTAGCTTCAACTGTATATGCATGACAAATATCGCCCATTTGACATAGAACCACTACCATGCAATATCAAAAATCCTTATTTTAAACCACAGCTTAAACTTAGTTCAAGCTATTACTTCAATCAGTTAGATACGCAATTCATGCCAGCATGAATTATAATAATTTTTCGTTGTTTTTTTTTTCGATAAAATCATCATTTGTAACTGTCAACCAGTAAAAATTACAGTACAACAAAAAACATTCACAAAGTTGATGGAGGAAGCCGTTACTATGTGATAATTAATCATGATGATACAGAAATTGAACACATTACTACGTTTTTTATTACTTTATTTTTCGTTAAACACTACAGGGTGTTCAGTAAAAATACGTGTACTTGCTTAATTAAAATTTTTAATTGCTTTTGCAACCGGTTTCGACCAAATAATTGAGGCAAAATTGTCTAAAACTAAAAACTGTATGTGACACATATTCTAAATTAATTTGTAGGCTTCTGTGTATTTATCGTGTATCGTTTAAACTCATTACTAGCATTTGCGTGTGTGTGTGTTAACTACAGGGAGTTTCATGAAAAAAAAATGACAAAAAACGTAGTAACGTGTTGAAAAAAAAAATACTTCTTGTGTTATGGTTATGGTGGAAGTGATATTGGATGAACTTGTTCTTGTATTTGAAATTAAATACTAGAATTCCTAGTACATACAAACTGTAGAAAGTAAATATGTTTGCTGATTTGTAAAGACCTCTACAGGAATCATTATTTTTAAGTCCAAATATAATCCTCATTGCTTTTTTTGTGTGTCCGAATTATTTGTTTGGACCGAACACTATTTCCATAGAATATTATTCCGCATCTTAACAATGATTCAAACATTGTCTTGTAAATTATTATTAGTGTGTGATGATTTACAAAATTTTTGGTCACTCTTAATTCGTAACACACAGAAAGTCGTTTTTTGTTTAAGTTCTGGCAATGGACATTCCAATTTAATTTGTCGTCAATTGCCATTCCAAGTACTTTAGCATGGGAATGGATTTCGATTTCTAGTTGTTTAATAAAATCTAAATTGACGTTGACTTTTCGAAGTGAAACAACATTGCTTTGTTTTCGATTTATTTAATATCAGATTAAATCAGAATAATCAGAATATCGACTTTATATGATGTGTCACTATGCACTTAAACTTTGGGATCATAGCTGTGAGATTTTCAACGTACGATCAAAATATCGCAGTTAAATATACAAGGTTTATTATTAGTTTTATGACAAACTTTGGGAAATGAAAGGTGATGCTATTGTAACAAAAAAACTTATTTGAACATAGGTCTTCAATTTGAACATATAAGGCTTTGAGTATTAAAAACATTAAAAAATATGCAGACCCATGATAAATCAAAAAGTTGCGCCTGTGCTAATAACAACAATTATATGTAAACAATATTTGTTGGGTACAACAATTACATATAGGGTTTATAGGGTTTCAGTATTTTGTGGTGAACACATCATATTATATTATGGTAGCAGCTTTGGGCAGTTGCCTTGGAAAACACGATACTGATTTGGATCAACAAAAGTTTATATTTACAACGGTTATTATATTATACAAATGTAATATGTACTTTCAATATACAATATATACATATGTCGTTCTTATTATTAACGCGATAAGTGGTGACCCCTAAAATAAAGATCACGCAGAATCTCGAGGCATCTTGTCGGGTTAATAATAAGAAAGACATATGTATATTTTGTATATTGAAACTACATATTACATTTGTATAATATAATAACCGTTGTAAATATAACTTTTTTGTTGATCAAAATCAAGATAGTTTTTTCTATGGCAACTGCCCAAAGCATGCTGCCATAAAATAATATGATGTGTTGACCACAATTTCACCATCAAAATATTTCCATTTAGAACTGTTAAATTGTCCAATATTGTTTAAAAGTTTTTACATAAAAATTAGGCTTTCAAAATGTCTATCGTATGCCGTTGAATTATTTAATGTGGTTCTGTTATAACATAATATTATCTCATAGATTATGACATAAACAATAATTTTTGTTTTAATTTTTTTTTCTCTTGAGCACTTAATGGTATGATATTAAAATTCTTGTTATTATTTTATTAAATTTATTATTACCTAACTAGTTTCGGCTTTTGTCGCAATCTTCAGAGGCATAGTTTTTACGAAAGCTAATTTTTATGTAAAAACTTAAAAAAAAAAACTTTATGGAAAAATTAAGAGTTCTAAATGGAAATATCTAATTTCAAAATTCAACATTTTCGATTCGACTCAAGATAACACCATCGATAGATAATTTCTCTATAATCTTACAAATTTGCAAGATTATCAGATAAAGGCACATCGAAAGACGTTTTTAAAACAAAATCGTTATGCAAGGTTAAAGCGAACAAAATATCGTTCCGAGTTAAAAATAAATTTCTGTAGTTTCACAATTGAGCTACGAGAAGATTTTTGTTTTCGAGGAATCGATGCAAAATTCGAAATCATCATTATAACCTATGGTGTTATTAAAATGTTGATTTTTTTTAAATTATTCAAGGGACATCTCTACAGAAATTTTAAATGTTTGATATTTTTTTTAATATCTCAAAAACAACGCGTCCTAGAAAAACGATTTTAATTAGAAATTATAGAATTTCAAAATGTCTATAGTATGACGATCAGTTTTTTAATGTCGCTCTTTTGAAATAAAAACCCAAAGATTATGACATAAATATATTTTTGTTATTGGTGTAAGCAACTGTTTCTTGTTTTATCATGTCTGTGCAATTTTTTTTTTAATTTTTTTAATCCTTGGAGCCTTATAACTTTTAAACGAAGGCGAATTGGACCTTTTATTTCATTTATCCATGTCTGTACAATGTTTTTAATTTTTTTAATCCTTGAAGCCTTATAACTTTTAAACGAAGGCGAATTGGACCTTTCATTTCATTTATCAAGGTTTGTCATATAGCTAAAAATCACCCTATTTATGCGATAGGATGATTTAAAAATCACAGAAGATATGCACAGGGTCCATATCTAGTGAGGGAGCTCTATACAGGCTGGTCCAAATGAAGTGTTCAACATTGGAAAATTTGTTATTATTAAAGATACACAACTGTTTAAAATAGCAAACCATTAGTAATGCCCATTAAGATAGAGAAGTCTAAAAATCAAGACATGGATTTTAGCAGTTTTGAAGCAAAATGCATTTTTTTATAAATGCAAACCACTGTATATTATATTATTTTCTGTTAAAACATCCAATTTACAGCGAAAAATAGTATGATGAATTTTCTCGAAAGTGAAAATATATTTTTAACATTTCTTAAGATTTCAGTTTAATATGCTTCAAAACCTGAAAAATCGATGCTCGATTGTTTTTAGATTTTTTTAAATCTTAATGGTCATTACTGCTGCTAATACTTTGATAATTTAAACAATTCTGTGTCTATAGTAATAACAAAGTTACCAAAGTTGATTAATCAATTTGGATCACCCTGTATAGAGCTCCAGCAGAAGGTCGGATAATTTATTTAAACAAGCTAACTGACTGTTTAGCAATTCTTATGTAAAATAATTAACCTATAAATTGGTGGAAATTTTTACATTGATACAGAGAGTTTGTTTTGTCGTGCAACATAGGTTTAATTATTTATAGTTATACACTTCTGTCACAATGACAGCAATGTATCAAGGCGTTTTTTTTAATGCAACATACAAGTAAATATAATTCTCTGCGAGGCGAATTTTACAGTTTACGAAGTGATCAACGTTAAGCTGAGATTTGCAGCATTATCCATTTGAATAACTGAGCACGTTCTGCAGTAGAATACATTGTTCACTTCGCAATCTGTAATATTTGCCTCACAACAAATCACTTGTATGTTTCATTTTTTTAAAAGATGCTATGATACATTGCTATAATTGCGACAGAAGTGTGTAACTATTGAAATAATTAACCGTATGTTGCAGGATAAAAAAAACACTGCGTATAATGAAAATGCAGACAAAAACTTAAATGTATTTCAGTTTTAAAAATTTGTAACTTGTATCGATAAATTATGACATATTCATGAGTTACTCATAGACCTCACACATGAATTAACAAAAATTTTGGCATGCCGAAAAATTTACTAAACAAAAAGAGTTATCGGTAGGAAAGTAATCCATTATTATACAATTTTGTAATATAAATACAGAGTGCATATTTTTTTATTATTTGCTGACAAAACAAACAATTGGCCATCGAGAACGACTTATCTTATCGGGAACCCCATAAACTTTTAATGGTCCATGAGCGTGGAACACCCTGTAGATATATATATGTTTACCTGCTGATTATTTACATTTACATGCTTTTCCTTTGAATACTTTATACTTTAATGCAAACATAGTACACGAATAACTATTTCCAATACATATGTTCATCATTATTTTTTTAAATTAATAATATTTCGGGCAAGCGAGTGTTTACATACGCGGCCGTTCGGGTTCCATGGAATGCACGTGCCGGATGATTTTTACGACCGAATAACGGAATTCCCCGTTATTTATGTACTCCATTAATAAATTCTCGAGACCACAGAAATTTTATTTGCTTGTTTATTTACGCGGCCATAAAACTACCTCGACTCGAATAATAATTCTAAAAAAATCCTTTCGCGAGCCCGCAATTTATGATGGAGGTGCCGGGCATTGAACGAGTTACAAACATTGTGGTGTGCGTTCAATTGCAGGTGGGCGAGGAATTTGTATGCCGAAATGCGCTTTGTGTTGATACGCTAAATGCCAGTGGATTAGTTAAGTGTATCAGGGCAATCATTTGGCCTAACCGCGTGTGTGGAGTATATATGGAGGGCACTTACTATGTAGCGCAGTTGGAAATTATGTTGCTATTTTGTTGATCTTTCGGTGAACTTACCTGAAACAAACAGAAAATACATATTAAAATTTGTTCCAAAAATGTCGAAAAAGCATAGGACCCAACGCTATTTTGGGAATCCACAAAATAGTAATTGGCATCACGTATTTTTAAAAACACTGCCCATTGTTAATGAAAGTTTTGTCTTCAACTGCTAAATAAATCTGAATTATTTTCTGTACGAACTACTGCCTAACAGTGTTATTCATAAAAATTTAAGCCGCGGTTTAACGGTGGTTTAATCTTAGTAACCATGCTAACCCTTTGTGAAACACCGCCAAACCACCGCTAAAACGCGTTTCAAATTTTTATGAATTACGCTCTAATACTTTTCAACCAAGAGATTTTTCAACCAAAAGATATTTCAGCCAAAAGATTTTTCAGCCAACAAATGTTACATTTACTGCTATCCATCTATCTCTATACAAAGGCCTGCAATATCTCATATTTGTCGTGGTGTCTCCTAATATGGCGAAAGTAGACACAAACAACATACATTAATTGGGACTGCACGGATGCAAGTTTCTCATTGCGAGTATATTAAACTACCACATAAATATTTCTAGATAGCTTGTAGCTGAAGCTTCTTATCGCTTCAGAGCAGAAGTAATCTAAGTAAATTGGAAATTAAATTTCACATAGATTAGTTCTGTTCTCAAGCGACGGTTTACAACTTTATTAGTATTAGGCAACTCGGTCGTAAATCTCATATTAAATCTTGTTTGTTATAAAAAAAATCTCAAAAGTTACACAAAATACGAAACACCCTACATATTATGTCAACATTGACGTCTCAGTATGAAATATTTAAATTATTTATTGCATAATACAGAATTTATCAGATATGTAATATAAATTATTTAAAACTTTCGTGTAGTAATATCAATTTTATTCGCAAATTCTTTGCAAACTTTAGGAAGTTTCTTGAGCTACCAGTTTCAATGTTGGCCTGTGTAGAGCGTTAGCATATATAATTTAACTATTGATTCTCCACAGGAACCTGTGAGCTAGAAAATTAAAGACAAACTTGGCTTCGGGGTACGGAATATGGGGCCGAATATATCACGACTAAAGCGGCAGATAAAGGGTTGGCCGTTTCAAAACTTCGCGTCTCGACTCTGGCCGCGATAATAAAACTTCTTTATGTATTCAATAAACTTTACAAATAAAGACAATCAAAAGAATGTGTTATGATAAAACGACAAATATCTTCTCGCAGAAGTGCACAACAGAAATTGGTGGGTGGTTATCATAAAAAAGTAGATGTTAAGATGAGAAATATGAGAATATTAGGGTTTAGTTTTACAGTTTCAGATTAACTTTAATCGATGGTTAGTTTCTAACGCTACCATAGCACGTGTACATATAACGCCATTTTGTAAAATGGCCCCCGAAAATATATATTATATAGCTATTTATGGTAGAAGTGGATAAAATTGCTTTATTCACGTGTATCGTACAAGATTTTTTCCAATTCGTTATCAGAAATGAAGAATTTGCGTAAAGTGTCACATTGTCAGGTGACAACGAAAATTTCAAGGATAGTGCGAATTTAACTATTTTGCTACTTTATTCACGTCGTCAATGGTTATAGTGAATAAAGTGAAAATGAAAACATTTTATTCACCCATTCAATTAAAGTGTAGTTTTAACGATGAGATTTAATATACATAATAATCATTTTAATAATGCGAATTGGAAAAAAATATTTATATAACTGAGTGCAGTTTTCTCTTCTTCTCAGCTTACTCCTCTAAAACTTCATCTACTGTTATTTCCTGTGAAGGATAAATATATAAAAGAGTTAAGCCATTTAATCTATCTTCGCTTACAGTGTTTCTTAAATAAGTTTTATAAGTTATATAGGTTTAATTTATATGAGTTAATAAACTAGCGTCGAAGTACTTATAGAGAAGGTATAAAATATTTTTATTAATGACACTTGGAAATATTACATAGATAGATAGATAGATAGATACAATTTATTTCTAAAAAGTTTGAACATACAAATTTGTTACAAATTGGGTTCGAACTAGAAAGAAACACTTCACAAGACAATGTACAAGTACATACAAATTGCACTACACTAAATATTCACTAATGCTATATAGTTCCTTGGCACATAGGAAACTATGTAGCTGCTTCTTAAATAAATTGAGGTTTTTTATACCTTTTATATCACCTGGCAATCGATTATAGAATGATATGCTGCTGTAATGCAGCCCTTTTTCAGTCAGGGTTAGACGGTGTTTTGGAATATTGTAATTCGATTTGTTTCTTGTATCATATTTATGATCTATTTCATTACCAATGAAATAATGTTTGTTTTTAAATAAGAATAAAATACACTCGTACACATATATTCCGTACAATGTGAGTAAATTATTTTGTTTGAATGTACCTCTACAGGATGATCCAAATTTTAAATAATCCTCTGCATTCTATACTGTGTCCCCAACAACGTATCCCAAACCGAACATTTGATATGAATACGTTGAAATCCATAATTTTCAGCGATGAAAAATCCTTAACAAATCCTTAATTGTATTCATAGCATAGCATATTCCGCGTAATTTGGTAGATAACGTTTCAATATGTTCGTCGAAATTGAGAAGTTCATCAAGCTTAATTCCTAAAAGTCTAACGGTTTTATCAGTATCAGGCGTCGGAATAGTAGTGTTACTTTTAAAAATGATACATTTAGTTTTGTTTTTATTTAACATACCTTTGTTTGATGTAAACCAATTATTTATTTTGCTAAGATATATATTACAGTCAGTTGAAATATCTTGATAATTTGAGCCACTGATAAAGACAGACGTATCATCAGTATATGTGATTATCTGATGATCTGAACCGGCAATGCTGTAAATTATGTCATTTGTGTAAATTATAAACAGTAAAAGGCCCATAATGCTCCCCTGTGGAACACCTTTCTCCAAAACACAGGGATTTACAGATGTTCGGCGCCATTTATATTTATTTTGACAACCTGAGAGCGGTTTGCTAAGTACGATTTAAACCATGCCTTGGATATCCCTAGCACCCCAAATCGTTCGAGTTTTGTTAGAAGGGTGTTATTGTCCACACTATCCAATGCTTTTGACAAATCAAAGAAAACTCCACACACTAGTTTCTTAGATTCAAGACTAGCTAAAATTGTGTTTATGCATTCATAAAGGGCTGTATCTACTGATTTACCCGGCAGAAAACCGTGCTGATTTACATTAAAAAGTCCATTTGAAATGGAAAAATTTGAGAGTCTCTTTGATACCAGCTATTCAATGATTTTAGAAAAAGACGTCAAAACGCTTATTGGTCTATAGTTGTCCAGTTGATTAACGTCACCCTTTTTATGCAAAGGAGTGACAAGTGCAGTTTTGAAGAACTCGGGGAAAACCCCTGAACTAAAATATTTGTTAAAAATGAACACCAACGGAGGGATCAAATAATCAAAGTTATCCAAAATTACTTGCATAGGTACGCCGTCAATTCCACGACTATGTTTTTATTTTTATTTTACAGATAGCATTAAATATTGCCGAATCACTAACTGGGAACAGAAAAAATGATGTTCTATTTTCCGGAAACACAAGGTCTTAACTAAGATCAGTAAAATTCGTGTGTTGTAAATTCAATGTTTTTGCCATGTTAATAAAAAAATTATTGAAATCATTTGCGATGGGATATTTGTTGCCCACAAATTTACCACGTTCACAATTGATTATGCTCCACATTTCTTTATATTTATCTTTTACCATACGAATTCTGTTTGCATAGTAATTTTGTTTGTTCAAAATTAGGGTTTCTTTATAAATGTTTTGATACGTTTTAAATTCTTCCCTAAAACTGCCATCGACAGATGATAGCAAATGTAGTGTGGAAACAATATTTTTTAATTGAATTGACTCTGGAGTAATTTGTATATTCCTACGCAGGTTATTATTTAGAACCCGTTTAGCCTTTTTGGGAAAATGTGAATTGAAATGATAGGGAAATGATATTTCTGGGTCACATAGTGATAATGTATCAGGCAGAAATTGGAAATTGTCCAGATGACTTGTCTGAAAATTTCCGGTACTACAGTTAAATTTCAACAATTACAATCGATTTGAAAACGTTCTCTAAATATATTTCATAGAAATTGATTAGATTTTCTAATTTTGATAACCGTTCTTCGATATTCTTTAATTTATTGGGAGATGGGATTAAATAGTCGAAAGCTACCTAAGTATCGTTTTGCTTTATAAATCGATCTCCCAATTGTAAAATAATGCTATCCAATAGATAGTATAGTATAGTATAAATAATGATAATTTGTAGTTTTTCTTTATAGATGTTATTTGAAAATTCGCTCTTTGTGTTTGTGAGTTAGCCTTCTCAATAGTAATATATTAAGTGCATAGTGACTTGCCGATAATACCCGCTATAGTGGCAGTCGTGCTTCGCACTCGTGCACATTTTCACGGCGACAGGATCGAGTTCATCACTATAGCGGGTATTATCTAAGCAATGAACTATGCATGAAACATATTTTGCATGATTATTGCACGTGTTGTATTGACATTGAGAAATATATAATAAGTACTATAAAAATGTCTTCCAACCAGTTTGGCATCAAATCTCATACAAATATAAAGCAAGGCATTGTTGGCTCTACGCCAGAGAATACTAAAAAGTCACAAAATATATTTGGAGACAATTTGAAAAATGTTGCGATGAAAAAAGTATGTACTAAATGAAACTACGAGTATGCACCAAATTACATTGATTTTAAGCGATTGGGCATACAATATGAGAAACATTTTGAAACCTAATCTTAACCTCCTCGAAAGTGATAAGTGTTCGACAACAATTATCACTTTAAGTGGATTCTAATGGCCAACAATTTAAAATTTGGGTTATTTCATTGGTCCGTTAGTGTGAAGTTTCATATGTAAATCTGACAAGTGCAATAGTCATTTTAAGTTCATGATCAAAAATATTTTTCACCTTTTTACTTGCTTGTGAATAGATCGTTTCAAATTCTGCATTGGTTCGCATTTTTATAAATTCGTTTATGCTATTTTGAGCAAGAAAAACGGTTTTCATTAAATCAATATTAACTGTTTGAAGTAATTTTGATAAGGGCATAGTATACACAAAAACAGATTCCATCGCAAAAGGGGGGACACTATAAATTATAAGCAATCCAATAAGTTCATCAACATCTTAGCACCGCTAGATGTTTTTCGTTCGTTCCAATCTTCAATTTCCTCTAAGGCAATAATTATTTCATAACAATTATTGAATTATTGAATCTTGACGTAGCACTCATCTAGTTGGTCACAATTTCTTTAAGCGATCAAGTTTAGAATTTGATATCAAAGGTAATTCTTCACCTTTGTTTGTTAAAACATTCTGTCGTTTAGGCGTGTTTAACAAGTGGTATGTATTTTATATAACTCCTATACAGTTTTTGATAGGCTGTACATTTGCATCGGAAAGAGCCTGAATAAAGCTGTGTGAAACGCAGTGTACATATAATTCAGTTGAATTTTATGTTATGATAGCTTAAACACTATTAAAATCTCGAATTTTGGTAAGGGCAATTGCCCCCTTTGCCCAATTGCCCCCTTTACCCAATTGTCCCAATTGTCCCCACCCCCCTGTATTCAACACTAAGCTTGACCACCCCAGGTGATTGCTGAATGCAATAAAGCTAGGAAAGGTCTTGTTAAGAGCAAGATTACTCCGGGCTTGTGCTAGCTGTATTTTATCCAGTAGAATAGTTATAGAAACGTTCACAGAAAAGTAATTTATTAAAGAAAGTTAAATGTATTTCCTCGAGATCGAATTTAGTACGTGGAAAGTATAAATGAAAATGTAGCTGTTTATTTATTAATGTTGCACAATTTTAATAAAGCCCATCTAGAGCTTTCATATATTTCATTTCGCGTTTCAGCACGGGTGGGCGCTGGAATATTAACAAATCACACCGCTGTTGAGCGGCATGATTAATTATTCGAGGGCCGGCCGTAAATAACCCGGAGGCGAGTTTATTTTATAATTTATATAAATGGCCGCGGAAAAATATTATTTCATTATTCGGCTGGCGGTAGTTGATTCCGAACATATTAATTCGCTGGGCACTTCACAATTATTGCAACAATGCAGGACGTGGATTGTATTTATTCGGCTGCAACGTTTCGGCAACATAACTCACCTAGTTATACCGTCCGCTTGTGGCAATATTACTCGGCGCGGTGTTAAATTCATAATGCGAATTTGATAAATATATGCGAGCGTTATTGTGCGCATTAACTATTTGGCGCGATGAGTTTTCATTTCCAATTTTGTCAGTTGAGGCAATTCATTTTTTTTTGTCGTAAGTGCGGCCGGATTCTGTGCCAAGTGCAGATTCTTGAATTGTCCCAATAAGGACTTCCGGAAACGGAAATTGCAGGACCGGCCGGGGGAACGAGGCACTTACCGACGCTGCAGCGGTAATGCAAATGTGCAACCGGCCGTCGAGCTGCAACAATTTCGCTCAAAATTCCGCTTCGCATAACCGTTAGTTAAATGTAGCAGACGGAATATGGCACGGTTTTATGCGAGCGCCGCCGTCTCTAATTGCTCGCCGAATCAGGTATCGGTGCGTGCTTTAAAGCGCCGCCGCCGGTAATTGACGATTCACATTGTGATGTTTATGCACAGCCTCGACGCGGTTACCTCCACTTTATGGCGTCATTAACGCTTCCCGCGTTTGATTTTTTTAGCAATTACCAGTGGACTCTCCCCCACTGCCTTTGCGTGTACATTTTCTCATTCGCAGCACCTTTTCTCCCCCTTAATTTAAGAGTGTCCGGTCTACTAGTGTTCTTCACCTCGGCCGCCCTCGCCCTCCGCCTCGCCGTTTTTATCGGACGTAATTGTCTTTCCGGTCTACTTCAATGTGTTTTGTTAGTTTTACTCGGTTGCCGTGTAATTGTGTAGTAGTCCCCCATTCCCAGCCCCCCCGGCGGCGACCCTCTTCTCATCTAACTAATTTTGCTCCGGTTGTGTAGTGCGCCCAGGCTCGAGGGCGAGGGAGGACAAATAGTGGACGTCCAATTAACGACGCCTGAAAAAGTTTTATTAAATTGATACTACGGGGCATAATAAAAAAAATATGTGCAAATGTGAGCGCACAGTGCCCCATTTGCACGCCTCACTAATTGAACTGTAAAAACAGGAAAATTAATTGCGACCATTAATTTTCATTCCATAATTTGCACGTATAATGAAACAATTTGAACAACGCGGGACTTGCCAAAAAGAAAAGATTACATAAAACAAGAACGTCCAATTTACAATAAGAAAACAGAATATATAACACTCTTATTATTTTCTAATTATTCATGATTGCAGGATCAATAAAATATGAAGGAGTGCTCGAATAGATTTTCAGAAAATACAATATTATTTTATTACTTAGTATACAGACCACTCACCCACCCAATTTTTGTTACGCTGCGTAGGCGAAAACTAACACTCGAAACCGGATTCCTGTAGCACCAGGGCCGACAAGGAACAATAACCGGATTTTTTTAATTTTTTAATTTTAATCATTTTGTCAATCAACTGATTGACATGAAATTCACGTTTAGGCTTATAAGAAAAATTTTGAAATTCCAGTGATTTCTGCACAAAAATCCAATTATTGATTGACTCTTTAATATATACATATTTTCTATTACCTTTTGATAGGTTGTTGCTGCATTGGTACCTACTAATCCAAAGTCAATTTTTAATTTTTAAGTTAAGTTGATTTTTTTGTAGGTAATTTATTAGTTTCTTTTTGTGTTGGCACATTAATTAGTATCAATGGATTAGGCCAGTATGTTAATAATATTAAATGTTTAATTTTATGTAATATTTAAAAAAAAAATGTTTTCTTTTTGTGTTGGCACATATGTATATTAGTATTAATGGATTAGGTTATTTATGTTAATAACGATAAATGTATAATTTTAAGTAGTATTTAAAAAGCTTTATTTTTAATTCAACCTCAGCAAGTTTACTCATATGCTTTCACTTTTTTTGCAAATATTTCAAGAAAACTATCAGGTTTATGGAAAAACGTAATTTACAAATTTTTTTTTCAAGAATTTTTCAGAATTTACCATCTGATGAACACGATATGATTACGTGTAATAATACAATATGATTCATATTTACATACAATTGAAATCATTTACTTGTAACTTGTAACAGCTTGTAACAGAAAAAAAACAAAAATCGTTTAAAAACTGTAGAAAACTGAGAATAAATGTAATATATAAATGAATAGGACCGTCAAAGCTATGGACAGAATTCTAATCGATAAGGATGGTAGAATACCGTTTATAAAAACAAGAGAGTAAGACAAACTGTAGAAAGTAAGAAAAGCTACAGAAAACATAAAAAATATTAAAAAATAAGCAACAATCTAAAAACTCAATAAAAACTAGTAGTACATAATAGTGGGGAAAAACTACCGACAACTGTGTAAGAACTGCAGGAATATACACATATATATATATATATATATATATATATATATATATATATATATATATATATATATATATATATATATATATATATATATATATATATATATATATATATTTATATATATACCAAGGGTGTCCACGATAAGGATCAGCATGGGGATCTCGGAAACCGTAAAGTTACAAAGGTGGTTAAATGAGAAAAAAGTTGCGCAATTTAGGGGTCAGTAATATTCTGTTGAGAAAACAAAAAAATCTGCTTATTTCCGGAGATATTCGACAAAATCTGAAATTTTGCGATATCGTTTTTATGTTTTGCTGGCGTTATTAGAAACGGTATAAAACAAACAAAAAGCACTTTCTCATTACCACTTTTTTAGCTCTACAAGACAGCATTTATAGATTTTCAGTACAACGTTTCGTTTCGAAGAAATCATCATCAACTTAATATTTTTATATGGCCCGTAAATAAAGTATACCCTGTATTAAATAGCATTTCCTATTACGATTTCTAAGATTTATATCACAGTATGATTTATCATGTTTTTATTCAGAAAAAAGCCTGTTAGCTATGGAAAGTAAGAAACTTCGTAAAAACTATTGAAAAATGAGCAATGAATCTGAAACTTCAGAAAACTCAGCAAAACTATAAGAAACAGAAAAACTGCAGAAAATTCTATAAAACTTGCATAAATGTAAGTAAAACTACTGAATATTTCAAAGAAATAAGTGAAAGCTGCATACAACCTATATGAACTCAGAACTTAGAAATAAGAAAAACTAATATACATAGTGAAAAAGTTTCATTATATCTACAGAAATTAAGAAAATTAGACAAAAATATAACACGATTTCAGTAAACTACATAAAAGCTATAGTAGTCCTGTTGATGTCTGACAACGACTCATCGCCCCATATGTCGGAATTCGACATACGTTTCATATTCCATTTCACACTATTACATTTACCTTAAGCATGCGAACGAGCACAGAAAACGCGATTATATTTTCGAATAAAGAATTGCGTTTTCTGTGCTTCAGAAAAACTTCATAAATATGGTAGACAAGTAAATAAACCAATGAATATTTTATATAAATAATAGGAAATTTTACAGAAACGACGAAAAATTATCAAATCTGTCGAAAACTTTGTAAAACCTACAGAAAAGTAAGCACACTATCAGAAAAGCTATGGAAAAGTTAAAACTTCCAGAAAAACGTGAATAACAAATAACAGGAACTTCAGAAGAGTTAGCAAAGCTATAGAAAACTGCTTAAAAACTACATACAAGCTGTAGAAGTGTAAGAAAGACTACAGAAAACTCCATGAAAATGACATAAAGGTGATAAAACAATAAAGAAAACACATAAAAGGGCAAACATAAACTTTACAAAGAAGAAGAACTAATGCAGTCAAAAAACTATATAAAAATTGTCATTCTGCAGAAGACGTTAAAAAAATTGCACAACATTTCAAAAACCTACGGAAAAGAGCAAAGACTCCAAACATTTAAGAAAACATATTCAATAGGTTAAGTGCATAGTGACTAGCTGATAATACCCGCTATAGTGGCACGAGAGCTTGTTGCCGTGAAAATGTGCACAAGTGCGAAGCTAGGTCACTATAGCGGGTATTATCTAAGCAAGGAACTATGCACGAAACATATTTTGCATGACTATTGCACTCGTTGTATTGATATTGAAAAATATTTAATAAATATTATTAAAATGTCTTCCATCCGGTTTGGCATCAAATCTCTTACAAATATAAAGCAAGAGATTGTTGACTCCACGTCAGAGAATACTAGAAAATTTTACGATGAAAAAAGAAACTAAATGAAATACTAAATGAATATACGAGTATGCACCAAATTGCATTGATTTTAACCGGGCATACAATATGAGAATAGAAGACGGAACTGAGTACAAAGAAGGAGTTGTCAACTTATTTTGAAACATGGTATTTCATTTTGTAGGTCCTAATCTTAACCTCCTCGAAAGTGATAAATGTTCGACAGCAATTATCACTTTAAGTGGATTCTAATAGGCCAACAATTTAAAATTTGCATTATTTCATTGGTCCGTCAGTGTGAAGTTTCATATGTAAATGTGACAAGTGCAATAGTCAATTAAATTAAGCTAAATTGGTGAATAACTGATATCCACTGCCATTAAAAAAAAAAAACAGAAGTTTCTGAGGAGTTGCCCAATTCGTAGTTTCCAACCAAATATTCGAAATGAAGATTTTTGAGGAAACGCCCGATTTTGAGTCTCTGTATTCAGAAAAGGCGATTTTCGAAGTGGCGTCTGTCTGTTTGTCAGTATGGCTGTCTAAGTGCGGTGTATATGTCTGTCTGTTACAGAACCTTAAATACCTACAATTATTTAAAAAAATAGTATTAGCCATAACTTTTAGCATTTTGCACACATCGACAAATATGAGTTAGTCTATTAAAAGCCGTATTATCATATTCCATAGTTTGATTTACGTATTTACGTATTGTAATCATGAAATTTTGAGGTTTTTACTGATATTCACTTTGAAGTCTTCTTCTTCAGAAAATGTGTCTTTCGAGATTGTGTGTGTTTGTCTGTCTGCTATGTGTGTGCACATGGTCTTGTTTGTGGCTTATTTACTGTCCAAACTGTTCGACTTCAAAGTTTATATTTAAGTTGTAAAGAAAAATTGAGAAATACCAGTGATTTTGGCTGGTATCCATGAACCGAAATAAATAGTTTACTGAATAGTGATTTAATTTTTTTTTAAACATTTCAAAAACTATTATGTTTATGGAAAAAAATAACGGTACAAAATAGATTTCAATTAAATTTGCAACAAATTTAGATTTAATATAATTTTCAAAATTTGCCTTCTTAACAACTCATTGCTCAGTATTTCAACAAAGAGATGCAGTAGATATATACTTGTTATTCTAATTTACCCAGGATTGACGAACATTGATTGATATGACAAATAAGTATAAATACGAGTATGTATAGGTTTGTAAATTAAACTGGTGTGATGGTTTTTCCTCTCCATTTTTGTAGTTTACAAAGCAATTTGTTAATCAATTTCCCGATGTCCAATTTTCTTGCGATAAATTTTCCGGTGACTTATTTTCCAGGGATTTACTTTTCAGAAACCAGTTACAAAATATAGTAAAAAATATTACGATATAAATATTGAAGGAAATTCATCAAAACTACTTTCTCAGAGTTTTTAAAGATTGCTGCTTGCGAATGAAGCCTCAAAAATCTAATCAAAATGCAAAATACAAAATAGCCTCCTAAAAAATATTTCCTACAGTATTTGAATGTGTGATCTAAAACACAGTACATGGGTCGTTTTTTTGGGTTTATTTCGACTATAAATTCGAAAATTCATATTTTGATAAGTTATAAGTAAGGAAATAAGTTAGATAGGTTAAGGAGGAGTAAAATGTTTTTATGGGGCATATTTAAGCATTCACCACTTTGAAATTTTTATAATTCATATATTTTTTAAAGATTTTGAAGTAGCTCATAAACTAAAAATATTATGAATTTTCAGAGAATATTGGTTTTTCCCATGTATTTTAAATGGGTAATATCAATTAATCTGAGATTTTGAACAATATTTTTGTTAGTTTTTTGGAATTGAACTGGGGGTTAGCGTAAACAAAACTCAATACTTCATTTTTACGGACACCCTATGGACACCCATGGTGTAGGTAATACTTTTTTGTCGATCCTGACTGGATACCACGGTTTGTTTTGCGCAACCTTGAATTACTTCCACCTGAAATTACATTCCACAAGCTACATCTCTTTCGTTTTTATTATGCTATACATTTTACGTATTTGCGTTGTTATTTCAGAAGAAACTGGATCTGACAGCAATCATTTTTATTCCATTCCATTCAACAGACTGTAAAATTATTTATTGTCAGTATTTTTTTCTCCTGGCGTTCCTGTGAGATGGTTCTGTTGGGGATGCGGGGGCGGCTTCAGCGCCGACGTCGCCGCGGGTATCTGGTCCGACGTCCCATCAATTACATTAATAACGACGGCAGTTTATTTTTACAAGATAATGAAAGTGGTGAGCCTCACGGGCTCACAGCGTTATTTATCCCCTGCGGGCGGCGGCCGAGGGGGCGATAAGTGTTGATGCATGGCCCGAGCCGCCGCCCACGTGGGGGCGGGTGGTCCACGGATCCTTGCACATGATAAACGCCCTAGGTTTCCACCACGACTGCTACACGGGACCCCTTTTCCGCCCAAAAACAATACACCCTCGTCGAGGAATCGGTGGAGGCGAGCGCTTCAAGACCAACACAGAAAACGTTCCCAACGTTATATGGGACGTTATACCGTGCGATCAACTATTCAGATAAGGGGCGGCAATAACTGTGTCAGTGTTATGGAACATGTCAAAAAAATTTGAAGAAGGACTTGGATATGCATCCTTAGAAAATACAGACCATCATAAATTGCTGCCAAGAGATTTTAACAGACGTCTTGTACCATAGCAGACATATTTCCAACATCCCAAGGGCTTCTTTTATTTAAATAATTGTTGATCGCACGGTATAACGTCCATACGTGTAATGTGGAATTCCACTTGATACGTTGATTAAATGAGACGAATGAGACGAGTACGTATCTACTACTGAAGATGGTCGCTTGGCGACTGAAATGTACATTTAGAAAAAAAAAATGTTTTTTGTGAAAAAGGTGCTACGTTTTATTTCTAAATGAGACGAATTCAATTATATAATCAATTCCAATTCAAATAAACAATATAAAAAATATGGTTCTCACCAGCAAGATCTTCGTTTCATGAGGTAGATTTATCTCCATCTTCGTCTTCATATCTTCCATGTCCTCATCAGATCATTCACTACGACTCTACGCTATTCTTAAGCCAGATCTATTCACCTCCAAGTAAAGTGTCTGTTACTTACGTTACAGTTAACCCTACTTGAAAGATTGAAGTTTTGTAGTTTTTGGCATACATGTAGGTGTTTGCTGGACTTCCTCACAGTTGGATAAGACATTTTCGTAGCTCGGCAGAAAAACCCAGTTTACGCAAATTTGTCTTGCATCGAGCTACTCCTACTTTGACACAGTCCAGAATTCTCCCATGTAGCTATTATACATTACGAAATTTGCAATTCAATTAAATGATAATAACAATGAATAACAATTGCCATTGCCCTTCCTTTCAATTAATATTTATTACCTACGTGAATTGTAATTTAATTTAAATCACTGAATGGCGAGGTGCCCCCCGCCCCTCCTAAATTACACTGATTTAATATCCAATTTTCTCATTGAAATTTTAAAATCATATTTCATCCCGGGCCGTGAATTATTAACTCGTTTCCACCCAGAGAAATCCATTTTCCCAGCGATTCTCAAACGTAATCATTATTATTAATTCACGATCGGCGCGGGAGCGCAAGAATGGACGCCAGCGATGGAAACGTAAGCAGATTAAACCGGGAAACGGTTTTATATTGCAGCCGGAGCCCGGGGAAACGTGCTGCCCCATTCAAAATTCGCTTTTATCTGATGCATCCCGCAGGAATTGCCCCCGCCAGCCGGCCCTGCATGCAATATCCATAAACAAGCCGCTCCCTGATGCGCCCGCCAAAAATGACTTTCCCTGAATTTTATCGGGCATTATTTAAACTGCAGGAATATCTATTTCGTTATTTGCCACAGGGCGATTGTGCGGCCAATGGAGTGGAACTCGCTGCAGCCGTATAAACACAAACGATTTTTTATAATTCACGACCGAAAATAACGTACTACCCTACGTTACGAATTAACTATGAAAAAGCAGAAACCTATTGTGTTTCTTTTTTCATGTAAATGCTTCATGAATTTGATTGAACCATTATTAGAGTTTTGTAGTGAATTTAGACCTTTCATTTACTGAGTTGAGTTCATCATCACTTTATGAGATTGATGGACAATGAAATGAATTGTCTTAATCGAGTCGAAGAAGAAAAAAGTATATACGAGGTCTCTTACCGCACAATTAAATAATATATTAAAAATAATAATAATAACCAATTAAAATAATAAAGAAAATTGGAGTATTTTTCGTTGGAATAACAATTCGATCATAATAGTTATTTATGATACATATCCATGCATGTTAATATTCAAATATCCAGATATATAACTTATTGGAGTATAAGTTAATATAACTCAATTAATACTTCTAACGCACTATTAACTATTGAACAGAGTATAATTTATTGCCCGTTAATATCAATAATTCGTTACCCATTAATAGTAATAAATCATTTCCAATCATTCATGGCCCATTACTACGAATATTTAATAACCTATTTACATATTAATGCCAATAATAACACTCCTCTACAAATAAAAATAAATAAAATGACTGGAAAAGAGGAGGATGTTTTCGAAGTTATTTGGGTGCGTTGGAATTCAAATTTACCACCAGAATTGAGCTATCAGGTCTAGTTCTTTTTATGTCACATGGATGGCGCTAGTGTACAGTAATTTGACGGAAGCCCACGTTTATTCTCTATCTTCATAATAATAGTGCTCAAATATGTCAAGTAGATCGTGTGTTACTAATTCAAGCTATTTCTGCTTGGAAAATATGGTTGGAAAAAAAGGATATGCAATAACAGAACCGTTAAAATATGCATATTTACATTACATTGGTTTTACTGTCAGAAATTTAGACAAAACGTGGACACCGACATTGTTTTGGAATAGTTGCAGAGCTATTTTATGCAAGTAGTCGAATGGCGAGAGGAAATATTTCGAAATATATTAATAAACCGATTGTTATTTTTGACTGTGACTGTGTTAAACATTACAGAATTTTGCAATTAACAAAAAAAAACACCAAATACTGAGTTCAGCATAGCCCACTAATACCAGTAATAATTAGTACACTACCCTTTGCCCGGGCCTCTGTCAATGTCCAGAAATCCTCGGGCACGCACTATTTTAGTCATCCGGATTCCACGGCAGAGGCCCTTCAATTATTCATGACGGAATTAAGCCATCCCGTCTAATTTTCGAAGAAAACCGCAAAAACTGTTCCAACGTCCGGGCCGGGAAATGAAGATGTTACTCAACTTCATCCCCCGGCTCACAAGGATTGAGATATCATGGAGGGGTGGGCGCCGAAAGGGTTGAGGCCCAGACTTCGCAGCTCTATCGGATTAGGGTCAATTGTAATGACCAGGCAGCCGATGGTGAAACGGCAAGATCAAAAAGACAATAAATAGACAGCGAGAAATCATTAATGTAACATATAGCGTGATGTATAATTATTAAATTTTCTTTCAAATCTATAAGCATTATAATAATAATAATAACATTAATGTTCGAGTCTAAACTGTTGCAGTAACCTCGTCGAGAGCTGAAAATTACTCACGCTTTTTCAAACAAAGAATCATGATTTTTATGCTAGTTCCCGTGCTTAAGGTAAATGTAACAGAGTGAAATGAAATATTATAAACGTATGTCGAATTCTGTCACTATGGAGTGGTGAGTCATTGTCAGCTTTCAACTGGGCTACTATAACACCTGTAACGATCTATTCTAACCTAACTGCAAATGCCCAACATATGCATTGGATGAAAAGTTAGCCATTGTAAAATGCGGGTGGTATTCGGTACTGTAAAATAACCAGAATTTATACATTTTTACTTATAAAATAATAGGTCGACGTCGACATATCGTCGGCTTGGAGATACAAGGTTGCATGTAACATTTTTTTAATTTTTAGTTCTGTAGCTTTGCATGTTTTCAAAGCGGGACCTTTCAACTTGTTGGAAGATTAAAATTTGATCATTAGGAACCTGTGATAAAAACATATCTATTGACAGTGCAAAATTTATCATTTTTTGATTAGCAAACATATTTAAAATCCTTATTCCCAAATTTACAAATTTGCACATACAACCTTGTGACATTAAGCAGAGGATATGTCGACTTATTATTTTATAATATAAGTATTATTTATTATTATTATTATTCATAAGTATTTCGACATAAGATTTTTCTCACGTGATCAGAATTAAAGAAATATTTTGAACTTTCTACTGGTTTAGAACCAAACTGAGAGAATTTGATGCCCTTTTTACAGGTTTTGTGAATTCTATTATTGAATTTTTATCATTTCTTATTACTTTTTATTGAATCATTTTAACTGTTTTTCGTTTTTATCTTACTGAATATTTAATATTGCTATCAATTTTTCGAAATTTGATAAAATTGCTATTAATTTTCTAATTTCAGTTCCGATTTATGTATAAAACCCACAAGTTTTTAATTACATTTTTTGTCTCTGTTAGTTTTTCAGATAGAAAATTTTCTATAGATGCAAATGTTAAACCTATAGAGATAATTAAGATTAATAAATATGTCGTTTTATAGAAATAAATGTCAATGTTGTTATAATTTAACTAAACTTGAATTTCTAATGTTTGTCTGCCACTTTATCTAAATTTGTCATTAGAAATATTCTTACAAGGAATGGTTTCATTCAATTTTCTAGTAATAGTAATAGTTTATTAATGCCAGTGCTTATTTACAAAGTTTACACACGTCAGGAAACACTACATGTCAATTTGGTGTTCAATAGCAAGTAAGCATACACAAATATAAAACTATTAGACAAATCAATTCAAACCAAATACAATATACACACATTCAATCAAAAATTACACGAAAAATAAACATTTGACAGAATGTTCAGGGCAGAAAAGAGCGATAGAGATAACTATCAACTTTCTAATAGATTAATGTAATTTATTTTTCTCGTAGAAAACTGCCGAATTTTAAAAATTATAGTTTTTTCAAGAAACAATAAATTAGATATAACGGTCTTTATTAAGGCTATCGACCCCAGAAGGAGTCTTTCCGCCCTTAATTAAAAATTAATATTCAACAAATTTCTATTTGTAAATTGCAATTTTATAAAGACTCTACTATAAAGAAAACTCTTAGATTTCTAATTGGAAATTTCAATTTGCTCGATTGAGCAGTCAATTTTCAAAATTTTCGAAAACTTTCGGCAATTCAATATGTTGAGATATAAACTGATAATTTTCTAGACACAATCTACCAATTTTTCTTTAAAATGTGTATTACTATTTGTTTCTTTGCTTTTGCATTGTTGATTTTGTTGTTTTGTTGTGTTGTGTGTTGTCATGTATACATTTACCTTTTGCATATTATGTAGGTTTTCTGCTAATACATTTTCTTTATAATTATTATTATTATCATTAAATTACTAAATTTAATTAAAGTTTCAATTTCAGCTGGAATACGTTTTATCTATTAGGATTACTTGTAAAAAAAATATATTGTCATTGGGTGTGTGTGTGTGTGAGTGAGACATTGAGAATTGAGATAATCTAACAAATTTCTAATTGCAGACCCCAACTATGTATAGATACACTGTCAAGTTTTCAATTGCAATCTCTTTTGTCTCTTTATTCTTATAGGAATTTGATTTTCTAGTGATAGCTATCAATGTTCTAGTAGATATCTATTAATGTCCTGGCAGAAAACTGTAAATATTTCCAGACATCTGTTCATTTTCTAGTAGAAAACTCAAAAATTTAAAATTTACACAATTTTCAAGAAGCATAAATTAATATTCAAGAAATAACCTTTCAATTTTCTTCTTTTTTTTTAGTGGTGGTGGCGTGTAATTTGTAATTACCAATCAATTACTTCGCTGGTATCACATAAAATTATTTATTGATTTGTGACTATAGTTTTAACTATTAATAATACGAATATTTATTAACATCAATCTATTTATAAAGCTATTTATAAAGCATTTTAATGTTTTAATCTGTATGTATGATATATTTTAATCTCTATTTTGCCTTTAACCTGTGTAAGCTGTATTGACTTTAGCTCGCAAATATATTCTATTCTCTTCTATATAATATACACACAAGGCGTAATAGAATATTAAAAATTATATCAAAAACAAATACAAATACAAATAAACAGTATCAACATAGAACACAAATTATTCAAGTAATCATTTTCAAATTCATTACTTTGTTTCATATTTCATTTTGGAAACTTTGTTTGAAAATGTTTATTTGAGTAGTCGAAACTATCGTTACGAATCAATAAATAATTTTATGTCATACTTAACTACTAACCAAGCAATTTGTTCTATTTATAATCTCAGTATAATGTAATGTATGTAGAATGTAATGTATAATGTATTATGTTAGACAAGGCGGAAAGACCCTATGGGGTCGATAGCCCAATAAAGATTGTTTATATATATAATCTCAATTTTCTATTTGTAAATTTCAATTTCATAAAGATACGCTCTACTATAAAGAAAATTCTGAGGGTACTAATTGGAAGTTTCAATTTGCTGTGTTGATATATCAATATTATTTCGAAAAATTATTTTTGTGAGTAATGAACTGACAAGTTTCTAGAGGTAATCTGCTAATTTTACAGAAATATATGATTAACTCAGTCAATTGTGTATACAGTACTTTGCATATCAACATTTCGAAATGAATTATTAATGAAACCATAATTACAAATTTTCAGAGAACACATTTCTGACAGTATATTAACTGATAATCTGGCTTTCAAATTCCGAAAGCAGTTTTCAAAAATGTTGATCCGGAAAAAAAAGGTATGCCGATATGTGACTTGGTGCTGGAGACCCTATACTGGATCTGCTGGGTCAAGCGACGAACCCAAAATAGAGATAATATTATTCACTGGAATTTTTACGAATCAATGTTCCATCTTTCGAATGACTTTGAGTTTGTTAAAAATATTTCAAATTCTTTAAAGCTCCTTAAGGTTTAAATGTTAAATTTAATGTTGGATGTTTTAAATTAATAGGTAGATGAAGTTTTACAGAAACTATTTTAAATGTAAATTAATTTTGAGCATGGTCTTGTATAAATCAAAGACAAGTTATAAGAATATACTATAGCCTGGTTCACTACTACGAAGTTTTTAAAGAATTTGAAACTTTAGATTTTCTATTTCTTTAAGAATTACTCGTTGTACTGCACATTTCTAATTTTTGAATTGAAACTAGGAACTGAAAATTATTTTCAGATTGTGAAATAACCAATTTTTAATTGGTCTGTTAAGAATTGACCAGTGACCCTTCTACCGTATATTTTAAAAATATTTTGTAAAAAAAACTTAATATGGAGGTAAAATGAATAAAGTAAATGTATTGTTATAATTTTTTCTCGGTTTGATTTTCACAGAAACAAATAGATTTCCAAACTAATTTGAGTGAGTCGGTGAGTTACGAAAAATGACAGCTTACTCTTATGAAAGCAGATTAGTTGAATAATTAGATCTATATTTAGCATAGAAAATAGTTCATTTACTATTTTATAATTGATTATTTTATGAGTGTGCTACGTGGACTTGTGAAAACTAAGCCCCCATTTACATACATAAATACACACTGCATTAACTTGTGATTTTCAATTCTTTTACGAAATTTTCTATGAAGTGAGAATGCATGACGACGAAAAATCTTATATATCATCACTTATGCTGAATATTGGCTATTTGAAAACATGTTACGCTAAAGACTGGAATGTGGCAAAAGTAAGTACCTGGGGGTAGCTAGGTAAGTAAAATTTATATGATTTTTTTTTCATTATTTGAAATTGCATTTCTAACATTTGATATTACCGATTTTGTAAAGGTTACTTTTCAGTAAAATGCAAACATTTTGGTGGATATTCTTCACAAATTTTCACTCCATAATCATCACAGACCCTCCAATTGCGAAGCTATGCGCCCACCAAACAGTCGTAAAGTAGTGCTTTACACGGGCAATCAACCTAATTTAACACCATCTGATAACCGACAAGATTGTAATTGTATTTGGGGCCGGAGGGCGTGCGGGGGCGGCGGGAGGATTTAGGTGAGCTCAGGCTGCACATTATGCCGGTCGGAAATGCACGTGTGCGGAGATAACGTGATTACGGGCGCGGCGATAGTGCGAGGGAAGTGCCACTATTGAAATGCTGATTTCGGGATGTGTGTGCGTTCAAATCTGATTGCTGAGTGGATGGAGATGTTCTGGGGAGATTCATTTGCGCAATTATCTGACTTAATTTGCGGGATTTGATGTGCAGCGAGCACTAATTAGTTTACGGGGCCCGCAAGTTTTGCCCCCCTTCTCGGATACAAGTCCGCATGTGTAATCAATCCAATCATTTTTGTTCAAACTAAACTACACGGTATTCATATTTAAATCGTAATAATTAATTTTATGTTATACCGCGTTAATAAGGAAGTACAGAAGCAAGAACGGATGGCAGATAGGGATTCAGCAAGATAAAAAAATTCCTTGCAGCGAAAAAAATAGTTAGGCAGTAAATGGCATGCTGATATCTCAATGATTGTATGTGCCGGGAATCTGTTGGGTCTGTAGTAACCCATTTGGGCGATATTGATGTTCTGATGTTGGCGATCTATTCGGGTCCACGAATTCCGTTGAATACAACATTATACTCTATTTAAAAACTAGGAGGAGCGATTCAAATTTGGCGCGCAAATGCCTACACCTGTGATTGGCTAAAAGCCCGCCCATTTCACAAGGCACCAAAACGCTGTTTTTAACGCATATAACCTCAATTCGAAGCGTCCGCGAGTTGCAATTGTCAATCTTATTTTCTTAATATCCCGTGTGAAATTTTGGGAGTAAACAAAACTATTTATTTTCAGAACTTATCTTCGTAGTGTTAATAGTTAATTTTGCGTATATTATTGTGATGGATTCTGAACCCAGTACAAGCTCAGCGATGTTTTCACCTTCACTTACAATAAAGCGTTCACGGTTGGATTTGGGTCATTTATCTTTATCCGGAAAGTAATGCATATTAAATATGTATGAGCAGATGATACCAGATGTTCCAGATAAGAAAATGACTGTTATTGTATCACACATAGTCGGTGCAGTAGGCAAAATGATTCCACCTCATCAAAAAAATCAATCGACCACGCATTTTTCTCTATTCCTACGAACATGACTCATTGGAAAAACCAATGCAGCAGACCGTATAAGCCCTAACCGATTCGTTCATAACCGCGATTTCTCGCTCTCCAGTGAGTCGTGTGACGACAATGCTCCCATTACCTCGTCTCGTGAGCATTAATTGAAAGTCGTTTAGCGGTGTCTAATGAGATCCGGTACCCAATGCGTTGTTCCCCCGTAGTCGAACGTGAAGATTTAATGAAGCCCAGAGGGGTCTCGACGCCCAGCGTCTCGACCCCCTTTGGGGGCGGCATTCGCAGGCCTGCGAACCGCACGCGGAACTGGAAAAATCCATCGAGTGGGGTTCACGCGTCTCCGTTGAGGGGGCTTCTTCGAGCGTTAAACGCGCGATTCGGATATAGGGGCAGAGCTCTAGTCGCTTCATTTGAGAACGCAAATCGCACCTGAATATTCGAGTTTTTAATGATTGCAGAGAGAGCGCATGCACCATAGTTCACTATTTTATTGAAGCGACTAACTATTCACTTATGCATCGATATAATAATAATAATAATAATAATTTTAATAATAATAATTATTATTATTATCACACGTCCACAGTAATTCTTTCTTTCTATGTCATTGACCCCTTGTACCCTCTTGGGTGTCGGGGTTTTGCCCTACTGCTTGTAGAACTCTATACACTGTTTTCTTTCTTTTGTTAGGTCCTTTGCTTCTTTCCAGCCTTTACCTCTACTAGCGTTTTCAAGATCGTGTCATTCCATGTTTCTCGCTGTCTACCTTTTGACTTATTTCCTTCTGCGTTTACTTCCCATGCTTTCTTTACTTGCCTATCACTGCCCATTCTGCTTATATGTCCAAACCACGTTAGTTGTCCTTCTGTATTCTTTGTGTTGCCTTTACTCCAAGCCTGTCTCTTATGTCCACATTTTTTATTTTGTCTCTCTTCGTGATGCCTTCTATTCTCCTTAGGAATTTCATTTCGGACGCCTGTATCCTTAATTTTTGTTTCTCATTCATCACTCAGGTTTCACTTCCGTATGTTAAAATTGGTGTATATATTTTTGTCAGTTTTGTCTTTTTCTGATATCTCTCTCTTGTTTATGAACGCTGTCGATTATAGCTCCCAGATATTTAAACTCGTCTACTTGTTCCAGTGGTTCTCCCTTCCAGCTGTAAATTTATATCCTTTTCTGTCTTTGATATTACCATTGTTTTTGTTTTGCCTTTATTTATTAATACATTCATTTTGCTAAGTACCACCTTTCATAGCTCGATGTTTTTGTTCAGAGCTATTTCTCTGTTTCCAACGATGATTATGTTGTCTGCAAAAGCGCACTTCTTTATATCGACTTTCTTCATGTTTTTGTACCCCCTATAATTCCTGTTGTTATTAACCCTCTACCGCCCCTTGTGACTTTTTAAAGTTACATACTACATTTTTCCTTATTATTATTTAAATACGAGTTATAAATCCTTTGTGGCCGGCTGTGACTGTCAAGTAATATAATGGGTTTATAGTGTCATATATATATATTGTGCCATCTAGAGGATATCTTTGAAGACTTTAAAATTTTATTTCATGTGACTCACCAGTAATGGCCTCCAACTGATGTTGAGCAAAATATCAGTCGTAATTAAGTGCAAAACAATTATTATATTTGTTAACAAAAATTATGAGTGATTTGGTGTAGATTTAGTTGTTGTGTGTGTGTGCATTTGAAAGGTAATAATTATTATTATTTACATATTGGCAACCAAAAATAGGTGTGTTACATCAAAGTTACAGGAAGTCACAATGAGCGACATACCATTTGATGAGTTGGGTGTCTTCACCACCAATCCGTAAATTTTCTATGGAAAAACTTCACAAACAAAACATTCTAAAATACACACTACAGTCATAGAGCATCCTAAAGACTCTGATGATCCGCTATTGAGCGATAGTGATGAAGAGGATGACATTTTACTTGTGAACGATCCATCCAACAATAATAACTTTGGTGAAGAAGATCCTACGGAATGGGAAACTGAAGATGATTTACCACTGGCAGATAAGTCTACACAGAGAAATATACAAAAAAAAAACAAGAAGAAAAAGAGGGTAGTAAAATGGATATCTGGAAAGGCACGTCAATTCGACCTGCATTACCGTGGAAAGGACAGTTACCGGATGGACCTGAAGAAGTTGGCCTCCCTTTATATTATTTTCGAAAGTTTATTGATCGAGACATATTGGCGGAACAGAGTAACCTATATGCGATCCAGTCTGATTTGAGTAGGCCTCTTTCATTGTCATTAGAAGAAGTGGAACGATTTATAGGAATTACATTCCTGATGTCCATTTATTGCTTGCCTCGTACAAGAATGTTTTGGCACCGAGCTACACAGGTGCCGAAGGTGGCACAGACTATGCCAAGAAACCGCTGGGATTAGATAAAAACGAAATTACATTTTAATAACAACACTGATTTTGCTAAAAGCAATGACAACTTATACAAAATCCGCCCATTTATTGACAAAGTGGTCAAAAATCTCAACAAAATCCCAATGGGGGAGAAAATTTATGTGGATGAGCAAATAATACCATACAAGGGTCACCATTCCATCAAACAGTATATGAAAGCAAACCTAAAAAATGGGGATTTAAAGCGTTCGTGTTATGTGGGTCTGATTGAATTGTGTACAACTGGGAGCTCTACTGTGGTGCTGTAGGTCACGATCCTTACCTTCCAGATGTTGGTGTCAGTGGAAATGTTGTCTTGCGGTTAGGCAAAATAATTCCAAGAAATAAGTATCACAAGATATACTTTGATAATTGGTTTAACAGTTTGAAGTTACAAATTGAATTTCATAAATGTGATATTAATAGTTTGGGCACAGTACGTCCCAATGGTTTAGAATGATGCGAATTTTCAAGTGATAAAAACATGAACAAAAGGGCCGAGGATCTGTGGAAGAGACGAGGGCAGTTATAGAAGGTGTGGAACTAGTAGCAATAAAGTGGTTCGACAGTAAACCAGTGCATTTGCTAAGTTCCTTCATTAGGGCGTATCCTGCAATACAAGTCAAACGCTGGGATTCTAAGACCAAGAGCAGAAATTATGTAGACTGCCCTAATGCTGTAACTATCTACCATCAGTTTATGGGAGGGGTAGATTTGGTCGACTCTCTTGTAGCACTATATCGAACTACCATTCGGTGTAAAAAGTGGTATCACAAACTCTATTTTCACCTCATGGATTTGTGTGTAGTGAACAGCTGGCTCTTATACAGAAGAGATTGTAATTTCTGTGGCACACTAAAAAAGGTTAAGCTAAACAGTTAAGCTTGCTGCAACTCAAGGCTGATCTTGCTAGCACCATATGCGCCATGGGTGATCAGCAAAATGAAAAAAAAAAGGTCGTCCCAGTTCGTCATGTGTCCAACGCGAAATTGAAGAAAAACATAAGAGAGGCAAACCTTCAGAAATGCCTACTTTAGACACAAGAAGGGATGGTAAAGGACATTGGCCGATGTTTCAGGGAAAAAGAAGAAGATGTAAATTTCCTGGATGTAGCCGTGTTCCAAAAATTTTCTGTGTCAAGTGCAAGGTGCACTTGTGTTTAACGGCGACACAAAATTGTTTTATACATTTTCATAATCAGTAAATTCGTATTGCCCACTGTAACCTAGAAGTTACACACCCCTAAAACCTAGTGGGGTGCGTGAATTCTGCTGCTTAATGTTTCATATTGCTTATTATGTATTAAATTTTGTTAAAATGATAAACTGCATTTTTTTTACATGTATTATTAAATCGGGCCGTAGAGGGTTAATCTGGCCTCTTTGATGAAATCATCCATTACTGCTACGAAGAGTAATGGGCTCAGTATCACTCCTTGCCTTACTCCTAGGTTAATTTTGAATTCTTCTGACTTGTTGTTGGCGGTTCTGATGTAATTTCTGGCTTTCTTGTACATGGATTTTGTTGCCTCTAGTAGTTTTGTAGGCTTTTCTATACTTCCTCTCTTGGGACGCTATCGAACGCTTTTTGTAGGTCTATGAAGCACATATATCCTTCTTTATTGTATGCTCTTGTTTTCTCCTCTATTTGCTTAAGTGTGAATATTTGGTCCTGTACACTGGGCCCTGACCTGGGCAGAGTGATTCTTTGTTTCTTCCTTTTTGTTTTCAGTTTTTTGCACTGTCCCTACTTCCGACCTCTAGTTCCATCTGTATTCAGTTCTATTTACAACTAACTTCTTATACCGTATTTTTACTCAATTTCCTTTGTTGCTTTGTTCTCTAGCAATGCTTCTTTCCGTCTGTATGCCTCTTTCCGCTATTGTTAAATCATTGTCCATGTATATTTTCGAGTTTCGCAGTTTGTTACTTTTCGCTTTCATGATTTCATCCTTTTTCTTCCATGACTCTAAGGTGACTTCTAGGTATTGGTACGTTTCCACATGCTCGACCTCCATTCCTTCTATTTCAATATGTATTACTTCCTGGATTTTCATTACTATCATCTCTGCTGTCATGCCTTTGTTTATCATGTATGCCCTGGCTATATTTGTGTCTACTTCTATATCTTTCTTTACGTAACTATCCACTTCTTCCTTTAAATCTGCTCCTTTTAGTTGCCATCTTTTAATTACGATGTTATTTTTCTTCTTTTCCTTCTTCATCTTTACCCTCCAGTTTTCTAGTTTTTCTAATCTAGTCACCATTTCTCGTTTTTCAATGTCCCACTTTCCCTTTTTTATTCTGTTTTCGTGTCTTAGTTCTTTTAGATCCCTTTTAATTTTTTATTGCTCTTCATTAAATTGGACAACATTCATTTCAATCCCTCCATGTCTGCCTCTTCTGTTTTTGGTGCTTTACATTTTCTTTCTTGTTTACTTCTATTTTCCTTTGCTCTGGTGATATGAGCGTTTTCTTTAAGGTGCTGAAACTCTATTTCTCTTTCACTTATTTTCCTTCTCTTTCCCCTGCTCTCAATTTGTTTTGCTTTTCTTGTTTCTAGAAAATTTTCGGAAAAATTATCTAAACCGGTCCTGTCTCTTACCTGATTACGCATGCGCTACACTAGGCCCACGACCCGGATCTACTCCTCGGAAGTAATATAACTTCTCTGCGCCTCCTTTGTTTTCCGTCTTTTCTTCTTACTTTTGTTATTATTTGCCCTTCTGTTATGTTTTTCTTGACTTCTTCCTGACTTTCTTTTCACTTTTTTTTTATCATAATAAAAAATGAAAAATGTTTAATAAAGTAAAGCAACTTTTAATAAAGCCGGGCGCTGAGGTATTCCCACGTATGTTAATTATTAAATGTGTGTTCGAAACTAAACACCAACCAAAATTAGATTATTAGTTTTAGTTGGCCATAAAAATAACAAAGGCAATTTGAAATTACCCACAATAACTGCTTAATTAATGAATATGGTTTGCATATTTTGACGGTGGTTACAAACTAATTGAAAAGATCCGACATATAATAATGCACACCAAACGACTTTAGTTGTCAAACAGAACATAGAAGACACCCCGTGAGGCTCCAGGTTATAAATTCGGGACTCACAAAGTGGCCAGGGAGCCGGCCGAACCTTCTATGCGGAGGGCGATAAATGTAAAACAAACGCCGAGCGCCTCCTCCTAATTATGTTTCCGGCATCCACTGATAATTAGTTAACGCTTTCATGTCGTCCCTTTTTTCGTGCGCCGGTGCCGCGTAATCCCGAGGAGGAGGAGGGAATTAAGCCGTAAACGAGCCAACTTTCGCCCGTCTCCCGTGGAAGTTTGCCCAATTATTTAATAATTAATCCGAATAAATACCTCCAAATCGCGCGCAAGACACGGACGCTAATCCCTTTAACGCGCATTAACATATTTTCCTTGAAAATTTCATCTCCATTGATATATTTTCAAAAATTGAACTTCCTCGGCACTTCCATTGTTTGTACGAAATTTTACGTTATCGTCATCATAATTTTATATATGGCAATAACAAAATTAATAACATAATCAAAACATTTATTTATTATCATTTTTATAGTAACAATAATAACACCAGTTATTTTTATTCCCCTCTTGTTTTCTTTTATGGTGGTCTTGATGGGTTTTCTTCCAACCCCTCTTTAGAAGGAGATAAATAACAACCTTTTTATCATTATGTTTCATATTATATGATTAATTAACTGTAATATAAGTGCAAAATATAATATAATAGCAAAAGAGGACATAATATACATGGTGTATTTGAAATGGACCATTAAACGCGCGCAAACGGTGCTATACAGTAATATCACTTTCGCATATAGATCTTAACAAATATACAGGGGGTGCTTTTTTTAACTAGTCCAACTGGTCCAAACCGCTTTAAAATTCATGGCGATTCAAAATTGGCGCATTTCCTCTGAAGGGATCGTTGGGGACTACTAACTTACAACGGGAAACATGATAACAATCTTTCCTCTAAAAAAACTTTTAAAAATGTATTTTGCAAAATGTTATCACTTAGTCACTTTTTGTTTGTACCTACAATACATTCCTAATGTTCTTTACAAGCACATCACTGTCTCTATACATGGTTAAATAAATGACAGCGATTCAGGAGACACACACAATATTATCTCGAAAGTAGCGTGTATAAACTTTTACTTCCATGACTCCAGACTGGAGTGGATAATTTTATGGCTTCTCTCGTGAGAGCCGTAGATCCGAAATTGAAATTATATGCGGAAGCATGGAAAGAATGGGATGCAGCTTTATGGCTAACCGGAACGATACATTAAATCGCGGTTTTAAAAGTTACTGCTCGGTCCGCGCTAGCCGGATTTCATTGCCGCTGAATCGTGTAATTAAGCGAAATCATTCCGCCTTCTGACGCCATGCAGTTAATCCACGGGCCGGGCCATACAATGCGCGTGATTATTTGTCGTGTCGCCGAGTGGAGAAAAGTTCCAAAAGTAATAACATGTGTTAATGCTCAAAACGTACGCCCGTAATGAAAATGTATATTTTAATGCTCTTCACGACGCGTAATATTTAATATTCCGCATGGAAACTTTAATTAATTTGGTTTATCGCTAATGTGCGGGTACTAATGTATTAAACTAATGTGTTTTGTAATCCATCATAATATATCGATAATTTATGGATTCTGATTATAAATTTCTGGTTTGCTGATGCTCCTCGAAAAAAAAAAAAAATTAGTGTGCGATCCATTTTCGTAACAATTTTAAAAATAAGAAGACTCGAAAATGTAAAACTCTCGATTCGAAAATTTTCATGATTGCAATACTGTCTTTTACTATGTAAATGGACGTAAAATGAGTACGTGGGTTGAAACAGCTGCATAATTTTTATGCATTAGTTCTTTTGTAAAGTAATGTAACACCATGCATAAAAACTAGTACATTTTCGCGGTGATAAACGTAACGGCAACGACCAGACCCCGGATGCTAATGGTGCTCGTCTAGGAGTAAACATTGCACTGGAAAAAGCTTAATTACCCAATAACCGCGCGGAGGAGCGCATAAAGGCATTCTGGGAAGCTGAGGGCGGAATTAAGTAGTTGCCCGAATTAATTTAATCGAAACGCTAATGAAAATAATTAGCCGGCCATGCATTTTAATTGGGCCGTAATCGATGCGTTTTAATTAGTTTCCGTTCCGGAGCTCGCCGCTCTTTCGCCGCCCCCAAGGCCCGAAGAGCTCGATGCAGACGTTCACAATGCGTCAATTCGAGTCCCCCGCTGCGAGTAATAAGGGGGCGGATTTTTTTCACCCCCTGCGTGAATTACTGGCGGTAATGATGATCGGAGAAGAATCGGCCCCGATCTCCCCGGAGTCATCCCGTAATTTCTTATGGGCCATTAGTGACTGCCATCACTATGGAAATACGTCATTAAATCTTAATAAAGGTACATCTCCAGGGCGTTTACAAAAGGATCACGCCTGCAATAAATACAGTTTTTATTGCGCGAGGGTGCAGCTTGATAAATCTCATACTGGGGCTGGCAAGGTATTCAGTTATCAATTAAATAATATCGGCGATGTGCGCAAAAACAAATTTTTGGTAAATATTTCAAATTATGTTTTGAGTTTGTAATGTATTTACATTGCAGCATGTAGCCATGTTTGCAAAATGATTGATATACAAATCAAAATCAGTAATCGCGACATAGCGTTAAATTTTTTTTTATATATATATCAATCACTCGATAAATACCACAGGAAGTAGTCAATTAAAACTTTGTAGGGCCAAAATTTTATCCCATCTTATCAGTAATCGCGTCAGACATGGCGTTCAATTTTTGTTTATATTATTCACTTGATAAATATCATAGGAACTAGTCAATTAAAACTTTGTATGGCCAAAATTTTATCTCATCTTATCTCATACTTATAAATTATAAATAATATTTTTTTTATGTCCTTTATATTATATTTATAATACCGACACTAAAACGTATTTAGATATTAAATCATCTAAACATGTTTTAGATATTTTTACTGTCTCCACATAAGTAGATTTAGAAAGTTCAAAATTTGTTTTCAAGGCCTTCGAGTTTCTTCGGATTCTCTCGGCCTTTCGGCCTTCGGATTCTTGGATGCGTGTTTGATGCTTATCATATTTTTGCTTTAAAAACGACTTCGAAAATTGAGATAGAAAACTAAAATATATCTATAAAATAGTTGTTTATGATATAAGTGTTAAAAGTAAGATTTTATTTTGTGAGTGGGGAAGTTTGCGACATGAGCGAAGCGAACAGTTGGAACAACATTAGTTGGTTACATGAGGTTAGGTTTGCTAAGGTTAGATTAGGTATAAAGTTACCTCTTATAAGTAATTTATAAATAAATAGCAATTACATTAAATTTATAAAATAATAAAAGAATAATCAATTTTATTAAGGTCTAATCTTCCGCGGTAAATAATGATATGTATTTAATTCGAAGGCTTACAATGTAAAATATTATGTAAGAAAATGAAACGGGTCAAATATGTTTTACTCATATGTGCCAAAAGTCTCCTAACGTTTTATTCAACTGGGTAAAACCATTCTTCTGTTGAAAATATCTGAAATATGTTATTCCAATGTTGCTGAAAAATTGGTCACAAAAGTTCTTAAATGGAATAATGTCAGATTCGTTGACAGTTAATACCGATAACTGAAAAATTAACCACAAAAATTATGAATTGTTTTTGATCGAATTTTGGAACTCCCATTTCAGTGAGAATATTTCTGCCGCCTTGTTGTAATATTCATCGAAATCATATCAGTCTCCTTCCAATTTTTAAGATACAACGTCAAAACAAATCCAGTGGAGTATCTTGTTTCAATTGTTGAAAAATTGGTCACGAAAATTCTGAAATGGAATATTTCTATATTCATTGACAGTAAAAGCCAATTTACTGTCAGTGAATATAGAAATATTCCATTTCAGACTTTTGGAAGAGCCATTCATAATAGCCATTGGTAATTATCAATGGCTTTTCCAATATTCGTTGGAATGTAACTGAAGTTTCAGTTGTAAATTTTTCAACTGCTTTCAGTTCCAGTATTGCAGTATCCAGCGAAATAATGTCATTTTGTATAAAAATTATTCAAAAGAATCATAAACTTCGGTCATCAGTCTTCTTCCAATACTCATCGACCCAATTTAATTTCTAAATACTCTATTTCCAATATTTTATGCATGATAATGATGTGCTGACTCAAAAATTTTTACCTACCTAGTAGTAAGTAAGTAAATTGATTCTATATGGTAGCGATAACTTGGCAATTTTACAGAATTTGTCATAAAAATTCTGAAATGGCTTATAGCGTTATTGATGACATTAAATGTCAAATTACAGAAAAATGAATCACAAAAATTAAGTTTTTCTTTCAATATTCGTTGAATTTGAAAGCAGGGCTTCGATCCGTTATTTTTTTCAATTGGGTAATATTTGCGATTCAATTAAAAAAATAAAATCGGTTCGGTTCCGATTTTTGTTCCGACACAAATAACGGTTTTTTCGGTTTTCGGTTCAGTTCCGAGTGATTAATATTTTGTTTTTTGTGAATGTTATTTAAAAAATACAACTGAAGTTCAGAATAAGATAGTGTATGCGCGCGAGTTTGACATGCATGGAACCGATATATTTTTTCGGTTCTGCTCCGGTTTTCGTTCCAACAAAAATAACGGTTTTTCCTAATTTTCAGTGACAAATTTCTTAATTTCTCTATTCTAATATTCATCGTACCATCATCAACCGCCAATGTCATTTTATATTAAAAAAACGTATACTTCCATTAGATACGATTTAGTCCCAAATTTGCAGAAAAAATATTAAAGTATCTGAAATTGCTCCATTGAATATTCTATCATGGATCGTGATAGATCTGCAATGTTTGCTTTATTTATGACTGGTGGATAATGTATCTGTTTTATTGAAATTGATCTATCTGTAGTGTAATTTATTGAAGTATTTATGGAACGGGCAATAATTCAGTAATTTCACATTGTCAAGCCCTGCACATTTGTAATTATGTGAATGTGGTAATTACGTAGCTATTTTACGTAGTACGATTAATCTGTTATAACTTTCAAGTACTATAAGTATGCATGTGTAGATTTCCTTGGAAATTTTAAAGAATCTCGTGATAAAGAGATAAATGCATTTGAAAATTTAAAAACATTGTAAAACAAATGTCCCCGGATTAAGTTTACAAACGGATTTTTTGTTTGTTTTACTTTTAAGAAAGAATGTTATAGTAATTATAATTCCTGTTTGGTCTGAAACTACCAGTTCAGTTATTGAAACTTTGATTTATTTATACAGCAAAATAAAAAAACTTATTTTGGCACTTATTTATTTAATATTTGCGAAAAGAATTTAAAATTACATCTAACAACATTATAGAAAAATATAATCATTCAAACAATCCCCCAAATGCAGAAAATAATACTGAAAATTTAAAAATATCGCCTACGAGAGGCATTTGCATCGATAACTATTGAAGAAATACAAAAAAGTTTTCAGGAGTTGCACACCAGGCTTGAACTGTGCGAAAAAAATGGTGGGGGATTGTTTAAATTATGTTATTTTTCTAAAGTGTCAAAATTAGGTTTAATATATTTTTAAGGCGGAAGGACCCCATATGGGATCGATAGCCCAATAAAGATCGATAATATATATATATATATTTTTATTTAGCCAACACCCTGTATAAATAAACCAATGTTTTAATTACAAAAATGGTAGTTTCAGATCAAGCATGAATTTTAATTCCTATAAAATAGAAAATAATTTTAATCAAACCACACAAGGATTAACTTTAACTGTAATTTTATTAATTAATTTTTCTATTTTACAAGGATATGAATATATAGAGGCATAATTTCTGGAGTTTGATATAAATATAAATATAAATAATATAATAATTTTTACTTAAAAGTAAAAATAAAAAAAAAACCCTTTTGTAAACTCAATTCGGGGACATACTGTATATTGATTTTGCAAAGTTTTTATTAACATTTCAGTGAACCATGAAACAACATAGAAACTTTTTCCTGATAAGCACAATGAACTTTTATGTTACTTGCTACTTGCATTTGAACTCATATTTGTCCAATTTTTACTTTTTAATGTTTTGGGTAATGTTTGTGGTGGAAACTTGGTACTTCCTCAATTATTTTTGTATTATTTATTTATTATTTACATGTGTTACCGTCCTTGTGGAACCATCATCAGATCATCAGGCATAAATTGTCAGAAGCTCTATGAGAGTATTGTTTGTTGATAAAATCTGCATATTTAATGGATGTCCGAGGATTTATATCGTAGTATATGGTAGACTTAACATATGTCGTTATTTTTTGTTTTTTTTTTTAAATATTTTTTACTTTATTACTTTTTCTAGTACGCCTATGATCAATAAGCCTTAAAAAATGTGTCATGGTTAAAAAATTAATGTTTACATGGAGATGACACTATATAACTATATGCCAGAATACACCAACATGTGTATTGAGTATATTTAAAGTTTGCTCAGTGTAATTTCATGTTTTGTTTTTAATTCGGTGGTATTGGTTTCTCTATTTACACAATTCGCATTTACCTATACCTACCTGTAAGATTTTGTGTGTATGACTTGGACACGTGATCATGATTTGACTATTTTACAACATTCTTTATCCATCAATATAATCTAAAACTCATAAAATTGTACTGAATTTTAAATGTAGTTAAGAACAAAATTACGTGGTATATGTATTTGTGAATGCGTCAATACGATTAAGTGATTTAGAAAAAGATGAGACACACGTTCCAAATTTTTTTCCGGTTCGTTTCAGAGAGTTTCCAGTTTTTCACCACGTTTCTATGAGTTACGAGGAATGTCTCGCTGAATGTACTATAATACCTCATCGCTTCAGTGGATGTAGTACCTAATACATTTAGGTAGTACCTGAAAATTGTCTAATTTTCGAAAACTGACGTCCAGCCTGTTCATCTCAATCTTAAGCTATGAATCTAGTACCTATATCTGAAATAATAATTAGATTTTCAATTTTTACGCTCTTTGATTTTCAATGTACAACTATATACGATACCCTACAGTTTGCGACTTGAGACTGCATTCCCCTGCGGGATCTCGCAAGACTCCCTGAAGTATTATTTATCACCACCGCACATCCGAAATAATTGCGTGTAATTGGGTAAATTAATTCTGCAACGGGAGCCGCCGCGTGTACGGCCCGTGTATTTAGTTAATTTAATTCACGTCGACGACGGTTATTCGACACAATTCGAACTAATTAAAGTGCCCTAAACTAACTCGCCCCCGCGACAGGCGGACCCGGGCCTTGATCGATTCGGTCGCACCCCCGAAATTCATTAGGGCCGGCCCTCGGCCCTCCGGGATGCGGCCCGGGGGCGGGTGATTAAAAATTAGCCGCCGTGACGCGCGCCACTGCAGCGTTTTTCGGATTAAGCAAACGTGGGCTAATCTTAGCCGGGGATTAACGGGGCCGACGCTTTTCGATTTATTGCCGTATAAACAACAATTTGTAGGCGGAAATTCGCACCGAATGACTACCCCGCTGCTGCGGCACCCCTCTCAAGGAACAAATTTTTGTTTTACCCTCAGCAAAAAAAAAATTAAAATGCAAATGCGATGGGGTAGCCAAGCCGACTCAGCGGATGAGGATGGAATCGTTGCTCTTCCGGATTGTAAGTTTATAACCTTGTGCATGGTGTGTGATAATTAGAAATGTGATTAAATTTATTTCTTTTACAGTTCTCCTCAGTACAACATAGTTACATAAAATTTACATTGTAATTAAATATGTAGTTTAACGAAATGTTTACTTACTTCCGTAAGTAAATTAATTATCTTCCGATAATTTAACTACAATAATCAATACAATAGTAAATACTGCAATAGTCAATAGTCACTTACAATGTTCGATTGAAAGCATCTGCGAAAATTAGAGTTACTATCATCAATTTCTTATGGGGCTGCCAACGTGTTACAAATACGCCACCAATGGCGGCAATTTATACTTAATGTTTTTATTCATTATATACATTTATTGGTTCTGTTGACATTGTTTCAATGTTATCACATCGTGTAAATTTATAAAATTGCTATTGTGGTGATGCTTATAATTATCCCATTAATTAATTCACTAGAATTACGACCGCAGCTCCACTAACCAGGCATTGTGAAATAATGCTGCCGCACACGAAGCTTCAATTATCGGGAACAATATGTTATGTTACATACTTAACACAATGCATTATCGTAATGCCGTAATATTAGTATGCATGTTGTAATCAATCTACATGCGAATTGTATTCTCACATGATAATAATTCCTGTGTTAATCCTTTTGCTCCTTGTAGCAGATAACATTGAGCTGATTACTTTGCTGATAGCAGTTCCATAGGCATCACGTGTATTGTATTTTCGTATTGATTTTAGTAAGTGAGGATAACATTCAAGTGCAGGCAACACTTAAGGTTTGATAATTGTAGGCTTTTAGCTAAACAACTAATATAATCAAATCAAATCAAATTTTGATTCTGCTGATAAGATCCAAATTCTTGGAATAAAATATTCCGATATATCTGATTGTTTGCCAACGGCATACTTTTTTTAGGAAACGAGATTTATGATAAATTCAAAATAAATTCTACTTATTTATTTTACTCAAAGTAAATTCCCATTGAGTGATTGGGTAAGAATTGCAGATTTAAAGAAATCGCATAGAATGAACTAATTCAATTCGAAAATGATCTACAATTAAATACTCAGCCAGTCAAAAGAATCAAGTACCCTTTCAATGTAATAAACAAATCTAGATATTAATAGCAAAAAAAAATGCATGTATGTATACAGGGTGGTCACTTTTACGACGCCCACGATTAGGATCTGTGCAAAATATCCCGGATTTCGTTTCAGTATATTGAAAGGCACAAAAATGAGAAACTTTCATACCATTTAACCAGCTCTGTATATATAGGAGATATAACGGAGGTATATTCAGAGTTGGTTAAATGGGATGAAAGTTTCTCATTTTTGTGCCTTTCAATATACTGAAACGAAATCCTGGATATCTTGCACAGTTCCTGAAATATCGCTGAAAAACTGAAAAAGTGCACTTTCCTTTTCCTTTTATAACTGTTTTACTTTTGAAGGAAATTTTACGAAACTTAGCACTCTTACGTGTTTCGATGTGAGCTTTCTGATGACAGTGCCAAACATTTTCTGCGCCAACTAAGTGCCCAAAATTTCATAGTCAACTTTTGATTTACTTATGGCCGCTATATTGGATTTTAATAGCATTCAAAAGAGCCAAATATTCCGATTTCAACCATGTATTCAACCAAATTGCACGGATACAATTATCTAATTCAAAAGTTGGATAATTAAATCAATAGCCAGTCCACAAATCATGTGTTTTACAACTAATAAATAAGATAAGATATGATGAGACACATCTATATATACAGTGAATTAAATTACTCTGCGTGACTACGTTTGCAAATGATGAAGACAATTGCGAGCTTGTTGGCGATCGTTTTTTTCGGCGTTTGTCACTCAGAACGAGTAGGTAAGTGAAATAATAGGTTGTCCCAAGTCATAGAAGTTATTATTTATTACTTAATTACTCTAAACCTAATATGTACACCTATTTGTTTATACAGAGAGTTTTTTATCGTGGAACATAGGGTTAATTATTTCAATAGTTACATACTTCTGTTATAATGACAGCAGTGTATCAAGGCGACTTTTTCAATATGCAATATACAAGTAATTCTCTTTAAGGCAAATATTACAGTTTACGGAGTGTACAATTTATACAACTCAAGAAAGAGCTCAGTTATTTAAATGGATAATGCTGCAAACCTTAGCTTAACATTGTTCACTTCAAAAACTGTAATATTTGCCTAGCTAAGAATTAATTGTACTTGTATGTTGCATTTTTAAAAATACGTTTTGATACATTGCTGTCATTGTGACAGAAGTGTAACTACAAAAATGATTAACCCTATGTTGCACGATAAAAAAATACAGTCAGTAATTTTGTTATAACTATTGTATACACATAAAATTTCAACTTTGTTCAGAATAAGTGGTAACTAAGCTTGTGAAAGGTTCGTATTAGTAAAGAAAAAAACACCTTTTTCACAAAACCCATTTATGTTATCTAAATGTACATTTTTGATTCGAATATTACGGAAGTAATATTTCTACTGAAGATGGTCGCCTAGCGATTGAAATGTACATTTAGATCAAATAAATGTGTTTTGTGAAAAAGGTGGTTATTAATTAGTACAGAATGTTTAGAGTATATTGATTATGCTTTCCCAACAAGGCAAATTTTACAGAGAAGGATTGTTTATATCAGTCTACTGTTGTAAAAGTTGTGTCGTTCCATTAAATGTGATTTTGCGACTACCTACTTTAATATGTTGCTATAAAGAACGCATCAATTATTAAACGAATCTTTATTAAATGGTTTTACAAATGATCTAAAACATCATAATAAAACTTTACTTGTAACGGCATAAATACAGGGTGTTTAAAATTAAACCACTTAAATCGGCTATCACCATCCATCAGATAGTTCTTATTTAGGGTAAAAACGAATATAAGTAAATATGGAAATTGAGCCAAAATTTAGAATGGGATAATACTTTAGAATACACCTGTAAGTATATAGGGTGAGTCGGGACGAATGGACCAAACTCCAGGAGTGTATTGTACACGTAAAAATTATTTAAAAAAACTCAAATGTTGTTATCCGATTTTCATTTGTTTTCAAGTGATAGTTTCGAACAGTTTGTTGAAAAGTCGGATAAATACATTTTTATCCAGTTTTCTAATTTGGAAACCGTTGATCTTTCAACAGCAGCTGTAACACTCCCATTACAAAAACCATAGACAATCACCACATTTGCATATTCAAGATTTGAATCTATAACTTGAAAACGGATAACATATTATTTTTTTAAAATTATTTTCACGTGTATAATACACTCCTGGACATAGTCTCAATGTCATCAGTTGAAGTATAATAAATTAATGTTATTTGTATGTCCTACTTGCAATTGATACAACCATTATATGTACAATAAATTGCGATTTTAGCAATTTTGAATTTTATTTTATTGATTTTTTGGAAACCTTTCATTTCAATTGACAGTGACTTTTGGGCACTTTGGAAATTATTTAAAAAATACGCAATGCCAAACTTCTGTGATTTACTTTTTTCGACAGAAAAATTACTGCCATCTGGTGGACGAAAATGGTGATTTAGGTGGTTTAATTTGAATTAAAAGACTTTTTATTTTATTTATTAGTGAAATACTTTGGACTAAATATTTAGTGCTCATTTTGTTCAGGGCTAGAAATACCAAATAACTCTGGATTTAACTAGTTTAAGGCCCGTATCTATAGTCCGTACTTGAGCTTGAGTTCGACTCAAGTCGTATATTTCGTTGCGATCAGTACATAAACGCTTATAGAAAATAAGCAACCAAATATATGACGTAAGTAGAACTCAAGCTTAAGTACTGACTATAGATTCGGGCCTAAACGTTAGAGAATCCGAGTTACATTTTTTAACTTTGAACCTTTATATAATTCAATAAATTGTATTTTAGCAATTTGAAATTTTATTTTTATTGATTTTTTTTGGAAAACCATTTATGCATTTATATACTTAATTTAAAATTATATTTATATATTTTTTTTGTAATTTATGTTCTTTCAGTTGTACGTACAGCATCATATGATGATAGAATCTACAGCTACTTTCCTCTGTGTACCAATTTCTTAGAATTATCTGTGAAGGCAGCAACCGATGTTCACATATCCCTCACAAACACATATGACCTGAACGGTGCTTTCTACGAAATTGTAATTGGAGGATGGAATAATACAAAGTCAGTGATTCATAGGGGTAAGAACACTGTGACACAATTAGGAGCTGTCATCGATCAGACGGTTTACCAAACATTCTGGGTGTCAATTAACGATACAGATGAGAGCATATCAGTTGGAAAACGGTATGGAAAACCGTTCATTTATTTCAAGGATCCAAATTATGTGAAAATGTCTTACTTTGGGATAGCAACTGGATACGGTTCGGCGGGGATATGGAATTTTAATGCCAATTTGTTGAATTGTCATTAATTTCAATGGCATAGCTTTAATTTTAGTAAATCAGGTGTATTGTATATCCAAAGATGTTTGCAGTACCGCTTACGTTACTAGACAGCATCACATTCGAATATCAGATGCATTTATGACATAAATCGGACATTTGAATGTGATGGCGTTAAGTAACATATATGTTACTGCTAACATTTTTTGATACGTTATACACCTGAATATCTGTGGCACTAAGGCAAACCCCGATAAGACAAATAAAATCGAATGTTCGTGTTTTTGGCAATATCCAGAGAGATTATCGAAGCTTACATTGGACGAACCGATAAATGGTTCTTATGCTCCTATATAACGTAGAACCAAAAGAAAGGTTCTGATATGTATATCCCTTTGCGATTTATTGGTGGAAAAACCCAATAAAATTTTGGCTTTTGATTTTTGACTTATCGGGTTTTGTTTTAATACCTACCACATAATATAATAAGAAATTTCGTTTCTCTTCATCGCTCACTCCATCTGTAACGATTGTAACGGTTCGTAGACAAAATTAGTGACACACTAGTAATAGTGTGACTACTATTAGTAGTATAGTGACTAGTATTAGTCAGTATTAGTACGTTAATTGTAACTACTAGAGTAGACTTGGAAATCTGATATGTTGCGACGAGTTACCCACTAGCAATACACATTATTCACAAATAATTATAATCATCTGACTAAGCACAGTGCCGTAGAAACAGGGGTTACTCTATGGTTATTGCTATATAAAAACTTTGAGGTTAGGATTTTTTTTAAATCATATACCATTTTTCGGCGAATTAGCTTTACTGTCATAAAATAATATATACTTCTTGAACTTCGAAAAAATGAAGCGTTTCTGACATATTCGAGGTTAAACTAGAACACATAAAATAATTATAAAAAATTGTTGAATCTTTCCGTGTACAATCTTCTTCCAGCTGCTGAATTTCTTTGGTAATCGCTCAGTATCAAAAGCATATCCGTACATTCACTGTTGGTATAATTTTCCTAGTTATTCAAGAAAATATTTTTACTTTTTACAGAACAATACTCAAAATTTATCTTTTCATAACAGTATAAAACTAAGTTTTTTCTAATGTCAATTAATACTATTAAACAAATATGGAATGTTTTTAAGCACACTACATTATTATTAGAACTCTTTTTCTTTTTTTATTATTTTATGTGTTCCGCCTAGTTTAACCTCAAATATCTCAGAAACGCTTAATTTTTTCGAAGTTCAAGAAGTATAGCTTTTTATGGCAATAAAGCTAATTCACCGAAAAATGTTATATGATTTGCAAAAATCCTAACTTTAAAGTTCTTATGTAGCAATAACCATAGAAGAACCCCTGTTTCAACGACACTGTATTTACTCAGATAATTGTAATTATTTGTGAAAATGTATATTGGTAGTGGGTGACTCGTCGTAAAATATCAGATTTCCAATCTACTCTAGTAGAAATGTTAATAAGAAAACTGATTTGCTAAGTAACACTTTCAGGAAGGTCCTAGATTTTGGAAATAAAAGCGATTAAAAATAATGATTTACATATTCATTTATTTTGCCTTTCTTAGTATGCTCCTAGATTTATGCCACGAAGTTGTGGGACACCTCGTATAATAACGTCCAAGAAAATATGACAGAAAACATGCAAGTACAGTCATGTTCATTAAACTGTTGTACAATATTTCTGCTCTGTAAATGTGACTTAATTTCACAAAGTTCAAAAAAGTGTTGTACATACAAATATTGTAAAAGGTTATATCTAGGTCTATTTAATTAATGATACTGTGTGAGCCTTTGTTGACTAAAAACACATCCACCGATAAACATTTAATGGCAGAATCGATATTACACTAAAGATCTATACCTTCTCAAGTTCAAAATGAGACCAATCAATGTCAAATTGGAAACAATCAATTTCAAATTGAAAAGAATAAAATTCAAATTGAATTGAAACAAATTCAATTTAAGCAATTTCTAAATGAGATTATTAATTTCAAATTGAGATTAATCAAAATCAACTTGACAATAAAGACTTGACACTCAGATGCAAAAAAAACGGGTCATTGCGTCATTGTTTGCAAAAGAACAATTTTTTTTAAATTGTGATGTTGGTATAGTCCTTTGAATAAAATTTTTAGTGTTTTACAATCAAAGAAACCATCAGGATGTAGAAAGAGGCAACATATGGTAAGGCACACTTACCGATAAACGGTTGGTTACTATGAACAACGGGATGGAATTAAACACTTACCTCCCTCAGGGAGGTAAGTAAAAAACTTTTCTGTAGCGTTTTTTCTCTGGCACCACTCATTAAAACACTTATACGCATTTTGATAACGCCCCTTCGACTTCTCCGGCAGTAGGAAGGAACAGGCAGCATCTGCAGCCTCTTCAATTGCCATTTCTTGTTTACTTTCATTGCAATTCATTTTACAACTGAACGAATGCATTTTCTGACATTCACACTTTGATTGAAAAATAGTCTTAGCAACCAAAGCCGTACTGACATTTTGTTCAAGTTGCGAAAATAAATTAATCAAACACAAACAATTAAACAAACTTCAGGAGTGGAAAAACAGTTATAAGCAATTCGAGAGGTAAGTTTTGACCAGTCTCGGACTTTATTGCGCTAAAGTGCAAACTCTACCTCGACTGGTAAACAATACTTACCTCCCTTAATGCTTAAATAACTATTATGTTATATTATTCCTGCCTTCTCCATTCATAATTTGTACCATTTGTACCGCCAAATTTGCTTTCACACCAGATTTTATGACTGGCCATGCATTCTCAATCGGGTTCAACATTGGGCTATATGGACTTAATAGAAGTAAGTGATTATTTCTGAATTCATGTTCATGCCCATCGTGTTAACAAGGGTTTTCCAATCTCCATTATTATTATAAGCAGCACACAGCTGCTTCTTGAAATGAATTGCTTCTGCTTTTTTTATATAGTGTAGCATTTTTAATACGACACATATAAATTAATTAAGTTGTCATAATAAATTTTATTTGTTTACTCTCAACTTGATATTGTTTAGTGATAACTTGATTTTGTTTAGTGTCAATTTGAAATAGATTGGTCTTATATTGAACTTGATCGGTCACAATTTGAGCTTGATTGGTCACAATTTGAAATTGATTGGTCTCAATTTGAACTTGAAAAGGTATAGAGTAATTAATTTTCATATAAAGAATAGAATGATAATATTTTTGTTCACTGTTTGTTGTCACTTTGATAGTTATGAAATGTATCTACCATTGACAAAATATGCAGCCATCTTCCTAATACAGGTCTACCTAATAAACAGCCAATTATCTGTGTACACATTTTTGAACACGACTGTACATTAGGCAATAAATGTTTCAAATAAAGGTTAGTTTCCTGAAAATTCGTGTTTAGAGCTACAAAATGCAAATACCGGTCGTATGTCATGTAGGTTATGTTGAAATTTCGTCTCAATGAGCTCCTCATCTCAAAGTTTGGTGTCGTGTCGTCTTCGTCATCGACTCGAATCTAATGCACCAATTTATCCTCAAGTAATAAACGAACTCGGCGAGAAACATCGCCCTGAATTTCCATCCTAGGAATTTAATTAATCCCCCCGATGAGCCACCCGAATCGGATGAAATATAAAGAAGGTTTAAACCAGATTAAACGCAATCGCTGCAGCTTCGAAGTTGCACAATGGCAAGAGCGCAATCCACCAGGTGAAATTAAACTCGCGAGTTTGGCAGTGTATTACAAAGGCAAATATCTGAGGTACATCCTCGCTGTTGTGGGTGTAGGTTGATGTGTAGCTTAGCTTCCACGCATCAAACGGTATAGTTGTCCATCGAGGTCTGAAATATGTATTTAAAGTGTGCGAGGTTGTGACGAAAATGCGTCATTTAGGTTATATCGATATAAGTAGGATGAAGACGTGGTAATCGTCAAGCGAGTGCCCAGTCTTGAAAATCTAAAATATGGATGAGAAGTGTCCGAGGTTCGGAATGTGTCGAAGCTGTAGTAGAAAACGGCACGTCGGAATCTGGAGTGATCTGGGTCGGAAGCTCGAGCACAATGGACTTCATTACCTGGCATCCAATCTCCAGAAGGCGAGCCCGCCGTTCGAATTTTACAGTCGCACGTGCACAGGGATGGAATCGTCACGCGTGCGGTTCGCCCTAATGCTAATTGATGGGATTGTAGTTGGAGCGAGAAGTGAAAGCTTGTTTACAGATGGGAGGGCTGTAATTAAATTACAACTTGGGGCCCCGATGTTGTTTTGGCGTGGAGCGTCGAGTGCGGCCCTGAACTGCGCCCCCGGGCCACTCGTGGAAGGTGGCCCATTGTAAAAACTGCGGTCCGCCATTCCGAGGGTCCATCATTTACGCTTGTTTTTCGGTCGTTCCTCTCCCCGGGCCGAATAACAATCTGAACGTGCGATCTCCCTCCCTCACGACACGGACAATGGGGCGCAATTGTTGATTACGTCTTCCCGCTGAAACGGTCTCCACTGCACGAGATAAGAACTGTCTTCGCCAGAAGTACGGGCCCGAGGATAAAACCGTACCGAATTTCACTCAAGTGTCTAATCCCGTTTCAGTTGCATGTATGCCGTTATCTCCACCCCCGATCCCGATACACTCACTCCTACACGAACCCACACAAACACCGACACATATATCTGCACAACACGGTGCGCATCTTCCCCGTGGCTATCGGAATAATGCAGATAAAGCCGTAAACTAAAGGATTATTATTCTTGCGAAATAACAGCAGGCGGTGCGATTATTTCGTCGGGATTACCGTTAATTCCGCGTTCCGGTCTCCGGGTCTTCCACGGGTTTATTCGTTAATGTTAATTGTTGTCTCTTGATACGCGCCCCGCGCCGTTAAAATTTTATAACCCCATAACCGGGGTAAATTATGATTAGGCCTTATACAGGGGGGATAAAAATTAACCCCGCAATAACTATCGCTCACTCCATAAACCTAAGCCGGCCGCAGTTTCGCGCCAAATAAATATTAATATTAATCACGGCCGCGGAATTAATTACGCCCCCCCAGATTAGCGAAGAACGGCCGCAAATCCGCGGATGATATCGCCGCTGCATTCTCACGGCGCCTATCGATCCGGGCGGCTTAAGCCGCCCCCCTCTCTGCCGCCCCCCTCTCTGCCGCCCCCGCGCGGTACTTTGCGTCCGAGAGGAGACCCGAGCAAACGCAAAAAAAGTGCACGGGAGAAGAGGGAAGGCCGAAAAAGGAGCGCTCCATCGCGGCCCAGCGAAGCCGAATAAATTTCACACGCAATCGACTGGAAAGATGATACTGTCGAAACTCCGGGAGCGAAAAAGTTATGATATTGGAAAATTACATAAGGAGACTAACAGCTGCAATGGTTGCAAGCGGCGGCGAAGTGCCAATGATTCCCACTCACGTATGTACTTACTCTTTCTGCAACATGGAGATGTAATATTCAGCTTACCTGAAACAAACAACACAATTATTATATACATTTCAACGATTTATAACTAATTTTATAACAAAATAAACACAATTACGTATACAAAAACATTTCGTTTATAATATTATATTGTATACACGTAATATTAGTCTGGAATCAATAATGTCATATGAAATATCGATTTTACAGGAAAAATTATAAAAACACATATTTGTGCTTCATTTACCAGAATTTGAGTTTAAAAAACTGAATTGTTTAAATAAATTTACTGTATTTAGGACATTGTAGCGGGTCACAATCGATAAACTAGTTATTCAGGTGTATTGCTTATCAAAACCGTTAACAATAACGTGTACAACATATTACAACATACCTACATAATGCATAACATATATACATAATGCTATTTAGTATCGGATATAAAGTTTTTTCAGCTAGCAATAATTTTATTACTAATTACTATATGAAATATACTGTGGGAATATAATAATAATCACCAGAGCACAATTTAGCCAATAAATTGAAATTTTGCATAATTAATGAAATCATAAATGCAGGTTTGCTACATCAGCTAAATCCCAATGTTAAGAATATTTTAAATACACATTTATTAATATACCGTAACGTCATAAATTAGTCCCTCAGCGGCCGTTATAGACCTTTAGGTAAGTTTTTTTGTTCACGTGTGGTGTTACTACTTATCATCTTTGAGCCGTTTCTTGGGGGGGTTATGTGTACGGGTTACCAGCCCCATCATCTCCGAGTACGCACGGTCACGCTGAGTCCAAAGAGGGACCTCACTCACTCTGGCGCAGTGAGTGGCGCCCAGGAGCTTCCACCCAAGGAGCTTCCACATAATCAATTCACGATTTACGTCACATATACGACGAGAAAACAAGCATGTCCCTCTGTTACACTAAATGGCCTAGTCCTACCCCAAGCTGATGAAGCAAAATACTTGGAACTGCATCTTGATCGCAGACTCACCCCCTACCCCCTGCGCAACACCAGAGTTTGTAAAGGACACAACACATATTGATTAGTCCTTATTGTACTGCTTTCTATTTTTTTTTTTTGTGTATGCCTCATTTGTTAAGTTAATCGAGCTGGTATTACAAGGGCATGTGGCTGGTCCAGCCGACATACCACCAATCCCGGTTCGAAGCGTGCTCGTGTGATTACATTCGTCCGACGTTAAGCGTTTTTGCGGAAAATTGCGTCGCGGCATTATACCGCCCAATGCGTCGGCGTTGCTTTGTTTTGTCGTCATATAGATTATTTGTTTTTTTGTACGACCACACATAAATTATTTTTGGTTAAATAAATTTATGTTGCCACGGGATATTTTTCGTAATTTAAATTCCCGAGTTCACCCTACCGCATTGTAATTAAATTACATGGAGCTGCACCCCCAACTAGTCAAGGTCGAAGGACTGCCACGCCGTCATCACTCATCTGGTCGGGGCCAAGGTGGTATTAATAGGGGTGAACGAACGAGAGCATCAACAATAAAGGTAGAGTATTGGAAAGCATAGAGAGAAAAAGGGGGTTGCAATACGTACAGACATAAGTGATTATAATTAGCATTTGTATCGATTTTTATTTTACATTTACAATAAGTGATATGAATTCGTTTATTAAATGAATCCTGAGATGAATTTATAATTAATAATCATCAGGATGGTTTCTACCTTTACTACGTGGTAGTCCATATTAAAAAACAGAGAAACAACTTGCTATGTTTTTACCACAAAATGTTTATTGATATATCGACATATACAATAAAATAACGACTCGAGTTTCGACTTGTTACAGTCATTATCAAGGCCACTTGAAAATGACCGTCAAAAAATCTATTATTGCATATGTCCGATATATCAATAAACATTTTGTGGTAAAAACATAGCAAGTTGTTCCTCCGTTTTTAAAATTAATACTTAATATTTTTTTCTTGAAAACGCACTGGTTAACAAAAATATGCGTTATTACTAAATTTGCAAATTAAACTAAACTGGGGCCACCTATGAGGAAAAAACAAATGGCGACTGCGGCACCAATTCAGATAAAGGTTAGAATTTAATGATTACTTATGTCGGATAATATCACTCATAATGATTTTCTTCAACAGCGACCGCCTAATAGCTGATAATCAGAACTAGAATTGATTAATAAGTGATAATCACACTTGGTCTTCTGCATATTTGGTGTGCTATACTGTCAACTGAAATGTCACATTTAGATTTTTCATTCGTTATATAATCTGACGAATACAACTCTTGGAATCGTAACTATTGCTAATCGCATTGGTTGTTGCACTCAACATGTTGTCGAATAATTTCACTCGTCTATCAGACTCGTGGAATTAATATTTGACAACATGTTTCGTGTTCCAACTCATGCGATTATCGATAGTCATGATTCCACTCATTGAATTATATATGAAAATGTATTGAAAACATATTTTTAGATTCTTATGGTATAATACTCTTATGGTATTTATTTTTATTTTGTATGGTCATGGTAGCTATCATATGTGTCTTGGCTAGAGTCAGTCAGTCAGTCAATCTTGCGAAAATAACATAAGCATCCGTAATTTGTGGAGACAATTTGCATTTACTTTATACAGGATGTAACTAAAATGCTTGAACATCACTAACGTCACTAACTTGATACGTCACTAACCTGACGTATGGAACAAAACTGAAAAATAAATCATATCGACCTGTCAGATTTTTTTTTCATAACTTTTGAAACGTAAAACTTGGTTGATGATGGAATAGAAATTCAATATCTAATTAATATCTGATCTAATCTAATCTCATCTAAGATCTAATATCTAACATCTATATCTAATTCGAGTTCATCACATTTGATAATTGAAAAATTCGAGTGTAACTTTTTAAGGATACATTTCTGGACACATTCTATAGAAACATTTTTCACTGTTTTGTTGCATACGTCACATTCGTGAAGTTTGGCCAGCAATTCAGTAGCACCCTGCATATGTAATTATTGATTTAATATTATTTTCTGCAGATATTTCTTAAATGAAAAGATAATGTACAGAAAAGAGTTACAAACAAATACAAAATATCAAACAAAGATATAAAAACCTACACACAAATGTAAAATCAATAATTACATAATTATGCAAAGAAAATATGAAATGGTCAATGTTGGAGGCATCTACTTCGTGATACATGAAGAAATTAAATAAAACATACACTTTTCTTTGTTTATATCACACTGTTTATTAAAATTAGTGGCTATAGTTTCGAGAGTTTAGTTATAGTTTCACTACCTAAGTTTGGTAATGATCAAAACAGTTCTGCAATGATTACACCAGCAGTGTACTGAAAATCAGTACTTTATAAATAAAATTAGTAGTCGAAGTTCAACTGGTACTCTTCAATAGAAAATCTCGATAATGTGATCGATATTATAGTTACTAATTTTAATAAACAGTGTGATATAAATAAAGAAAATTGTTCGTTTTATTTAGTTTGAAAATATTAAACCTTAATATTTTTCTATTTTTTTTCTTAAATCTTTTTTTTTTGTTTGTAATTTTTGTGCAAATTTTATTGGAACAATAAGGTATTGTTCACGTTCAACGCAAATTATCTTCACTACTTATTCACTCTAAATTCTTCTCATAGCTATTCCCATGAATTAGCATTTTGGTCTGTCCTACAGTCTCCAGCAATTCGTTTCACGTATTGCACAGATGAAGTTCCTTATTTTTTACTCACCCTGTATATAGGGTATTACAAAAATGTGAAATTCATTAATAATTAGGATGAGCAAAGTGACCGAAATCCTTTTCACTATAAAGAAGCGAAAGCTAGAGTATCTAGGCCACATCTCTAGAAACCAAAAATATGGGTTACTACAACTGATAATCCAGGGGAAAATCCAAGGGAAACGGAGCATAGGAAGTCGACGTATATCCTGGCTACGTAACCTGCGGGAATGGTTTGGGGTATCGTCGGCGGACCTGTTTCGTTCGGCTATCTCCAAAGTTAGAATTGCCACGATGATCAGCAACCTCCGTCGGAGAAGCTGAAGCAAGAAGAAGAAGAAATTCATTCATTGTTTCGGTTTTAGTTTTGAAAGACATACATGTTGTTATAAATCTGAAATTTTTGTCATCATTTGTTATTGAGTTATGACATGAAATTTTTTTTATGTAAGCTATAAAACTGTTATATTCAGAAAAAAGGGGTCTATAAATATAAATAATATTATAAAATATTAGGGGTGCTATTTACAAAAAGTTGAAAATGACGTCATAACTTAAAACCAAATGAAGACAACATTTTTAGATTTATAACAAAATGTGTATTTTTGAAAACTAATATCGTTTTGTCCGAGGATTGTTCTAAAATATTTGTAATTTCTGAAATAATGAATTAATAATGAATCTCAGACTGTTTTGATACCCTGCATATCAAGGTCAATATAACGGGTTGTTTGATGGTTCAATGTTTGATACGAAATAAAAAATATTCTTCAAGTTATTTTAATATAAAGTTACTGTTATTTATAACCAGGGTAGGTGTGACTTAAAACAACTGATTTTTTTAAATAAATCATTGATTTAAATCAAAATTTATATGTTTTTTAAATAAATAATTGTTTTTGCACTCTTTGTGCATTCCAATAGGTGACCAATTAAAAATATAATGTAACTATAGAGTTAGAATGCTTTAAAGTAGATAATTGTAAGTAAATAAAATATTTTTCACTTCCTCCATTTTTGGTCCATCACATGGTACAGATATACAAAAATTTAAATCATAAATTCTTGTTCAAATTCAAGAATTTATTAAAAAAATCATCTGATTTAAATCGCGATGTAAATCAATTGATATAAATCACAGCAAAACTGGCAAAAATTGATCAGAAATATAAAAAAAATCAAATAAATCATGCTTTATTTGATTTTTTTTAATAATTGATTTTTTTATTTATTTGTCATTTTATTTTTAAATCATGATGTATTCCAACTCTGTATATAATGTTTCTGAATTAGATAGCTTTTTTATTACCAATCTAGTAACAAACACTTTCGATGTCACCTTTTAACGTAGTAGGTTGATTTTACAACATGATTTGTGGTTGTCATGACACCAGGGAAGTAAATATACTTACCTCTCTGGTACTTACACCCCGAGTGGAACACATGCACTAACTTTATTATTTATCTACATTAATTGTAAAAGTGCAGTTACTACAATTAAAACATTAAATGAACTTTTACGACTATTATCCCCTTGTAATATAATAAACTATTAAATTAACGTTTGACGAGGATGCAATGTTGAGCACGCAATCATTTGTTCCACGCAGTCTCGGAAAGGACATAACGTCATCTGTTTTTAGAAGATAGAAGATATGTTTTAACGTCATCTGGATTTGTGATCGATCATATCGATCAATCCAATATGTTACTTTAATTATAAAACGTACTGGCCGTTTAACCAGTTCTGCAATGATTACATCGGCAGTGTACTGAAAAACAATACTTTATAAATACAATTAGTAGTCGTCAGTTCAACTGGTACTTTTCAATAGAAAATTTCGATAATGTATTGACCAAATGACTCATTTGACTCAGGGGTGTAAAGTTAGTTCGCCTCCTCGTGGTGCATCCTGGATAACGCTAAATGAACTATCACATACTGGCACTGAGATAACCTTAGGATTTCCTGACTAAGACACATTCTGTAAATTATGGATTAAGCCCATAGAATGATGCAAATAAGAAATTCAACTACCTGATGACCATCAGGTCCATGACCATTTGACCATCCAGTGACCAGTGACCAGTCACCAGTGACTACGGAATCGTATCTCAAATGAGTAGAAAATAATATTTAATTCTATAATTAATTATTAATTATAGTTCAATTCATTATTTTAGAAATAAAATTTCTAATTTTTCTTTAAATTATGCATTAAAGTCTACAGATTATTTAAAATTAAACACTATTATCTTCTGCACTACCTTATTACTAGACCATCGATGACTATCTAAATCACCACTTGGTGATGAGGTTAATAAAGTTTGATGAATTTATTCTATATGCTAAATAACTTAATAAATTTATAATAGTCATTAAACATAAGTATTCAGTATTATATTGATCATAAAATCAGTACTGCAATGATTATATTTGTCATTTTTTTGACAAAAACATGACACATTTTGACAATGGTCAGCTGATTGACAAGTACATATATCAATTCTTCATTGAAACTCAACTTAGCATCCAACAGATAAATCAGAAACGATTTAGGAAATTCCGAAATCTAGATATTGTATATTACTTTCATAAAGATTTTTATACATATTTGTCATTTTTTTACAGAAACATAAAAAAATTATCTATGGTGCAATAATGATATCAGTAGCAAAATAAACGGTTAATATGCAGTATTTTATATCTACTAATTTATAATCAAAATATGCATGATCTATAAATGAATTTCTTAAAACGAAAATAATACTTTCATTAATTACAAAACTTTCATAAGGTCCTATCACTACTCCAATATGCGTAGTGATAATATTCTAAATTTGAAAATCTTCACAAAAATATCAATGCATAACTGTGTAGTTATAATAGATATAATTAGTTATGCATAAACAAAAATGAATGTATACACTGTCTAATTATAACAATGATGTTAGTCAACGCAAAATAGACAATGAAAGGGTGACCTTTATTTTCCGTCGTTGAAATATCAAATTCAATTTCCTTCTACAAATCGTTTATGGATGGAGAAACGGGGGCAGTTCCTAGTTCTCGGCTTGCCATAAAGAAAACCCGCTGACATTTCCCAATCCACATCACAGATCCCCGAAAGTGGAGGCGGAACACTCTCACGCACGACGCAGAAAAAGCGAAAATATATTATTTAACGGCGCCGCATTTGCCTACAAGTGAACGTCATTTTTCATCCGTCACGTCCCGGCTGTCGCGCGCGTAGGTGAATTATTAAATCAGGCGAGAAAAACCGGGCCGAGCCGCGGGAACCGACCCAGGCGAAAACTGCCAGACCGGTAAATTCCTCGATAAACAAACCCACGGCCGGTATAATGTGTACAGGATGGGGGATGGGTATTGGAAATTCAGACACCGCCGCCGAACGATGAATATTAATGCTGACAAAACAACGTTAATAAAACGGCTGCCGTGCCGAAAATTCGCTGCATATGTGGAAGGTGATGTTTGTTTGGTATTCTGATCTCATACTTTGCAAAATGATAACGGTAAAGTCTGCTTTAACTTAAATTTACTTTAAACCGTGTCGTTTACAAGCTTAATCAAATAATGACCTAGCAATACTCAAAGAATATATCTTTGGGCACAGTCAGTTAGGATGATTGATTACATTTAGATCTTACCGACGACACAAAAAAGTAGATTTTACCATTTAGAAATGAAAGAGCCATAAGAATACGCAAGGCAATTTTTAACATTTTTCTTAAATCTGGCGAAAATTATGGAGTCGCTAAAACCAAAACTGTACCTTCTAGAGTGGGCTCTTGTCATGGCACAATTCGGTGATAAACTACAATCCTTGGTCAATAAAACCAATTTGAGAGTGACCAATAATTTATGTGTACCATAAGTGGAATATTGCGGTAAAATAGTAAAAAGTAAAAATTAATTGCATGGGGACCTGATGTCCACAGCGAACTTTAATTTCCACTGGCAGAGGTGTGCATTCGGGTCGTAAATTAAGACCCGTAATTAATTTACGGCGATTTGATAATTCGCGTCGACAGTGAATTGTAATTTATTCGAGTTTGGAAGTTGGGCGCTGAGTTATCGGGGCCGATTCGCGGGGGCGGCGGACATACCGTGTGTTCACGTTCGTACGTGTTCCACATTGCCGCCGCCAGAGCCGAGGGCCCCGGGTCCGTCATGCACCAGCTGCTTAGTTAAATTATCCGAATAATTAATTCCTTGAGGTAGCCGAGGACGAATGGCCCACTGCTTCGGCGAGGGCAACTTCCTCCGAGGCCACAAACTCCAGCAGGGAACAATTGCCGTTGGTTATATTGCGGCAGCGACGGTAATAAACTTCAGGAAAATACATCTCTTTCTCCTTGAAAATATACTGCCCTACATTATAGCGTGCAGTGCATGTGGAAACGTGTAACTACACGTATTACAGGAAGTACAGTGCGAGCATTAAATCGACTATTATGATATAGCATCAAATCATGTAGCAGTGCAGTATATTAATGGCATTATAATTTAATAATTCTATAACATCAAAGTGTCGTTCCTTTGGGAGGGAACATGAGCTGGCAATCCCGTGTACTGTTAAACTACACGCAGAGGCGTATCTAAGGTGTGTAAAAACCCGGGTGGACGCGCGGTGGCAAATATTGATACCTAGTCCACAGAGTCACCTACACTTGTATTGGATTCCAAAGATAGATCAAATGACTCACAATTGAATGAAGAAATTGTATAATTTTCTGAGAATATGGATAAAGTAGAAGTGGAAGGCAATGGTGACGACAGTAATAAAGTTGATATTATTGATAAGATTTTATCTGACGATACTGAATCTAGTCAACAAACTTCAAAGAGAAAGAGCCTCAAAGTTACTGTTCAATACCAAAGGTGATTGAACAGCATAACATCGGACTTCTGAATTTCGAGGAGGATACTGAAAAGGCAATTCTATCTGACGCATTGAAGACAACAAGGCAAAGTTGAAGGAAAAAGAAACATTGGGAGAAGACAAATCTCGTGGCTTAAAAACTTGAAGAGTTGGTTCTCCAGGACAACCACAGGCCTCTTCCGGGCAGCTGTGAACAAAGTAAAGATAGCCAATATGATAGCCAACATCCGGAACGGATAGGCACTTGCAGAAGAAGAAGATTGAACACAGAAATAGTTAAGCTGAGTTCGAAGTCTTTCCAGAACGATATTGGATCTTTCCTACCAACGAATAACCAGATTTGGTGAGCAAGTAACTCGCTCATGCCTGATCTATACACCATCTAAAAAATCTACCATTTTCCAAATCTATTTCAAAAACTACAAAAGAATTCTCTCCAGTACCAAGTGGCAAAACGATTATTTTTTCAAGAACATATTTCCAAATCCAGCAACGTACCAAAAGAACTGTGGAAGATTGTCAATGTCCTATCTGGCAGAAGTGAAAAGAAACAAACTGATATTGCAATTGAAATAGAAAATAAACTATTAACTGAACCCGCCGAAGTCTCGGATCAACTAAATAAATACTTTACCGCCATTGTGGATAAAACAATTAAAGGATTGAAGCCGCAACATCACTTTAGTAACTTCTTTAGAAATTTCAATGAACCTACAACGAAGCATTATTTTTTTATACTGATCACTAATCCTGAATTACGTGAAATAATATCCTCAGTAAAAAATAAAATCTCATCGTGTCTTGATGAAGTTCCTTTGAAATTAATAAACAAGCTTGATCTGATAGGTCAGATTTATTGGTATATCTGTTCAACGATTCGTTAACATCTGGTCGTTTCCCAGATCAATTAAAAATATCTACCTCTTCACAAAGGCGGTCCAAGTTTCACACAAGCAAATTTCCGGCCTATCAGTTTGTTGCCAACCTTCTCAAAACTGTACAATTCTTCCAGGGATACAGACTGTTTGAGTTTGATAACATATCCATCACATATGTCACATGTATCATTCGCTTGTTTTTGACGGATAAATTAAATTCTGAATTGAAAATTTCACTATATAACCATTGCTTGGGAATATCTTCTTTAAGAATTTGGTTTTCTACACAATCTTCATAAAAGCATCGATACACGAAGTATCGATATTACTGAAATATTGAACCGGCTGCCTAAATACTTTCTTTGGGATTTATTCCAGGAATAATGTGACTCTATACACGGGAACATCTGTATTTCTCTTTGATATTGTTTCTAACATTTGAGAAAATTTGGTTTAAGGGTTCATGTTTACCTCTTTTAACTTTTAACTTGGTGGAAAGTTGCTTTTTCGACAATGCATTATATACAGAGGTTTGGGATATATTTAAGGTGTTAAGAAAATGAGTACGACTCACACTAAACTTTCTACCATTTACACTAAAAAATATGTCAACGACGTTATTCTTTTTCCAGCACGAGTTCCCGATCTAGCAGCTAGCTATGAATTATCTTTTCTGGTCAAGTTCGATTCTACCATTTTAAAATTGTGAGTGTATTAGAGCACGACTTTCAACTGATATATTCTGTTTCCACTGCTTTTTACATTCATCAGGACAAGGTGCTTTCATTTCATTTTTTCCATTAAGATTATTGGTGGCTGACATACATTCTTCACTAGCAGCTCTACTTTGCATTCTAACGTTTTTCTTAAAATTAACAGAATTTCTTTTTCTTTTCTTTCCTTTAGTTTCTCGGTATTCTACAGCTTCTTCCTCTTGTCTTCTTCCAGTTCGTTTTCATCACTACTTTCCTCATGTAGATAAGGTGTGTCCCCAGATTTAGTACAGTCTTCTGTATGTTGTAAATTATTTGCGTCTACTTCATCCGCTTTATAGTGAAGTCCATCGTCATTATTTTGAATAATAATATTTTGTAAAATATTAACTTTAGAAGTTTTCTCGAATTCGTTATTTTTATCTTCATTTCCATGGCTTTGCTTTCCATACCCTGGTGAGCTTTCCGGTAGCTGAGACTCGTCTGTATCGTCTGTATTATCTCTGAGAATTTCTTCGGTATTGGAAAAAAGCACATTGTTTTTACTAACAAAGATGGTATTGTACACATAGTTATTCAAAGAAATGACATCCCCTGTAGCATTACCACATCCGGTTGCAAAAATTTTCAAATTTTTAATATTTTTTGGCCTCTTGATGTCATTATGTTGACCCCAATCAATTTTTAAATTTTAAAACAACGAAATATTCAAGTATTTTCTCTATCAGTATTATCTCAGTATTATCTTCTATAACTTCACAAACAAAATAATGTGACTTAATATTATTAATTATTATTAAACAGTAGTAAGTCCAGCTACCTAACCTAACATTTGGACTTAATTCCTAAATATTGGATATCTTGCAGAGCCAAACAGTATCGAAAACCTTTAATTCTGTTCGGTTCTAGTTAATAGAGGACTTAATATCAATAATCTCCACCTATTTCGTAAACGGAAAGAAACTGGACTTAATACGCATCGCCATTGGAAAGAGCGGAAAAAAACTATTAAAGGAACAATCATAACCCCAAAAAACGAAAAAAGTTGACTTAATACTGTTTGGCTCTGAGCTCCAGATTTGCATATTTTCATATGTATTGGCTAGTGGATATAAATTATTGGATAATGTATATTATGGTCTTTTCGTGATTATTTTGTAAATGCCCACATGTTCTCCAACACTTTTATTGTGAATCTAATTTATTGTTACCAGAATATCTGACAATGACAGTGGTAGATACATAGATGTAACATCAAGTGTAAATGCTGCACTCACCGCTACGTGGTTCGTGCGCAACTCTCAAACTCGTGCGTAATATGGTATTCACAACTCTCGTTGCGCAACATATTATTAAACTTTCTAGTGCGACAAACGATGAAATTGGTGACAAAAGCTTCGGTTTTGACTGCGTGTATTCCGGTTTGCACCTCGGGCGTAATTAGGATGCTATAGCCTTTGGCTAAGACTCATATTTTAATTATCACAAATGCTTATTACAAGATGATTTAGTATCATTTAAATATTTTTGTGTAATTCAGTAATATTATTATCAATTTTCTCTTTTGCCACTAAGGGTGGAATTTGTGGTGCTTTGAGAACCCCCACAGCGAAAACGAATTAATACGCCCCCGCGTCCAACTTTCTCATCGGACTAATTAATACAATAAAAAAGTTTGGAAACAAAATAAAGCGAACTGCAATAAAAAGTAGGCTGCTTGGGAGATTAGGGTAGCTCAGTGAATAAATGGCGCCGTCGGACGCCTGTGTTTTTCAGTGTTGATTTTTCATTAGGCGCACTTTCTCATCTGAGTTCGTTATTAAGATTACTTGCTTCGTATAGCAGTTTAATGAGTGTAAATAGCCGATGAACGTTAAATATACATCTTATTTCATTTGCCTGCTACGGATCTAAATTGAACTCACAATCTGCGTTTAGGATTAAATAAATATGCTAATTATAGAAAAATTAAGCATAATTTTGTATATGGGTTTTAGATTTTTACAATAGTTAATTGTGCAAAGCAGTTTGATTTTAAATATTCCTCGTCTAGGTCTAAATGAGGCATATATTTAGGTGACCATTATGCATTGGAAATCAATTAATATCAACCAGATTGTACATCTAATATTAAAATGTACGATTACTACGATATCAACTGGCTTCCATTAATCGGAATCCCCCTTTTTAATCTTCCCGTTCACACAAAAAATCGGAATTTGAAATAAAAACAGCCCACAGATAATTATGAGGAGCAACCCCAGTAACACCCGCGCCGATATCCCCATTTCCAACCGATTCAATTAAAATTTCGCTGTGGGATATTTTTTAATAAATTCATCTTTTATGTGCCCCATTGGACCGCATTGTCGCACGGACATCAATAACCGTTATTACATTGCACAAGCCTTTCGCATTCATCACCGTGCGAGGCGATCGGATGCCCATACTCATCTTCATATAACACGCAATAAATGCGAACTATAAATTCCCGGTCTTGTTTTCTTTTGCGCTCGCCCTGCCGCTCCAGGGGGATGTACACGTCTCAATGGGATAAGTGCGCCGGCTCAAGAACAATAAATTTCAGTGGAAAAAGGCACGTATTTGACAAGCAATCCATTACGGCCGTGTAAACACCGCGGTGTGGTTCCGCACATATTTATGTATTTCATGTAATTGATTTATGGGGAGGTGGAGGAAGCGAGCGCTTTCTTCGAACAGCCGTGCCGAAGCAGGGCGGGAGGGAGCCATAATGCGATTAAAAAGTCTGGAAATCACGAGCAATGCAGTAAAAGTTTCTCGAACTACGTAAGGCACGTATCACGTTGTACGATGTTGAGTGCAAGTTAAAAAGCGATATGCTATTAATTACTCTATTCACACGAAAATGGATTATAAAGTAAAAACTCTAATTTAAATAAGCTGTTGGCAATTTTTATAGCATAAACGAGTACCTAACCAAGATGCCCCATTATCATTTCAACTGCCATTTCGAAACATTATTTTTTAACATTGACAATTAAACGTTTACAGAAAATAAAATTCATAATATGCTCACACCTCATGACCATGAAATACCTACATGGTCATGAAGTGTGAGCATTAAACCGAGATGTTCCTTGATGGATCAGCGAACTTGAAGCCTTGAGGACTGAAACTAGGAAATCGTTCAACACAGCCAAACGGACAGGCCCATAGGGAAACCCAAACCAGATACAGTTTGGCTTTGAGAAGAGCAAAGCGCACTTCGTGGAGGAGATACTGTAAGGGTGTAGAGCAGACTTCCACATGCAATAGACTCCATAAAGTGCTGGCGGGAGACAGCTCTAACAAGGTTGGATCCCTTATAACACCGAAATGTAGTCATACTGAAACAGGAAGGGAGTCGCTGGAGTTGCTACTCAGCACACACTTTCCAGGATCAAAAACTGTACAGGCCAATGAAGGAGATAACAGCGAAAGGTACTTGGTGGACAACCCTCGGGGAGCCCCAAGAGAAAACTGGGATCTATCCGCAAAAATCGTGGACATAACAAAACTTATATGGGCTAGTAATACCTTCCAGCCATATAAGGCAACTGGCGCTGACGGCATAATCCCGGAACTGCTTCAGCAGGGTATGGGGATTCTGGACCAGCCAGTCTGTACCATGCTCAGGGCGAGCGTTGCACTTGGACACATTCCAACCAGCTGGAGACCGGTAAGAGTGGTATTCATACCAAAGCCTGGGCGTCCTACGTACCACCAGGCGAAATCCTTCGGGCCTATCAGCCTGTCCTCGTTTCTATTGAAAACTCTGGATAAACTAGTTGATAGGTACATTAGGGGCACCGCTCTGGGGTTATTTCCACTGCACAGAAACCAATTTGCCTACCAAGCAGGGAAATCATGCGAACTAGCCATACATGATCTTGTTCGAAGAGCTGAGAAAGAACTAGAGAGCAAGGGAATTTATCTCGGGGCTTTCTTAGATATAGAGGGGGCGTTTGACAACACCACCTTCGTATCTTTCTTTCGAACCTTCGACCTTCGAATCTGCTGCCCGTAGACACGGAGTAGCACCGTCGCTATGTCAGTGGATCGACAACATACTCAGGAGTAGAGTGATAATAACCTCCCTATACAATGTCACCGTGGAGGTCTTGGTAGCCAGGGGATGCCCGCAGGGACGAGTTTTATCACCTCTGCCGTGGTGCCTGGTTATGGATGGACTCCTGAGGTACTTGGAAAGGGAGGGCGTACATGCACAAGGATATGTGGACGACCTTGCAATTCTTATCAGAGGCAATTTTTGGGGCACTGTATCGGAAAGAATGCAGAGGGCACTGAAGGTTACTGAGAATTGGTGTACGCAGGAGGGACTCTCAGTAAATCCTAGGAAAACATCCATTCCGGCTTTCACGCGACGGAGAAACCTGAAGGGATTCAGAGAACCCCGGTTATGTGGAGAGCCAATAATACTAACGGGGAAGGTTAAGTATCTAGGGGTTACCCTAGATTGCAAATTAACCTTTAAACCGCACATTACGGAGGTTGAAAACAGAGCTACGAGGGCCTTCTGGACTTGTAGACGAATGTTTGGAAACAACTGGGTACTAACATCGGAAGTAATACATTGGATGTATATGACCATAATAAGACCAGTGCTAACTTATGCATCCCTAATATGGTGGCACAAAGCCAACAATAGGGTTTGCCAATCAATACTATGCAAAGTACAATGCATGGCTTGCCTGGGAATCACGGGTGCAATGAGTACGACACCCTCCAATGCCATGGAAACCCCACTGAACCTGCCTCCTTTACACCTACTAAGGCCCAGTTGTATGAACGTAGATCAGTTTGACTATGGTTCAGTTACCTAGAATACCATTATTGACACAATTGTATGAAGGTGACTGAACCATGATCAAGCTGATCTCCGTTCATACAACTGGGCCTAATAGAGGCAGATGCCAGGAAGGAGGCCTACGGGCTGGGAATATTTGGCCACGGGAAACCGTCAGGGTTCCGATGTGGCCATACCAAAATCCTTGATGACATCGAACGGTGCCAAACTCTGATGATGCCGTCCGATAGAATCACACCCACCTTTAACCTAGGACGACCTTTCCAGGTGAGTATACCGGCCAGGGAGGAATGGGAAACGGGTGGGAAATATAGCAACATCAAAGGATCAATTTGGTACACTGATGGTTCGAAAACAATAGCCGGCGTAGGGGTGGGGATCTATGAAGCCGCACAAGGCAATGAAACCCACATCAACCTTGGTAAGCATCCTACAGTATTTCAAGCAGAAATAATGGCAATCACGAGCTGTGTCCAGATCATGATGGAGAGGGCTTATATAAATAGGCAAATCTTCATCATGACGGACAGGCAAGCGGCTCTGAAAGCATTGAACTTCAATAGGATCACCTCCAGAATAGTACTGGAGGGCGTTAAAGCACTACAAGTACTGTCATCCATCAACAAACTAAAAGTCGTGTGGGTGCCGGGATACCAGGGCATAGAGGGTAACGAAATAGCCGACCGACTCGCTAAGAAAGAAAACGAGGAAGTTGCCTTAGGACCTGAACCAACCAGGGCTATACCATACAGAACCGCTACGGGGATAATAAAAGGAAAACTCAAAGCAGCAACAATCCATCACTGGAGAGAAGCTGACTTTACGAGACAATCAAAACTCTTCATAAGTCAACCCTCAGAAAAGTTGGCTAAAGAGTTACTAAAACTCTCCGAGGGCAGACTCAGGTTACTGGTTGGACTACTAACACGACACGGTAGACTGAAGAAACACCTGCATTCGATAGGCATTGTCCAAAATGAGCAATGTAGGCTGTGTGAAGAGAACGAGGAATCAGCCCTCCACGTCCTATGCAAATGCCCGGCGGTAAGCGCTCTGAGGCAGATCTACTTTGGAAACCCTTTCGTGGTACCAAAGACAGTCAGCAGCTTTGCACCCAAAGTGATTCTGGACTTTTTTAAAAGAACAGGGCTCAAGGATGAAAGCTGAGTCCACAGGGGAAAGCACAAAAGGACTACAGAGGCCAAAGTGCTGAGGGGCTTTAGGGAACCTACCGAAGGAAAAAAAAGTGACATTCAAGTTTTACACAAGTCAAAGATACACTTTTAAAGTTTCAGGAGTTCTTAATATTATCATATTTTTTATAAAATATGCACGTGTAATCAGAGGCGTATCTAGGGAAAATGGCAAGCACCAAAGTAGTGCCCTTTCCAACGTATATTTTTCGAAAACCTAGATATCCTATTTTTTATTGTAAGGTCAAATACTTTATAATAATATATTACTCGTCTTATCATTATCAATTTAAGGATAGGTAGAAAAGCAGAAGTTTCTTCTGAACTCCGCCATTTTTCTACAGCTATATTTATCGTAGTAGAAAATTATTTGAAATTGAAATTATTATTTACAGATTTTTATAAATAAAAACTTAATACTTAGGTACTATGTATTATGTAAACACTGAACTTTAAATATTACTTTAAACAATATGTACGGTCGCGGCCTTAAAAAAGTGGGACGGATTATTTGCTTAGTGTGAATTTGTTTTAGCCGAAGATGTCATAAAATTATGCAACTTGCCTGATCGACCACCCATTTTCAATTTCTCTATTATTCTTGTTTTATTAATAGCACTTACTTGAGGGTGCCGATCCAAAATGTGGCTTTTTATTAAGTAATATGTAGGTATTTATGTCACAATGACAATGACATGTTGCTTGATTTTTCATTGCAGTAACGAATGACTTGATTACACAGTTTAATTTTAGACAAATTCACTGTAAGACTTGTCCCACTTCTTTGGGCCGCGACCGTACAATAAAAACTTGTGTAAAAAAGACTTGTTATTGACGAATTTTATTACATTATATTTAAACCTTCATCGCCTTAACTGATGAAAATTTATCAATGATGTAATCAAAGTCAAGTCCATCTTTTCTGTTTCTTGTATTTTTAAACTGTGTAGAGCAAGATCGCACATAGGTGCGATCTTAGGCCATAGGTGCTCTCAAATATGAAAGTTACAGTTTCAATTTGCTGAATGATTTTTCATAACTGGTAAAAGAAATGGCGATGGTGAGCATTATTTGAATAGCGATTCTAATATTAGGGAATATACTCTTATCTCCATATTGCACTATAAAATTAATAATCTCTTCAGGTTTCGAATTTGTTGTCCCGACTTGCTAGAAGCATACTGCAATCTAAAATTTCTTATATATATATATATATATATATATATATATATATATATATATATATATATATATATATATATATATATATATATATATATATATATATATATATATATCAACCATCAACATCGCATCTGTACATTTTACCTTATTGTTCACACGTCAAAGTTAAACTGGAAACTGTAATACTTTTCTTATATTATATATAATTATATAATATTATCTATAATTGTTTTCTTTCTTCTTCAACATTCCATTCATTGCTGAGACCGGGTCCTTCCAGTGATTCACTGAATATATCTTCTCTTTTGTCATAAAAGTAATTTTGTAGGACTTGTAAGTCTAGTCAGCATCTTGAAAGTTCATTCTAGGATCTTGCAGCCTCTTTGAACACGGTCAATGCCAACGAGGATTTTGTACCAAAATCCTAGCAGTATCTAAGTCATAACTCAGCATGCGATTGTATAGCTACTTTCCATCACTTCTTGTTTCACTAGGTCGTCATCGTCCATCATATCCCGAAGAACTTGAAGTACTTGTGACGGTACTTGTGTTAAAGTACTTGTTGACGGGTTTCACTGCATCAATCTTTGCGCTCCATCGGGTTTCAGAGTCCCACTTAATAACAACAGGCACAGCGAGTTTGAGTTTTTCCAGCGCTGCGCTGGTGCTGGGTTGAACAAGAGAAGAAAACGTAAAGAGTCTCGATGGTCCCAAAAAACATTACCATCATTACGTGGTGCTTGGCTGGATGTACGCCTACTATGTTAAATGAGCGATTATCACAATTTACGAACAATGCCGTCACTAGTCCAGTCTAGCAATCACAGCAGCATTGTCATAGCACTGTGACCGACCGTATTATAAGTAAATTTTGTCCTTCCCTAACTGCTTAAAACCACGGAAAGACTAATACGGACGGTTTTTCTCACCAAATCAATTTGCGCGAATCTTACGATTTCTGACATCAGCTCACGGTGTACCTGATCAGGAGTCGAGTCAAACGTGAGACCATAATAATTTTGTTAATTTTGTCCTTCACTAACTGCATAAAACCAAGGAAAGACTAATACGGACGGTAATCATATCTATAAAATACATATCTATCACTCAATAATAGTAACAAATTGCATTCATATTGATACGCTAATTTTTGAGATATTTTTATTTAAATGTTAGAAAAATTGAATAACTTTTATACTTTTAAGTTACTTGACTTAAACCGGATTAATTTTTTTTTAAGATTCTAAATTTTAGTTGACTTAGTTCGAAATATATGTTAAGTCGTATTAATTTTAAGTGTACTTGACTTTAGGTCACAATCAAGAAACATATGGGTGTGAAGAGAAGTTACAAACGCATTTAAGTAGCTCATTGTAATTATGTTCGAATTTTTATTATGTGATTGTAAGGTACTATTGGATTTTCTATTTAATTTTTATTTTGAAGCATTGATTTTAGTGCAGGACATTTACGGCGTAGTAAAAGTGCTATAAAAGTTTGAAGTGGCCGGTCCAAATAATAATAAAAATGTGCTCGAGATAAGTTGGAACAAAATTCGTCGCTGATGGACGAAGGAACACGTGAGCTGGACAGTTCGAAGGTGGACGGGAATTTTCATTTGATCACTGAATCTTCAAGAGAATCCGGTGCTTACCTACCGGTGATCACGTCGCGCTTTTGTATTTGAAGAGCGTTCCATCCGGCGCGCCCAGTCGCTGTGAAATCGCATTAAGAATGCGAGCGAATTGAATCGGTGAGGCCCCCCGATCGAAAATTTATCGCCCTGCCATTCATCACGCGGCCAACTAGACTTTTGAGCAGTTATGAATTCATACGGCCCCCGGCCTGGCACGGGCCGTGGCTCTGGTGATTTATCCAATCAGGCCCCCGGTGTTTACCGGAGCGCAAAAGTCCGGGCGAGCTGGAGTGTGAAATGAGGGGGGGCGCTCGGGGGTTTATCGGTCCGGTCGGACTCCGGGGCCCGGCTTACATGCGGGATTAATCCACATAACGTCGGATTACACGGTCACTAACTCGGCGAAGAATGCAAAGTATTCACTTTGTCTCATGCTAAGTGCCGAGAGCGCGCGGCGAAAAATCGCCCGGAATCAATTACACGGGCGGATAAGTTAACTCGGCCGGCTCCGGGGGCGCGCACTGTATACTTTATTGCCCCCGTTTTAATCCCGACCATAAACCAGCCCCGCCGACTGTCAGCTTAGAATAAGTAAATCGCCGCTAACCGGTTTCTTTCCGGCCGGAATTTACGTCGCACATTAACGTTTTTATTCCCGGAGCGCCCCGCGTATTTATTTTACGGCGATTTCGAAACGGGGCCCCAATTAGGGCCTTTGATCCTGGACGAACTCCGACCCGCAAGGACGGGGCCGGCTGGACGCCTCCCTTGGCACGGACAAGGCGACGAGAAAAATATTACCGTCGTAATTACACAGTAATAAAACGTTTTACGACCAGCCCCCGACCCACACACTCAGTTTATTACAATTAATAACTCAGTAGTATTAGGAAATAAACGGGAATTATTACTTCCCTCGCTAGCGGAATACGGCCACTTGTAAATCCATATGATACATTCTCGAATTAACGACAGTACTCAAAGAAACACAAAAACGAGAAATATAAAGATGCGCCACTATCACACAACTATCTAACTACGCGGACTTTGGTCTTGCTCTTCTTCCTACTGTTCACGACAGAAACTCTACCTGCCAATCCTATTACCAGAATCGACGGTACTGAAAATTTCCGCACGTGCCACGCGGAATTCCACGCCCAAGCCGTGGAAACGTGCAAGTGAACTTTTAAAAATTACAGCCGGCGTTCTTCACCGGAATACGTGCGCTGAAATGTGTACCTTAAAAATTTACACAAGAACACTCGCATACATACACACACTCAGATACGGCGAAGAGGTGCGGGTGCGAGCAAACGGCGTACAATAAATTTTATAAACGGATCGATCGAGTTTCCTTGGGCTAATGGCGAGCACAAAGTGAGAATATAAAAAATGTATGGAGCCGCATTGTGTTTCAGGGGGTATGGAAAATTGTTGCCAAGGTTATTGTGTTAGGCGGATACACGCCGCATGTAGAAGTGAATGGTTACAGAGATGCGATTAAATTCAGCTGAAGTTAAAATTTATTTCGCGTCCGCATATTAAATGTATAACCGTTATAGCAGACGTATTTTCTATTTTATGCAAATTGGATGTAATATGTGCGTTGCAGAAATGAACCAAATAATCTAAAATAAACATTACTGTAATTATATCAACCGCATTAGTACTAACGATTACAGCATGAACTAAAACTAGAACTTTTCATATTACAACAATACCAATGCGGGCATCGCTGGGCGAATTAATATGAATGTGCTGATTAAATTACTCCCAGGGAAATGCGCAGCGGCCATTGTGTACCTCACTAACCGGAATTAGCCTTGCACGTTAATTAAATGAACGAGTTGACAATACACTAATGACCGACATTTAACTAGTCGTTTAAAGCCGGGAATTATTATTAAACATCATACTTAAATATTAATTAATCTTCTTATGGTATTATCGAGTTTCTGAAGAGAAGAGATTCAAACCTCTTAAAAATATATATTTAACAATTTATTGGTGCTTTGTCACTCAAACTATTAAAACATACAAACGCTTATAGTTGCGTATAAATTAAATAAGATGTAACCCAGTCATACTGTCAGAGTTTTTGAACGTATTAGAAGTTATATTAAAATATAACTACTTTTCATTTAATGAAGAATGGTTTAGACCAGAGGAACGTGTAGCAATGGGATCACCATTGAGTCCGTTGTTAGCCAAAATTTTTATGGCAAATCTAACTACATTAATCCTTAATTCAGAAATGTTTTAGAAAAATATTACACTGGGTTACAATTCTACGTTACCATGATATTGTTACAGCAGAAATCCAGCAGATCACCATTGAGTCCGTTGTTAGCCTATTTTGTTATGGAAAATTTAACTAAAGGATCTCCCAATAGGAACGATATGTTTTTAAAACATCATAGCAACTATATATAAAATTGTAGAAATCTTACTAGCTGTCATTTGTTTTTAGTATAGTTTGACAATTCATCATGGCAAAATACACGTTTCAACAACGTTTGGTTATTATCCAAAAAAATTATAAAAATAATCGTTTATTCAAACTCGACGTGAAATTCGTGAAGATTTTGGTCCACATAATCGCCCTTCTGTGCTTGCTATTCGTCGAATCGTTGACAAATTCGAAACAAATTTCACATTACACCATACCAGAACACCAATAAGACGCAAGAAATCAAGAGAATATTGACGCTGTAAGTGCCAGCGTTACAGCAGATGCAAATCAGTCGATTAATCAACGTTCTCAAGAACTTGGCGTTTCAAGAATGACAACGTATTTTCAGAAAAGATTTGGGTTTACATCCGTATGAGATTGTGTTGACTCAAGAACGGAAACCACTTGACCATCATAAGCGTCGTGTGTATGCTGATTCGGCTTTAGAGCAACTTGAAATCGATCCTGATTAACAATCACAAATGTCGTTTTTGGTGTGAAAATAATCCACAACAGATTCATGAGAAGTCTTTGCATCCAACAAAATTTACTGTTTGTTGTGGTTTATGGTATGGTGGCATCACCGGACCATATTTTTTGAAGATGCAAATGGAGATGCAGTAATAGTGACGGTGGGCGTTGTCGATCAATGTTAACAGATTTTTAGTGGCCAAAGTTGGATTAAATTAATTTGAAAGACATGTTTTTCCAACAAGATGGTGCAACACCACATATTGCCAATGCCACTATGGAGTTGCCGTGAGAAAAGTTTGGTAAGTCTGTAATCTCCAGAAATGGTACTGTTAATTGGCCACCAAGAGGTGATTTAACACCTTTGGACTACTTCTTGTGGGGTTATTTTAAGTCGTTGGTATATCACGAAGTAGATGCCTCCAACATTCATCAATTAGGTAATTTGGATATTTTTTTCTTCCTTTTCCTTCGTATTTCACTTATTTTCACTGAAAATAGCTTAATTATTTAGTTTGAATCATTTAAGTTATTTGGATTTTCTTACTTCCTTTTGCACCCTACAACCCTACAGGTTATTTTTCCTAAATTATTGGGTTAATGCACATAATTTGGAGGATGGGTAGTAAAATACAGGGTAGTTTAATTAAGTTACGAAAATAAAATTGTGATGACCATATGACCAATTAAGTGACAAGTCAAGTTCTACATCAAAAGTCATCCACTCAAGGAATAGTGTAGTAGACTAATTTTGTTGTGAACCTACTGAAATCAAATACTTGCTACATTTTTATTGAAGTGGCATAATTTAGGGGCGGCCCTAAATTCGTCCCCGAGCAGGTACTGCCCGATAATCTTACCCTTAAATTCGTCCCCATGATAAGATGGGTCCTTTAATCCTACAACTAAACTCGTCCCCAAGCAAGAGATTATCTTATTTTCAGAACTATATCCATTAAGTAGGGCACTTGGTGCTCATTAAATTTATTTTCTGAAATGTATCCAATAGGTAGGGTGCTTAGTGTACATTCATAAGATTACTTCAAAAAATATTCCATTTGTGGCAGGCAGTTATTCTGTAAAGATCTATCAATTTTCAAATACATTATGGAGAACTTTCTAAGTTTAAGTGAACGTGTAAAAGGAGTACTAATAGTGAACTCTGTTAAATTCACAAAACACAAGATATTAAAAAGTGGCGAAATTTGTTGGCGATGTGTAAATCGTTCATATAAGGCTAAAATTTATACTGTGGGCTCTGGAGAAAACTTAATCAATCGAGGTGAATTACAACATACTCATGAAGTAAACATAAAAAAATTAAACAGGCAAATAATAAGTGCTAGTGTTAAACGCAAAGCAGTCGATGACATTTGCGAGAAGCCATAAAAAATAATACATTCAGCATTGGAAGAAAACAGCGAGCAGTTCAATACCATTTCTGTAAAAGATATTCATTCAATTCGTAACAACTTGTGTTATAACAGACGCAAAACTTTACCACGCTTACCAAAAAAGAGCGGATGTTATGGAAATTTTAAAAACAGTAAATATTAAAACAATAAAAGAAGAGAACTTTGTATTAATTCTTGACGACATTCATGAAATCGTAATATTTTCGTGTTTAACAAACATTAACGTTTTATGTAAGAATACTAAAATATATATCGATGGTACATTTAGTTACTGAACCGATCACTTTTTGCAATTATTTACATTGCATGTTTTAGACAGTGGGCATTATATTTCACTGGCATTTTGCAAATGCAAATGCAAATTGCAAAATACAGCGCAAGTTTTTATTCGACACATCCTACAATTTTTACGTTTATTGCAATATTGAAGCAGTTCCAAACAGACACTTATATAAAAAACGTGATGAATTTAATTATAGGGGATTAAGTCATATTTTGGGGACGAATTTAGTGGCTACCTTTTTATTGGCCAGCTTCCTCGGGGACGAATTTAGGTATCATAAAGCAGGTAAGCATTTGACCAAGAGATTACATATTTATTTTGGGGACGAATTTAGGTACGTCCTAATTTAGTTACTATTTATATTATTCTTTGTCCCTTACTCAGTTAGTCACTCCTTAAACAATTCCTATATAATTATAATAATAACAATTAATAATACAATATAATATGATAATAATTCTTTTTACATTGTTACGCAAAGTGCAAAATTGTACTGACCCACAAAAAATATACTGCATTGGTTATAAAATTCCAACAAAATGTATTTGATATTATTACAATGTAACGATTAATGAAATTATCTGTACATCACAGTAAGATAAGATTAAGATGGCAATTGAGAATAAACTTAAATAATATTTGATATTTAAGTTTTGGGAATTTAGCACTCTCAGGTTTGTAAATTATTTTTATATCATTCTATTTTACATGGGATATGTTTCGACCTTTTACCATTTAATTTCATCATGCATCACGAGATGCCTCCAATATTGACGAATTAAATAAGATGTGTATATGGTTGTTATATAGTTTCGCATTTTGTGACTATAAAAAGATTAGCTTTTAAATGCTCATAGCTACGAAAAAAGTTAAATTACCTTGTCTAATTTTGCATTTAAATACAAAATATTTAGTCTAGTATAAGATCACCAAAACTTTTGAAATTAATACTAAACGTTACAATAGCATGATCTACCAACATACTTGAGGTTCCATTTTATTGTCGTCTTATGGGAGTTTCTAAGGCTAATGCGACATTTTCGTGTTGGATGTACAGTCGTGTACTAAAATGTGTTGTACACAGATAATTGGCTGTTGTAAGTCGTGTTTAAAAATATGTTGTACAGAAATAGTAGTACAGTAGTACTAGTACAAAAAAAAAATAGCGCTACAAATAGTAGTCCGATTTAAGTTGAAATAATTTCGAGTTGAAGTAATTAGCAGTTGAGGTATTTTCGAGTTGAAATATTTTCAAGTTGTAGTCATTCTGAGTTGGAGTATTTATCTCCTAAAATGCGCTTAAATTGCATTCTGCTTTTACATATTTATATCCGATGACATTCCATTTGAGGTAAATCATTTTTGAAGTAACTATGATTGGAAATTATTTCAAGTTAAAATAATTTGTAGTCGAAGTAATTTCGAGTTGAAGTAATTAGTAGTTGAAGTATTTTCGAGTAAAAGTATTTTCGAGTTGAAGTAATTCTGCGTTGGAGTATTTATTTTGTTGAAGTAATCACATGAACTCGTAAAAATGGACCATTTTTGCAAACATACTTGAGGTCCCATTTTATTGTCGTCTTATAGGGGTTTCTAAGGTCAATACGAAATTTTCGTGTTGGACGTACAGTCGTGTTCAAAAATGTGTTGTACACAGATAATTTGCTGTTGTAAGTCGTGTTTAAAAATATTTTGTACAGAAAAAGGTAGTTGGCTGAATATTTGGTCAATGGTATATACATTTCAGAACTGTCAATGTAACAACTAAGTGACAAACATTATTATTATTGTATTCTTTATACGAAAATAAACTTCTCCAGAAGTTTAGTATATTGTAAGTTTGTCGATGGTTGTGTTTTTACTCAATAAAGGTTCGTACTGTATCATTAATTAAATAGACCTAGATCTAAACCTCAAAATATTTGTATGCACAAGACCTTTTTGAACTTAGTGAAATTAAGTCACATTCACACAGCAGAAATGCTGTACAACACTTTAATGAACACGACTGTACATTAGACGCTCAAAAAAGTGCTGTCAACTTTTCCAACTAGTTCCAACGAAATAATGACAAATAATGGCATTTGAAAAAATCTGTGAAAAATAGCTTGTATCAGCATTTGACATTTCAGCAACGTTGCTAAATATATTTTATTTGCATCTTGAACGGTGTGCTCTTTTAGTATGCACTGTACAAGTTAACACCATTTTTTTTAGCGCTATGTAGGTATACCTTGTTGCATATCAGACGTAACGTTAGCAGCTACAAGATTCAAATAAAATCTTGCTTAATTGACTACTTTTGCCACTAGCAGTCTCGTAAGATATAATTGCATTTATGGTTACAATAGCATGATCTACCAACATATTTGAGGATCCATGTTATTGTTGAGGTTGCCTAAACATTTGCTTATTTATTAATGCTTGACGACGGAACTTAATTCATTATATTCCTAGGAAAATAATAAAGATTAACAATACATTTTTGTTTTTTCGTTTTTTGTTCGCATCCAGTCTTTGATGCAAGTGTATGTACCTTCATAACGATTTTGAGATTTGGGAGGTAATAAATTCTCACAAGCAGCGTTCGCAATTTCTTCAATATCCATCTTCTTTTCATAGTAGAGCACTACACGTGACAGCTTTTGAAATTTTTATTTGTTTATGAAAACAAAATGTGCCTGTACACATGACAACCAGGCACTTGCGATTTCTTTAGACATTTCAATTTTCTGAATTTACGAACTAGCATTTGGCAACATAACTTTGGATATTTTGCAGGATATTGACTTCTGCTAGTGGGAAAAACATAATAAGCCATGCGGAACGTAAGAACTAATATTCCTCAAAATAATTACGTACAATTATTTCTCGAACGTTATAGTGTCCTTGCGTTCCTTATGACTTATAAGGAACGTAAGCTCCTTCTTCCCTTTTACCATACAATGGTGTAGGGTGTCTAATACAGGTTTTTTTTACATATGTACAAATTTTGCCCACTCCTTTTTGTTTTTCGCCATTGTTCTTGCCTCTGCCCATGATTTTCCTCTATTTTTCAGAATCTCGTTTATGGAGTTCTTCCATGTTTGTCTTGGTCTTCCTCTGCTTCTTCGTTTTCCAGGTCTGGCTTCCCATATTCTCTTAACTGGCCTTGTGTTTCTCATTCTTTGTAGATGACCCCACCAGCTCAGTTTTCTTCTTACCATAAATTCCTCCAACGATTCTACTTCCAACTCTTCTCTGATTTGGGTGTTTTTGATTTTGTCCCTCCTTCTAACCCTCTTACTCTTCTGAGGTATTTCATTTCAGTTGCCTGTAATTTGCTCTTTTCTTTCTTGGTTTGTGTGCCTGATTCGCAGCCATATATTAATATCGGACAAAAAACAGATTTGAATACTTTTATTTTTGTCTAATGGGATATTTCGTGTTTATTTATAAACATCTTGTTCAGCGCGTAGTAAGTTTTCATTGTCTTTTCTATTCTGATGTTTATCTCCGTTTCTTGCTTGCCATCCTTATTTATTTCTACTCCCAGATATCTAATGGTTTCTACTTGTTCTATGTTTATGTTGTCTATTCTAATGTTTATTTTTGTAGGTTCCCCGATTACCATTACTTTTATTTTGTTTATATTCATCTTCAGACCATATTCCCTTATTCCATATGTTTAGGCTGTATTGTAGATCGTCTTCCCCTTTCGGTATTATTATTACATCATCCGCGAATGCACCTTCCGAAATTTCCACACTCTGCATATTTTTGTATCCAATCAGTAATTTTTTGACTTTCTGAGTGCATTTTTTTAACCTCTCGTCCATTAGACGACGAACAATGTTGGCTCAAGCCTCCCCCTTGCCTTAATCTTTCTTTCGTTTTGAACGGTTCTGATTTCTGATTACCATGTATTATCACTTTGTGTTTGTGTTGTAGATTTGTTTAGTTATTCTGATTAGTTTGGCGTTTACTCCTCGTTCTTTATAACTTAGATAACTATTATTCTACATAAATATTTGATCAATATTAATATTGATAATTAATTAAGAATAGGTACTTATAACGTATGAAATAATATATGTGTCTACATATTTACGGAGCAAATTTGTATTGCAATAATATGGAAATTAATGGTGGCTCGTGTAATGTTTGTTTTCCATCAAATACAGATAGAGCGAAAATATGTATTAGCCTAGCAACGCGTATTGTAGGCCACAAGGTTATTAATTAATTTAGCTCGCGGTAAATTTGGATTAACGCTCCCCAATTACACATTAATTCCGTTCCTGTTTGGCAACCGGACAAGAACGTGCCAATTCATTAACAGGCATACTGCAGTGCTCAGGGGGCGAACAACCCCTAGATGGTAGTTTAATTTGTTATAGCTCCAAATTTAGTACATTTTTTTTTTAACATTAGGAAGTTGAAACGTACGTTATGAAAACCTGCATGCATCTAAAAAATTAAGAAACTAGTAAAATAAACAACGTATATCAAGAAATATTACTAATGTGTACCAAAATGAATCATGATACAAATAATAATATCAGCAATCCTGAAATGGCTGTATTGTTTGCTGAGTTGGAAAAAATAAATCAACCCTAATGATAACTAATAAAATCTGCTTATATGCGGATGTTGCAACGGAAGAACCTGGCGCATGCACCATTTCTTAGTAATTTAATTTAATACAATTTTAGAAGAGTTCATTAGTATCTACTCTCGTCTTGTATAGATTATTATTATTCTGCTTAGATCTTGGAACCAGGTTGAAAAAAAAAACGTGTAGCACAAAGCTTGTTGAAAAGAGCTCCCACATCGTCGGAGTGTCGGAAGCCTCCCCATTACGTCCGAATAATTACTCCCCTTGACACTTTACATCGTGCATCCCTCGCCAGCCCCATTGCCGCCTCCGGACGCGTAACGACGCCCCCCGTCCCCCGACAAATTCGAACAGACTTCTTAAGATCTCATCAGCGATAGTCCCGGCGAGCGGCCATTATACATATTACACGGCCCTATTTATACCTTTTTACGGGCCTCTCGGCGTCCTCATTCAAACCGGGGCAACTGTAATCATCATTCATCCCTATCTTTAATGCCGCATGTTGGGTGACGCGCCCCGTGAGGCGAGGGGGGCGCAAAGCGGAATGAGCGAGAGCCGTGGACGGATTATGGAGATTTTCGGGGGAGGCTCGTTAATTCCGGTCGCATTTACACAAAAGAAATGAAAATATCGGTGTTAATGAGGGGGCGGCCCGCGAATGAATGCCCCCCGCCGCCGCCGCCCAGCCCGCAGTTCCATGCGAGCCTCAAAGAGGGCAGAGGCGGGATTTTTCAATAAGTCCCCGAGATTGATATTCTTTGAAGGGGGATATTAAATTGTAGATTACGTGCCCTCGGCGAGAACCAATATTCCCTCTCCGTCCTGTAGGACAATGCGACAATTCCTGGGAACAGATGGAGCACCGCCGATGTTGATGAATTATGATCCCGTAACCGCTGCAATTTATTACGTGGTGTTTGCAGGCTGTTAATTTTTTTTTAGTGCCCCCGATGCGGCTATGTCCGGGTTCTTGGCGGCCTTGTTTGCCGCGAAGATTAGGATGATGGCTGTTGCGAGCTGGTGGTGGTGTTTGCGCGAGGACTGTAAGTGAAGATGGCTTTATGTAAATTTGTGCTTTATCGCGATGCACTTATGGTGGCGAATCCATCATGAACCTAACTAGCTGTCAGCTGTAAAGTAGTGTATATCATCCTGCCGCCCAGTGGTGCACCAAGGAAACTCGGGACACACCTGCACACAAATTCCGTACTCTTTTCACGTTATTTATAAGTTAAAAACAACTAATAATATGGAACTATAACGCTACTGGATTATTTTTATATATGAATATCACACTACTCAATGAATTATTGCATATTAATGCAATCATAAAAATGTATATTATTAATATATATATATATATATATATATATATATATATATATATATATATATATATATATATATATATATATATTGTTATATGCGATAATTATTTTGAGTAGTGTATTTGCTCTTCATTATCTACTGCTTTATTACTTATGTACTAGAGAATTAATTGTAATGCATAAGAAATACAACATAAATACGTCAGGTAAATTTTTATACTCGTATTTTTATGAACGCAATTGTTATAAATTGAATTATGAACACTTACAAGAAAACCATATACACTACTGTAATAAACAATAAATAAATCTTCTAAACATTACACATATTAAGTTTTTAATTAAAATATTTAATTCCCATATTTCCTCTAAATCAAGGGATATTTTTATGAGCACAATCTAAATATCTGAATGTTCAAATTGAATTATAAGCACTTACAAGAAAAAAATATATACTACTGCAATAAACTATAAAAAAATCTTTTAAACATTACACATATTAAGTTTTTAAATAAAATATTGAATTCCCATATTTGCTCTAAATCAAGGGATATTTTTATCAGCACAATCTAAATATATGAATATTCAAATTGAATTATGAGCACTTACAAGAAAAAATATATATAAAAAAAATACTGTAACAAGCTATAGACAAATCGCCAAAACATTACACACAGTTTTTAAATGAAATATTTTATTTCCATATTTGGTCTGAATAAAGGGATATTTTTATGAGCAGAATCTGAATATTGGTTCAATAAATAATTCCTACATTTAATTCGAATGTATAAAATATACAAAACAAAACATGCTCATATTTTCTACGTTTAATAATATGTGTGGTAAAAACATAGTAAAGCTTTTCAATGTAAAATATTTATGAAATAAAATGTACCGCTAAATTGGTTATTATAATCTTATCGTAAATTTAGCATTTTTCAGTAATGGCTTTTTGCATTCATTATTATTTTATTGTATAATTCTGAACTCGCAATAGTAATAAAGCAATGTCATAAAATTGGTAGAAATTTGTTCAATTTTACAGGGTGCCAGTAAAAAGGCTGCCATACGTCAACTGTACCTACTAAAATGATAAAATACTAATGTACGAAAAAAAGAAAAGAAAAAAGTTTCTAAGACGGTCTATAATAACAGTTATGTGGAAATGAATGCACAGCATTAAGAAGTTAGTAAAAATGAACCGTTTCTTAAAAACATTATCCAGTAGTTATACGGACCAGGAAACGAAAAATAAAAAAATTAAAATTTTAAGGTTCGAAAACATTTAGTTTTGAAGTTTAGTTAGTTTAAGTTTGAAAACTTAAATTTAAATTTTCGGAAATATGTGAATAGCTACTTTTTCTGTTGTTTTGTAGCCAATACGTCCTGTTAGAAAAAAAAAACATATATATGATGAGTTGCATATAATTCTCTTGTAAATCAGAAACATTAAAAAAATTATATAAATTATGACGTAACAATAATGTAAATAATTTGAACCTGCAAAAATTGCAGTAAGCAAATTGTTTGTAAATATTAAAGTGATTCGACCCAATTTGAAAAAAATACAGAAAGGGTAACGAATGTTGTTTTAATAATTTGCTGAGAATATGGAAACCACAAGTCATTTGGTGCTATTTAGTTTCAAGAATTGTAGAAAACAAGACAAATCCAAGATGATTAACTAAGATGTGTTTTATCTCCAGGAATATTTAAGGTATTTAATTCAACTGTTTTTAAATTTATGTTTAAAAATTTCATAAAATCTCAGTCATAAAAATTTATGAATTGCAGGATAAAAAGACTTTTTTTATTTCTTTGTTTTATTTAACGACGGCCTATTTCTGCTGCTATGGTGAAATACCGTCACCAAGGAACGATCCACCACACTTGAAAATTTTGCCTTTATGAGTTTCAATTCATCCATATCGTGTTCTTTGATAATGATAATGATTCATTGATAATGCAATTGAAATCAATTATTTGAAGAACGTCTTAAAAATCCAAGTTAACGAATGCTGCCATTCAACTCCATGACTTGAAGACAGTCTAGAAAGTGGAAGTTATTTATTGTATGACAACTTGATGATTTGAAGAAAGTACTCAAAACGAAAGTACGCTGATGTTAGATTCAACTCCATAACTTGTAGAAATTCTAAAAAGTGGACGTTACTAATTGTATGACTAAACTCCATGATTTGTAGAAAATCCTCAAAATCAAAGTCCATTTATGCTGGCATTCTACTGTATGGCTTCTTTGCTAATGATAAGGATTAATTGATAATGCAATTGAAATCAATTATTTGAAGAAAGTCTTCAAAATCCAGGTTATCAAATGCTGCTATTCAACTCCATGACTTGCAGACAGTCTAGAAAGTGGACGTTATTCATTGCATGACAACTTAATGATTTGAAGAAAGTACTCAAAATAAAAGTACGCTGATGTTAGATTCGACTCCACAACTTGTAGAAATTCTAAAAAGTAGACGTTACAAATTGTATGACTAAACTCCATGATTTGTAGAAAATCCTCAAAATCAAAGTCTATTTATTCTGGCATTCTACTGTATGGCTTGTAGATAGAAAGTCTACGAAGTGGAAGTAATTATTAATATTAGTCCACAGGATTTACCGAAAATCCAGAATTTTAGAATAGGTATAAGTATGTTGGTATGTAACTTCATTGCGAATGTAGGCAGTGCAAGAAATTAATTATTTGATTGTACCCCATTATTATTTGCAACATGTCTAGAAAGTTAACGTCATAAAATCATTTGATAACTAAGAATTTCAGAATATAATTTCAGAATTTTGGAAGTCACTGATGATGTGCTTCAATTCAATGATTTGCCTAAAACCTGCAGGATCTAAGTAGGATCAGACATTAACTCCATGACTTGTAGAATTACTAAAAGCGATTATTGATGTGATCTAACTATTTAATTTGCAGACAATTTTTAAATCCAAGGCACGAAAGTTGATATGCAACTATATGAGTTGTTACTGTACTGAGTTATTAATAAGTTATAGAACTATACAATTTGCTAATAAAAGCTTTAAAATTAAAGTCTACGAATATTGGCATTCAACTCCATGACTTGTATGATATCAAGAAAGGGAAAGTCACAAAAACGTATTACTATGTAACAAGGTTGAAATAAATCATTAAATTTATTAAAAATAAATTATAAAAGCGATAATTTAAAAAAATCATAAAAATCATGACTTTTAATTTTTTTTATATTTTTATATACGAGGGCTGTTTGACGGAAGAGTGACTTTTTAATGAAAACGTTATTTTTCGGTTCAAAATATATTTTATTTGTCAACATAACACCCTTTCAAGTGTACACACTTAGCCCGGCGAGTTTACAATTTTTTTAAACCTTCCAAAAAGTAATCTTTCGGAAAGTCTTCAAAATATGCATTTGTGTCGGTTGTCTCCTCTTCATTTGCCTGAAATCTTTTTCCACACAGCCATTTTTTTAAATTTGGAAATAAGAAGAAATCACTGGGAGCCAGATCTGGCGAATATGGCGGATAAAGCAGTAATTCGTAATGCAATTCAGTCAATTTAGTTGTAGCAATTGCAGACGAATGAGAGGGCGCATTATCGTGATGGAACAACACTTTTTTTCTTCATCAAATGCGGTCGTTGTTTTTCAAGTTCGGCATCAATACATGTCTGCATAATCAGCATAATACTGGCCAGTTATGGTTTTTCCTTTTTGTAAACAATTAATAAAGATTACACCTTTAGAATCCCAAGAAACTGTGGCCATGACCTTATTGGTCGAAAAACGTGTGTTTGCCTTTTTGGGAGCATATTCGCATGGAGAAATCCAGTATTTAGACTGTATTCTTGTTTCTGGAGAATAATGATGTATCCAAGTTTCATCTACTGCGACATATCGACGAAAAAAATCCTTTGAGTTACGTTGAAAACGGCCAAACATTCTTCTGAATTCTTAATGCGAGCGCGCATTTGATCACCATTAAGCAAACGCGGCAACCATCTCGCGGATAGCTTTTTCTTATTGAAATGTTCATGCAAAATATTGTATACCCGTTCGGTTGAAATGTTTACTTCATTAGCTATCTCACAAACTTTTATTCGACGATTGCCAATTACAAGGCCATAGAGTTTATTAACCATTTCTGGAGTAGTCACAGTAAATGATGGTTTCGGACGATCTGCATCAACCGTGCTCATATGGCCACTTTTAAAAGCAGAAACCACTTACAAATCATTCCATGGGACGGAGCAGATTCTGGATAATATTTACGTAACTTTTCCTCGGTTTCTTTAATTGTTTTTTCACGTAGAAAATAATGTTTAATCAACACTCGAATTTTTTTTTTTACATATTTACAAAACATCGAAAACAGTTTCCTTCAAATAAGTATAAAACATAATCTATCTGTCAGATTGGTGCCAAATTTTGACAGTAGATCTCCGAAAGACCTCAGGAGCTAGCAACATAATCATTATAACGAAAGTGTTACCAACCTTTGAAAAGTCACTCTTCCGTCAAACAGCCCTCGTATATCTGATCAGTTTTGGCCAGGGTAGTTATGATTTATATTAATTAATTTACATCACGATTTAAACCATATGATTTTTATTTTTAGTAAATTATTGATTTTATTTTATCACACTGCTATCAAACATCAGATTTCAAGCAATTTGCATGTTTTGGCACCCCATGAACAAGAATTGATTATAAAAATAATGTCTGTGTATATGTACCATGTGTTGGTCCTAAAATGGATAAAATAAAAAATATTTTACTTTCTTTCAATTATCTACTTTAAAGCCACATTATATTTTTAATTGTACAGCTATTAGTACTGTTTAATTGTTAGCAATATGTACAAACAGGACAAAAGCAATGATTAATTTAATAAAAATGATTTAAATCAACGATTTAATGTAAAAAAATCATTTTATTTGAATTACACCAACCCTACGTATGTAATTAAACTATACAGTTTTCTAAAAGTTGCAAAATCCAAGTGCACGATTATTGGCATTCAACTCCATGACTTGTAAAATATCAAGAGAGTGAAAGTCACAAAAACTTATTACTATGTAATTGAACTAAGTATACGAATTTTTAAGAGTCCTAAAATCCAAGTCCAAGAATATTGGCATTCACCCCATGACTTGTATAATGTCAATAGAGCGAAAAAACTATTTAAATTTGCCAATTGCACAATATTTATAAATTTGATCAATGGTTTGCAAAAAAAACGCTTTTATTGAACTCTGCGACTTATATCAGACATACCATAATTATACTGAACAGAATAACTGTTTTATCTACAATATTAATGTTACACACAAGGAGCATTCTGGTCATTTCATATCGCCATTTGTGTAATAGCAGGGATGTATAATAATAGTAGCGGATCAACCCTGGTATTAATAATTAATTCAGGGGTTTGTTACAGAAATTACATAATTGGATGTGAATTATCGAGGATAATAACTAATTATTATAATTATTAATTAATATTGTTAAGCAACATTTCAATACAGTTAATTAGATACTAATACTGGGGAGTAGGCCGTAAGTTCATACATATTTTTTCATGCAAGTAGGTCCTGCCGTATTATTATTTCTTTTCTGAACAAGGAAATGACCATCTATTTACTTATGGTCTGCATATTATTTATGATAAAATTTTCAATACAGAGAAATATATTTTTCATGTATTAATGTAGATACAAATAGTAAAAATTTATTATAGTAATTATAGTTATAGTATTACAGTATAATAAAGTATAGGACATTATTTGTGCTTAAATTACTAATGTTAGAAAACATTTTATTAATAATAAATTTTAGTTCTTTAAGATTAAAAACGTAATGCAAGTTAATCTTATAAAATCGAACTTATTAATATTATTATAATTAATTTTCATAATGGTGGAGATGCCTGGCACATATGGGCATACATAAACACACCGTTTCAACATTATTTTCCTATTCAATTGACAACTTATTTGTATTGAATTTGATCCCATTTTGCTTATGGATTGGAGATCGAAAACATTTTTCGCTTTAAAATTCGTTCTGCAGAATAAATGACAGGAAAACTGTTGAAAATGGCCGCAAAACGTATAACTTTATAACAAAAAAATATATATTGATACTATTATAATTAATTTTCATAATGGTGGAGGTGCCTGGCACACATAGGCGTACGTAAACAAACCGTATACATTATACATTTCTTACCTATCTTTCTATTTCATTGGCATCTTATTTGCATTGATTTTGACTAAACCTTGTTTATGGATTGGAGATCGAAACTATTTTTTGCTGTAGAAATTTGTATTGCAATAAATGACAGGAAAACTATTAAAAATAGTGAATAAAATATTTGGCTTGTTTTAGGGTGTCAAGTTATTTGATTTCCCGAACAATATAAATATAAGACTACAATAGATATTTTTCGATCTTTACATCTACACATTTTGGTTTTAACGTTATATTAAATATTTTTACAGCAAAACGTATAACTTCATAATAAAGAAAAATATATTAATATTATTATAATTAATTTTCATAATGGTGGAGGTGCTGGTACACATGGACGTACGTAAACAAACCGTTTACATTTCTTAACATTCATTTTCTATTTCATTGACATCTTATTTGCATTGATTTTGACTAAACCTTGTTTATGAATTGGAGATCGAAAATATGTTTTGCTTTCAAAATATTTATTGTAATAAATGATAAAGTTTTGAAAATAGTGAATAAAATATTTGGCTAATTTTAGGGTGTCAAGTTATTTGATTTCCGGAACAATATAAATATTAGACTACAATAGATATTTTTCGATCTTTACATCTACACAATTTGGTTTTCACGTTATATTGAATTATTTACAGCAAAACGTTTAAAAGCTTGGTTTATCAAACTCCGGCTTCGAAAGTTGTAATGTATTATTTGATTCAACCTTAACAATATTAAAAGAAAAAGCTTACGTTTCATAAAATGTAATCTTCTAAAAAAACATCGCAACTTTCTGGCACGCCTGGCAAATCTTAAAACATTCATCCTGTTTTTTAGTAAAGTCATAACAAAGAAAAGTATAACGTTTACCAATGAATATAATTATGTATTAACTATTAATATTAAGACCGGCTATAACATGTTTTAAAAAAACACAAAATTACTATAGGTAATGAAAATCAAACCTGCTTATAAATTTGAAACAATTTTGAAATAGTGAAGGCGCCAGGCAATCATACTGATTATATTAAAAATCAATTTCTTTATTGATTGATATTGTAAGTAATTTGATGTCAATTTGTATTTAATATTTATATTTTATTTTTATAACGGTGTGTTTTATTGCTTTAATGAACGACGATGCATTCTGCAGCTAGTTCTAATATCATCCACCGAAGATGGATAATTGCTTCTATAGAATCAGCTTCATCCTTTTTGGGGGCATACAAGAGTAAATTAACACTACGCGAAATCACTTGCTTCTAAAACTAAATTAAACGCCGCTTTGATACTAGAGAAATTTAAGATTGGTGTTTATCTTTCTGTTCTATCTATTCTGTTTTCCCTTTATATTACTTATAGCTTAAAAATAATGCTGCTGGATTTGATTAAAATTGTTATAAATGATTGCAATGAAAAAACTGTGGATGTGATGTAGGTACTCAAATGTGAAAAAATGGTCTATACGGTTTATCAAGTGCAAAAATTACTTGTCCAATGTAGGTACTAATACAAGATAAAAATTGTGTAGAGAACAGAGCGTGCAATTGTGGCCGTTCACGCGCGAGAAATGTAAAAAGAGTAACACGAATGTGATTATGGCCGCTCAAGTGTGGCATATGATGAGAAGCAGCGGAAAATTAAATTTGCTGCGGGGGCGACAGTGGTCAGCGCAGACGGAAAAGCCTTTGATCACTCAGACAAATTTCAATAAACTCCAGCACAACATTTGATCTCTATAATCCGCAAAAGCTTTCATCTCCGCAGCACATAATCTATCAATATCTACTTCAATCAAATAGGAATACACGTTTTCATAAAAACGCCCGGTAACAAAATGATGGATAAAGCCAAGCACAGATGTATATACTGTATTCAATTGAAGTATGAGAGTAATACATTTGTGATTATTATACGAATATTTTAATGTATTAGTTTCTTATACAGGGTGTGTAAAAAATAAGGAACCTCCTCCATAGTGGCTTTATTATTAAGTATTTTGAGATAAAAGTTTGATACCTACTTATTTGTCACAATGTGATTGTTTCGGTTTTTTTTTGTGCACAACTTATGTCTCGTGCTATATGTATATGCCTACATGTAATATTGTGACTTAATATTTTGTAGAATTTATAAATTTCTGCCTTTATTACCTTTATGTACTGACTAGAAATGAGCTATTTTAAAAATATGCACAGTAAGCGATTTTTTTAAGGTAATTGCTTGCGTTTAAGCGGATGTCTGTAGAGTCTGAAATAAGGAAATATAATTGCCGGATCCCGGCGTAAGCCTAAAGTGAAAGGACGCAAATGGGGGGCTAAAAAACCGTTCTTAATATCCGTTTAATTATTCTTTCGTTCCGGGGGAGGAATTATAATTTACCCACATAAATCCGCGACGTATCTTGGGCAATTTATTACTGCCGCCACCGCCCCCGGCCCCAGCCCGCCTGTGCCGTGCTCCTTTTGTCGTGCGAAGATAATTCCAGGCAGCATTCGCCGGGCCGTGTAAACACTGGCGAGAATTCCGTGCTTTTTATACATTGTGGAACAGAAGTGAATGAAACCGCGAAGAATACTGATGAGCCGCGCGTGCACGGGCCTGGGCTTATTTTTTTGATGGAACAAGCGACCATAAATCAGGCGCTGGTATACATTATGTACACACAATAACAACATCGACGCCCACGCAGCGATTGCAGCAGAAGAACCGGATGATTAACGGGGAACCTTCCGGACCATTCAATAATTTAGAAGAGCATGCGGAGGGCGCGCTTCAACTCGGCTACTTCCGGCGATGATGAATTATACATCGGCCGTGGCCATGGCAACAAATTTATAAAAGTTTTAAATGCACTCCGCCGACTTCACGTAATTTTCTCTTAATTATTCAGATGCAGATAAGTCACGGATATAGTTTGAGGCAAAGAGGTGGTTTCTGGAGCGCCCAGCACTTGGAGTATGGAGGCCAGTGGCGTAGCTACTGCATAGCGGGAGACTGCAATGCGGAAGGGCCCACGAGTATGCAGGGCCCTCTTGTCTTCCAAGATAATTAAGTACTAGAAGAGAAATTTTTTACACTGACCACTTTTAGATAAATAATAGTATATTATTTCACGTGGAGGAGAAATGAAACTTTGCATGGGGCGCCTGATTTTGCCCGCCGAACGACAGGATTGGAAGAAAAATTGCCACATTAATTTTGATAGTAACCATGAATACTTTTACCAAATAAATGAAATTTTGACAGAACTAATTGAAAATTTTATACTTTTACATAATATTTTAAAAGTGATAGTTGAAATTTGACAGTAATCTTTGAAATTTTGATTATAATGACTGATATTTTACTGACAATTTAAAATTTGGCTAACATTTTGGAGAATTTGAATGTAAATAACTGATATTTTATTGAAAATTGAAAAATTTCATGTAATATTTGGAGTTTTGGTAGAATAAAGTTTTGGCAATAAACATTGCAATTTTCGCAATAGGTACTACTTGAAATTGTGATGCAATTTTTAAAACATTGACGGTAATAACTGAAAATTTACCAAACATTGAAATTTTGGCAGTAAGCTGCAAAATTTCAAATAAGTTCAAAGGTTTAGAGTAATTATTGCAATCTACATATTACAAAAAAATCAGAAATAATTGAAATTTTTAAAACATTCTTTGAAATATTGACGGAAATAATTGAATATTCATAATAGTAACCACTAAAAGTTTACTAAATTTAACAGTGATTATTAAAAAATGTATAGTAGTCGTTTAAATTTTGATTAAAGTAATTAAATATTGTGAGAAAGAACTGAAAATTAGACAGTACACAATAACAGTCATTATGACTGCAAATAAAAACGTGACGGTAATCGTTGAAATTTGATTAGATTTGAAACTTTTACAGTTTTTTTAACATGATAGAGTGCAATTTCACATTAATATTTGATATTTGGACAGAGATTAATAACATTTTGATAGTAACATGAATATTTAAACAGAAATAATGAAAAAGTAATTATTGAAAATTTGACAATAATCCTTGAAACGTTAACTTTAATGGTTGACAATTTACTAACATTTGAAAATTTGGCTACAACTTTTGAAATTTTGACTGTAAATACTGAAATTTTACAATAATTTAAAAATGTTTTTATAATATTTGTAGTTTTGGTACAATTAAAACTTTGGCAAAAATTATTGCAATTTTAGCAGTACTAATTGAAATTTTTATGATATTCTTAAAACATTGACGGTAATAACAGAAAATTTACCGAAAATTGAAAATTTGGCAGTAAGCTGTAAAGTGAGGCGCGTAATAGAAGGCAAGCCACGAAAATTCACTGCGCCTCCAAGTGAAATATACTATTTTTTCTTTAAACGTACTGCAAAATACGAAAACTCGTAATTTTGATATATAATTATTCAATCATAGAATGCATCGTATGGTTTTCTGTTTTCTTGACAGAAACTATTTCAGCATTTGACAGTGACAGTGATAATTTTTGTTTAAGAAACCATTTATAGATTTAATCTATTATTAGTGAAAGCAGTATATATACAAGAAAATAGGAAAAGAATTGGAAAACACTGATATATTTATTTGTTATATGAGATTTGAAGATCCTGGTACGGTGCAGCTGCAGAAAATCAATCTTGGATGCATACTTTAACTAAAAATTACAAATATCGCAGAACGAGATTTCTCAAGTAAGATATGTTTTATTTAAATTTATGTTAAATATAATGTTTAAATTCTTGTAAAATAATAAAATCATTTGAATTATTTTATGCGATATGAAAAAAAAATGTATGTACTAATGCACTCGAGAAAATCATGAAAGCGTCGAAATTAAATAGCAAACGGCACGTTTTCCTTTAATTTTGTTGTTTTCAAAGTTGGCACAAGATGTTTTCTCGCCAAATCGAACTATTATAAAGAATGCGCAGAAAAAAAAATGTCAGCAAGTAACTAAGGGCTACTCTTAACTACAATGGCATGTTTTTATCTCAGGTTGAATTACTTGCAAATTATGATCCAGTAATGAAACACATAATAAATATACGATCAGGTTCAATAAGGTATCTCAGTCCAACCATACAAAACGAAATTATACACTGTTTGGGACGAAAATTATTGGAAGAAGGAAGAATTAGTACGAAAGATTAATGGAGCACCGTTTTACTCCTTAATGTTGGACAGGACTCAAGACATTTCCAAGATATACCAATCAAGAAATATGATGAGACATGTTCACATTGATCGTGATAATAATTTAAAACCAGTACATTTTAAAATAAAAGATTTTTTTTAATGTTTTTAGATAGACAATTCAGCAGAAGGAATTAAAAATCAAGTTTTAAATGCATTAAGAGAAATTAATATTCCTGTTGAACATGTTACGGGCAGGGATATAACAGTGCCAATGTAAAGTGTATGTGCATATAATGGTAGCCAGAAAAAATAGAAGAAATACCACCTAATGCTGAATATGTGCATTGTAATAGTCATAATTTGAACTTGATGGTCAATGACAGTGTTAACAGTTTTCAAGGAACGTTGTGTTTCTATAATACTCTTGAAAATATGTAAGTATTTTTTAGAAATAGCGCGAAGAGGTGCGATATTCTTTCGAATTTTACTGGCGAGTCACAGATAACTTAAAAAAAAATCCAGTACGTTGAGCTGGTAGATTACCATCAATTACTACAGTGAAATAGCTATTTGTGCATAAGTCAGGAAATGTATTTTTTCCCGTATCTTTAAATTTATAAAATATTTTAGTACGAAAGGACCAAATATTAATAAATTTTATTTTAATTAGAATATTATTAGTTATTTTGGCAGATTAGTACATTAAATTTAGAATTTAATTATGTATATTATAAAAATAATAATTGTTTTTGTTTGATTTATTATTAATGGGCATGGGATTTTTGATTGTAGCAAGAAGAAGCAATAAGAATTAAGAAGAACATGAACAAATGTGCTTTTTTGAATAAGTGATGTGTGAAATTAATTATGCATCCAAAGTGCTTCAACACATGTACATTGATTTAAATGAGGCTACGCAACTGCTTTGAAAAAAGTTTTTGAATAGTTAAAATACAGCTAATATTTAGAAACTGTTACAAAGAATTAAAATCTGAAGCTTATGACCTTGCTCAATAGTGGGGAATAAATAGCTCACTTCAATCAAAACGCACCCGAATTGTGAAGAGAATTTGACGAGTTGCCAAGTGATTATCACCAACATGAAAGAGTACATCAATTCAAAATTAATGTGTTCTTTTACACTCTGGACATAATCATAACGCAAATGAAATAAAGATTTGTTGGAATGACCACAGTGAGAAATGACTTTCTGAGAAGTCAGAAGAGTGAGAAAAGAAGTACTTTGATTTCTTAGAACCCAAAACAATTTTTGAATTGCCAGAAAAATAAATTAAAAAAAAGTGCGACAGCTTTTCCAAAAAGTATGCTGCAATTATTTCAAATCAATTGGCACTTCAATAAGGCCAAGTAATTTCTTTACTTAAACCAAACACCTTCAATGTCTATTAAAGAGTTTTCAAAATTACTGCTACAAAAGTATGGTTCTTTGGAAAGCGAGTTTTCTGAGGTATACACTTGTGTCGAAAGGTCATTTTCTACTAGAGTTTGGAAAACTTTACCATTTGAAAACTAATTTGAGTTAGGAAAAGTGGAATATTTCCCAACAAGTGCGGAAATAATATTTCAACATTAAAATACTAATTTGAGTTGTGAAAAGTAGAATATTTCCTAACAAGTGCGGAAATAATATTTCAACATTAAAAGTTATAAGTCAATTTATTGAATTTGTACATGTTATTTTTTAGAAATAATTTTAAAATATAAAAATTATCCAAATTTAATCTATTTTCCAAACTCGAGTAGAAAATATCATGTGTGGAACACGTAGGAAATCCATGTTTTTCCGTACACGGCATGTGTTAAATCTCGACTATCGCCTCGATCAAAAATCCCATGCCATGTATGGAAAAAAAATCCTAACTTATTGCACAAGTAGGTATTAATAAGCTAAAAATAATTAAAGATTATAAAAGAAATACCATGAGCCAAAGTAAATTGCACGAACTAGCCTTATTAGCCATTGAGCATAAAGAAGTTGCAAAAATAGATATAATAGAATTAATATGTGAATTTTATTCACAAAAAAACGTATGTTATTTACCCAGTCATTGAATAAACAAAGGCCAGGAAGAATAATTTTAATTTTAAATGCAGCATAACCACGATCAGGGGCCTGAAGATTCTACTGATTTACCTGTTACTTATTTTATATTTTATTTTATTTACGACCATGCTTGCGAAAGGGCCCGAAATTTTTAGCTACGCCACTAATGGAGCCACACGTAATAATTGTTTGCCATCATCTGTTTGCTGTCAGAAAACTCACCGATTGGCTGGACTTATAGTGTAACTGATTAGCAACATTGTGGATGATTTTAAAATTAGTAACCGATATTTTTATCGACCCGACAATTTAAATTGATAAGAAACTTTATGGTACCATGATGTACCTATGAGTCTAGATATCGGCATGTAAGAGGTACAAATGATGTCTAATTTTGATAAAATTCTGCTCCATAACGGGTTTTCTTATCGTATGCCCTTCTTCTATGTTATATACGTGCTATCTAATTTTGATAAAATTCTGTTCTTTAGTGGATTTAGGTAAACCTGTCCTTTATCAAGATTAATATTCGATGCCGATAAAAAAAACTTGGACCATTCTATAGTGGTTATATTCGGATTAGATCCATTATCCCGCCTATTGATCCTTGATGTGGGGTATTTATGGATCTTCAGGTTCTGCGCTCTCCAATTTTTTACCCCGAGATTATGAAAACTTTCTCCTCATTCTTTATTACATTCCGAATAAAGGGCGCCCGGGATATTATAGATTTGTGTCATTTTTTCGCCGGCGCGCTGAGAATTCCTTTCCGCCGAAAAAGTCCGAAATTTATCGTTCGCATTATGAAAAGATGGAATTTAGTCCGTGGCAGTAAAAACATTTTCCTCCGTGTCCATTCACTCCAATTGAGTTATGGCCGAGGATCTCGCCTACGCGCGGACAAACGCGGGGGCCCATCCATAAGCAATACGGTCTCGCCGCCCCCCGACGCCCCGTCCTTTATTCGTCCTCGGCGTTCGCTCGGGGGCGACTCCTGTCCCGTTTTGAAAGTTTAATTGCGAGCCCCCGCGTTTCCTCTGTACTTTATTTTAATAAAAGATCGCGGGGCGCAGGGGGGCGGCACTAGGAGTCGGCGACGCCGCCCTGGGAGCCGGAGTTTTATTGGAATTTTGATGTAAGGATTCGTCGCCTTGAATCTTAATGCTCGCACTGTGAGCGAGTGTGTGTGCGCATATCGATTGAAAACTTTATTCCTGCGGACCGAGATTTATAACGGCCACGGGTGTCGCAGTGTACGATGGCAAATTGTGCACACTCGCGAGCAAATGTCACGCGAAACGCGCAATAAAACTAATAGACGACGCCGGAAACCGCGCTTTGAATTATCGCCCGGAACGTATAGAGAGGAAAAACGCGTCTTTATAGCGCTCCAGCGCCGGATATGTACGCCATAAAAAATATCCATCTCCATTATTGACTCCCCAAGTTGTAATACAAAATAACGTCCTCTATCTATACCACAGATATGAGACCTATATTTTATTTAATTGAACGAATATCAACGATAAAATGATAAAAACGTCAGCAGTGTTTTATCGCAGACGTGTGCAATAAACTTATGGCACTAATATACGAGCTCCATACACAATAAATTAACTCCTGCATATTGTAAAGCATATTTTATATTTTGTTGCACCACTGCAACGCAATTCATTATTCAATGATAACATGCTCGCCGCGCCTCCACCATGGCTGCAACTCTTGTTCCTCCGGATATTACATGCAGTTTTTCCTTGCAGTTATCGCGGCCGAAAGCGCACATGCGAGCAAATTACGCGGGCGTACACTATCTTTACTGCCGTTTCTACTTCCGCTCGGAATCGCGGAAACCGCCCCCATAGCGTCTCGCGTATTTTCGAAACACAGAAAAATGTTATAAATATTCAAGTGGCGAGCGGGCAAACTCAATTCGTGTTTGTGCCCAAACTTGGTGCCTGGGAGGCAGTTTGCAGTGTGTGTTTTAAAATGTTATGTTGACTTTCAACAAATTTAACTTGGGATTTTTGGGTTTGAGTTAAGCAGTTTGGGAAAATCGATTCACACCACTTAGTAGAACTAAAATGATTAAATGTTGGATGAAAATTTTGCAGACCATAGTAGATACTCAGAATGTTTTTACCATTCATCCCATCTCATATTGACTTACATAACTTAGTATGTAAACATTTATATGTATTTCTTCCCCTAAATGTGTGATAGATAACATATGTTTGGTGTATATTTTAGTGTCTACGTTATCGTATGTAGAGCTTGAAATATGATGCTTTCAAACTAAAGATTTTAATATAAATTATTATTTATCTGCAGTATGATTATTATCGTGAAATTCGTCTTTAATGCATGTTTAAATGGACCAAAGTGTAATAAAAAACAGCCAACTTTTCAAATTGAAAATAAATAACGATGAAATAACAGCAAATTTGGATTCAATCTTTAAATGATTAATCCTCTTTACAAGTTCCTCATAATCATCATTATATCATAACAGTTAGTCTAGTTAGTCCTAACGCAGTGGTTCCCATTTTTATAATAGGCCCCCTTTATTCTATTAAAAAAATGCGCCTTTGTAATACATTATACTTATATTTAATAAAACAAAAAGAAACAATTTGCAAATATACGAGTATACGTAGAAATAAATTTCTTCAAAATTATTTTGTTTTGTTTTTATGCTTCCCCAAGTTTCATATACGCATTCTATTTTGCAAATTAAAATTTACGATTTGTTTTTGAATATTTTTATAATTAGTGAAAAACTGCACGTTGCGATGTTGTCTTTTTTATGGTTATTTGCTTACTATTTTTCCAATGGTGCTCTAGAAGCGCATTATTTAAGTTTTCCTTGATTTTGTTTATTTGTACCTCAATGTGTTCGTTATACAGTGAACGCCTAAAGTATGGAATAATCTCAGTAAAACCGAAATAAAAAGTTTTGAAAAAAAAATCCTCGAACACGTCGATTTTCTTTGATAAAAATACACATTTTTGCAAGACAGTCGATGTTCAATGATAATTCGTTTTTGAGTACACCCCCTATTGATTTTGAGAGATCTTTTCATTGTCAAAGTGACAGTATAAAAATCTTGCCATGTTAGATAAGAAATGTTTCAAGTAAATGACAGTTGAAGTGAAAAACGGCAAATCATGAAAAATAAAGCAAAAGCGTTATCAGATTTAGTTTTCAAAGTGCTTGAGGATGAAACAAACAATAACCCCGCCCGCTATTATAAGCCGTCTGCTAGTAGCCTAAGCGGTACAAAACTCTTATTGCAATTTAACCATAATGGCACATTTAACTGTCACACAAAAATGAAATTTTAATAATTCGCATCGGGTGTAGGAATAAGAACTCAGCAGGAAGTATGCGATTTGTTTAATGCACAATATCCAGATCGCCCCACCAGCCAATCTATAGTTAGTAAGATTCAATCAGAATTTCGAGAAACTGGTGATGTTAAAGATATTCCAAAACCTGGACTCCAAGGGTTCGCCTTCGTTGAGTTCCTGCACGAGTTATATTTTGTAGGGATACTATTTTTCCTTCGTCATGATACGCACTGTTGTCTGACAAGTTCATTTTCTTGTGAAACCAATCGAGATGTATTCTGAGGATTCTCTTCCATGCTTAACAAAATATTCAGTTTCTGATGTTAAATAACGTTTGGACATCCAGGTTTTGGATCTTTAACATCACCAATTTTTCGAAATTTAGATTCAATCTTACTAAGTATAGATTGGCTGATGGGGCGATTTGGATATTGTGCATTAAACAAATCGCATACTTCGTCCTTAGTTCTTATCCCTACATCCGATGAGAATAATTTTTTTTGTGTGTGACAGTTAAATGTGCCATTAAGCTTGAATTGCAATAAGAGTTTTGTACGTCTTAGGCTAATAGCAGACGGCTTATAATAGCGCGCAGGGTTATTGTTTGTTTCAACCTCAAGCACTTGAAAAACTATATCTGATGACGTTTTTGTTTCATTTATCATGATTTGCTGTTTTTCACTTTCAATTGAAATTTACTCGAAAAATTTCTTATGTAACATGGCAACATTTTTATACTGTCAGTTCGACAATGAAAAGATCTCTCAAAATCAAGAACAAAAATATGGGGTTATCATTAAAAAAAACAATGCATGACGTCATTACTCAAAAACAAATGATGATTGTAGATCAACTGTCATGCAAAAATGTATATTTAAAAAAAAATATATACGTGTTCGAGGATTTTTTTTTAAAAGTCTTTATTTCGGTTTTAATGTATTTATTCCATACTTTAGGCGCACACTGTGTATTTTAACAGTTTCTTGTTCGTTGAGTTGTTATTATTATTTTGCCATGCTCAGTTTATGCTGTGTCACCCAGGTGGTGGAGCGAAGATATATTTTAACAGTTTCTTCTTTTTTGAGTTGTTAATATTATTTTCAACGCTCAGTTTATCTTGTGTTACCCAAGTGGTGGAGCGAAGATATAAAAGCCGAAAAAAATAATGAAAAAACTACAATGGAAAAAGTACTTGGGAACCAGGAACAATGAAAATTATAACAGATATAAAGAACAAAGAGTAAAAACCAAAGTAGTAGTGGAAAAAGCAAATCAAAAATCGTGGTTTCCAAGAATATGAAAACAAAATGGAACCGTACAGACACGAAAACCAGAAATTATTCCACAAAGCACTCAAAACATTTAGATGCAATGCAAAAACTGGTACATAAAAGGCATGGATGGAAAAATATTAGGAGAAGAACAAGACATAATGGCACACTGGAAAGAATACTTCGAGGAGATACTAAATGTAGAATAAAGCAATAAGATAGAGGAGAGAATAGTAAACAAAGAAGATAATATAGAAGAGTATAAGGAACTCGGGGAACAAAACGAAATAAAATCAAAGCAAGTAGTAGACATAATGGCACGCTGGAAAGAATACTTTGAGGAGATACTAAATGTAGAACAACGCAACAACATACAAGAGAGAATAGTGAACACAGAAGATAATATAGAGGAGTAAAATGAACTCTAGGAACAAAGCGAAATAAAATCAGAACCAGCAGTATATGCCGTGAAAATGCTAAAACCAGGAAAATCCGGCGGTAACGATGAAATAACAGCAGAAATGATTAAACACCTAGGAAGTTCGACATAGAAGTATGGTAGTACTAACAGACCTATATAAAGCGTGAAAAGAACAAGAGATCTCCAAGGAGTGGAAGCTAAAAGGAGGAAGATCGGCAGGTAAAAATGAAATAACAGCAGAAATGACTTAAAACCTAGAAAATAACGTATGTTAACCTAACCTAATAATGTATGGAAGTGCTAACAGACCTATATAATAAAGCATATAAGCAATAAAATCCCCAACGAATAGCAGCTTTGAATAACACTACCCATGCATAAGATGGGAAACAATAGATATTGCACAAACTACAGCGGAATTACTCTAGTGAGCATAAAATCGAAAGCATTTGAAAGGATACTAGAAAAGAGAAAAGTGAAAACGGATCCCAGAAAAGTCGGATATTACAGCACCATTACAAGAACAACAAAGTAAAGTTAGCAAAATAGGAAGAGAAGTAGGTACAGGATCACATATTCACAATAAAACAAGTAATTGAGCAAAGCACAAAAATCAACACATGTATAGCTTTTTTAGAAAATGCATTCCACAGCATACCAAGAATTGTCGTTTGAATAGTTTGAAGAAAAAAAGAAGGGTGAATAGAAAATGTAGAGAAAATATGAGAAGCATGTACAACACTGCAAGAAATATACTCAGAACAGGAAACATGCAATCAGATGAATTTGACACGATGGAAGGTTAAAGACAAGGAGAAGTTATAATCCTTACTTGTTTGAAAATGACCGACTGTTCGGTCGAAAATATAGTCACTTAATTAAAATAAACTGTGATACCTACAAAGTAAAAATTGCATTATTTATTTAGAAGTATTTAGTCCTTCCCATTTCAATATGGTCTTAGATGATATACTAAAGGACACAAAGGAAAGCATATAAAGGTGGGATAAAGAAACATGGAAATGATGGGAATAACAGAATGCACCTTCATGGATGACTTAGTTATACAGAGTGTCTCAAATTGAGTAGTTTACAATGGGCATCTTTCTTATTATTACCTCGGAAACCGCCCCATTCGATTTAATTTTGAACATTTTTAAGTGTGATGTAAAACGCTTTATGCACCTGTCCCAGGTAAATAATTTATATTCACTAATGTCACTAATCAATTCAAGTAACTTTTGTCTGAAACATTTCCGCATAATATTTTTTTTTATAATTTCCAAAATATTTGACTTGAAATAGCAGCAGTAGTGACGTATTTGTTAGCGATATAATCCCTAACTGGCCATCGACCAACGGATCCTTCTGCCGTGTGAAATAAAATTGCGATTTTCAGTTTTTTAATATCTAAACTGTTCGGATTTTTGAAACTTTCTTAACTGCATATGATGCAAAGCTAAAAATTGATTATCGACTGTCGATATCGACTGTCTATATCGTTTATCGACTGTATCGATAACTGTTGTACAACATCGCCCATTTTATCGAATCTCTATCTTTAATAATAAAAAAGATACTTATGGTAGCCTATATCAAAAATATCAAACAAAAGTTGCAATACAACTTAGAACCATGGGAATAAGCCTTATAAGAAAATAATCTAAGATGAAATATAAATATACCAAAATAAGGCCAATAGGGAAAGACGACCTGAGAAAACCGGCAAAACTAAGAGGTAGAGATATAGAACAGGTGGAAACTAGTTAATATCTGGGGGTAAAAATACACAAACATGGAGGAAATAACGCCGAAATAATGACTAATTGGTGCAACAAAACTGTGCAACGCACAAAACAACAGCATATTCTTGCAAAACAAGAACTTAACAGAGGAAACAAAAGCAATAGTGTACAGCACAATCTTCAAACCGATCCTAATAAACGTTCGCGGCCAAAAAAATCTTATAGTGGGCTAAATCTTTTAGTGAATTTGTCTATAATTGAGCTGTCTAAGATGCTAAGAAAAGTCAATGCTAAGAAAAATCAAGTAACATGTAATTGTCGTTGTGACATAATGACATAACTACTTGAATGTTACTTAATAAAAAGCCACATTTTGGAATGGCCCCTCAAGTTAGTGCTTTTAAAAACAAGAATAATACAGAAATTGAAAATGGATGCCTATCAGGCAAGTCGCACATTTTTCTGACATCTTCAGCTAAACCAAAATCCGACTAGGCAGAAAACATGTCCTACTTATTTATGGCCACGATCGTACATGTGTGAAACTTGGATACTAACTAAAAGGACGGAAAATATAAAACAGGCCATAGTTATAGGCCAATAGGCCAATAGGCCAAATCTATTACAAGAATATACAAAATCAGGAACGAAGTGATAAGAGAAGAAGTAGAAGTAGAACCGATAATAAAAAAACATCTAACGGCAATAACTAAAATGGATTAAACACATTGTAAGAATGAAAAAAACAAGATAGACAAAGAAGTATATAGCAATCAAGAGCGCTCCAAAAAAGCAGAGAGATAGACCAAGAATATCCTGGGATGAAGTGGTGACAGAGATTTTACAAGAAAGAAAACATACCCGGAATGAGGAAAAAAATGGCAAACACAGAAAAAAATGGTCAAAGTTCATACATGAACTTAGCTAAAGAATACATTCGGCTGAAGCATATTTCAAATACTTAGCTGAAGAATTCGATTGGTTGTCGATTATAAGTACCATATGTATTTATGAGACATACTGAGCCTTTTGAGATGTGGCTATCATGGACTGAAGATGTAATAGGCGAAAGAGTACTAAGCACCATGGATAAAGAGCAGGAACTGTTAACTATAGGCGATTTACATTAATTCGGCAGCGCTACGGTGGCGTAATTACGTACTTCCGTTGGGTTCCCCAGTCAGCTGTTTTCATATGTGTTTGTATGCGACAGTGTGTGATTCATGTAAAATTCATCGACTTCTGCAGTTTATCGTACGGTTATCAATCTTATGGGTTTAGTTTAACATCAAGAATGACCAATTCTCAAAAGGTTTGCACCGTATCCGGCTGCAACGCCGTCAGCAAAAAAAAATCCAAAAAAAGTTAGTTTCCACCGATTCCCGCCTGCAGGTAAAAGGAAGGTGAAGTATATGGTTATGGTGTAACGGTCCAAAAATAGCGTTGGCAGAAAGCGGCATTTTAATAATTAACGGACGTATGGACCTGCACGGTAGGCAACCATGCTTGCATTTTTTGTTGTTGTGGTGACGCGTCTCCCCGGTGAGCGATATTTAAATTCACCGGCGGAAGCGCCGCCACGAGGCAGAACTAAATTGACTCGTGCCCAAGATAGATCGTGCCAGAAGAACCGTTGCAGATAAGGTATATCACCATCCGTTTTACGGGAATAATCAACGGTTCTCAGCTAACCACCCTTGAGGGGGATTGAGGCATCGACTAGAGGGCAGAGAACACGCTCATAACACCGGAGCGTTTGGCGACGGGCTAAACAGCTCGGCCAGAACCATTCTTGGCTGGAAGCCGCGGACCTAGCCCAGACGCCGTCGACGGAAACCGCCGACATCCCGGGGCTGAACCCAGCCAACGGCGAGACCTTCCGGAACTCAGGCCAGATATAAATTCCAGACAATATATATAATTTCTTTTTTTGTGTGCTCGATTGGGCCACTTTTCGGTTTATTCTTGTGCGTAAATTGTGTCTACGTGTAAATTGTGTCGTACGTGTTTTGCGCTAGGTTACGAAAAAGGTAGCTCCCTCGGCCCTTTCAATCGCGCGATTAGGAGCTTATGTTATTCGGCCGAATAGGGTAAACCCTGCGCGAAAGGGTGGCGCTCGGAGGTATTTGTTTTCAGGAGCGCAGGACACGGTGTCCGTCATTGATTTGTGTGAATAAACGCCGACATTTTACCATACCAAACTCACACCTGTTATTTTTTTGCTCCCCCCACGTTTTCTCTTTACAGTTTTCTATATTCATTTCAGTTACAGTTTTCTTTCTCATTTCTCTCATTTACAGTTTTCTCTTCTCACTGCGAGATTTAAATCTGGTGGTGTTGACGCCAAACGGTCAGCGTTGTGACAGTTCGTGATTTCTGAACTTCGCTGACTGTCTGCCGTCCACCCACGCAGGTAGGGTGGAGCCTCCCTTGCGACGAAGTAGCAACGAGGTAAAATTACGTGGAGCCTTTTTTTAACCCCCCCCCCACTCTCTGACACCGAGAGCCTGGCCCTCGTCACTACTTCAAAGGGACCCTCCACTCGCTCCACGGCCTAACGCGCCGACTGCCCTTCAGGTACGTCACAATGGTTTAACATCAACAATGGCAAAATATAAAATGGTGTGTACCGTATTCTACGCTAGTTTTCACCGATTCCCGGCTGCAGGTAAAAGGTGTGCGATTCGTATCCAGTTCATCGAATGATACGCGCATTATAACTGTACGATGAATACTGCAATGTATACGATGGGTATACATTGCGATGGGTATACGCAACTTGGTATTTTCAAGAGAAAATTCAAACCTTCTCTCATTCGAAAATAGTTTTCAGGAAGAAAATGCTTGGAATACATATGTAAACACTATAATGAACACGACTGGACATGCTTTTTCATGCCCATTCTTAATTTGAGCTTCCATGCTCTTTGTATATCCATCAGCTCGGTGTTTGCCAGCTTCGTTACATATTTCACGTTCATTTTTCCTGCAGGCGGGAATCGATGCGAACTGACGTCAAGATTCTTATTGCTGTCAGCGTTGGAGGAATACGGTGCAAACCTTTTTATATTTTGCCATTGTTGATGTTAAACCATAACCACCAGATTGATAACTGTACGATAAACTGCAGAAGTCGACGAATTTGTTACGAATCGCACACTTTAGCACAACAAACACAAAGGAACACATTTAACTGGAAGCGTCAAATTCCCCCCATAGCTAGTACTTAAATGCGCCACCGTGGCGCTGCCGCCTTGATGTAAATCGCCTATAGTAAAAAAAAAGTATAACAGTGTACTTAAGATACATTATACGAAATGAAAAATACATCTTACGTCTGATAATGGAAGGAAAAATAGAAGAGCGTAGAGGAGTAGGCAGTAGAATGATGTAAACGCTTCGTAACATCAGAGCCTGAACTGCTATGAATCTCCAGAAACTACTAAGATCGGTGCAGGACAGAGAAGCATTTCACAAAGTGGTCGCAAACATCCAGTAATGAAGTGCACTAGAAGAAGAATACGTATGTATACTATGATAATAATACTTTTTTGTACACGTTTTACACGTTTTACACATTACGATAGGCTGATGACCTCCTAAGATTTATCGCCTTAAAGTTTGGGAAATATTGCCTTAGCCATGCCATTACACCCCGATATCAAAATATAAAAGTTGTAAATCTTCATGCGGATGTATGTTTATGAGTTGAGACCAGATTAAATTGAGTGCAAGCGTCGCAAATATATGATCATTTTAATGTGATAGATAATAGTAATTTATTAGACTAGTGAGTTATCAGAGCTATAGTCCGCAACAAAATATTTTGAACAGTAGTGCAGCTAGTGGGATATATTTTTCGAGTAGATAATCAGGTGTATTGCGAGTTCCATGTAACATTTAATCACTTATCAATCAATATTTCGGTATAACTTTCAGTATTCACCAATCATAATTAGTTATGTCGTTTCAATGGTAACAGCAATTGCTTCTTAGTGATTATAATTTGTCAATAATTATTCAATATGTTCAAAATCGCGCTGTAAATTGATCCAGAAGTTCTAATATTTTTATCGATAAAGCTGATGTGCACATTTATATCAATAAACGTATGTATATCTCTATATTTATCTACCTGCTGGTAGATAAACACCCTAGTAGATAAATACTCTGATTGCTGGTTGAATGTAATGTAAAAAAGGTTGTTTCTAAATGTTAATACCAGCAATTATCCTGTTGAATACTCAGCCGTGCTAATTCCCCGTGTATTTCTTTCGCTTGGGTGACCCCTTCTCTGGGGGGCATTCAATTTGTCACGACGTAATAATTACTCCTGAAATCTCGCCCCGGATTAATCAAGCACTTTCATGACGCTGTTAACTGCCGAGTGCGACATTCCCGCTGCCCTAATCCCATCCACTTTTTCCCGCTGCTTCATTAACGTAACAAAGGGAGCGTTATTTATAAACCCTTGAAAAATGGCTCCTGCTTATCGCTGCATCTGACTGCAATATTCGCAACAAATTGCGGCCAGTCAGTGCCGCGAAGGACGTCGGCGCTTGGATTTGTAATCTTCTGGGCGCGCCGGGATCGCTTAAACAAAGGAAATTCTGGCAGGGAGGCGGATTGAAAACCGCCATTTGGAGATGTTTGGGGATTAGGGGGCGGAAGGATAATCCGCGCATTTAATCCCCTTTCAACTGCCGTCTCAAGTAAGAGAAAAAATTGAAACCTTAGAATCGGGAGAAATGCTGGAGCAGTGAGAAGCGATTCATTTTTTATATTTTGAAGAACGAAGTGCTGTTGTAAAACAACTCACGAGCGTTACTTATAATCAAGCTGCGAATGATTTATATTCTTCATTCAAATAATAATAATTGCCCCACTTGGGGATGTTGCCTGTGAGGACTTCATTTTCATGCATATCTGGTTATTTTTATAAACACACAATTTAAGAATGCCCTCTATTTTAAAAGTAAGGTAATGTAAATCATATACATTTAAACTCGAGGGCCCTTAAGTAATTTTTCATTGTAGTCTTTTCATGTGCTTGGAAGCCACAAATATTGCTGAAACTAATAATAATTTCTTATTCCAGCAGTCAAATATCAAATTCCACAATAGAAATTAGAATAGCACGAAGATAACTTTATTGACATATTCATGTCTAATGGGTGTAAATGAAGTTGCCTATGTCAAAAATAGAACTATTTTTACTGGAGCGGAACAAGAATATTTTACATGGTGACATAATTACAAGCATTTAGATACATCTTGCACCCACCCAATTGAATCTTACTACAACAGTATGAGTGGACATGTTTTGATGTGGGCCTCCTTACTTAGAGACACGCACAATACATGACATCAATGGTAAAAATCGTCATGAGCAGATTAATGGTTAATGTATATTGGTACTTGATACATATCATACGAGCGCATACCTCTGCGATCACGTGCTTGGGAAGACCTGAAAATTGCATTATAAATATTCCATTAGCTAGCCTGACTGTCTCGAAATAGAACAAGAAACGCCACGAAGTAAATAAGAAAATTAGCCCACGTAGCCGTCTCGTTATTATCCCAGCTACGCGCGCTCAGATGTCAAGGGGTGCCTCTGTTTTTTTGCATCGACGTGCCAAGGTATGTCGGCCGCACGGGGTGGCTGGGGGTGGGTGCTGAGGTGGCATTCCGAGGGTTTCACCCCCAGCCGTGCGCGCTGGCGTTATTAATTTTTGCTTATCCGAGTTATTTAATGCGCCGGCCATAAAAGACGGGAAATTTATCGGGCTTCATTGCGAATTCATTATTAACGGCCTATTAAAACTTTAATCGTGAAATTAAATCGGGCAATTTATTCCCCTGGCATGGCGCCGCGTCACAATAGCAGAGCGGTGGATTAAATCTGCTTTAATCAGGCTTAAGCAAGGTCACCTTAAGGTCCGGTCCCGGTGTTGGTTTGGGACTGGGACGGGGCCACGAAGGCCGGTCTGGTGTTTGCTCGGGATGGCCGTGTCGGCTTGAGATTAGATTTGGGCAAGGTGCTTAAAAACTCATAAAGTGTGCTAACTGCTGTAATGTGCAATATATTTTAAATTAAAAAGATCTGACAGGTAATTTTACAATAATGCTGCCGCGCTTAGAAAAGTGTTCTATCTACCAACTGTAACTTTCGAGATTCAACTTTTTCTACTTATATGATTCTGACATACGATTCCTACTTAGGATATAATATATAAAATCGTTTATCTAGCCTACACACGTAGATAGGACTTTGTAACTAAGTAAAATGGATGCCTCGTGTAAAACTACATCAGATAGGATAACATCACCCCATAAACGAAATTTTGTCAGATGGACCTTTTCTAAGCGCGGCAGAATTATTATTAAATTACCTGGCTGAACTTTTTAATTAAAAACAGATACCTACACACGTAATGTTAGAGATGTAAAATAAATATATTTTTTTAATCAATTTATACTTAAACTCAGATTTTTGATAAATTTAGACACGCAGCATATCAATTCTTCTAATAATTTCATAAAAACATTCACAAAATACAAAATTTTCTAAAAAAAACTAATAATTCCTGTACACACCAAATTCCAAAAATATAATAAGAAATGCACCAAGTTAATGTAACAATTCAATAAAAAATGAATAAATTTTCCATCAAATGAGTAAATATCAAATTTTAATTTCAAAATCAAATTAATATCAAAATTTAAATTACTAGCAACTAATTTTATAACCTAATAAAAAATTCATCAAAATTAAAATCTCAATTTGATAGATAGAATGATCAATTTTAGATCATGTGGTTTCAAAAATATGTTGACATAAAAACTAAAAAATTGAGGGTTAATTGCATAGAATTGTAGAAAATTTAAAAGTTGAAGTTAGAATTACCAGATTTTATATCATCCTAAAATTGATGATAGAATAATGATGTTATGATATAAAATCTGGTAATTCTAACATCAACTTTTAAATCTTCTACAATTCTATGCAATTTACCCTCAAATTTTTATTGTTTTATGTGAAGATATATCATAACAATATATCTTAACATAAAACAATAAAAATTTGAGGGTAAATTGCATAGAATTGTAGAAGATTTAAAAGTTGATGTTAGAATTTCCAGATTTTATATCATCCTACCAGAAAAATAGATTATTGGTAAAAATAGTAGGTAGTCGTTGCATCAGAAAAATCTACCGCGAGTATTATTTCAAATAAATGTTCAATTTTCATGTCAGTTAAGAATAGAAAATTTCATTATTAAAGTCATATAGAATATTTGTAAAGACCGTATGATTACAAATGAATATTTAATTTTCATGTCAGAACTATTAATACTAGAAAATTTTATTTTATATCATTTTCAGATGCTCATTAAACAGATTTACTCTACAATTTGTAACATTCAAAATTTTATTCAAAATTGTTTCTGGTGGCGCTTAAAATTGTTGCAAATATGTTGCAAACTAATTCAAAAAGCAAGCAATTTTTAAAGTTGTAATAAAGTAATTGAAATAATCAAATAATAGTTATATATTAAATATATTAAAATATATTCACTAAGATTAAGTTGTGTTACGAAATTTGAAACTGATTATTTATATTATAAATGAAATCATAATGAAGTTCTCATAAAGAAGTCATGGAAAATTGAAGGAATTTTGAACAAATTTTCATTGAATTTGTTTATTAGAAATAATTTCATAAATGGTTGGAATTTTTATATAATTTTGAAACGAGTTGTTATTTTCGCTGAATTCTTGTAATTCACGCAATGACCATCCATTTGAAATTTCCATTCCAATTGAAAAGTCACTGTTTATATTTAACAAAACTTATGATTTTAAACCAATTTTTAAGAAATTAAGATTTTAATTTTGATGAATTTTTTATTAGGTTATAAAATTAGTTGCTAGTAATTTAAATTTTGATATTAATTTGATTTTGAAATTAAAATTTGATATTTACTCATTTGATGGAAAATTTATTCATTTTTTATTGAATTGTTACATTAACTTGGTGCATTTCTTTGGTGCAACAAAACAAAATGGTCTAATAAAAGATTTGAACGGAAACATTATAGTGGACATAGAGAAAAAAATCAAAAGGTGGGAGGAATACGTACAACAACTATTTGATGACACTAGAAATGAAATAAATATAGAAGAAACTACGACAGGACCTTTAATAACTGCCGAAGAGGTAAGCCACGCTATTAAAAACTCAAAAGATAGGAAGGCGATAGGTCCAGATGAGATACCAGTAGACCTCCTCAAACTTATTGATGAAGACAAGTTGAATATCCTAGTAAGTCTATATAATACCATTTACAAGACCGGAATTATACCACAAGAATGGCTGAAGTCAACCTTCATTCCGATACCAAAAAAGCAAAACGCAAGAGAGTGCTCCGACTTTAGAACTGTTAGCCTGATGAGCCATACCTTAAAAGTGTTTTTAAAAGTTATTCATAGTCGCATATACAAGAAACTAGAAGCGGATATCAGCGAGACACAGTATGGATTTCGTAAGAACTTAGGTACAAGAGAGGCGCTATTTAGCATGAATGTCATAATACAACGATGCCTAGACATGAACGTCGACCTTTACATCGGATTTATCGACTACGCGAAAGCCTTCGATAAAGTGAGACACGAACAGTTAATGGAAATAGCACAACAGAAAGGCCTTGACTACGATGACATCAGAATAATAAAAAACTTGTACTGGAATCAGAAAGCCCAAATAAATGTTGAGGGACAGGACTCTGGGGAATTAGAAATCTGTCGAGGAGTTCGACAAGGCTGCATACTATCACCAACTCTATTCAATATGTACTCCGAATGCATATTTAAGGAAGCCATCAACGAAGACTCCGGGGGAATAGTTATAAATGGGCAAACTATCAATAACATTCGATACGCAGACGATACCGCGATAATAACAACAAACATCCAAGATCTTCAGAGAATGCTTCTAGATATAAATACTGTTAGCCAATCCTACGGACTAAGTATGAATTTAAATAAAACTAAAATTATGGTATTTAGAAAGAACAACGACAATAATATCCCAGCCGTCACAATAGATAATACCATAATAGAAAGAGTGAGAAGCTATCAGTACTTGGGAACACGAATAGGGGACAATAACGATCAAACCATCGAGATCAGTAAGAGGATAGAAATAGCAAGAGCAACATTCGTGAAAATGAAGAAATTGTTCGTAGATAGAAACATCGACCTAGCCCTGCGAATGCGAATGGTGCGATGCTATATCTTCTCAACTTTGCTGTATGGTATGGAGGCATGGACGCTCAATAAAAACAATATTAAAAAGATCGAGTCATTCGAAATGTGGCTTTACCGTCGCATGCTCAAGATATCCTGGACAGACCATATAACCAATGAAGATGTACTGCGAAGAATGCACAAAGAAAGAGAACTTTTACTTACCATCAAAACAAGGAAACTCCAGTATTTGGGGCATATTTCCCGGGGAGAGAGATACTCAACTCTCCAACTAATTATGCAAGGAAAGATACAGGGAAATAGATCCGTAGGGCGCCGCAGAACATCGTGGTTGAAAAACCTCCGGGAATGGTACGGGAAAACTTCGGTAGAACTGTTTAGAGCTGCAGTTTCAAAAATTAGGATCGCTATGATGATTGCTAACCTCCGTTAGGAGATGGCACCATAAGAAGAAGATTTCTTATTATATTTTTGGAATTTGGTGTGTACAGGAATTATTAGTTTTTTTTAGAAAATTTTGTATTTTGTGAATGTTTTTATGAAATTGTTAGAAGAATTGATATGCTGCGTGTCTAAATTTATCAAAAATCTGAGTTTAAGTATAAATTGATTAAAAAAAATATATTTATTTTACATCTCTAACATTACGTGTGTAGGTATCTGTTTTTAATTAAAAAGTTCAGCCAGGTAATTTAATAATAATTCTGCCGCGCTTAGAAAAGGTCCATCTGACAAAATTTCGTTTATGGGGTGATGTTATCCTATCTGATGTAGTTTTACACGAGGCATCCATTTTACTTAGTTACAAAGTCCTATCTACGTGTGTAGGCTAGATAAACGATTTTATATATTATATCCTAAGTAGGAATCGTATGTCAGAATCATATAAGTAGAAAAAGTTGAATCTCGAAAGTTACAGTTGGTAGATAGAACACTTTTCTAAGCGCGGCAGCATTATTGTAAAATTACCTGTCAGATCTTTTTAATTTAAAATATATTGCACATTACAGCAGTTAGCACACTTTATGAGTTTTTAAGCACCTTGCCCAAATCTAATCTCAAGCCGACACGGCCATCCCGAGCAAACACCAGACCGGCCTTCGTGGCCCCGTCCCAGTCCCAAACCAACACCGTACACACCGTAATAATTCCTGTACACACCAAATTCCAAAAATATAATAAGAAATGCACCAAGTTAATGTAACAATTCAATAAAAAATGAATAAATTTTCCATCAAATGAGTAAATATCAAATTTTAATTTCAAAATCAAATTAATATCAAAATTTAAATTACTAGCAACTAATTTTATAACCTAATAAAAAAATCATCAAAATTAAAATCTCAATTTCTTAAAAATTGGTTTAAAATCATAAGTTTTGTTAAATATAAACAGTGACTTTTCAATTGGAATGGAAATTTCAAATGGATGGTCATTGCGTGAATTACAAGAATTCAGCGAAAATAACAACTCGTTTCAAAATTATATAAAAATTCCAACCATTTATGAAATTATTTCTAATAAACAAATTCAATGAAAATTTGTTCAAAATTCCTTCAATTTTCCATGACTTCTTTATGAGAACTTCATTATGATTTCATTTATAATATAAATAATCAGTTTCAAATTTCGTAACACAACTTAATCTTAGTGAATATATTTTAATATATTTAATATTATTTATTACTATTATTTGATTATTTCAATTACTTTATTACAACTTTAAAAATTGCTTGCTTTTTGAATTAGTTTGCAACATATTTGCAACAATTTTAAGCACCACCAGAAACAATTTTGAATAAAATTTTGAATGTTACAAATTGTAGAGTAAATCTGTTTAATGAGCATCTGAAAATGATATAAAATAAAATTTTCTAGTATTAATAGTTCTGACATGAAAATTAAATATTCATTTGTAATCATACGGTCTTTACAAATATTCTATATGACTTTAATAATGAAATTTTCTATTCTTAACTGACATGAAAATTGAACATTTATTTGAAATAATACTCGCGGTAGATTTTTCTGATGCAACGACTACCTACTATTTTTACCAATAATCTATTTTTCTGGTAGGATGATATAAAATCTGGAAATTCTAACATCAACTTTTAAATCTTCTACAATTCTATGCAATTTACCCTCAAATTTTTATTGTTTTATGTTAAGATATATTGTTATGATATATCTTCACATAAAACAATAAAAATTTGAGGGTAAATTGCATAGAATTGTAGAAGATTTAAAAGTTGATGTTAGAATTACCAGATTTTATATCATAACATCATTATTCTATCATCAATTTTAGGATGATATAAAATCTGGTAATTCTAACTTCAACTTTTAAATTTTCTACAATTCTATGCAATTAACCCTCAATTTTTTAGTTTTTATGTCAACATATTTTTGAAACCACATGATCTAAAATTGATGATTTTAGATCATCTGGTTGCAAAAAATATGTTTTTATAAAAACCCAAAATTTGTTGGTTCATTTGTGATTTTTTATTGCAACATGATTGTATTTTTTTTTCAGTTACAAGATAATGATAAAAGTTTGAAATTTTATCAATTTTAAACTTAATGCATCGAATATTTCGCATTAGATCCAATCAGATGACGTTAATTGTGTGAGTTTGTCGTTTACATTTTACATTGTTACAACAAAATAAAAATTGGCAATTTTTTATTAAATATTTTTAGTTTGTTGAACAAAATAATTAAAACTTTCTATAACTTTACCCTTTCATTTTTGTTTGTTTGTGTTACATTGGTAAAATATGTTTATTCTACTAGGCAGATGTCTGTGCCCAGAAATTACCACTAAAGATCTATGTGCGTTTTCCAATATGGAAAATCATTTGTAAATATTTGATTATTTGATGTAAAACGATTTATGCACCTGTCTCAGGTAAACAATATATATTCACTAATGTGGACCATAAATTGTAAAGTTATTTGAAATGTACATCCGGGAATTATTTCCTCGGGCAACCGCAAACCGGTTTCGTTCATATTAGAACTCGTGGGTCCGATATAGCCAGATTTGTTACGAATCGAGTTTTACATAAAATCAAATTAACTCACGTTAGGATCCATACAATTATTATTTCATTATTATTACATGTGCGTATCAGAACTGCCACATGTAGAAATATTGTTGTTTAGGAAAAACACTTCCAAGGTTATAATTATCAAAATATGTAACACGAATAATTGCCAAATATTTAATGTTAAATTGCAAATCAGGCGTAAATCTTATGTAACTTTTTCATATTATTATATGTAAAGGTATATTATAAAGGTAGACATGTAGCGGGTGTGTTCTTCGACCTTTCACAGGCCTTCGATTGCCTCAATCTGGACCTTGTCCTAAGTAAGTTGGAATGTTTTGGTTTTCGTGGCAGGGTTCTAGACTTACTGGAAACATTTCTGACTGGCAGGAAGTTCCGTGTAAAGGCAAACAATGAATACATATTCTGCATACTTCGACAATACGGAAGGGGTCCCACAAGGCTCAGTGCTGGGCCCCCTAATATTTTTATTATTTATCAATGATCTTGTGTGTAATATAACGTCAGCTACTGGTATCATAATATATGCAGATGACACATCTTTCTTAGTGTCTGCAGATAATCAGAACGAACTCTGTGCTAGGATTAAAACTATTGCATCTGAATTTCAAGGATGGTGCGAAAAGAATTTGTTAATGGTGAACGCCTCTAAAACAGTCTGTATTTATTTTCGTAATTCAAATGCTGACTTGGAATTGGCATTCGAGATGAATAATTTAAGTATATCTTCGCAAAGCAAAACAAAACTATTAGGTTTAATGATGGACAGTTTTCTGAAGTGGAACTTTCACTTGGACCATGTATGTAACAAAATGAACGCAGGTTACTACGCAATATCGCAACTGAAATCGACAGTCGATCTAGCTGGCTTACTAAGTTCTTATTATGCACTTATATACAGTCACCTGTCATATAATATCGTTCTTTGGGGAGTTGCTTCTAGTTGGCAAAGGGTATTTATTGGACAAAAAAGAATCATGCGCCTTATTTTTAATATCAAGTTTGGAGACTCATGTCGTCTGTATTTTGTCAGGCATAATATTTTAACTCTCCCATGTTTAAATATTTATAAAACACTGTTAATGGTCAAGCAAGGTATTAGAGATTTTGTAAAAAAATATTATCTTCACAACTACTACATACGTCATTCAACGTCACTATTGGTTGCCCAACATAATTCTTCCAAATTTGAAAGATCACCACATTACATGGGAGTTAAACAATATAATAAACTACCACTTCGGGTACAACATATGAACTTCAGGGAATTTAAGATATACATAAGACACTTTCTGATTCATAAATGTTACTATTCCGTTAGCGATTTTTTTAATGACTAGATTATTGTGTGTTTTGTTTTGTTTTATTTTTCTGTTTTATTTTTCTTTTTTTTACCGATGTAATTGCCTGGGAGTTAATTTTAGCGTTTCTGTAGTAATCATTTATTTGTTAAACTATCATTTGATTATTGGTACCTATCTGTTCTGCTGTCTGTTTGATTTTATATTTATATTATACCTTTGTACCCTACATGTACCTGACTTCTGTAAACATTATTATTTGTATTAACACCAAATATATATATTATTATTATTATTATTAACCAGATGATATAACATTATTAAAATTATCCAAAATTTTTAGTTACTCACAATGATCATAATATCTTTCAATTTAACCAATTTTAAGGTTAAACTTTTAGTTTTTTTTTTGTGAAACAGAGTACTTAATCTTCAAACTCCTTATTTTAATAAATTCATGATATAAATGCAATTGATTGAATGCAACTGATTCGTACCAGACATCTAAAATGTAATTTACTTTTTTTTCTTATACGAAATGATTACAATCATGAGAAATAGTTTTTAGAAACAAAGTAATTTCAAACTTTGGTTCATTTTAACCTTTCATTGTTTGTTACAATAGTTAATATTTTCATTTTTCTCACCAGATAATCCAAAATTTACAAATTTTAATTTATTTATTGGACAAAATAATTACAATTTTTTATATTTTTTTGCAATTTTAGACTTTTGTATTTGTTTGTATTTTATGCCACCAATATAATATTAACCAAATATTCGAAGTAATGGATCTAAAATTTTATCACAAACCTATTTTGATATCATGCGCTAATTCACAATTTTCCAGAATGTCATTTCTAGATTCTCAAATAAATCTGCAAATAAATTTGCCAGTGGGGCTAGTATGTAATTTTCAGTAAAAGTGAAGTTACACTGTTATATGGTTTTACCGACGCCATTTTTTAATTTATATTTTGATATATAAATCATTGATCATTAAATCAATATAAATCATTTGATATATGATTAAATACATCTGAAACAAAATTCTTAAATATTTGGCTAACAAAAGCACATCTTTTGCAAGACATTATATCTGCTGAAATAAAGCAACATTTTTTAGGCATAAATAAGGTTTCTAAAGCTTTATCTCAAGCTGCTAATTAATTTCTTCCAAACGCGTAAACAACACTTTTATGAAGATCGTTTACTTAATTGTAAGTCAGCTTGTACTTGTACAATACAATTCCACTTAATTTTTGAATATAAAATGTACAATGTAGCAGAATGGAATGTGTAACTTTTCAGAATTGGGGTTTTACAATATAAATTTGATAAATTCTACTACCAGTAAACGTCGTGATCATAGAATGATGGACATATTTATTTACAGCTGTGTTTGTTCCGTTATTCTTTTGTTTGTTATTTTGACCACATTATACGAAAAATCATGCATGTAGCTATAACTTTTTTATTTGTAGAAATAACACAACAGACCTTACACTTTTCTTGCACTGTCTTTGGTTTGTTTGATGACCAAAGACTGAACGTCTCCCAGATGAACTTATAGTTGCCTACACCCTATATTAATTTTATAAAAAAAATACAGTCAATACCATCAAAAGTACAAAAGTTAGAATTACAGTTTCGTAATTTAAAAAATATGATATATTCCGTCCTAATAATGTGCAAATGTTACCTATGAGGTTACGTTAGGTTATATAGAAAGAGTAGGTATAATTAATTATCATAACTCTTGTGTTATCTTCTTGTTGAAGTATCAGTGCACCAAATGTCCCAAACCGAGGCAACCGCCTGATTAAGAATTCAGCCAAGTCGGAGTTGAGAACTATTTTAAAAGGAGAGGAACCAGGCCATCGCTGCGCATAGTTTCGTGTAACTTCCAATTTACGGCGTAATAAGGCTGGCGGGGAGCAATCTATAAAATTAAGATCGTATACAAATTAGTTAAGTGCAGTTTAGAGTTGCGATGTAAATTTTAGCGTTTAGCGGTAATGAATGAAGTCGTCTGGAGGCATTATCTGTGTACATTAGGGGCCCCAGGCAAATGAAGATTTAGAGCGGAGGTCTGGATACGCAGCTGATGTTCATGTATGGAGGACGCGCAATTGGCGCGTCTTACGGTGTGAAAAATACTAATTGTATCTACAGTCGCGTAATTGGTTCCGTGTATAAATGCAAATAAGTAATTATACACTGGCGGCGTCGTTAGGTAATCTTGATTCGCCGCCGCCTCTGATTACACAGGGCCCGAGTTATCCTAATTGCCCCGGTGTCCTCCGATAACTGCCGCCATTTCGCAACTTCATACCAACTTAGACGAGACCTGGAGCGCCGATCTCCGACGCCCGCGCCGTCTAGTGTAACAAGAAATTTAATCACATTAACCGTGTCCCTTTTCCAGGTCATTATGATCCTAGGCCCGCTTCATTTACGTCAAAATACGCGGGGAACGGGGCAACTCCAAGGTGTTTATTAAAATTTACCGAGCGCCCAAGAGCAGGCTAGAGGGCGCGCCGAACAACTCGAGCAAATTTAATTCTTTCCAGAGTGTCGGATTAAACGCCGAGCGCGATACTTAAGTTTTTATGCCCGACGTCTCGACTTGATAAAATTACACTTGATGCACGCTTCCTGCGAGAAGCTTTGCCAGGTTTGTTAAACTGTTATGGGTCCGGTCGCCAACTCTCATTTTAATCAAGAGATGGTTATTGCAAGCTGTAATGGCTCCAACGAATATATTTACTGGAGCATAACTTTGCATACTTTACGAAGCGCTAATGCACATATTGTCAAGAAATGAGTTTCAACTTGGCTGTATGAGCAAACCACTAAACACCTAAATGTGGATAATTTAGAATATTTTGCTAGAATGTAATACATTTTACTTGTGTCAATAGAACGAAATACAAAAATAGTTATTTACCGAAAAATCATGAAAATGATCCATTACTAACGAGGAGCCACAGTGAAATACGAGGCACTCAATTCCGAGTATCTTACAGGCTCTGAGTAAAGTAAGACATTTTTATGACGTCTATTAATTTTTTTCTGAAAGCACCTAATTATAATAAAAATTAATATTCTTTAATTTAATAAATTGAATGGGCGCTTTTTTACGTAGCTATCTAGTAGTACGTTTCTCTGTTACTAGGGTTTTTTTAGGCGTTCTTGTTCCTTTTGCAATGGATTGTGAAGAAACTACCGACGAACTCCCTTTAGAAATCCGAAAAGCCCCAGAAGAGGCCATAGCGGAGCTACTTCCGAAAACATCTAAAGGGAAATATAATTTCGTTTATGATGCCTTTGAAGGTTGGTGTAAGGCTAAGAATGTAAGAAGAATTACAGAAGACGTTATTTTGGCTTACTTTGTGGAGAAAACTAAACATAAATATGAGGCTTCAACTCTTTGGAATATTTATTCCATGCTTCGGTCGACATTATCAATAAAAATGAATATTGTTATCAGCAAGTCCAATAAGCTAATTGCGTACTTAAAAAGACAAAGTGAGGAATATCAAGCTAAGAAATCAAAAGTGTTGTCCCGTATTAAAATCGACAGATTTCTTGGAGAGGCTCCAGTTGAAGAACTTTTGATGCTGACTGTAAAAAATGTATTATTTTATTTCGTTTTAAACAGTTTTCAAAAAATTTCAGGTGGTATGAGTGTATACCGATGAATCGCCGAGGGTTACATAGAACAATTATTAGCAAATCAACTGACGACCTCTCATCGAATACAGGACAGGAAAGAGGAAAATAATGCTGACATCACGAAAGACGGTGAAGTTCCTAGATTTTCAAAATCTTAAACTTCTCATTTAGCACTTGGTGATGAATATAACTATAAGAAAATGCAGTTTCTGTTTGTTTAAATGCGATGATAGTTAACACGGAAAATAATGTTATTATTCGAAGTGAATTCAACCACAAATATTAATATTCAATAAAACTTCAGAAAATAATGTGTATATGTTTTCGTGACTCGTTTTCGTGACGAGTCAGGGAAATGCAATTTTTGTGCGGTATCAGAAAAATATATGTAATAATAATGTGACCAACAAACAATTAAAAAAATTGATCCGAACTAAAATATATTAGTGTTAATAATGTTAATTGAATGGTTTTAACATTGATTTTCAAGAGATACTTTGCAGACTTGGGAGTAGGAGCATATTGCATAGCCTTTTATACCGGTTTAACATTTAGAGTCTAAATGTCAAACCACCCTAAATTTTCATCTTCTTTATTGCATAAGTTGCATTTAATATACAATTAAGAGGTATTTCTCGTGTTTTTCACATTGTGTTTGCTTTGTTTTTCACGCCACACTTGAAAAACTATTTAAACTTTTTTTTGTTGTCTGTAACGAATATTCCATCAAAGCCAACTTGTTATACATCTTTGGATTCAGAAAAATAATCTCTACCGGAAAAAAAAGAATATAGGTATATGTAACCATTTGAAAAATAAAAGTTGACTATCGCTGAAATGAAAGTCGATTTTTCAAAAAACAAAATTAGGGCCCCTTTGTAGAACATTTGGAGCTATTTAATCTTGTTTTTGTTTTTTTAAATCGGCCAATAAATAAAGGAGTTATGGCTAGCGGCGTTTTTTACGAGACACCTTGTATAAAGCACATCAGTTACAAAGAATTAATTAAAATGATATAGATTACTGCAGTAATCAAAAAATAAACTCGAGGTGGAGAAATTTTAGAGAAATTCAATTTCAAACAACGTGCACCTACACCACCATTTCTTCGAAGAATTGTCACTGTTGTATATCAACAATAATTATGTTACAATTACTACCATCGACGGAATTATCTGGATTAGATTTTACCTCAGAAGACATTGCTTTCTGTTCGATGTGGTTAGAATTCGCTATCTTTTTAGATGTTTGCAGAGCTAGGTTTGTATTTGCGTTTGTAATTTAGGTAATCGAGTTTGAGTTCCCACAACCTTAGGCTGGCTTTTGCAAATATAAACGTAGAGTTTCCCGCATATCCCACAGTCTTTGATTGTATAATTGAATGTTATTACATTTAGCAGTTTTGTTAATTCAAGTTTCTGGAGAAAATTTCTGTAAATGGAACTTGAGGTTTCTCGGGAGTGTGTTTTTTTTAAGGCTTATGCTCTGTCAACAAAATTCCAATCTTCTAAATAATTTTAAAGTTTTAATGTAGTTAATTTCGTTTATAATTTCGATTTTAGTTTCAGTTTCAGTTTCTTTGTATTATATGATTTGACAAATACTTCTATGCCAATATGGTCTGATAAACCATACCCCAATTGTTTGATATTTATTTTTGGCAGTGATCTATTGGAACAACTATGTCTAGGCCTAAGCAATTTTTCATTATGCTCTTAAATTTAGCCGTGCATACCTAGCATCCATACTATTATCTGATTTGACAAATACTTACATGCCAATATGGTCTGATAAGCCATAGCCTAATTGTTTGATATTCATTTTTGGCAATGATCTGTTGGAATAACTATGTCTAGGCCTAAGCAATTTTTCATTATGCTCTTAAATGTAGCCGTGCTTACCTATCATCCATAGCATTATCTGATTTGACAAATACTTAGATGCCAATATGGTCTGATAAGTCATCGCCTTATTGTTTAATATTCATATTAGGTAGTAATCTATTGGAATAACTATGTCTAGGCCTAAGCAACTTTTCAGTATGCTTTTAAATTTACTATCATCAATACGCTACATCATTGCAAATAACATAATCTACTATAGGTACAGAGCGTTCAAGAAATGGTATCAACTTTTACGCTGAATACTAATAGATAATACTGTTTAAGATGCAAATAAAATATGTTTTGCTGTTGCTATTTCCTAAGGTACAAGGAAATGATTTTTTTTCAAATGTATTTGTTTAGTATTATTTTATTGAAAATAGTTGGAAAAGTTGACACCACTTTCTTGAACGTTTTGTATGATAATTCAACATTTCCATTTTTCTTCCTTATTTTCTGTATGAAAGGCATTAGGTGACGATTTTTGGAATATGTAATGCATTCTATTCCTAAGTTGCTGGAGTTTATACGTGAGTACAAAATTAGATTTACCTACTATTAGTACAAAATTGTTCGAAATTTTATTAGTGTATATTGATATGAATGGGCTTATTTCAGTAGTGTTATGGCAAAACAACATCATCGTCATGTTTGTTATTTTACAGGAAAAGGAAAAACATTTTTACATTTATGATTGTGAATGTAGGTTAGCATGTATCATTGCTATAGTTATTTATAATACAAAAGTACAACAAACATACTTCGTTTTATCATACTTGAAGTGTGTAGAAATTGCTACAAAACACTTTTTGAAAAATAAATCAGATAGCATGTTTTTCCACAACACTACTGATTTGTAACATGTATTATCCATAAACTGGTGGTAAACAATTATGAATAATTTCTAAATGCATTCTCCAAATTATCAGTTCATCTAAGGTTACATCCCTTCAATCACATTCTCATCCAGTCACACGTGCACGACGTGTAAGCACATCAACCTCAACGGTAATTTATATGCCAGCAATATCCATATATCCATCCATCCATTTAGTATCGCCTGTGTGCGAGGATAGTGGATATGCCGGAGACGTGTGTCCCTCACGCAGAGCGGGAGAGGAAGTGTAATGTGGGTCAGGCACCTTGGTGTTCGCAGATGTAAAGCGTAGCAGCGGTAATTTATTGAATTAGCCGAGCCCGAATGTGGCAACAAAGGGCGACGTGTGTTGCTGATGCAAATTTATGCGAGTTATCGCCGCGTTTGTTGTAAGCGCCTCGCGAATCGAGGTGGCCGAGCATTGTTTGGCCCCCGGCGTCCGCATGTCTTAAATGTTAACGAACGTGGGCGGTCGGCCGCTATTGTGCGGGGAAATGCCGCGGAAAATGCTGGGGAGAAAACTCGCTTTGATGGTAGTTAAAAGCTTCGTGTTTATTTTGTCGGCGGTATGACACTGAATCTGATAATTTCAGAGGAAATAATATTTGACTTTCAAATCAAATTGACACATCGAGGTCGAACTTTCCATAATTATTACGTCTGTTTCGATCCAATACTGATCTGATTGTGCATTGTTTGAGGCACCAAATAACTGATGCACGTGAACATACCGGAGATAAACGTTAAGGGTCTAGAAATAAATTCGAACACAACATTGTATGCGAGTTCAACAGAAAAGTATACTAGCGATGCAATACTTTTGCAGAGGGAAGAAGACGCAATAAACTACAACAAATACCTGTTCAATTTCCCTGCTGCGGAGCGTTTTGTATGAATACATCTAGTGGAAGCAAGCATAGATATTATTTAGTGGTTTTATATTTAACTTTGGACCGTTTTAAATGATTGACACCGAAATTTTTGGAAAAATATTATAAAGAGAATATAACGAGAGAAAAATATAAAGACAGAATAAAAACAAAATCAGCATACTTAAACTACCATCACAGAAACATTTTGTTTGTGGATTTACATCATATTGGTCATATTCCTGGGTATAAACCCTGCAAGAAGAAACTAATAAAATTTAAAGACCTCTTCAAAATATGCATGACAGTATCATCCCAGCTGCATCACAAAAGGGAAAATCAAACATGTGGATTTACATCATATTGGTCATATTCCTGGGTATAAATCCTGCAAGAAGAAACTAATAAAATTTAAAGACCTCTTCAAAATATACAAGACAGTATCATCCCAGCTGCATCACAAAAGGGAAAATCAAAACCGAACCTGAACATCTTCTCGGCGCAGGATGAAGAAGAGGGATTCGCCAGTCTTGGAGCTGCACTTATACAGGGAGAATCGCTCCAAACTGAAGTACATTATTTAAAACGACTTCTCTTTGAAAAAGAAGAAAAAGGGCACATAATTAAGCAAAATAACGAATTATTACAAGAAAAACTAAATAATTTAGAAATTTGCTTAGAATCTAAGCAAACTCACATAAATTCCAAACAAATTCCAAAACACTACTCCTGTAAACTCACTTAGCACAACAAACTTGGCCACTACCCGCCAGAGAGCAAATTTAAACTCAAACCAATCATATGCTACTAAAACAGCGATTACGCGACAGAGGGCAAATCAAAACCAAACGCAAATAAACACGGAACATTATGCTGGCAGATTGGAGCGTCACTCTTCCACAACATCAAGCCGCAACGGTTCTTCTACCACTCTTCGTAAAACAGTTCACCCACCCCAAGCAAATAATCCACTACAACAACCAAGAAAGATTACACAACCTAAGCAAACAAATATTGGAAACGCTGCTACCGCGAATGAAGAAAGTTTTTGTGGAGTCCAGCGAAAAGTATGGCTATATATTTATAGGATAAAGAGATCTGTTACTGCCGATATAGTTCTAAAATGTCTACAAAATAAAAATATAGATAACGCGGAATTCGAGGTATTAGAACTACCAAGAAACGCAAAATAAATGTTTCCGAGTTGAAGCAAATATGACTTTTATAAATGAAGTATACAAATCTGAATTCTGGCTAGCTGGTACAGGCTTTAAGCGTTTTAGCTTTAGAGTGAACCAACAGTACAACACCAATTGTTTATCCCAATAACAGAAGTCAACTATTCAACATTCAAAGCATTAAAAATAAAGTTGAACAATTAGAAACATCATTGCAGGTATTAAACATAGCAATGATTATGATTACAGAACATTGGGTGACACAAATTGAAATTTTTCCACATATAAAAATTAAAATACTTATTTCACTCTACAACAGAGAAACAAATAACCATGGAGGATCGACTATACTCGTACACCAAACGATATCAAATTAAACAATTCGACCAAATAACATGTCAATAGAAAATCATATTGAAGTTTCAGCAGTAAAATTGACTATGAAAGACACTCAAATTTCTAGCATATGCATCTACAGGCCAGCAACAGGCAATTTAGAAATATTTTTTAATAAAACTTTGGAAAATATATTAGACTTAACCGCATTATCTTCATCTAAGCGCATAATTGGGGGAGATTTCAATGTCATTTTTTTAGATACCCAAAATATTGTCACAATGGAACTAACAAACCTACTAGGCTCTTCCAATATGTCTATTACAAAAAACGCTGAAACTAAGTACACAAACAATAATGACAGATGTATCAATAATATATTTACAAATGTAGACCCTTGCGCAGCCGAAGTTAAAAATTTGCATATATCTAATCATTATGCACACATGCTTATACTGTATGAAACCCCGCTAAGAAAGAAATCTGAATATATTACCTGAAGAGAAACCACAGTAGAAGATATAAGACAGCTGAACGAAGCCCTCAACGCGTACGAATGGAAAACTGAAGATACAAACATAAATGAGTTATTTGATCAATTTTATTACACTTACCTTCACCTACATAATATACATTGTCCAATTATTCATAGGAAAATTCACACAGTATATGGGAAAATTCCATGGTTTACAAGAGAACACAGGAATATGAAAAGTGAAATAGACCTATGGTATCAAATGAATAAAAGGTATCCAAATCACATCACACTGAGCAGGTATAAAAGCTTGAAAAAATACTACAAACAAAAACTACAACAGGACAAACAAAAATACCACTCAGATCAAATTGCTAGGTCGGATAACAAATCAAAAACCCTATGGAAATTAATAAATAAAAACAACCCTACAACGAAAACACCTGTCGAACTAGAAAGCTTGATAAAAGTAAACCAGAAACTGACCCTCATATTATTGTTAATGAAATAAATAGTTTCTTTACCAATGTTGGTGAGACCTTGCAACAAGACAACCCGAACTCAATCAGCAAGCAACCTGACATACTCCCAAACACAATATTAATAAATCCGTGCACTGAAGAAGAAATCGACTAAATTATTAATAACATAAAGATGAAATACTGCCCAGACTGCGACGGTCTTAACACTTTTGTACTGAAAGAAACGAGAAAACACCTGATATGACTATTAACCATTATTGTAAATAATTAGGCAGGCACACACGGAGGCGATTTTCAACGGATCTGTCCCGCGGCCCGCATCTGTCATCCCTATCACACCCATCTATCCTAAATCTGCGTGACAAGAATGCCAGATGCAGACGGCGGGACAGATCGCTTGAAAATCCCCTCCGTGTGTGCCTGCCTAATGTATCACGGATGGGGTCTTCCCCGATCGACTAAAAATCAGCAACCAATTTACAAAAAAGGGAATAAATGTGATGTCACATATTACATACCGATATCGATACTCCCAGCACTCTCGAAAATATTTGAACGCGCTATATTCGAAAAACCAACATCTTTCGTTACAAGATAAAAAATATTGTGCCCAGAGCAGTACGGATTCCGCAAGACTTTAACAACCACCCATGCCATCTTCGATATGCTAAACTACGTCATAAGCAATCTGGATGTTAACAGTAAAGTACTAGCTATTAATCTCGACTTAACAAAGGCTTTTGATCGTATATCTCACAACATATTCCTAGAACAAGCAGACAAACTGGGCCTTCGAGGTACGTGTAATAAACTACTGAGATCCTTCCTATCAAATAGGCAACAATACAGTGAAATAAAGATTAATCAACAAACACACATATCAGAAAGCGAGCATATCAAAGCAGGTCTACCGCAAGGCAGCATTCTTGGCCCACTAATGGTCTTACTATACATCAACGATTTTGTAAAACTTCCAACACTATTGCACAAAAAAGTCATATTGTTTGCAGACTACACAACTATCTGCACTAGGAGTTCATCGATGAGTTCTCTAACCGAAGAAGGCATTGCCACATTGACTGAAGTAGGTAGACGGTTCAAAGGCAATAATCTACGTGTAAACACAACAAAAACAAATGCAATGTACTTTAGAGCACCGTCGTGAGATATTGAACTAACATATGATGGAAAACACATAAACTTAACAGAATCAGTTACGTTTTAAGGGCTAATAATCCAAAGCGACTTGATGGGTAAAACACGTCTCATCGTTGTTTTCCAAGCTAACCAGATACAAATACCTTCTAAAGTCGTCTAAAACCCTCATCAATCAGGAAGCGTCCCGAAGTGTATATATGGCATACTGCGAGTCACGTATGACACATATGGTATTATTTTCTGGGGTTCTACAACAAGAAACTTATTGAGACAACTATTCATTATACAAAAAGGCTTGTCCAGACTTTGTGAACAGCATGCCCATATGAATCATGCCGGCCTTATTTTGAACAACAAAGAATACTTACCGTCATATCACTATGGCCCGTATCTATAGTCCGTACTTAAGTATGAGTTCGACTCAAGTCATATATTTACGTATATTTGGTTGCGTTTCGTGCATAAACGTTTATAGAGAATACGCAACCAAATGTACGACTTGAGTCGAACTCAAACTCAAGTACGGACTATAGATACGGGCCTTAATATACTAGAATCAGCCCAATTTGTACACAACAATCTTGGTTTGTTCAACACAAATCAAACTGATCACAAATATGACACAAGAACAACACACATTCGACTGCCTTCGCAGAGACACACATTTGCGTAAAAGTCCGTCCTAATACAGCCGCTAAAAATATACCACCATCTGCCACAACCATGGAAACAAATGTCCGAACAAAAACTAAGGAACTCACTTAAATATCATCTGCTGGACAAATGCTACTACGAGCTAGAGGAGTTCTTCGCAAGCACACACACCAACTAATAAATTTTATATATGAAATACTTAATTATACTTTTGTTTTGACACATCCACTACACTGTTATGCTGTTTTATGGGAATAAATTATTATTATTATTATTATTATATTTATTTGACAATTACGTCATATTGGTTAGTAGTATGTGACGTATAAAGGATGGGCACCATTTTTGATTCACCCTGTATAATTGTATATATATATATTTTTTTTCTGCAATATGTTTTTGTGCTTTATTTATAAGCATTATTTGTGTTTATTTTATAGAACAATAATTATTCTGAGTACACGGTTTGCCCGTATCTGAATGTAACAATATTTATATTCTGTAGAATAAATAACACGTATTTTTTTCTGGTTTTATTGGTAGTGTCCCTAGTTCTGTCGTTAAAGTAACTCCCAATTGTTTACATACTCTGTTGTAAACAAGTACGAATTGCGAACTCGGTGAAAAAAATCCGAAGCGTTTTTTTTTATTTGCCTCGTTGTTATTTTATTACCTTCGTGAAAGCGCGCCTACCAGCTGAATACCATAAACTGTATTTAAACGAAACACGCATCGAAAAGTCAATATAACGGCGATAAATACGGCGCTGGTGCGAAATGGTGAAAACGGCGTTCATTTGGCGCGCGCAAACACAGGCCGACGCGGGGCCAGTAAACGATGATAAATACGGTAATTGCAAAGCATAAAACGCCCGGATTTGATGTGAAAATTATCGTTTGTACCTCATTAATGTATTAGTTCTGAAATATTGCATGTTTACAAGCTGACGGTATTAAATTCGCTAGTGCAGTTGCGCCCGGCCACTATAATAAAGTGCAACCGGCCAGATTAAACTATAAAACGGGGCACGTTAATTGCGGACCCCATTATTGCAAGCGATAATTACCTCCAAGGTGAAATTTAAACAAGGGGCGTAAAATGCACCCGTGTATCGATTTATCATGCATGCATATCTATATATAAACAGATTATAGTAAATTTGACTGGTGCAAAAAAAAAACACGTACATCTGGGACCGATTCCGTTTTAAAATGTAAATCCCCGCACTGCAAAACTACACAATTTTATATGTATGTGTATGTGTGTCGAACATGATGGGAGATAATCTAACAAATACCGGTCGTGAATTGTAATAACCGTGGCATGGCCGACCGGTGCTCCACCGTAATGACAATCTATTGTGCCGAAATGGGGAATTATTTGAAGCGCCGGACCCCGCCATTTATAATCTTCCATTATTTTCATAGAATAAGCCCCCATCTAAATTGTAACATGGTTTCATGTATGTCGTTCCGAGTTAATTAACTCCATTACTTGCGCTAATACCGCAGCAGTCCGGCGCCGGCCTCGTCGTTATTAAAATTTTCTGCTCACTGCAACCGTTTTTCCACGGTCCAAATGGAACAACCCCGGCGCATCCACCATTTATTGCTATGTTTATTGACCAGATAACGCGACGGGGTAGAATAATGATCATTTACTCTGTGAGGCTGTGATACCATGCTTCATTATATAAATATTTATATGACGATTAACTTAAATATACCTCGCCTTATCCTCAGCTTCCTTCATACCCTCATACCTCGCCAATATCCTCAACTTCATACCTCGGCAATATCCAAAAGAACTTATAACATTTCACGTATATATTTTTTTAAGTTTAATGATACCTCTGTCAATTACTTAATTAGTCATTAATTGCGACTTTTATTATTGTAATTATTGTATAGGTAAAACATTGTGCATTATACCTTTAGTTTGCTTGTAATCTGAGTGGGAGGGTAGGAGTGTGAACATAATATTCATCCCCTTAATGGATCCTGCGCCAATAGTGAATCATAATTTGATTGATGGGGGCACTAAAAACATTTTCAAAGTAATAAAAATGAGGTTTACAAGATGTGATACAGTTGAGCACAAATGAAAAATTTAAAATAAAGCATTAGTCGACTTCAGATGATTCATATTATATGATTTAAGTTAGGCGAATTTTGTCTATATGTCATGTAAATATTTTGCTTTTGTTTCACCCTGCATTTCAAAAGACATCGACGAAATATTTTGCTAAATATAATGCATCACATTTATGAATTTATCTACCATCAATCAAATCAAAATGTATGGCTTTGAATTTTATCGCATGGGATCGCTTAAACTATCTATCTTCATTACCCTGTAATCTTAATATCTTATTACTAATGCAGGTTTTAGTAAGTGAATTTAAATTACTGCTCTAAAACTTAACCCAAACTGAAAAAGTTGGTTAATAAATAAACTAATAATTATTTATTAATGAAAGCTATTTTTAGGAGGCTTTAATGGAATAAGCTTTGATTAATAAATAATCATTAGTTTATACAGGATCTTTTTAAATATGGAATCAAAGCGCGTCTGCCGAGATTGTACGAAAAATCGTTGAATAGGTCAATTTTTGTTATTTAATCTGCATTTTCTGACGCACCTAGAAAAATTATGTCAGTCATTTGTTGCCATTGACGTCATTTGACAATGGATTTCGATTTGTTTTTCATTTTACAACTTTTGTAGAGCTCGTTATTCTCTTTACAGTCACATATCTTTTATTTGCAAAAATTCTTATCTTTTCCACTCAAAAGTGTTTTATTTAATAGCAATTTTTTTATTGAAAAACAGAGCAACAACTTGCTATGTTTTTACCACAAAATATTTATTGATATATAGGCATATACAATAAAATAACGATTCGAGTTTTTACTTCTTACGGTCATTTTCAAGTGCCAGCAAAGTACAATATTTTTTGCTGTTCATTTTTTTATTAATTTTACTACTGAATTATCATTTTTTTACAACTTAATTAAATTTCAGCAAAATAAAAAAAAACTAAAAAAAATAATATGGAAACAAATTCAGAATGGAGCCAATTAAGTGTATTGCGTATAAAAAAACGTTAGCAGTAACGTGTACGTTACTTGATACCTTCACATTCGAATGTCAAATGCATTGATGACATACATGCATCTGGCATTCGAATGTGATGCTGTCAAGTAACGTACATGTTACTGCTTATGTTATTTGATACGCAATACACCTGAATATCGCAGTAGGAAAAGTATTTCAAACATATAAAAAATGTGGTTTTTACATTTGAAGTTGTTTAATACATTGTGAACTCTATTCTGTCAAATTGCGTAGTAATGAAAATACGCTGACATAAACATTTCATCTATTCGATAAAATTCCAATGAATTTCAAAATCTGTTTGAAAATTTAAAGAAAATGTTGGTTTCAAATATAATTTCTTTTTAACGTTATGTTTCTTGATACCATCATATTCGAATGTCAGATGCATTGATGATATACATGCATCTGGCATTCGAATGTGATGCTGTGAAATAACGTACATGTTACTGCTAATGTTATTTGATACGCAATACACCTGAATATCGCTGTAAGAAAAGTTTTTTAAACATTAAAAAAAATTGGTTTTTACATTTGAAGTTGTTTAATACATTCTAGAGTTTATTCTGTCAAACTGTTTGAAGATGAATAAATATAGTTTATCAACTCGATAAAATTACAGCAAATTTCAAAATATGCTTAATTTTTTGTTTATAAAAATAACTAGAAAAGATTAATGTAATAAATGCAATATGAATATATCGAAAAACTCACGAAGATTGTAAAGATGTGCTTACAATAACAACATACGACTATAATATTTTACAAATTTATTCCTAATTTCACGTGTTTGAGTAGCTGGAATACACATTCTACAATTTCCTGAAAAACCTGATTATGTCAAAAACTGCATTCAATTTGGTTCAAAATCTGCTTAATGTTTTGTTTATAAAAATAATAAGAAAAGATAAATATAATACATTCAATATCAATATCTCGGAAACTTACATGTGCTTACAATAACAACATACGACTATAATATTTTACAAATTTATTCCTAATTACACGTGTTTGAGTAGCTGAAATACACATTCTTTAAATTCCTGAAAAACCTGATTATGTCTAAAACTGCATTAAATTTGGTTCAAAATCTACTTAATGCTTTGTTTATAAAAATAATTAGAAACGAAAAATATAATACATTCAATATCAATATCCAGAAAACTCTCGAAGATTGTAAGATGTGCTTACAATTACGACATACGACTATAATATTTTACAAATATATTCATAATTACACCCATTTGAGTACCTGGACATTCCTTAAATTTCTGAAAAACTAGACAATATCAAAAACTGCATTAAATTTGCAACGTAAAAGGTAATACTGAATATATTCACTTCACAAAATATTTTTTGTTATTATAAAAACTATACATGAGTTCAAACTGTGATCAAGTATAAATAATACTACTATAATACTAATAATACTATAAATGATGAATGTGTACAAAGAAACTCTAAAAAAGTGCTGAAAATTCGATAAAATACATAAGTGAAAATTTCATTGGAAGAATACTCTAAAGCTGTAAACTTCCCTGAAAAACATATTTTTTTTAATAAATTGGATTAAAATTAAGTAAATCATATCTAAAAAAGTGTTAAATTGGGGGAAAATTGAGAATTTTGTGTTGTAATTGAAATGTAATTGAAAACTGAAAACTATCTTTTACAAAATTTTACAAAACTCAAGAAATTAGCAAACAAAACGATAAAATCCATAAATGAAAAACTTGTTAATACTCTACACTACCCTGAATCTATAAAAAAATTAAATTGGTGGAAATTGAGACTTTGTTAAAACATTTTGAACATTGAAATTGCAAACTGAAAACTTTACATACAAAACTCTAGCAATCAGGAAAAAGTCATTTTGGTGTTCACTGAACATTGTCAGTAACGATGAAATAATGAAACATTATTTTGCCAGGTTTATTTTTGTAAATAAGTAAGTTTTAGTAACATCCAGAGATAAATGATAATCAATTTACTGAGGGTGGTTACTTATAATCAACACTCTTGAAATTTATTTTACCTGATATGATTATTTCCAAAATTAGCTCTGATCATTTTAGAAAAATAAAAAACTAGGTTTTTTAAGCTAGCATATGTTAGTTTCTTAAAGAAATAATATTGTTTTTGGTATACTCAGGTATCCCTAATTAGGTATACTAAAAATAAAATTATTTCTTCGAAGAAAGACATATGCTACCTTAAAAGACCTAGTTTTTTATTTTTCTAAAATGATCAGAGAAGTACGAGAAATGTAAATGAAAAACTCGTTAATACTCTAAACTAATCTGAAAAATATCATTATTCTTTAGACATTGGCTAAAATTATGTAAAAAAATCGATAAAAATATTAAATTGGTGGAAATTGGGAAAACTTTTCAAAACAAGAAATTAGAAAAAAAAGCGACAAAATCCATAAATGAAAAACTTGTTAATACTCTACACTATCCTCAATCTACACAAATATTAAATTGGTGAAATTTGTTCAAACATTTTGAATATTGAAATTGCAAACTGAAAACTTTAGATACAAAACACTAGCAATTAGAAAAAAGTCCTTTTGGTGTTCACTGAATATTGTCAGTACCGATGAAATAATGAAACATTATTTGGCCAGGTTTTGTTTTTTTTTAGTAAGTGAGTTTTAGTAACATCCGGAGATAAATGATCTGCTCAATCAATTTACCCAGGGTGGTTACTTATAATCAATACTCCTGAAATTTATTTTACCTGATATAATGTAGAGATATATTTGATATGATTATTTCCAAAATTAGCTCTGATCATTTTAGAAAAATTAAAAATGTGTTAGAGTTTCTTCAAAGAAATAATATTATTTTTGGTATACTTAGGTCTACCTAGGTATACTTAGGTATATTTATAATATTAGTTTTGGTATACTTAGGTATACCTAGGTATACCTTAGGTATACCTTAGGAATACTTAGGTCTTTTAAGCTAGCATATGTCAGAGTTTCTTCGAAGAAATTATATTATTTTTGGTATTTGGTACCTAAGTATACCAAAAATAATATTATTAATATACCTAAGTATAACTAGGTAGGTATACTTAAATATACCAAAAAATATTATTTCTTCGAAGAAACTTTGATATATGCTAGCTTAAACGACCTAGTTTATTATTTTTCTAATATTATCAGAGAAGTACGAGAAATCGGTAGTAAGGTGATTTTGGGTTTTGCACAATTTGGGGCTAACTTAACGAAATATAGCAAAGTCTGTAACCAAATTATCATAAAATTTAATCTGCCCTGTGCCACAAATTTTATTATCAAATTAAATTCTTAGGAAATAAGTAGAAATAGAAATAAAATAGAAATAAGTGAATTAAATCTTACAAATTTTGCATCGAAATGTATATTGTAGGATTCGAAAATCTGTAGAATCAAGAAATGAATGACGATCTCTACAATATGATTGAAGATTTAATTTAGAATTTGGTCGACCGAAATGCCGATTTTTCATTTAGTTTTGTTATTAAATATTTTTGAAAATCTTCTGGATTTGTCAGAAATGATACAGAATTTGACAGAAATGATTAAAGAGTAAAGTATTTTTGGTATCAATGTATTTATGTACCAAGAATGTTATGAAGATGATAATTCCCGAAGGATTACGATGATCTAGCCCGAGGGCATTTAAATAGCCTTTTTTGAATCTGTAAAACGATTGTGATTGGTTAAGATTTTAAATTTTGTTAATGTTGGTATATAGAAAATACATTACTGGAGAATAACGATTTTTTATATTTTCTTATAAAAAATAATAATTGAATAATTTCGCATTTTTCTTCTTGGTCTTGGCAATCTGATCACCAACCTTCGTTAAGAGACGGTGTTCCTAAAGCCTCGTTTACATTTGGAAAGATTATTGGTGGAAAGTACTTACCGCTAGTAAACTTACGATGTGTAAACCAGAAAAACGTCTGTCAAGAAAGAAACTAAACAAGAACGTAAGACGTTTTTCTGGTTTACACATCGTTAGTTCACTGGCGGCAAGTACTTTCCGCCTGCAAGCTTTCCAAATATAAACGGGCCTTTACGAAAGTTGGTGATTATATAGAAATTGAACTGCAGACCCACAAATATCTGTGGATTACGAAAAATAGTTTCCCTAATAAATTAAATCTGAAAATTTGAATTAAATTTGAAGATGAAAATATAATAAATTGTTTAAAAGTGCTATTAAGAAAGCTGGTTGCATTTTAATTTGATATATATATATATATATATATATATATATATATATATATATATATATATATATATATATATATTAAAAACACATCCAACGATGCGGAGCAGAAAGCGAAGGTTTTCCAAGATCAGAAATAAATTCCCAAAGATGTCTCCAATCTACCCTGGCCGTGCTTTGATCAAGGATTTAAGCTCGCTCTTTGCAACCATTTCGATGCCCTCCACTAGAAAATTCCCTACTAGGGGACCTAATAATGGCACTATCGACGTCGGCGCCGTCGGAGTCTTCCTTAAGCCCCCCATTGTGCGTGCAGTTAAGCAGTTTATGCAGTGGAGCAAAGCCCCATATCAAGGAGCAAAGACGCCATCGGCGTTCCTTACGCACACACACATACAGGGATAAAACTGCCATTGTTAGTCAGCAAGTGTGTGAACGTGTGGCTGTGTACGCTTGTGCCTTTGAGTGAGCTTGTATGTGTGGCTGTGTGTTTGAGTGCAATCAAAGTGGCTGATAAGAGGATTCGCTGGGGTGTATTAGAGATTATAAAATATACTCGTGTCTTTTGATAGTGGTGGAAGATGCTTACCGTATAATAGAGTATATTATGTGTGCATCATAGAATTTCTCCTAGAAATTATACACGGTTTCCTAATATTGTCGCCATGCTTTAAAGAAAACTTCAATTTGTTCCATTAAAGCTCAACAAAATATGTAACAAACTGTTACGCGTTGAGCGTCTTGCAAAGCCGGATTTGCGGTGGAATTGACGTGACGAAATGTATACATTTGTATTGGCGTTAGTGTAATTTGAATGTTTTTGTGCTCTCTAGGTAATGGAACCTTTTACAATGAACACAATACCGTTGATACTTATTGCTTTTCCGACTTGATTAAAGCGAGCGATTGTTGCCATCCGAAACGAAATCGTTACGAGCGCCGCTCCCCATTATTAAAGAGCAACAGCCGCAATTAAAAAGGCAATTAAAAAGCGAAACCAATTAAAACGGGGCGTTCGATCCGCGTACCACCCCCGACCCACGGCGAACCGCCGGTCGCAAGGGAAGATCGCGGTCTGGCAATAAAACTGCGACGCCCCCGCACGTCCCGGAGCGGCGTCGATATCTGCCGGCGGCGAATTCCGGACTCGCGGTCAAAGTCATTAAGAACAAACATCAAAGCGGCACGAGACCATCACGAAACAATATCCGGAGATGACTCCGGGACTCCGGGAGTGCCCGGAGCGCGTGTGTGTGAGCCCCCGTGCGGGGGGTGGTCCGTTTCCGTGCCAGACGCCGTGGGAAAAATAGATAAACGTGGCGGGGTTGGGGCACTCACCTTCCTCCGACGAGCAGGGAGTCGCTGTCGCGCATCACCAGCCGGAAATAGTCTGTGTGGGTGTCGTTGCCCATGAAGTGATGCACATCGTCCTCGGCTCCTGGAAGGGAAGATAAGAGAAACGTTAGGCATGAAGGTGTAATAGATAACGACAAGCTGCAATGGAAAAGTGCAATCGAGCAAACAGCGCGGGGAATTCGCAAAATGCATAGGATATGCGATACATTTTTCACTTTCACATTTCAAAGAAACCAAGTCGCGATTCTGTAATTTGATTAACTAAACGCCATGAATCGTCAAGGCGCGCTCAAAATTTGACGAATAAATAAATTCGTCTGCATTCGGTAATTCAACAAACTGAGCACGGTCGGCGGTTGCTATGAATAATCATATACTGGTAGGCAATTGAGAGAATGCAAGACTGAATTGAATTAATAAAATGGTTCAATTCTTGCCATAATCATTTTTTTATTATAATAAAATGCGTTCATATGTACAAATAATCAAACAACAAAACGGAAAGAAAATGTCGTCGTCTCAAAAAAAAATAATTACTCAGTTACAATTTAAATGAAACGAGAAGTCTACGTGGGTGAAATTATATTTGTAATTTCATTTATTTATTTATTTATTTATTTATTCCACTATAAAACATTTTCAAAATTTCTTAATATAAAGGCAGAGATTTTCTAACTCCATTCGATTTTTGTATCTGGTTTGAATCGATATGGGAAGATTATCACTTTTTCTTAGAAAAATGCTATTTATTGATTGTTAACTATTTAAGGCGTTGTTCACATCTAATGGAGTTACTCGTTTACACAATACACTTTAAATTATAATATTGTGATGAACTGTCGTAATCAATGTTCATTTAAGACCAATATATGGGTGGGTATTCTCAATAATCGAATATTTAGATTTTATTTCAGAAGAAATTCTCATCTGAGACAAATTATCAATTTCTGAACAATCAATATTTTCACGATTTTCAAATTACCATTTAGATTACCACATTCAAAATAATTTAAGGTATATAGTTTGTTTATTTTTTAATATTTTGTATTTTTATCCATAATCGAACCTGAAGTTTCTGATTTCCCCGGTATACGTTTAAAGTTTTAAAATTTTATTTGGTGACTAGGTGAAAGTTTTGTATTGAAACCATTTCAATGGGGCAGAACACTTTGCATTTTTCAATATGTTAAATTAAAAGAAAATCATTTGGTAAGAACTTTCGTACACATACCTACAACCAGGTGGTAAAGAATTATTAAGTTTTGTATTGAAACCATTTCAATGGAGCAGAACATTTTGCATTTTTCAATATGTTAAATTAAAAAAAAAATCATTTGGTAAGAATTTTCGTACACATACCTACAACCAGGTGGTAAAGAATTTAATCGATAAAACATTAATAAACTGTATTTTGGAAAATCAGAAACAAATAAGTAAAATTATTTAGTATTCCATCCATTTGTTCATTCCATCCGGTGTAGCACACAGGCTACACCGGTTCTGGACCAATTTCCCATAACCATTTACATAGGGGTCTAAATTGTCTCACAAATGTCTCACGCGTGTCTCACAGGTGCCTCACATGTATCTCACAGGTGCCTCACATGGGCTCACAGGTGTCTCACACATGTCTCAACCTTGTATACAGGATGTGTCAGACCACCCGTATCAGGCCTTTTTCTCATTAATTTGAAGTCGTAGAAGTTCGAAAAAAAAATAGCTTAACATAAGCCTACCTGAAGAATTTAATAGAGGTAATTTCGATTTCCGGAAGTTACCGAAAGTAGCCGTAACTGCACTCAAGCATTGTTGGATAGGTATTTAAAAAAAAAACACTTTTGTATGAAAAGTTTTTGGAAATGATATAGTAGTGACTGTATTTGTTATGGATATTATCCATAACTGGCTATCGACCAACATGGGTTCTTCTGCCGTGTGATTTGTGTAAATGTGTGTATTGAGTTAGGGCTTGTTACTCTAGAAATTCGCCCCCGATCTCTAGAGCGCCGTTAATGAGATCCCAACGGCGACTGGCACTAGTATCTCAGTACAAATGTACTACCTGTACTGGGGCTCGAACCCAGGTCTTCGTGCATGTTGGAAATGATATATTTAATGAAATAAAAATTTCAGTCAACCAGTCCCGCCATTTTCTCGAAAGTATGACGTCATGGAGCTTCAGGAAAACAGGAACATGGCATAAGTCTACCTAAAGAATTTAATGGTGATATTTCCTATTCTCTGAAATTACCGGAAGTAGGCGTAACTGCCTACTACCGATGTTGTATGTTTTTGATTTTGAGTGAATTGAAAGTTTTTAATTCACTACCGGGTTAAAAAAAATATTTCACTTGCGAATAAACAGCTGCTTATGATGTCTGCTAAGAGGTAACGTCAGTTTAAAACGTCAGAATTGAATTTTTCGTTATTGTTAATCTTTTAAAATTAAAGATAGTCATAAATATAATGTATACCGAAGTGTACATTAACACATTTTGCATCTCATAGTTTTACTAAAAACTTATTATCGGGATTATTTAGATTTTGAACTATACGATGTTATTTTGTTGTGAAAAGCTTACGGAAAGTAAACTAAAACGATTACGCTGTATATGTTGCAGATAATTGTGTAACAAAACGATTACATAATGTTTCCTCGTTCCAGTTTTAACAGATGCTAAGTTTTCTTCTGCTTTTAATATAATCTTTAAAAATATTTAAGGATTTTTTTTTAATATTAATAATACAAAATAATAGGTATCAGATGGTACAAACTGTCTTCCATTGACTTGTAAACATTGTTGAAATCTTCTGGTGAGACAATCAATGGCCCTAAGAATCTCTTGTGTTGTTAATGATTGGCAAGCAATTCGAATTCTCTGAATCATATTATCCCTCGTTGTTGGTTTTTCGGCAAACTTTTAAAATAAGTTTGCCATGGAAATTTGAAATTGAATAACTTTGAATCAAATATTACTCAAAATAGATAAACCCTAACAGATTGCAGAATGTTTTCTACAAAAGTTGCTTATGGTTTAAAGACCTTTTAACGACATACTCTAATTTTTCTAAACTGGCTTTCACGTCATCAAACAGCTGTGTGATGAGATTTTTTCGTACCAACGTGATTGTTTTCGAGAATATGCATAACAATAGTTTAAGAATCGAAATTAATCTGAGTATCATTTGTTACATAACTCTAAGCACCGGTGGTTATAAATAGGTAATCGGTGTATTAACCGCGGTCACAATTTGCGCCTGCCAATCATGTAATAAATCATGTTATGTTGGCGGCCGTGATATTTTTTCGGCGACGATGCCAAATATTTTTCACTAATACATGCTCATATATGTGTGTATAACAAAACTTCTTTGACGTTTACCACATTTGGCCTATAGTGCCAATAAATTTTGTAAATAATATGTATACTTGAAAGGTGGGTGCAGTTACGCCTACTGCCGGTTACTTTCGAGAATCAGAACTATCTCCGGTAAAGTCTTTAGCTAAGTTTATGTTATGCATTTTTTTACTTCCGTTTACTTACGCCTACTTACGGTTATTTCCAATAATCTAAACTATCGCCATTAAATTCTTTATGTATGCTTATGTTATGCTATTTTTTTCTTGAACCTCTATGACGTCATGCTTTCGAGTAAATGGTGGGACTGGTTGTCTGAACGACAATTTTTTATTTTGTTAAGCATATCATTTACAAAACAAACTTTTCATATAAAAGTGGTTTCTATTTCAAATACCTATCCAACGATGCCACACATAACATAGGTTCCCATTTAAATTCTGAAGTTGAGTGCAGTTACGCCTACTTCCGGAAATTTCCGGAAGTCGACATTACCTCCATTCAATTCTTCAGGTAGGCTTATATTATACTATTTATTTCTCGAACCTCTACGATGCCAAATTACCAAGAAAAACGCCTGATACGGGTGGTCTGAAACACCCTGTATATTCAATGCAAAACTGTCTCACAGGTGTCTCACAGATGTCTCATATGCGCCTCACACCCGTCCCACAGACGTCTCACTCGTATTGCACGACCGGAAAAAGGGTACAGTAAGCAGTTCTAGAGAACTGCCTAGAGAAAAAATGTAAATTGAAGCATTTTTTCTTAAAAAATAATTGCTATGATTTTATTTTCATTAACTGAATATAAATATTCGTTAAATTAACATTGAAATAAATGTGGTGAAATTAAGATGACGAGAGTGAGTAAAAGTAAATTTGTAATCCTCAATTTTGAGTTTTAAGAAAGTTAGATTGTATGAATCGGTAGTTAATAGTTAGTGAAACATCTTTGAATTAGTATATAGTAAATATATATAGTAATAAAAGTAGTATACAGGGTGGTAACTTTTACGACGCTCGCCATTAGGATCTATTAAACGGAAATACATACAGAGTTGGTCAAATGGGATAAAAGTTTCTCATTGTTGTGCCTTTCAATATACTGAAACGAAATCCAGGATATCTTGCACAGTTCCTGAAATATCGCTGAAAAACTGAAAAAGTGCACTTTCATTTTCCTCTTCTAACTGTTTTACTTTTGAAGGAAAATTTACGAAACTTACATTTACACGCTTACATTTTTCGACGTGAGCTTTCTAATGACAGTACCAAACATTTTTTGCGCCAACTAGATGTCCAAATTTTCGTAGTCAACTTTTGATTTTCTTATGGCCGCAATATTGGATTTACAGGCACATCAAAATTTGTTATTACGTTCGTATATCGTACATTCACAAGTTTAAAGTCAGAAATGGTCTCTATCCAAAGAACTGAGCGCCACGTTTGTGGTAATATCGCAAACACACGCTCGCACACGTTTGAATGTGAATTGTAAATTTGAGGTTCTAGTAGTACTAAATTGCTGTTGAGAAATTATAAATTTATTTTACTATGTAAATGTTTCATCTCGGTGATGTTTATTGTCGGCCGTGGAGAATTTATGCGCTGCCGGAGTTGTGGATTTACGAGGCAATAAAGCGCTGTCGGACAGATGTTAAGCATTTTCATTCGTCGCAATTATACGCGAATTAATCGCTGATAAATCCCGGCAATGATAATGAGACGGATCCGGCGGGGGGTGGGGGGATAAAAACGGGGGGGCCATCGGCCCCCGGATTGAGAGCGAGCCGGCGACCCGAAATGAAATTGCCGCTGTGATTAATCGCGGCAATAGCTCTAAGGACATGTATATCCTGAGAAGCCGCCTCAATCATTGTGACAAACGCCCACACGCCGGGCCCCATTTACGGCCCCCCGTGCCGGATCCGCTGCGCAAACACAACTATCGCAGTAACAAATAACCGCCACTTTTCAAACTCCGCTATTTCTAAGCAATTACACACACGGATTTAACATTAATTGCCTTCATCTCGAGGAATGGAAAAAAACTCGAGGGGGCGCATACGTCTGGAACTTGCAGCGCCCATGCTCCCCGGGAATTAATCTTCCGGTGGAATTAATGCATTTCATTAGGTCGCTCCGTTTCCGTCCGACAAAACAACGAAGTGGCCTAATAAGAAAGTTTGTTTGTGTAAGGGATTTCGGGGCCATCATTCTCCTTCACATTCCATTGACTCCTATATTAGGTTTGCAGTTACTACACAACGAAGACATTATTGATTAACCATTGTATCAGAGAAATACTACATCATGAAAAATTAACAAACTGAAATTATATTTTATAGAAACCATCATAAAAAAATATAGAAATTTGTTTTCTAATAGACAATAATCTGATGGATAGATGTTTACATACATAATATTCATATTTATTCAGTCGGTTTACATATAATATAAGCAGCTCTAAAATTAATAAATGTGGCTGTTTTTAAATAATTTTTTAAATATATTTTGAGGCAAGGATGTCGACACACTCTGAATTTTGTATTAATCTGAAAATAGTTTTTATAATTTTGAGCAATCGTTACTCCTAAAAGATTCTGTTCGTTTCTTGAATCAACTTTGCTCCTTACATCATACACGTAAGCAAAACAATATTTTTATTCAATACAGACGATATTTATATCATCCGGATATTTACATCATACATACATATTTATGTCATCCGGCCGGATATTTATGTCATCCGGCTAAAAAGGCCCCTTGTTTTTGCAAGTATGGTCAAATAATGACGCACAACAGTAAAAACATAAATGTTTACTGGCCCCGGCTATTTTTGAACCGCTGAAAGGTGGAAAGTAAAACGTGGAAGAAAAACAAGACGATTTTGTGACGAATGAGGGCAAATCAATTGGTGTACCTTTCTCTGCGGCATTAGTTGCCCCAACGTTAAATTTCCCAGTGGCCGAAGCTCAGGCCCAGTTCGAATGAAAACAAACACATAAGCCGCGTGTTTACACAAGTTTTTCGAAAAATAGGGGCACGAAGCGCCGCAGCGGGACACCAAAACGCGAAACATAATATTTGCAGAATCGGTAGAGCAATAGAAATTTCATAACACCACATGAATATTTTAAAGCAAAAAGTATAAACTGACGCAATATCGAAACGAATTCGCAATATAGAAACGAATTAAAATTCTTACAGCAAAAAAATGTATTTAGTAAATTAAGTATTTATTAAGTGCGTTTATTTATTTACTACATAAAAATGTTTTTTATTGCAAAAAAAACTTTGTAAACAGTCCATTGCAATAATGTCTACCTAATTTAAGTTCGTTCTATATTTGTTAAAATAATAGATGTTTAAAAAACAAGTGGAATAAGAGCATTTTATCGTACAGATATCAATCTTGTGGTTATGGTTCAACATCTACAATGGCAAAATATGCATTGTAATAATCGATCAAATGAAACATGTTAAACGTCAAAGAAGTTTGGTTATACACACATGTATGAGCATATCTTAGTGAAAAAGATTTGGCATCTTCGCCGAAAAAATATCACGGCCGCCAACATAACATGATTTATTACATGATTCGCAGGCGAACATTGTGTCCGCGGTTAATACACCGATTACCTATTTATAACCACTGGTGATCAGTGTTATGTAACAAATGATCCTCAGATAAATTTCGATTCTTAAACTATTGTTAAGTATATTCTCGAAAACAATCACGTTGGTACGAAAAAACCTCATCACACAGCTGTTTGAAGACGTGATCGCCAGTTTAGAAAAATTACAGTATATACACATGTATTGCTATTATGTATCGTACCTACATATAAAAAACAGTGAGGTAAAAAATGGTAATGAATTCCTTCACTCAATAAAATTGAATATAAGTGGCATTTACAGTTGTAGATAAAATCAATAAAGTCCGATTGCTGCCCCACTTATGTCGTAATTGGTTGCGGCAATCATTTTTAAGTATTCTGATAATATCTACGTTTAACATGTGGAGGTCTATCCTAATGGATTTACGACGGGTTTAAACTAGTTGACCCCTTGGTGCAGTTTTTCTGGCATGGGTCATCAATTAGTGCAGACCATCGACTCGATTAAGCCGCAGTCCACGATTGAACGCGTATCTCTCCTGCAATCTCATTACGCCGAGGCATCAGTGGAACGCTGCAAGCGCATCAGTGGAATCGGTGGAATGAGAGCAAGGACACAGGAGGAGGAGGAGGTGGAGGAGGAAATTGATGGGATGCAGCGGTCTAAAGCGGCAAGAGGATACGTAAACTTCGCGTGGAACGTGTGCGACGGCCGTGTCGGCTTACGTAGCCCCTAAGTAATACAAATTTGATACGGCGAAGGAATTATTTGATTACGGCAGTTTCTGCACTCCTCGCCTGCAACTGCAGAATCTACATGGGAAGTGTTGATTTTAGCATCAAATAATTTGCACCATAACGCTTTTTCAAATGCAAAATGCAATTTTTATTTATTTAACGTGTGTTAGATATCAAATTGTATAATTCGCTAATAATTGATTAATTAATAATGGAGGGGGGGCGTGTATTCCGTATTTGTATAAAATATAATCATGAAATGGAGATATCGGATATATATGTGAGTGGGAGGCGCTATGAAGAGAGGATGTGTGAGTTAGTTATTGTTTTGGTGTGTGCTACAACGTTTGAATATTATGGATTAGGTTTTGGATGTTTTTGGATGGATGGTTTTGGAATTACGGCTCAGTACCTAAACTACAATACGTATATCAAATAGAGATGTTCTAACATATGAAATAAGTACACACGCATATTAAATAGACGTGTTCTGGACATACGAAATTAGATTGAAATATTCATGTAAAGGAGAAGTGTCGTTTCATTCTGAATATTCCGATGATCATTAAACTGTTAAAATAGTCTGCAACTATTTTTCCACGTAATTGTTCCCGACATTTAAATATTTATAATAGAAAATGAACTAACATTTAAATTCCTGCGTAGTAGAAATTCAGATTGTTTAAATAACCAGCAGCTAAACATCGTTTTGAAACAGCTGTACTTCTGAATGTACTTTGCGCACAAGCCACTTTGTGTTAAAATCCGGGGAGTAGGAACGATGCGATGTTAAAATCCTCCAATTTGAATCTATCTGTGCAGAATGAGCCGTGCATTGTCGTGAATAAAGAAGATTTTCAATCTTGTCTGGTGATCAGTTTTCAGGCCATAGATATTTTGGTGATCAGTTTCCTGGTGATCAGTTTTTAGGCAATGCATATTTGGGTTATCAGTTGTCTGGTGATAATTTTGAAATTTTAACTGCAATCATTCAAATAGTGACAGAATATTTAAAACAAAATATTAGGATGATTATGAGGTTAATGTATAGCAGAGAAATTACTAGAAAATTGATGTATTGCAAAAAAATGCTACAAAATTTAAGAACTTGTATAGGTTTAGCAGAAAATCACTAGAAAATTGGTTCCAATTGCAATGTATCTCCAACAAAAACTCAATTTGAATATATTCTTTTATAGTAATGCATTTCATCATACTAATGTATGCAAAATATGGGAATTAATAGAAGCTAACCCTCCTACCCTAACCGTTCCCCTGAATGACTGTCTCCATTTCACAGTTCCCTTTCAAAACGACAGACTGCACATCTTCCTAATCTACATTCATCCGACATCTCCCTTAGAACAGAGCATATTTGTTAAAGCTTCACTTTTCAAATATGCAATCATAATTGGCGACTTTAATCTAAATACACAGAAACGTAGACAGATGCAGACATTCCTGCAAAACTCCGAATTCACTAGACGGCACACAGACCCGACATTCATTATGCCTAACAACAAAGACAGCACTCCTGACATATTCCTACACACTGACAACTTGACAAGTAACATTACTGACGTGGCATTAACCCCGGACCTGTGTTCAGACCACCTGGGCATTATATTTACAGTTGACACAAAAATACAGCCAATACCCATAACCCCAGTAAGGATGCACAGAATTGAAAAGAACAACTACAAGAACATAGGAGATGACATGACAAACTACTTAACAAACCTAAACTCGGACGAAATAGACTTAGAACAGATCGCGGACTTTCAAAACACATTAACAAATACAATAAATAATTACAGCACTATCACAACACATAAATTTTACAAAAACAGACTGCCAAAATTCATCCTAGGGCTAATCAAACATAAAAGAAAAATATACAGACAGTACATTGTAACACAAGACAGAGAACTCAAGACAAAATTCAATAAACTAAACAAGGACATACAAAAACTAACGCAACAATACAGGACAGAGAAATGGTTGGAAGTATGCCAAGAAAATGAAGCAGACAGAGGGAGAACCTACTGGACAAAAATAAAAAACTAACAAGATATAAGCAAAAAAACAACATTCAAAAGCTGACAGACGGACTGACAGAAAAATACACAGACATAGACATAGCCAACACATTTGCGGAACATTTTGAAAATGCTTTCACCCCTTCACAAAACCCAGTTTTCGACGACAGGACCTTTACGAACATTAATGACTGGTTCGAGGCTTATAAACGAACAGAGACAGACGACGTAATCCCTGACATAACAGATGACGAATATTACACAGTACTGCATAGGGGAAAAAATTCGGCCCCCGGACATGACGCACTAACAAAAGACCTACTAAGGCACTTACCGACAACAACACACGATCACATTGTTAAAATGTACAACCACTGCCTAAAAAACAGCACACACCCAATATTCTGGAAAGAGGGTATTATTATCACAATCCCCAAGACTGGACTAGATAAATCAAAACCAGAAAGCTATCGACCTATTACACTACACCCAGTTTTGGGGAAAAACCTGGAGAAAATAATGCAGAACAGGATATGGAACCTCATAGAAGAAAAGATACCCAAATACCAATTCGGGTTCAAACCCGGACTGTCGACCATACACCCCCTTTACATTCTGACGAACAACATACAGACGACGTACTTACAAAACAGACATACCGCAGCACTATTCCTGGACATAAAAAAAGGCTTTTGACACTGTATGGCACACAGGACTACTATACAAAATGCATACCCTACAAATACCTAGATCCCTCATCCTATTCATCCACAGCTTCCTGACAGACAGACAACTACGGATAAGAACAAACAATTCATACTCAAGATCATTTTCGCCAGAACAAGGTTTGCCACAGGGTTCTCCTCTCTCGCCCCTCCTGTACAACATATATTGCCATGACATATTAGGAACAGACAACAGGCAGACAGACTTAGAACAGTATATCATACAATACGCCGACGACACAGTATTAATAACACATAAAAAACGACTGGATGACACAATAGACACACTTCAAATACTGACTGACAAAACAATGGACTGGTTCAACAAATGGAGACTCGAACCCAACCCCGCAAAATGCCAACTCCTTATTCCCAACCACAGAATCAATAACAAGTCACCGACAATACATGTTAACGGAACAAACGTATACCCCACAACGATGATAAAATACTTAGGAATGACGATTGACAATAAGCACAAATTCGACAAACACTTACGGAACACAAAGACGGAAATACAAAAACCAGCAAAACATTTTAGATGCCTGACATACGGAGGAAGAGGGATATCCATTAGTACAGCACCAAAAATTTACAAATCCATCTGCAGGCCCATGATTGACTACGGCCAGATCATATTAAAAAATGTAAGAAACACCTGCAAACGAATTACGGACGTAACTGAACGGAAGACATTAAGACTTCTCACTAAATTAAGACATAAGGACAATCATCTTCATAACATATCAAACATAAATGTATACAAGATCACCAAAATCATACCCATCCAACAAAGACTAGACAAACTACGAAATAAATTTCAACAAAAACAGGACAATAGGACAATACTCGACGAATTGTGTATTAAAAGACAAAACAAACGCACTACAAAATTACATCCGACAAAAACGCTTCATGAATCATATTACACTTCATAACACTCTCTTCACACTATCAAAATAATCACTCATGAATCACATGTAGGTAATGTTATATAATATAATATGTAATGTGATGTATAATGTAACGTACGTATAATGTAATGTATTATGTTAGGCAAGGCGGAAAGACCCTATGGGGTCGATAGCCTAATAAAGATTGTTTATATATATAGAAGAAATTGCATGTTTTTAACTTAATTTGCGATTATAAATAAATTTTCGATCTACCAGTATCTTTCACTTCATTGTGCAGTTAAACATTTTCTAATTTTGATTATCAGTTTTCTGGTGATCAGTTTCCAGAAGATACACAGTTTGTTAATCAGTTGTCTAATAATCAGTTTTCAGGCCATAGATATTTTGATTATCAGTTTTCTGGTGATCAGTATTCAGGCAATACCTATTTTGGTAAACAGTTTTTTGGTGATACTTTTGAAATTTTAACTGCAATCGTTCAAATAGTAACACAATATTTAAAACGAATTATTAGGATGATTATGAGGTTAATGTATAGCAGAGAAATCACTAGAAAATTGAAGGCCTAATGAATTGCAAAAAAACACTAAAAAATTTTAGAACTCGTGTATGTTTAGCAGAAAATCAATAGAAAATTGGTTCCAAATGCAATGTATCTCTAACAAAAACTCAATTTGAATATATTCTTTTATAGTAATGCATTTAATCATTACTAATGCATGCAAAATATGGGAATTAATAAAAGAAATTGCATTTTTTAAATTTAATCTGCGATTAGAAATAAATTTTAGATCTACCAGTATCTCTCATATCATTGTGAAGTTTAAAATTTTCAAATTTTGATTATCAGTTTTCTGATGATCAGTTTTCAGAAGATACATAGTTTGTTAATCAGTTGTCTGCTGATCAGTTTTCAGGCCATAGATATTTTGGTTATCAGTTTCCTGATGATCAGTTTTTAGGCAATACATATTTGGGTTATCAGTTTTTTGGTGATAATTTTGAAATTTTAACTGCAATCATTCAGATAGTGACAGAATATTCAAAACGAATTATTATGATGATTATGATGTTATGAAATGCAGAGAAATCACTAGAAAATTGAAAGCCTAATGTATTGAAAAAAGGCTGAAAAATTTAAAAACTTGTGTAGGTTTAGCAGAAAATCACTAGAAAATTGGTTCCAAAAGCAATGTATCTCCAACAAAAACTCAATTTGAATATATTCTTTTGTAGTAATGCATTAATCATTACTAATGCATGCAAAATATGGAAATTAATAAAAGAAAATGCATTTTTTTGACTTTATCTGCGATTAGAAATAAATTTTAGATGTACCAGTATCTCTCACTTCATTGTGCAGTTAAAAAATTTCAAATTTTGATTATCAGTTTTCTGGTGATCAGTTTTCAGAAGATACATAGTTTGTTAATCAGTTGTCTGGTGATCAGTTTTCAGGCCATAGATATTTTGGTTATCAGTTTCCTGGTGATCAGTTTTTAGGCAATGCATATTTGGATTATCAGTCTTCTGGTGATAATTTTTAAATTTTAACTGCAATCATTCAAATAGTGACCTAATATTCAAAACGAATTATTATGATGATTATGATGTTGATGTATAGCAGAGAAATCACTAGAAAATTGAAGGCCTAATGAATTGCAAAAAAATGCTAAAAAAATTAAGAACTTGTGTAGGTTTAGCAGAAAATCACTAGAAAATTTGTTCCAAAAGCAATGTATCTCCAACAAAAACTCAATTTGAATATATTCTTTTGTAGTAATGCATATAATCATTACTAATGCATGCAAAATATGGGAATTAATAAAAGAAAATGCATTTTTTTGACTTTATCTGCGATTAGAAATAAATTTTAGATGTACCAGTATCTCTCACTTCATTGTGCAGTTGAAAATTTTCAAATTTTGATTATCAGTATTCTGGCGATTAGTTTTCAGAAGATACATAGTTTGTTAATTAGTTGTCTGGTAATCAGTTTTCAGGCCATAATATTTTGGTTATCAGTTTTCTGGTGACCAGTTTTCAGGCAATACATATTTTGGTTCTGGTGATACTTTTGAAATTTTAATTGCAATCATTCAATTAGTGACAGAATATTTAAAACTAATTATTATGATGATTATGATAGTAATGTATAGCAAAGAAATCACTAGAAAATTGAAGTTATAATGTATAGCAAAAAATCGCTAAAAATTGAGGAACTAGGGTAAGTATAGCAGAAAATCACTGGAAAATTGGTTCCAGAACCTAACCAGAAGCAATGTATCTCCAACAAAAACTCAATTTGAATATATTCTTTTGTAGTAATGCATTTAATCATTACTAATGTATGCAAAATATGGGAATTAATAAAAGAAAATGCATTTTTTTGACTATATCTGCGATTAGAAATAAATTTTAGATCTACCAGTATCTCTCACTTCATTGTGCAATTAAAAATTTTCAAATTTTGATTACGAGTTTTCTGGTGATCAGTTTCCAGAAGATACATAGTTTGTTAATCAGTTGTCTGGTGATCAGTTTTCAGGCCATAGATATTTTGGTTATCAGTTTTCTGGTGATCAGTTTTCAGGCAATACATAATTTGGTTATCAGTTTTCTGGTGATACTTTTGAAATTTTAACTGCAATCATTCAAATAGTGACAGAATATTCAAAACGAATTATTATGATGATTATGATGTTGATGTATAGCAGAGAAATCACTAGAAAATTGAAGGTCTAATGAATTGCAAAAAAATGCTAAAAAAATTAAGAACTTGTGTAGGTTTAGCAGAAAATCACTAGAAAATTGGTTCCAAAAGCAATGTATCTCCAACAAAATCTTTGTAGTAATGCATATAATCATTACTAATGCATGCAAAATATGGGAATTAATAAAAGAAAATGCATTTTTTTGACTTTATCTGCGATTAGAAATAAATTTTAGATGTACCAGTATCTCTCACTTCATTGTGCAGTTGAAAATTTTCAAATTTTGATTATCAGTTTTCTGGCGATTAGTTTTCAGAAGATACATAGTTTGTTAATCAGTTGTCTGGTAATCAGTTTTCAGGCCATAACATTTTGGTTATCAGTTTTCTGGTGATCAGTTTTCAGGCAATACATAATTTGGTTATCAGTTTTCTGGTGATACTTTTGAAATTTTAACTGCAATCATTCAAATAGTGACAGAATATTTAAAACGAATTATTATGATGATTATGATAGCAATGTATAGCAAAGAAATCACTAGAAAATTGAAGTTATAATGCATAGCAAAAAATCGCTAAAAAATTGGAGAACTAGGGTAAGTATAGCAGAAAATCACTGGAAAATTGGTTCCAGAACCTAACCAGAAGCAATGTATCTCCAACAAAAACTCAATTTGAATATATTCTTTTGTAGTAATGCATTTAATCATTACTAATGTATGCAAAATATGGGAATTAATAAAAGAAAATGCATTTTTTTGACTATATCTGCGATTAGAAATAAATTTTAGATCTACCAGTATCTCTCACTTCATTGTGCAGTTAAAAATTTTCAAATTTTGATTACGAGTTTTCTGGTGATCAGTTTCCAGAAGATACATAGTTTGTTAATCAGTTGTCTGGTGATCAGTTTTCAGGCCATAGATATTTTGGTTATCAGTTTTCTGGTGATCAGTTTTCAGGCAATACATAATTTGGTTATCAGTTTTCTGGTGATACTTTTGAAATTTTAACTGCAATCATTCAAATAGTGACAGAATATTTAAAACGAATTATTATGATGATTATGATAGTAATGTATAGCAAAGAAATCACTAGAAAATTGAAGTTATAATGTATAGCAAAAAATCGCTAAAAATTGAGGAACTAGGGTAAGTATAGCAGAAAATCACTGGAAAATTGGTTCCAGAACCTAACCAGAAGCAATGTTTCTCCAACAAAAACTCAATTTGAATATATTCTTTTGTAGTAATGCATTTAATCATTACTAATGTATGCAAAATATGGGAATTAATAAAAGAAATTGCATTTTTTAAATTTAATCTGCGATTAGAAATAAATTTTAGATCTACCAGTATCTCTCATATCATTGTGAAGTTTAAAATTTTCAAATTTTGATTATCAGTTTTCTGATGATCAGTTTTCAGAAGATACATAGTTTGTTAATCAGTTGTCTGCTGATCAGTTTTCAGGCCATAGATATTTTGGTTATCAGTTTCCTGGTGATCAGTTTTTAGGCAATACATATTTGGGTTATCAGTTTTTTGGTGATAATTTTGAAATTTTAACTGCAATCATTCAGATAGTGACAGAATATTCAAAACGAATTATTATGATGATTATGATGTTATGAAATGCAGAGAAATCACTAGAAAATTGAAAGCCTAATGTATTGAAAAAAGGCTGAAAAATTTAAAAACTTGTGTAGGTTTAGCAGAAAATCACTAGAAAATTGGTTCCAAAAGCAATGTATCTCCAACAAAAACTCAATTTGAATATATTCTTTTGTAGTAATGCATTAATCATTACTAATGCATGCAAAATATGGAAATTAATAAAAGAAAATGCATTTTTTTTGACTTTATCTGCGATTAGAAATAAATTTTAGATGTACCAGTATAGGCATCTAGGAGGCTCTCACTTCATTGTGCAGTTAAAAAATTTCAAATTTTGATTATCAGTTTTCTGGTGATCAGTTTTCAGAAGATACATAGTTTGTTAATCAGTTGTCTGGTGATCAGTTTTCAGGCCATAGATATTTTGGTTATCAGTTTCCTGGTGATCAGTTTTTAGGCAATGCATATTTGGGTTATCAGTTTTCTGGTGATAAATTGAAGGCCCAATGAATTGCAAAAAAATGCTAAAAAAATTAAGAACTTGTGTAGGTTTAGCAGAAAATCACTAGAAAATTGGTTCCAAAAGCAATGTATCTCCAACAAAAACTCAATTTGAATATATTCTTTTGTAGTAATGCATATAATCATTACTAATGCATGCAAAATATGGGAATTAATAAAAGAAAATGCATTTTTTTGACTTTATCTGCAATTAGAAATAAATTTTAGATGTACCAGTATCTCTCACTTCATTGTGCAGTTGAAAATTTTCAAATTTTGATTATCAGTTTTCTGGCGATTAGTTTTCAGAAGATACATAGTTTGTTAATCAGTTGTCTGGTAATCAGTTTTCAGGCCATAACATTTTGGTTATCAGTTTTCTGGTGACCAGTTTTCAGGCAATACATATTTTGGTTCTGGTGATACTTTTGAAATTTTAACTGCAATCATTCAATTAGTGACAGAATATTTAAAACGAATTATTATGATGATTATGATAGTAATGTATAGCAAAGAAATCACTAGAAAATTGAAGTTATAATGCATAGCAAAAAATCGCTAAAAAATTGGAGAACTAGTGTAGGTGTAGCAGAAAATCACTGGAAAATTGGTTCCAGAAGCAATGTATCTCCAACAAAAACTCAATTGGAATATATTTTTTTGTTGCAATGCATTAAGAGCGCGGTTTTTTGGGGGTAGATGTGTTTTTCAACTTAAACGCTGTTAATAATCACTTTTACGTTATATTTTCTAGACCATAAATTATCAAAATAAATACTATGTGTCACTATATAGTTAGTTTGTCGATTATGTACGTTTTTCTATGAAATTTCATTAACTCTTCGATTTTTGCCGTTTTTCATCTTCATGGATTGTCTTTGCAAATATTTGCACAATTTTAAAGCTTTATATGATTATAGACCTGATTCTACGTGACACTATATAGTTTATAATTAAAATTAGCAATTGTTTATCATATTATTTAAATAATTTGATTCAGAGAAATTATATTTATCCATTCCAAAAATATATCCTGAAGCCTTGTAAAATACTGCATCTAATAAGATATAGTAGTTATTAATTAACAGATGTTTTTATGGTTTTATTAATTATTTAAAATGTAAATAACTGCCTTCAAGCAGTTCATGTGTTCGCTACAAGATGGAGCAATGACATAATTGCCATGCCTGTTGCCAAGAACTCTGTCAAGAAACTCTCCCATTGCTTCCCAGCTATTGGACTTATCCCACTTTCAAAATCAACTGTTTTCGACATTTATCTATTTATAGTTTTAGTAGGCAAAATAGGGCAACTTATTTGTGAAATATACTTACCTCGTATTTACCTACTCATTTGATATAACGCCCAACACGTTGTATACATAAAATAATTTCTACTAAACTTTGTAAATTCAGCCGCTCAAACAGCCTTATAATTGCAATTTTAATGGAATATAAAATCCCTCGAAGATATCAATTATCTCCCGTATTCTGTCACTTTCCTCGCCTCCCCCGTTTAAATTTCCGACCAATTTTCCGACGGCGTGAAGCCCGCCTTCGACATGCCGGTCGCGTCCGCTGCCCTCTTGGCTCTTCGATTTTTCGGCTCCTCTCTTTACTTTCTTCGCTCCCGTCCCTCTCAATTCTTCCCCGTGACCGTTTCATATTTCTCATCGCCGCTTTGGGGCGGTGGCGGTGGCTGCAACACAGCCGCTCAGATCAATTGGCGGTGTGCCGTCAGGAGTTTTAAGCGTGGGGGGCATAAATTGGATTGCACGTCCAAAGCTGCATCACTAATGGGATGATTGGATGTGAATCTCGTACCGATAAACCGTCTCCGGCTCCGGCCGGAGTCCCTGTGGCTTTCAAACCGGATTATAGTTCATAACTATTATTTCCCCGGACACTGCCCGGACTGATTGATTGATTCGCTCCGGTAATACGCCGGCTAATGAGTATATAATTAACGGCGCAATCGATGCGGCTGCAGGGGGAGAGAGCACAGGGGGATTCCTGATGGAGCCATGTGTCACCACTATTTATTTTCGAATTTACCGATGATTAATTGCCGGCGCGCTTTAAAAAATTGCGCATCGCGTATCACAAGGCGGAAAATAAACAAAAGCGGGTAGGGAAAACGCGACCCAAACGCAGCCGATCAATATTCAGGAACGCAATTTTCGCCCTGTTTCGACAATTTTCTTTTCACTTTTCTCCCTCGCGTAATTCCTTATTATAAAATAAAAACCGTCGGGTCGAAACTTCGTTCCACAAGACTTTCAAACAAAATCGAAGCCAATAAAATTAGGAATCAAAAGTTTTCTCCTATCAGATTTAAAAAAAAAGTTTCCTTTTAAAGAAACATTTTTTCAGCGGGTCTTTATATCGAGAGGCGCGCCGACGATCACTCAGCCAACTCTGGTGTAATTAATTATTTTAAAATCGAACTTATTTAAGATGGATAGTTTGTTACAAATTTTTGTGGTCTATTTTTTATGAGAAATATAAATACAAACTTTCAATTATTCAATTAAAAATACATACTCAGTTTACTCAATTATTCCACCATTATTCAGTAGTTAGGTAGGGAAATATTTATAAATTTATTCACACAGGTTCGACCTGAGCTTGCTAATAGCTACTTCTAATTTCCTCGTAAATGACGCAATACACCATACGTGTAGTATGCAGTGTATGGTGGTTACCTACATTAGATGTAACTACCAAATGTTACCCTGCTTGTAATGTAAAATACTATTATATGTGAGAATATACCGCGCGTTTTTTTTTATCTCTGAACATAGGATATGTTCAGTTTTAAAACGACAGTAGCAATCATACGCTAAAATTTAATGTATGCAACCAAATTTACTAGCGTGGGTAACTCAATTATTTAAAAAAAAAATGACAATTTCATAACCCATTTAATAAAACGTCAAAACTGTAGACAGAAAATGTATTCAACGCAAGAAAAGATACAATCTGGGCAGTGCATCTGTACCAGTGCACAAATACAGAGCACTGGTAACAATGTGGTATTAGTATACGGACTGTGCGCGATTTATTTTCTGTGCATTATCATGAGAGACCAATACCATCAATCGGAACAATTAGTAATATAATCGCCAAATTTAAAAGTAGATGATGCATCTCCGGTAGCCATCATAAATTAACTACAAGTTGCCACGTTTTGACTGAAGAAATGAAATTAAACATGTTATGCTATGCTGAAGAAGGTACTGATGAAGAAAATTTAAATACTTTCTTGCGTTGAATACATTTTCCGCCAATAATTTTGACGTTTTATACGTTACGTAAATATACGTTAAAATTATAAAAAATATCCTGAGACACCAATCCCATCATTCCTGTTCAAATAGGAATCATCAACTGTTAATACCGAAATAGTAACTCATTTGTGAAAGTGCCCTATTTAAACACTTTCTTGGATTGAATACATTTTCTGTCAATAGTTTTGACATTTCAAATGATCAAGTTGCACGTGCATGTAAATTTGGTTGCATAACTGGTTGCAATTGATACTGTCGTTTTAAAACTGAACATAGTCTATGTTCAGCGATAAAAAAACGCGCGGTATATGTTACCTGCGTATATTGTATAATATGTTACTCATTTAATAGTAGTAAATTGATGTTATATAGTAAAATTATAATCAATCTTGTCAATTACGGTGTAAAAAATGATCCTAAATATCTAAACATCATTTGATGTAAGATTGGAATTCTACAAAGTACCTAGGATGTTTTTAGTTCGGCTTTTGTAACATTACTGAGGAGGTTGCTTAAAACAAAATTAGTACTGAAAATACTGAAATACTGAATAGTACTATTCAGTATTTCAGTATTTTCTATACTAATTTTGTTTTAAGCCGAGGTTTAAGCCTGAATAGTATTATTCAGTATCACGTCCAGTTTGCCCTCCATTCATATTCCATAACATTTCAACCCGATGCAAACATATCCTGCTTCAATATAATACTGTTACGAGTTTGATGCGAAACTATTCGGTATTGGTGTGACATTTTCCCCAGTTGACCTATATCTGCCCCCCAATCGGTGAAATGCCATTTCAAATTGCAGCAATCTAGTGCACTTTCCGTTAATCGGTATGAGGGTCGGTTTGAAAACTAATTTTATAAACAACATCGCGTAGTTTATCGAGCCAAAGTGATATTCGATATTTTTAATTGCGGGAGGGATTTTCGGCACCATTGCCGTTAATTTTCGAATTCAAATTGCGCAGCACATTTATGGCAGACAATTAGTCTAATTACTGGAATTCACATGTGTGCTATGGGCATGATATTAATGTTCGAGTTGAAACTACATATTTCATGGTAATAGTAATACATATTTTATTCTCACATTATAGTACATATGAGTCGTATAGATGCAAAATCCGCCTAATCACTTCTACCTGTTTTCGAGAAAAACAAGAAAAACCTTCAGAAGGTAGCGTATACAATTTATGACGTAAGATGTATTTTTAGTATGGTCTACAAGGGTTTATTGGCAAAAAATGGCTATTTTCAAAAATCTAAACGCATTAGGTATATTAATATCAAAGATTTAAAAAATTGGCGGGTTTTGCATGTGAATTTAATGGACTTGGCGGGTTCTGCATGTGAACTTAAACAAAATTGTTAAACACTTTTTGTATATTATACGTTTATTTTTATTTATAACGAAAAACATATCCAAAATATCGTTGCGAAATCCCTTATAGCACAAGAAAATAACTATAATAGAAAAAAACAAATTTCGTAAATTTTTTAGTTAGTTTATACCCTAAAATCAGTATCTATTCCAAGATCATTGTTTCGGCAGCAAGTAGTGTCATCATTATCTTCTATGGGTATTTCTAAAGGTTCTTGGTCAATCACCTCCCTAAAAAGTTGTCGATTTGGTAACGTCGTAAACTCATCTCCATAATGTTTTGATAATAAATTGGCGACGGATACCGTTTTCTGTGGATCGACTGGTCTTCCCTTCCCAATTGCATGATGTGAGGATTTAACATAGCTAGCGTCTTTCCACGTTTAACAATGCCTTGTAGAGCTCCAATATCGCTCATATATTTTACCTCGCCGCGTAATTTAACATTACCATGTCTCTTTTCCAAGATAAATCTTTAGGCACAGTTAAATTGAAAATGCCAGTTTGTTTGAGGTTTAATAACCGAAGTGGTAGCAAGACTTGAAAACGTAACTTCATACTTGTGGACAGATCAACAACTACCAAAAAACTCCAGTGCCATAGCCTCAGCCCTCTATCATATCCTCTCTAAATTGGACTTTTCTGAAGAAATTACAACTGTTCGTCTTTTTGCGGATGGGTGCGCTGGGCAAAATAAGAACTCCATCGTTATTTGTATGCCCGCTTCGTGGCTTTGTCGAGTGGCTCCAAATCACATTTCCAAAATTGAATTTATTTGTCCCGTGGTCGGACATTTCTATATGCCTCCCGATCGAGCGTTAGGGCTCAATGAATGAAAAGTAAAAAAAAAAGCTGCAATTACAAATTCAGAAGCATATTATATAATAATTGGAGACTTCTCCAGTATCAAGGTTCTCGGAAAATATTGGGATGCTTATCATTGATGCCTTCCATTGATTCAATTATTATATAATATTCTTCTGAATTTGTAATTGCAGGAATTTTTTTGCATTTTCCTTCATTGAGCCCAAACGCTCGATCGGGAGGCATATAGGAATGTCCGAACACGGGAAAAATAAATTCAATTTTGAAAATGTGATTTGGAGCTACTCGACAAAGCGACGAAGCGAGCATACAAATAACGATGGAGTTCTTATTTTGCCCAGCGCACCCATTAGCAAAAAGACGAACAGTTGTAATTTCTTCAGAAAAGTCCAATTTAGAGAGGATATGAAAGAGGCCTCTGAGGCTATGACACTTGAGTTTTTTGGTAATTGTTGATCTGTCCACAAGTATGAAGTTACGTTTTCAATGCTTAACTTTGTAGATGATGGCCCCTTTACAACTCTAAAGTTATACAAGTTGAATTGATGTGAAAAATAAGCTGATTGGTCGGCTAGTTTGGGAAGGGTTAGATTTTTCTGACAATCGAATGAGAAACTCTGAATATTATTACAATCAGTTTTAAGGTACCTGTAAAATGCCTGCGCCTTAGTACAATACAGGGGTTTAGTTTTGTATACAATACTTTTGACATATCCCCATAAGAAGAAGTCTAATGACGTCAGATCAGGGGATCGTGCTGGCCATTCCATCGATCCTCGCCTCCCTATCCACCGATTTGGAAATATTCGGTTGAGGTATTTCCGAAACAGTTGAAGATAGGTATAGGACATTGTACATGAAATATGTCTAGAATTTTCTGAAGAATCCAAAAATTGAATAATATACCAGGTGTTGCATTTAAAATAAGAAAGTTGGTATTGGCCACGGTCACATGACACACCCTGTATAAAAAGTTTTTGTTGAAAAAAAATGCGCAACTAAAAATAACAATCGACGTGTCCGAGCGTTTTTTCGAACACGCCCCCATTTATTTATTATCGAATTTATTCCATTTGGCTGATACACAGTGTATAATAGTATTTTATATTACAAGCAGGGTAAAACAGTTTTTACTGGCGATAGGAGGATTTGACAGGCGAGCCGATCTCTACCGAGTCAGAACCTTGGCTACACTTCACTGAGCTTATCAGAGCTTCCGTTCCAGTCATCACTGGCCCAGACATGTAAAAGAGTGTGACAAGTTAAGCTTGATTACGCTGATACAGCGATAGAAGTCTACATTTCTACCTTTATTCAATTTTTTTCAACCCACAAACGCCATCGCGTGTAGTATCACTAGATAGGTATTATCATTAGTATGAAAATTGACTTTAGAACTGGTTAATAAGGTGTACATTTGATTTCGTCGTTCATATAATTACCTGAGAAATTAATGCTTAAGCTCTTGAGACTTCATCGAGCAGAGTAACGTTCTACGCTGGTGGTTACTTTCAACTGATCTGAGTAAATGCTGGGCGTCTGAATTTAAACCTTTTCTCGCTCTATATTCTACCATCCGGGTCCCTATTTTTGCTTGTTTTTCTGAACTTGATCTCTCTCTGCACGTGTGCACCACCCAAGATCACTGCGCCAATATCAAGATTGTCACACCGGTGGCGTTCTAATCATGTGAGATAATGGACATTGGCAGATTTATGGCCAGTTGAACATGTAGTTTATAATTCGAGTTGACTAGTTTATGCGTTCCCATTAATATATGTCCGCTTTTTTCTCAATTTGTACGTATGCCAAAATGCATAGGGTCGCATGCCTTCCCTCAAACCTTTACGTATGCCTTTTTGTATTATACGTTTCAATTATAGATATTAATATTAAATATAGATCGAGTCCTTGCAGGTATTCACATCATATGGCATATTATACACAACGTAATAATTATCATGCTCTAAATTCCAATTGTAATAGTGTATAGAAGACATTATTTTACCCGCCTGAAAATTTACATATTAGGAGTTACACTATTTTCTAGTTTCACCGACGATATATCGTTATAGGAATGATACAATAGTATATAACGGCATTATTCCGATATGGGTTATATAACAGATGCGATTGAGATATTGTAAAATCGATATCCATGGGCCGTATGTTGTTTTATAGTTTTCGTGATTCTAAAATAAAAAGGATTAAATTTTGCGAAATTATTTTCATAAATCATAATGACATATTTCGAGTATGCTGTGTAGTAGTGCTTGTGAACACCGAAATAAATAAATGAACAAAATGTCAGGTTAAAGTGGTGAAAGTGTTTCTCCTAAATGTTATCAAGAAATTCTGGATGAAGCTGCTGCACCGAGTCGAGAGTGTCCAAAAGACCAAACATAGATACGGAAAAATATGCGAAGAATTTTCCGAATGGAGAAAACGCAGGAAAGTTGATGGTGCTAAGTAAGACATTGTACTGTGCTATGTATCCTCATTATCAACAAATTTTGTCCCAAATAGTTTTTAGAACGTATGAACAATCTACTGTTTTAAGCTAATTTATATAACTTGGTCAATAAAACTTATATATACTTGTGAAAGGATTAGGTGGTTTATGCTGATGCTGCAGTTTTCTATAATAGATCTATCATTATTCCACATCATAAGCTTCACTGTTGGAATACATAATCATAAGAGCTGCTTGCAGCAGCAATTGTTTTCAGGTTTGATTAATTGACATCGTCGAGGCATTAGCATGCAATCATTAAGCAGTAATAATTGTTGACACTGTATACACAATACACATCGAGACGGACGCGGATCCCTGCGATAACGTTAATGCATTTAATCGAAATCCCATCGAGCCCCATCGTTAACATTGTTGACATGCCCCATCGATTAATCACCCGGGGCAGCACCGTCGTTAATTTCGTTCTTCGCAGTGGCGTTATCGGCGGGGCCAAATTGCACCGGAGAGCCTCCACGACGATAACGGCGCCCAGATTTATAATTCATGGCTCGCCCCTCATTCCGCGCGATCTCCGAATTGAATTCCGGAACTATTTCATATTTCAGATTTCGTGCTTCCTCCCCGAGCGGAGTTAAAAATGGACGTCGCAGTTTCTTCTGCTCTGTGCAATTCATAAGGCGTCCGGGAATCCTAAGGGCCGTGCTAAATGAGATGTGTTTAATTTGATGGTACGAACGGGACGTTCTCACAAATAGAAACACAAACAATGCACCCCCCGGATCTCAAGGCGGGTAAATGGGGAAACTTGTCCGGGGAACATATTATGGTATTACGTGGAACACATTAGCACACGTTGCCTTGGCGACTGCCGCGAGGAATCAAGCCCTTACACTCATCGCGATTACACTACGACTAGAAAAAAATCTATAGTTATCAACTAGCGAGGAATTGTATTCGCAGGTTTGCTATGATTGTAAATATTGGCTGCCTTTTATCGGCGAATTGCCTAGGCACACAGCTTTGAGACACAATTTCGCTTCGAGTGTTTATGCCTGGTCCCATATAACAACACTCTTACGCCTCCTCCAGCGATTTATTAAATTATTTGCGTCTTCGCGGAGGCGGCGCGCACTAATCACCGGAAAGGCGTTAATTGCCCGCAATTAATTACAACAATTTAATAAAGCGCTAATTAATTATCAGCGCTCTTGTCGGCGGCGGTTGCCGCCGCCGTAGATTACGTCTATGTTTTGCGCGATCGAATCGGGGCCGTGGGGTGGCAGCTGGGGGGCGGCTGGGGATGGGGCCGCTTTCGTACGCGCCGCTGAACAAACAGAAACGCCACATACACTTCCACTTGTAATCCGCCGCCTCTGCCGGGGCTTTTTACTCTGGTGTTGCGCAACTGCTCTTAATATCAATAACCTCTTTACAATCCCCATTTTAGAGTACAGAGCAGAACAACATTTACTCCTTCGGGGAACATTATAGACCACTTAGTCTTTCGTGTAGAACACATTTTGACTTGACGGTGTTTTGATAAGCTGTTCACTGAATAACACCAGTATCACATTTATTGAGCTTAAAACCTTTTTTTCGCGTGTAACAAAAATAATGATATGAGGCTTACCGCACGACTTATACTAATTGAAAATGCAATTATAAAATTCAAATTAATAATTGTAAAATAAATTGATATGAGCAAAATTAAAACCTACCAAAATGTATTTCTAACGGAATGGACATGGTATCAGATTACCCTTGACTTACGTCAACACAATTATCATTTGTCAAATAAAAAAGTAAGAATTATATGTTTGTCATTTCTATTGCATCGTATTTACTTTTGTTATAACAGTTCCATGTATTCGTTTCATAATAGAATTTAATATGTGTACTAACTGTTATTTAATACGTTTATTATTGGTGGTCAACTAAAAGTATGTCGAATTTATAATACTTATTGACTTATTAATATCCTTATTGATTTCTATAGAAAATCTATCATTTTGTATTGCAATTAATCAAATATTAATACCAGAAAACATACATACGATTAAAAATACATTAAAAAGTTATTTGTTCTATAGCATACTGAGACTTCGGTTCTGAAATTCTGTGAAAATTGAAAATCACACACTCTTGAGAATTTAACAAAATTTGTAATAAAATAGATTTCTATGATTACAAATCCTCGATGTTGATACTTTACTAGAACGATGTCATAAGACATCATTTTAAAAATTGGAAATACATTCAGATAGATTACAATACAAATTTCAAACAAATTAAGAATAATAAAATTAATAAATTAATAAAATTAAAAGTTTCAAAATTCAATGAAAGTCCTTATGAAATTGAAGTATGTAACTGATATCCGAGTTCCAAATTTCCAGGAAAATCATAGATCATATAACATAAAAAAAAAATACAAAAAATACAACTAGAAAGCAACTACACATAAATATTCTAGAAATTTAATTAAATTAAAATTTAGTGGCTGTAATAGTATAATCTATAAAAAGGTTAGAATGAAAATTCGATACGAGTGGAAGATTAGACCACGAGTAGATCGAATTTTCATTCTAACCGAGTAACAGACTGTATTTTCTCCACGAGCAGAAACTATGAATCAAAAACAAGTATTATACTTGAAGAAGAAAGAAAGAAGAAAGTATTAAACTTGTATCACAAAACAACTAGGACACCGCATTTAGATTTGACAGTGACAGTTATGAAATTAATGGAAATGTATGTATTTCGTTGAGCATAATTATGGAATATTCATTACCCCACCATATCGTCGGCTTGGTGTTATAAGGTTGGATGTAACATTTTTTCCATTTCTAGGTGTACAAGTTTACAGGACTATATGTTTTCAAAGCAGGACCTTTGAGCTTGTTGGAATACATCATTTTCTGTTATAGCAAATATATTTAAAGTCCTTATTCCCAAATTTACAAATTTTCACATACAACCTTGTAACATTAAGCCGACGATATGGCTAGTCATTCAGTAGTCATTACCCTAGGTCATTGGTGAATGCTAGAATGGTACTTGATGAGCTATTGATAGAACTAAAAAGCTAAAGATTTTCTAACGCGGATTCTGTGTCGTAAGTGAGGATGGTATAGGCGTGATTCATTTTATTTCAAAATTCATAATTCATTTTATTCATGCTCCAGATTACAAACAAGAAGCCTCGCACAAGTCAGTCAATGAATACACAAAAATTTCAAAACATAAGGTATTTATGGGATATTTTCTTAGGAATATTTAAAAAGTTCCGAATTTTTATGAAAATCTGGAAATTTTCTTTGCCTAAATTCAAAAATTCTATTACTAAGTATAAAAAATCTTATTTTGAAATTTTATTAGTACTTTTACATAGTAAGTACTTATTAATTGTATTTTTATGTTTAGATATATAAAAAAAATTTAAGATTGCATATTTTATCTTCATATCTGATAATCTGATGATCTGATGACTAAAGTAAAAAATTCAAACATTACAAGAGTCGGTTAATATTATTTAAAGAGAGATTTCATTTCAGAATATCTCTAAAATATGATACTCCTTTATGTTCAGATATATAAAATTTCTTTAAAATTGTATTCCAAATCTAGCAAAATCAAAGGCATTCAAAAGTTACATGAATTATAAGTATTCATTTATTTATGCTATGAGATATAAGTCTAAAACTTCAAAGTCTAAAATTTAAACTAAAACTAAAAGTTACATATATTGTCAAACTTTCACAGTTTGATCCGTATTTCTAAAAGTTTCTAAAACATTCAGAGTTAGTTCCTTGTATCCAAAAGTTTATAAAACATTCAGAGTTTGATCCTTCGTTTGTTTCGGGTTTTTCGGTGTTCGGATTTCTGTTTGTTTTTGTGAACGTTTTTAAAATAATTGCAACTGAACTGGAGGATAAAGTCTATTGTCAATTCTATAGGATTCTAGGGAAGTCCAAAAGATTCATTGAAATTTCAGAGGAACAACCTCAAATTTTTCAAATAAAAAATGCATTATTAAATTTCAACTTACGTATGCACAATGCGCGGCAAAAAAACTAGGACAACTCTTATTAGATATTTTAGAATTATTTTATTAGATTGAACGAGGGTTCAAAAATTGTGTTCCAAATGTAGAAATGACAAAGACAATCCAAAGTTACATGAATTTTAAGAATTCATTTATTTATGCTATGAGATATACCTCGAATATGCCTTAAAAATGGTGTTGCAAGTCTAAAATTTCAAAGACACCTAAAAATTACATATATTGTAAAACGTTCAGAGTTGGATCCTTATTTCTAAAAATTTCTGAAACATTCAGAGTTTGTTTTTTGTATCTAAAGGTTTATATAAACATTCAGACTTTAATCCTGGTTTCTAAAAGTGTATCTGACAGAATAATCAAGAAAACTGCGAAAGCATGACTATATCTGCTTAGCTGGATATTTTTATATGACCCACATTTGTATATGAACTTTTTTGTTTGTTTTCCATCGCTGACTCGATATGCAAATTTACGGACCACCTTTAGCAAACACCCTGTATAATATACCGGCGCTATAAACCGTTTTTTTTTTCATTTAGGTATTCGTTACGGTTCAAATTAAAAATAAATATCACTTCGGTTCCGGTTTTCGTTCTGGCAAAAATAACGGTTTTTTCGGGTTTCGGTGTTCGTTTCAGTTCCGAGTGATTGATTTTAATTTTTTTGATGTTTTTGTGAATGTTTAAAAAAAAACTGAAGTGGAGAATAAGATAGTGTTTAGCACGAAGTTGAACATTCATTGAATCGAAATAGACCGATTTATTTTTTCGGCTCAGTTCCGGTTCGCCCCTGTAATATAATATTAAATATAATATAATAATATAAAATATAATAATATAAAAAAATACAAAACAATCTTCTTGAAGTTATCAACACAACATCAAATTGTCAATAGTACGATTCTATAGAAGTCCAAAAGATAATTGAAATTTTAGAGGAAACACCTTACATGTTTCGACAAAAAATGATTTAAATTTCAACTTATGTATGTACTATGCGTAAAAAAAACTGGGACAACTCTTATTAGAGATTTTAGCAATATTTTAGTGGATTGAACGAGACTTCAATCTTGACATTTCAAATTTGTCAAACAAATAAATCAGACAATAAGTCCTTATAAACTCTGTTCCATTTTTATTTTTAACTAAATTCGTTGTTTGGATGACAGTATTGTTGGTCAATGTAAAAAGTCGCTAGACTTGAAAAAATTGGTTATATTTAAAAAAAACGAGGTTGTATTTTATGACAGTGAGCAATGTTGGCACCAAATTGGGTATATATATAGAGTACAGAATGTATTTGCTATTTTATTTTACAAAACCGATTCGGTCAAATTATAATATAAAATATAATTGATGATCCCAGAAATCAGACATTTAACATTTTTTTCACTGTCAGATCATTTTTGTTAGTGTTCATGTGTAAAACTTTATAAAATGAAACCACAGCCTTCTTAGTTAATAATAAAAATGGAACAAAGTATATGTATTAATATGGTATCCATGGTAATATCAGACACATTCACGTTAGAACATATCGTCGGCTTACAAGTGAAATACACTAGGTCAATTTTTGGCGTTTTTTGGTTAAGTTTTATTTTGATGGTTTACTAAATTGTAACAAATCTCAAGCTCAGTAGGGGTACAGTAAAGTATAAAGGTAGCCGAACTTCCAAATTCTTAATTCATCAAATGACTGAGTAGGAAAGATAACATCAGAATATAAAACTATAATTGCAGTTTCTCACATTTTAGTTATTGACTTAAGTGATTTCACTTGTAAGCCGATAAACTATCCTAGTTTCCTTTTTCTATGCACAGTGTACATTAAGAGTGTAAGATTCAAAATTACACAAAATCCCAATTTACATAGATATACAGGGTGTTTTCGTAACTTATATATATACGGTAAAAACAAAAATAGATGATTACTGATAATATCTGGAGACGCAACTTAAGAATAAAAATGTTTCGATTTTATTTCTCTTTAATATTATTAAAAAAATCGAAAATAACAATTACGACATAATAATCAAAGTGCATTAATACATATAGTATAAGTAGTTTGGCATGGTAATCAATAGTAGTAATAGACATAAATAATAATTCATTGATTAAAAAATATCAATGTAATCAATCTATTGTGTATTGCTATTGTTACTTATCACATCAACTTCTTATATCAAAAAATTATGAAAAATAATGCTATAAATTAAAATATCTTAAATAATGTATTAATGCACCATGATTGTTATCTAATAATTGTTATTTTTTTGTAATTATTTAAGTATTGTAACTTTTCAATAGAAATGTTTATTGGGTGGTTTCGCTGTAAATGTTTTTGTTAAAATATTGAAATATGCTGTACATAAAGTATAACTTACACATAAAGTGTAAACTTTAGTACATAAAGTTTCGGCATAACTTCCGACACCCGAAAGGGTAAAAGGACGAAGGATAAATAAAAATAAAGTATAACTATCAGCCTTAAACCTTAAAGGTTCCTGACATGAATCGTCTGCATAGTATGTTTCTTTTTTGTTAAATATCTTGAACTCCCTTCCCCCTCCACCAGTTTAGGTTAGGTTAGGTTAGATCAGGTTCAGTTAGAATCGTCTGCACAGTAGGTATGTTTCTTTATGTTATATATCTTGTTCTTCTCCCCTCCCCTTCCGACCCCTTCCGACAGTTTAGGTGAACCTAATTCTCTGTCCTCTTTTACAGTTTTCACGTTTTCTCTGCTAGCTTTCTTCTTTTTGTAGGTACCGTAAACATCATACAGAAAATTTCTTAAAACTATATAAAGTTTCAGAAATGTGTGCACCAAAATTTTAGTACGATTCTTAAGTTTGCCCAAAGAAAGAAAAAAATCAATAAACACGAATCAATACATAACAACGAAGTAACTAACTCCACGATCATAACAGCTATACCCCTGCTATATGTTTCACAGCAAACTAATTGAATCCAAAGTAATAACACTGTGTGTTATTAACAGCCATTTGCTTTGCATACATTGTTGAAAACTTGACGTTCAGTGCTGAAGTGCGAGCGCGATTGCCTAGGCGATAAATTACGGTACCGTTTCTGCCGGAGTTGTTTCAATTATGATACGGGCGAAACCCTTCACCTGCGACATTGTTCAAACAGCCTTGGGGATTGAGTTCGTGTAGTCCGAGGTGGTGACAGTTGCGCTGCATGCACCGAGGGGCGGCATGCAACCCCCGGCCTCACGCTCTTCGGACGGGCGCAGGGGCGGCCATCGGAGCGTGGACGACAACCGACACAAGCAATAACAAATTGTGTCCCACACTCGCTGACCTACCCCGAAGCCTTCACAAGTTTATTATTGCTCCTCGTGGGACGAAAGCCGCAGGGGCTGGCAGAATTCAATTGCAATGCGAATCTTGGAGAAAGAAAGATTATTGGAACACCTGATAACTGTACACCGTGTTTACCAGCGTCTGCCGCTTTGGGAAATCACTGTTCAGGGATAAATTGAATAATTGCCGAATTGGGGCGACCCAATATCACAAATATTTATTTTAGGTCAGCGCATCGCCTGTAGATAAAATCAATAATTTAGCTACACTTGCAATATCAAGCAAACGTGGCCCAGATAAAACCTTCTTACCCTACTATACTTTCCCATTACATGGCAACTCGTAAGAGGTGTACCTAAATGATTGTTGTTACGTAATCACTTCAATTCAATTGTGCCGCCTTTCAAATTTCTATACCGTGCTATTTAAGAACTGTCACTGTCAACCATACTTGTCAACTGTCAAACAACATAATAACAGTAGTTTGTTAAAATGTACACTGATCAGAATAACACTTTTATTGTTGAGGCTTACTTTCGTAATAGACGATTCGAAAATGGAGAATGGATTTATTCAATTCCAGGGTACGTTCGGGAATTTCAACTAACGTTCCCTAACCACCAATTTGAATACTCGGTTTTGTCAATACATATTTCACAAATAGTGCACCGTTTTAGGGAAACTGGTAGTGTTCAGAAAGGGAAATCCTCAGGCAGACCCTCAGTATCAGGAGAGGTTGTTGCAGATGTTCGTGAACGACTCGTAGTAAACCCTCACAAATCAAATTCGTAAATTTACTATGCAAGCTGGAATTCTCTGGAGCAAATGCCACAGAATTGTGAGGAAGAGGTTGAATTTACACTCTTACAGGGTCTCAGTGGTGCAAGAATTGTAGCCAGCGGATCCTCAATGCCGATTGAGTTATTTAAAATGGTATATGGAAAATTTAAACGACGATCGATTGCTCGATTCAACATTTTTCAGTGCTGAGGCTTGGTTACGTATTAGGTATATCATATATCGTTTTGTCATTATGATTTCTGTATCCGGCAGCCGTTAATTAATTCGCTAAATATAATAACTTGGGGATGGAATTCTTTATAAATTTAATACTGCTACTTACATGTCGATTACTTAATAGTATAACTTACTGTTATAGAATATTGTTATTTATGTCAACATTAAGACATTCTTTGTTAAGAAAGCTTATATCGATACATTTAAAAGGTCAGTTCCAAAAGTTTCGTTTTGATAAAAAAATCAATATACTTCCTTTACTTTTCAACTTGTGAATTGACTAAATATTAGATAACCATTAAGTTCTGTCCGATTGTAAGCCGCGATAGCAAACAATTCTGAACTTCGATGACAAGTCACTTATAAAGTTTTTACTTAATAAAAAATTTATATGTTATACAGTCACATTGTATAAATGATTAACATGCATTCACAAACTTTGGACTCTAGATACTTGTTGTCTGCTAGTTGTTAAATCGCTGTACGTACTACCTTTACGGTTACATACAACTTTGTTTCGGACGAGTCAGCTTCAGCATTGAGGCAGGCATAAGGGATAGGACACGGAATCATCCGCTATTGATTCGGGCGGAAAATACGGCAGAACTGGAGCAGAGCCACTAAATCACTAACTTGTTTGTAATAGTGGAATAGCGGCGTCTTTCATCAAAAGCATGTCAAGAGGTGGTAACTAGAAAACCCCGAAAAAACTTAATACGACATAAATTACATGACATGAACATGAAAAAAGATCACATTTTACTGGCAGCACTTTTTTTCACTGCGCCATTTTGATATCAAGTTAAAAGTCTGTCTAAAGTCACGTGATTGTAGTCAAAACCAGTGGTTCATAACGGATGGCATACTGTATATCTTGGGGGCCACCAATAAAAATGCAGGTTTGTTTTAATTATTTTTTTTTTAATTTATTTAACTACTAAACTTCAAACGGTATCTCCCCATCGTAAATCAAATAAATACCATGTAGAATTATGACGAAGAAAATCTGAAAAACATTAAAAAAATTCGCGGAACACTGATCTCCTTTTGGCTAATTAATTTTCTAAAATTATTGGTCAGTAATTTTTTTCCTAAAATTTTAAATTATTGTTCATTAATTTTAATGATTTTTCAATATGGTGGATGCGCCGGGTCAACAAAATTTTATTGTAATTTGTACACGGTAAAAAGAGTTTTGAGTTTGTAAATAAAGTGTAGTACGCATCTTTTGGGGTTGGGGGTGACAGATATTCCGAAGTGGGAAGTTTCAAAGTAACTCTATAGTTACTTTATATTTTTAATTGAATACCTATTGGAATGTACAAACACAATGATTAATTAAAAAAAACAACTTTGATTTAAATCAATGATTTATTTTAAAAAACCAGTTGAATAATGATTTAAATCAATCGATCAATTGAATCAATTGATTCAAATCACACCAACCCTGGCGGACACTGTTTGGGGGCCTTTTGACCTGAATAATATGCTAAAATTATTAGTCATTTTTTTCTAAAATTTGAAATTATTAATTAATTTTGATTATTTTTCAATATGGTGGAGGCGCCGGGTCAAGAAATGGTTGGTTTGTAATTTGTACACGGTCAAATTAGTTTTGAGTTTTTAAATGTAACGTAATATCTTTGGGGAGAAGCGGGGGTGTAATTCCGAAGTGGGCTACAGGTAAAAAAGGTTGAGAAACGCTTGGTCTAAACTACTGTGACGTTAAAATACAATAAAATAAGGTTAATATAGTAAATGTTCTAAAAAGGGAGTCATCCTTTATAAACAAACTTGCAATAAAATTGATTTAACAGTAAAATATTTAAAAAAAAATGTAAATACTTACGGCGGAAAGACCGGTTAGATCGATAACCTAATACAGATTGATCTACTACTACTTGATTTAACAATTTTCCATATTTTCATCTGAAATCATCATCAGAAATGAAGAGTTTGTTTTCAACGACTAATATAAATCAGAATGATTGTGGAATGGCACAGAATGACACAATGATTTAATTTAAATTCAACATGTGCATTTTTTAAATGCATAAATGTTTGTAATTTATAATAGGGCTAATTATCGTAAACTACCGGCTAATTTTCGAGCAATTATTTTGGAATTAATTACCTCATTATTTTAATTGTGCACACTAGAGTGTTCCTGCTGTACTCAATTATATTACAACAAAAGTACATCTTCACAATTATAATTAACAACTCTTCAGCCTCAGACGGCAAAACTTAAGAGTTGCCTTATTAATTTGAGTTAATGTACACCATCTAAATGTTATTTTGATTTATAAGAAGTTATACGAAAGTTATACAAAGTTATACGAAATAATAGGATATTTAAAAATTTGAGCCAAATTATGTACTGGGGGTTTTTCAACGAAATGTCATCATTCTCGCATGTATATAAAAATGTTGCAAATTACAATTACCGTGATATACAAGGTGTCCCATAACTTCGTGGCACAAATTTAGCAGCATGCTAAGATATGCAAAATTAAATGAAAATGTAAATATTACTTGAAGAGATATTAAAAAAACACAGTTTTCTCATTTACAACAAGGGCATTTTAGATTTTCGACGTTTCGTGTGAGTGCACTACTCATCAAGTCTAAATTTTTAAATATGAACCTGCATGTTTTATTTTATTTTTGAGTTCTCATCATCAATACTATTATAATGATGTGCAACACTAGAGGTTTTAGTAATTTTTTTTATATGAAATAATGTGGAATGTTTGAAAAATATGTTTATTATTTAAATATCTCTTCAAACAACGACAGGAAAAAATAATTAAGATTTTCGAACCTCGGTAACCATTGAATTTTTTTCAATTATCTTTATTGATTATTGTTCCCTATATGATTACGCAACTTTGCCCCAATTTAACCGACTCGAATTTGAATAACCCTGTGTACATGTTTGTTTTCTGATGTGAGTACAAATTGGTTGCTGACAATTATATTTTGAGAATGTGATGGATAGTCTCCGGATTAGGCGAGCAATTGTAAATTACCTCACACTTTTACTAGCATTATACAAGTACTATACTACTTCAGGAGTGCACTAGGTACTGTACTGTATGTGCTATGTTCTAGTTATTATAAATGAACCGATGTTTGCGACAAAGCGCAAATAAATATATAAATATAAAATATTCTAACAGTTCCTCTCAAGTAATCGCGGAAGACCCCATCGTCAATTTGTTGTTCTCACCTGGAGAAATAAAGCCATGAGTGTAGAAGGCGTTAATTTTCTAGAAGCCAGTAAATTGCGGAAATATGATTACCGTAGCATTCTAATCTGTGTAGCTTAATAATTTTGAAGCGAACCACGAGAATCCGTAGGTTTCTAGTCTAAGCATGAACTGCTATATTAATTTTAATGGTAGCCGCTCGTAAACGACCTTGAAACTCTCAACTCATTAAGATCACAGCGTGAAGAATATAGTGTTTGAGCGAATGTACTTAATTCCATAGCTGAACGTTTGGTGAAACCATGAAGACGCTTAAGAATTCAGATACGGATTTTTTAAATATACCAAGTGTCCCCAAAAAATGTATACACAGTTTACGTGATTAAAGAAACAGTACATATTTAGATAAATTACAGATTAAAAGTACAAATTAAAGAAGACAGATGCAGAATTTATTTAGTCAGCGCAAATGGTGAAATTGATGCCCATTTTGATCCAAACATTGCTGATAATGCAATGGAATTGCAAATGTGGCGAATCATTTCATTAGAAATTTCGATGCATTCTCTATCAATTTCCGCCTTCAATTGATCTAATGTTGCCGGTTTTGACCGATAAACCTTATCTTTGATGAGTCACCACAAAAATAAATCCAGTGGCGTGAGTCTGGAGAGCGCTGAGGCCAATCGATGGCACCTCTTCCAATCCATCTTTTCTGCAGATTTTATTGAGATAGGCTCTCATATCACGATGATACTGGGGCGATGCTCCATCTTGCTGAAAATAATAGTCCTCTTCATCCTCAAACTGCTCAAGATGTAACTCTTCCAATTGACGCGCTTCAAAATGTGAAGAATACTCGATTTTGAAATGCCTACCTAACGCGCCGCTTGCCGAATAGATTTTCTTGAAGTTTCGAGATAAGTTTTCGGTAGTTCTTCTTCTCTTGTGGCGCGTGTGGATGTCCGTGGTCTCCCAGACCGCTGTTTGTGGACATCTTAAACAGTCCCGTCTCTTTAAAACTTATCCCTGATGCGAGTAATGTTGAATCTCGTAAGTGAATCTCTCTGAAACTCCCTTCTAAACTGTCTTTGCAATTCCACTACGTTCTCACACTTATGGTATTACTTTAAATTAAATTTACGTTTTTCAGAGTCTAGTCTAATATCAGCCACTATTTTAAATAGGTTGTACCCAGACAAGAAACAAATAATTAGATAGAATATGGTATTAAAGAGTGTATACATTTTTGTGGGACACTCGGTATATGAGCAATTAACCAATTAATTGGTGTGAGCAGCGGTGTGGCCGAATTTGGATATTTACATGAATTAATTTTAAGCGATCACTTTTATACCTTCGATGATATTTTTATACCCATGTGTTGTGTTTATTGTTATTGTTTGTTATTTTTCCTTCATTAAAATGGCTTAATTTTTGCTTTCTTGCGTTTTTCGAATGCCAAAGTAAACTAATTTGGGTGGTGCTACATATTACCACCTCCACTGTAAAGTACCACTCAATATTCCAGAAATCACAAGCAATCATCGGAAAATTAAACGAAATAGTCCACAACAAAGTCCACAACATTCTCAAGGCCTCCAGGGAGAATCTTAAGAACGTATTTCGCCTAATGGTGCAATCAGATCAAGAAGAACTAAGGAACAAGTACCTACAGAGAAGAAAAGAAGAAACATATAAAACTTATCCAACAATCCAAGAAATGATGTTACGATGACAAAGTTTTGACAGTTACTAACTATAACTATACAGGGTGAGTCGAGAGGAACGGACCAAACTCCAGGAGTGTATTGTACACGTGAAAATAATTTTTAAAAAATCATATGTTGTTATCCGATCTTCATTTGTTTTCAAGTTATATTTTCAAATCTTGAATATGCAAATGTGGTATTAGTCTATGGTTTTTGTAATGGGAGTGCTACAGCTGTTGTTGAAAGATATTGTCAACGGTTTCCACATCAGAAAACTCTGGATAAAAATGTATGTATCCGACTTTTCAACATACTGTTCGAAACTATCACTTGCAAACAAATGAAAATCGGATAACAACATTTGAGTTTTTTTAAATCATTTTTACGTGTACAATACACTCCTGGGGTTTGGTCCGTTCCTCCCGACTCACCCTGTATACTAAAGAAAAAACTATATGGCGTCTAGAGAACTATGAACTGGGCAAAAGAAAAGAAAAAAATAAATTAGAAAGAATAAGGTATTAAAGTGTGTATACATTTTTTTGGGACACTCGGTATATGAGCAATTAACCAATTAATTGGTGGGAGAAGCGGTGTGGCCGAATGTGGATATTTACATTAATTAACTTTAAGCGATCACTTTAATACCTTCGATGGTATTTTTATACCCATGTGTTGTGTTAATTGTTATTGTTTGTCATTTTTCCTTCATTAAAATCGCTTCATTTTGCTTTTTTTCGTTTTTCAAATGCCAAAGTAAACTAATTTTAAAAAGAAAAAACTCAGTGGCGCCCAAAGTATTATGATAATCAGCGTAATCAGCCACTATCGCACCACTACTGGCGTAATCACTGTCATCTTCCTATAGTAGGGCCTATAGTATTATGTGGATTATTTCTTTATTGTTTCATTATTGTGTACTAATGAGATCTAAAGCCTCTCGCGTTTGAATGTTTTCCTATAGTGCCAATCGACAACCTACCTAAATACACTTCCGAACAAAATTAAGGGACCACTAGTAAAATTCAAAATAAACTTAAAACCAGAAAATGAAATTTGATAAAACAAATAAATATATAAATCCAAGTATTTCCTTACAGTTTAGTTGACCTAAGAGCTATTAAAATTAGCAATTTTTACTTTTATGGACTTGAAGATATAAAGTTAAAAATTAGACTTGGATAATGGTCTTCTTATGAACTGAAATCCTAATTTGTAATAGAAAGTAACATTAATAATATTGTGTATGCCCTCCTCTTGCAGCATTACAAACTTCTAATCTTCTCGACTTGCTTGAGATTAAGGTTCGTATTCTTTCTTGGGGTATCTGTTCCCATTCTTAAACAAACATGTTAGAGAGCTCATTAAGAGTTATTGGCATTCTCGGTGCGTTTTTATTTTTTTGCCCAATTGATCCCAGAGATGCTCAATAGGATTGAGGTCAGGGCTTTTGGGTGGCCACTCCAAACATTGTATATTTGCATTTCTCAACGCAGTTGTGACAATATTAGCTGTATGAGGTTTGGCATTGTCTTGCATAAAAATGAATCCATTGTTGAAATTTTCGGCAAATTGTTGAACATGGGGCACAATAATTTCGTCTGTATATCTTCTTGCCGTTAGCGACTCATTTCGTATCAAAACCAATTCCGTACGACCATTAAATTGTATCCCACCTTAAACCATTACAGACCCCACACCATATTTGACAAATTTTCGAATAGTACATGGTGCAAATCGCGTCTTCGTAACACAAGAACACGGCGATCATTCTTGTTTAGGAGGAATCTGGACTCATACGAAAACAAAACAGAGTCCCACTGCCCCTCGTTCAAACCTTGATGATTTTGACAAAAGTTTAAGTAATTTATTTTGTGCGTAGCCGTGAGAATTGGACAGGTGCTGGTTTTCTGCTGACAAATTGATTTCTTTCAGTCTTTTTCTTACCGTGTTACTGATGCTAATCGAAGATCATGTTTTAATTCAGTAGATGCTAGATGTTACAAACCGCTTTCTTAAACCCTGAAGTTCGATAAAACCATCTTCTCTGCGTATTGTTTGTTTGTTTTAGCACCTTGTCCGCATCTTCTTTCGAAACTATAGTCCCTCTGAACCGTGTTGCGGCCGTCTGTATCACAGATTTGTTGGTATTTAGAATTCCAGCAACTTCTCTTTGTGAATATCCTTCACGAAGAAGAATAATCATTTGTGATACTTCTTCTGGTCTGCAATGCCGTCTAGGTATATTTAATTAACTTAATGCAAACAAATTCACTAATTTTTGAAACATAAAGCACGCTTTATTAATTGAATGAGTTAAAAAGGTGAGTCAACAATTAGAGCTTTTTGTTGAAATTTTGTTTCCTAGCAGAGAATGTCCTGATATTGTTAATTGTTTCATGGCCCACTATTTGAATAGTGCTTAATAAACGTCAATTTATGACATGTGAACATTCTATTCAAAACAACTTGTAAATTGGAAAAGTTATTTCAAGTTAATTTGGTGGTCCCTTAATTTTGTCCAGAAGTGTACATCCGTCTCATATGGTGCGAGACCTGAATGCTGTTTTGTATCAAGCTAATAATCTATTGTCATGTTATATCGCATATTATGTTTCGGTCCATCCTGGTCCATCCTGGTATTTAATAGGAATGGAGCTAGTGCACTCTCAGGTTGATTAAAAGTTATGTAGACTTGGACTAGTTTCCCAGCAATGTAAATAGTCAAATTTTGACTAAAGTTTTGTTTACTGTTTGAGCAGACCCAATGTTGTTCTCCGAAAAATGAGCACTGTCGTGAAAGTTAGGTCCCACTTTGCGTAGTAATATGATGAGGTCGTGGGTTGTTTATTGATATTATTTTATAAGATGAAATCGTAAATGCGCAGTTTCTGTAAAGTAATGGGCCGTAATTTCGAGACTGCATTAAAATCGAATCGTCGTATTCGTTTGTAATCCTCGGAACATTACCGCAGTTCCATTAGGTAGGGACGTTCTTGGGAAAAATAGAATCTCAAAAAATTTCAGTTGGATATAAACGCTTCACTGGACCCGGCGGCACTTAATCTACTTCATTCTTATCGAGCGCTTTTTCATTAGTAAAAAGTCAAGTTTCTATTCCCGTTTTATCCCGGTCTATAATTCAGGGCGGGCGGGGATCGCGGCAGCACCCCAAAACAAAACCCAAAACAATTGATGATTCGGAACCGCAGCGGTAATTACGGCCCTCGCCCGGAGATAATGATTAATGTGTAAATTGCTCTAAATTCCCAAGGCTGCAGTACATCTACCCTCTGCCAGTTTTTTTCGTTCTCCTCGCCGCTTCCTGTCCGTGGATGTGTTCGTGTGTGTGTGTGTTTGTGAGTGAGTGCGGGTGGCGGCGGCGGCGGTCAGTGCGAGCAAAGGGTAAAATGTGATTAATGGCCGTGTCACATGACACACGCGGCCCTGGCCAGATCGAAAACTCTCGAGCATGGGAGCAGTGATATAATTTTGATGACTGCGGGAGAAACGGGGAGCGATCAGAAGGAAAAACGCGCGTAACCCGGAGCAGGAAAAAATATATAAGGACGTTATCGCCTTAGCAATGTGTCAAATCGTATTTATATGTGACACATGTTCGGGGGGCGAAAGTAAAATATGAGCGGCCGTATCTCATTTTTTCCGCTTTTATTAAAGGAATTATAGGAAAGGGTTCCGGCGCTTTTTCTGCCTGGCGAAGGACTTTTTCCGGCCGCCGATAAATCCCGGAAGCGCGACCATCCGATCGCGCTCGTCGTACGACGAGTGTTACACGGTTTTGCACTAAATAACACAATGATTTAGTTTACGTGTCCGACGCGTAGCCGAACAGCCGGTGATCGATAAGCCCCGAATCGCCTCCAAATAAACCGCCGCATTTGCGTCCCCCTTCATTTTGTTTACCCTGTAATATCTGCGGGATGTTGAATCGATTCCCGGCAGCCATACACCATGCGCTCCTTATTGTATGCGCTCGAGACGTATAAAACTTATATCGGGGTCGGCTGCTGGCTGCGGGAGTTTAAAATATCCAATAAAAAAAAGGGGAATCAGCGCGAAATCTCCACACAGCGTATCTCTCAATGTGCGGCTGCACACACGAAAGAACGTCAATAAGGAGCCAATATCGATAAAGGTGGTTGTCCGACATGGCCCGCCGTTCGTTCGCCATAAGCGGCCATAATCTCGCACATAAAGACTCGATTGCGGATCGGCCATTGTCATCACTTACTTTTATGGACACGGGCGCTCAATCGAAACGACACATTATGCACCCTAAAGTGTCCACCCGCTGGGGTGGTGCTACTTATTACCACCTCCACTGTAAAGTACCACTCAATATTCCAGAAATCACAATAAATCATCGGAAGATTAAACGAAATAGTCCACAACAAAATCTACAACAATATCAAGTCATCCAGCGAGAATCTTAAGAATGTATTTAACCTAACGGTGCAATCAGATCAAGACGAACCCAGGACTAGGCACCTACAGAGAAAAAAAGAAGAAACAGAACACTTATCCAACAATCCATGAAATTATATTACGATAAAGTTTTAACACTTACTAACAAACAAAAAACTATATGGCGTTTAGTGAACTACGAATTGGGCAAAACCGAGTCAAGGGGACAAATTAAAATAACAGACAATGATGGTGTAATGGAATAACAATACAAGTTATAGCTCTCTTATGATTGAGTTAGCAAGGCCGCAGTAATGCAATATAATAAGGCCACACGTTCGGCCGCCACCGGCTCACGTACGACCTAGAACAGCGATGGCGAACCTATGACCCGTGGGTCACATAGTCACGTGCCTATTTCAAGTGACCGAATGTCCTGGTAAAGTTGTATTAACCATGTTTGAAAGTATCAACACGTTTATGACAAAACAAGATATTTTCAGTAATGATTTCAGGATGAAAATAGATAATGCAATATTTTCTATGCCTATAAACATATTTCTAAGAAACCAAATATTTAGAAGATTCTGGAAGATATTTCAACAATCTATGAATTTGTAAAGTAGTCATGCTCACACAAATCTAGTACAAACAATTTAACATTGCTATATAAAATTGCTATTGTAACCTAATTTCTTGTACATAATTTATGTGAGCATGACTGTGCATAACCATTCATTTTAGATTGTATTTGGAATTAACCGTGTTCACTTGTTCGATAATTTATCTACAGAATTACAAAATAAAATTGGGAAAAAGGATGCAACAATAGAACAAATACCTCAGAACAAATATATTGAGAGTGAGACCCATTACCTGATACATTCAGTGCAATAAAAAAATATTTAGCAAATGTTCTCTTAACTATATTTGGTTCAACATATGCAAGAAAAAAACCCATTTTTGTCGATGAATTTTATAAAATCTGCTGTAGGAAACAGGCTTGGTAACGAAGTGAATAAATGAATCAAATTCACGAACCCAATATATAATAATAATAATAATAATAATTTTTGTTATGGTTTCTTCCATTTTGGATACCAGTTATTATTATATTTTTATTGTTTTCTTTTTAATTAGAGTACTTACTGGTAGTTTAAATATAAAGATGTTTTCTTGTATTTATTATGTCTTCTTGACCTTACTAGCTAGTTTCGGCATCTTTCAGCCATCTTTAGAGGTTAATTTTTTTAAGTTTAATATACAGGGTGGTCACTTTTACGACGCCCACCATTAGGATGTATGAAACGGAAATATATACAGAGTTGGTTAAATGAGATAAAAGTTTCTCATTTTTGTGCCTTTCAATATACTGAAATGAAATCCGGGATATCTTGAACAGTTCCTGAAATATCGCTGAAAAGCTGAAAAGGTGCACTTTCCTTTTCCTTTTATAACTTTTTTACTATTAAAGGAAATTTTACGAAACTTGGCACTCTTACATTTTTCGACGTCAGTTTTCCGATCACAGTGCCAAACATTTTCTGCCAATTTTCATAGTCAACTTTTGATTTTCTTATGGCCGCAATATTAGATTTTAATAGCATCCAAAAGAGCGAAAATTTTCGATTTCAACCATATGGTTATAACACATGGGTAATCTGACATTTTTTACTACCACAAATCGATAATTTAAAAACGTGTTGCAAAAATCAAACTGCTGTGGACTGCTCTAAAAATCAAGTTCTCGTGGAATAACAAATTTCACATTTCTTCTTACAAAGAAAATAACTTTTGAGTAATTTTACTGTGTATAAAGTACAAAAAGGAGATAATATCTTTGATTAGTAAACATAGCAATAATTAAATATCCTAAATTTTTATTCAAGAATGGTATTTGATCAAATTATTGAATGAATACAATATGATTTATGAGTTGCATTCTCGGCCAGGGAAATATAATGTAAGATATTTCATTATAGAGATTGTACATGTCAATGTTTTCATGTTGAGGATAATATCTTGCCAATTTTACTAATCAAAGATATTCTCTCCTTTTTGCACTTTATACACAATAAAATTACTCAGCAGTTATTTTCTTTGAAGAAATGTCAAAATGGTAATTTGTTATTCCATGCAACTTGATGTTTAGAGCAGTCCATAGCAGTTTGATTTTTGCAACAAATTTTTAAATTTTCGATTTTTTGTGGTAAATAATACAGATTACTCATGTGTAATACATGGCTGAAATTGGTTTTTTTCGCTCTTTTGAATGCTTTTAAAATCCAATATTGCGGCCATAAAAAAATCAAAAGTTGACTATGAAATTTGGGCATCTAGTTGGCGCAAAAAATGTTTGGTACTGATCAGAAAGCTCATGTCGAAAAATGTAAGAGTGCCAGTTTCGTAAAATTTCCGACAAAAGTAAAAAACTTATAAAAGGAAAAGGAAAGTGCACGTTTTCAGTTTTTCAGTAATATTTCAGGTACACTGCAAGGGTTTCTTCTATGGAAATCCCCGAAATCCCGGATTTCGTTTCAGTATTTTAAAAGGCACACAAATGAGAAACTTTTATCCCATTTGACCAACTCTGTATGTATTTCCGTTTAATAGATCCTAATGGTGGGCGTCGTAATAGTGACCACTAATTCACATTTCTCAATATTTTTTAAGATTTTTACAGCTTTCCCAATAATTATGTATCGTGATTGTGGAAATTTTTCGATAATATCGAGACAAATAAATACATTGCATACATTTTTCATTCTCCAAAATTCTCGATAATTCTTAAAATATCTACTAAGTCATGTCTAAATATGTAGTATTAAGATTTCTAGAGAATGTTCAATAATTTTAATGGTTTGTCAATATTTTTCATTACTAAGATTTCTAGAAATGTCTCAATAATTTCCAAGATTTTTCAATGTTGTTCGAGATTTCTACAGATTTTTCAATAATTATCCAGATTTCTAGAGATGTTTTAATTATTCCTAAGATTTCTTAATAATTTTCGAGATTTATATAAATTTCTCATTCATTCTCAGGATTTCGAGAGATTTTCAATAATTTTGAAATCATTAAAATAGAAAGTGCAAATTGGTTGGCACGATTAACACGATTATTACTTCTTTTTTTTCCGTCTACAAATTTTTCGATGATTATTAAAATATCTAAAGATTTCCACGATTTCTCATTATTTTTCGAGATTTCTATAGATTTCCCAATAATTATGTATCGTGATTGTGGAGATTTTTCAATAGATAGATAAATATAATTTATTTCTAAATAGTTTGAACATACAAATTTGTTATAAATTGGGTTCGAACGAGAAAGAAACACGTCACAAAACAAATGTACAAGTACATACAAATTGCACTACACTAAATGATCACTAAGGCTATATAGTTCCTTGGCACATAGGAAACTATGTAGCTGCTTCTTAAATAAAATTATGTTTCTTATACCTTTTATATCACCTGGCAATCGATTATAGAATGATATGCTGCTGTAATGCAGCCCTTTTTCAGTCAGGGTTAGACGTTTTTTTTTTCAATATTGTAATTCGATTTGTTTCTTGTATCATATTTATGATCTATTTCATTACCAGTGAATAAATGTTTGTTTTTAAATAAGAATAAAATACACTCATACACATATATTCCGTACAGTGTGAGTAAATTATTTTGTTTGAATGTACCTCTACAGGATGATCGAAATTTTAGATTATACATTCTTCGTATGAGTCTTTTCTGTATTATAAATAATCGTCTGCATTCTGTACTGTGTCCCCAACAACGTATCCCAAACCGAACATTTGATATGAATATGTTGAAATACATAATTTTGAGTGATGAAAAGTCCAACAAATCCTTAATTGTATTCATAGCATAGCATATTCCGCTTAATTTGGTAGATAACATTTCAATATGTTCGTCGAAACTGAGAAGTTCATCAAGCTTGATTCCTAAAAGTCTAACGGCTTTATCAGTGAAACACCTATCACTATTGATTTCTATATATTCAGGTGTCGGAATAGCAGTGTTACTTTTAAAAATGGCACATTTAGTTTTGTCTTTATTTAACATAATAATTTAGAGATAAAAAAATGCTTTACATACATTTTTCATTCTCCAAAATTTTCGATAATTCTTAAAATATCTACTTAGTCATGTCTAAATATGTAATATTAAGATTTCTAGAGTCCAGTAGAGTCCATAGAGTCATTTCCACTAATTTTAATGATTTGTCAATATTTTTCTTAAAATTTCTTAATAATTTCTAAGATTTTTCAATATTGTTCGAGATTTCTACAGATATCTCAATAATTATCGAGATTTCTAGAGATTTTTTAATAATTCCCAAGATTTCTTTATAATTTTCGAGATTTATATAAATTTCTCTTGAATTGTCAGGATTTCGAGAGATTTTTAATAATTTCGAGTTTATTTAAATCAAAAATTGGTTCACACGAATAACACGACGATTACTATTTTTTTCAGTCTACAAATTTTTCGATGATTATTAAAATATCAAAACATTTCTACGATTTCTCAATATTTTTTGAGATTTCTACAGATATCCCAATAATTGCATCGTGGTTTGTAGAGATTTTTCAATAATTTCGAGATAAAAAAAATGCAAGTTGGTATTTTCAGTATCTAATCCTCAAAATTTGTAAATAGTTTTCGAGATTTCCACTTATTTCCTAATAAATATCAATAATTCCAGAGATTTTTTAATAATTCCGAAAATTATTAAATAATATTCGAGATTTGTACAGACATTTAACTAATTCTTAAGATTTTGTGAGATAATTTCGACATCATAAAAATCAAAAATGAACGACATGATTATTACTCATATTTTTTCATTTTCCATTTTTTCGATACTTTTAACGATATCAAGTCATTTCTAAATATTGTCAAATTTCGAGAAATTTTTCAATCATGTCCCTGATCTTCCTTCTCTATTATTTTCGAGATCTCTACTGATTTCGGAATAACGATAAAATATCTGGAGATTTTCAATAAATCCAAAGATTTCCCAATAAACATTGTTATTAAAAACTCCAGATTAGTTAATTGATGTAAGTGGTGTTTCCATAGGGTATACTCCATATACGACGTATACTCTCAGGATTTTCTAGCCCTATAGTCGCTACTCTCAAGGAATTCTCGGTTAGTGTTCGGTTTTTTGACGTCGCGTATTCTTGGTATGCACATTAAATGAGTTTTCACAAAATTTCTTGAGAGTAGCCGCTATAGGCCCACAAAATCCTGAGAGTATACGTCGTATATGGAGTATACCCTATGGAAACACCACTGCTTTTAATAATATTACGGCACGCCGCTGCAAGCTATCACATTGACAGCCAAACTGTCAAAACGTCAGTGTTGAAAACTGTAATTGGAAACTTTGGAATGTTACCAACATAATTTGCGTACGGGTTTTTTCTAGACACTAAGGGGCCTGTAACACAAGCACGACAAGTCCAACAAGTGTAGATAAAAAACCTACACTTGTAATTATTCCGTAACACAAAGTATGTAGGTACAACTTGTAGGTACAAGTGCCGTACTTGTAGTGACGGTAAGTTTCCTACACTTGTAGACGCTTTCTGTAACACAATATTTACACTTGTAGCGTTGTGTTACGAAATTTACTACAGTTGTAGGGTATTCTCTACATATCTTGAAACCTGACTAGTTAGTAATACATTGACTTTAAGGGTGTAAACACGCATGTCCGCTTGTTGTCAATATGTAGTCAAGTGACTCAGAAACCGATATTGAGGATGATCCTATTGAATATCGTTTTCGGAAAGAACCAATTTCAATTTTTTGTCCGCTGCAGAGTTTATCGAGAGATTTAGGTCACCTTTATTTGTGTTCGCGTCGCATTCCCATAATATGCACTTGGAACTTTTTTACGTGAATCGATAATTGTTTTAAAATTAATCCAATAATATAAATTAATATCAATCAATTTAGGTCAATTTATATTTAATTAATACATTATATAAATTATAGATATGGTAATCCGTCACACTTTCCTACCAAATTTCCTCTTTTATGCAATATACACGACCATAATCGACATAATTTTTAAAGCGACGATTGATATTTATTTTATCCTAGAGAGGCTTAAATCTGAGAGCTGTACGACTTGTAACCACTGATTACAAGTCAAGGGACTTGTAGCTACAAGTCGAGCAAAAAACGCATGTTCCTACATTTGTAGGAAGTTTTGTTGTGTTACAGAATTGATTACAACTTGTAGCTACAGGCAAATTGCCTGTAGCATGTAGACTTGTAACAAGTGTAGTGTTTGTGTTACAGGCCCCAGGTATAATACTCGTGTGTTAACTTTAACTATATTTTTTATTAAGTTAATATATTTTCCCCCAAATGTTATTTCTTCAGTAAATTATCACGATAAATTAATTCATCAAATAAATTCTGGTTGAAATATTGTATATGAAGTGAAATATACAAAATACATTTCACGTTTCAATTTCCTGAAACTGAAACAGAAACTGGATATCCTTGCCAAGTAAAACCAGAATGCTTCTTATAACGATTTTTATGTCTTAGAGATCTGATCAATGGGTAGATATAAACTTATCCAAAAATATAGAAGGTGAAACTGTTAAAATTCCAGAAGCCTTTTATTACGTGAGTCTTTGGCTTCTAGCATGTGACTAAATCTAAAATTTAAAATAAACAATACGATAAAAATTAAAAATGTAGTAGAATGGAGTGTTCGTAAAATCTCAGAATGTCACCTTGATATTTTGCAGTAATTCAGTTTTAACTCGGTTTTAAGCACGTTTCTACGATTTCGTACATATCATGTACAGCTACGTACTCTGGGAATGACGGGTTCCGTAAGACCGAGCAGTCTGCTGTCCCTGTCTGTAGTGCCGCTGCCGTGCGGGACCAGACAAGGATAGCAGACTGCTTGGTCTTACGGAGCGCGTCATTCCCAGAGTACGTGGCAGGACATAGCACACGAGACAATGGGTATATGTTTATTGAATTGCAGAATGCTGAGTCAAGTCGATGACTTTTCTCATTGTTTAAGTGGATGAGGACGATTTCAGCGCACACGAGGCGAAAAGGCGAAAGGATTAGTTATATTACCCAATTTGATGACTTCATTTTCTCGGTTTTGCACGCGTGCGGATGATTTCACCACATACGAAGCATCGGCTCAGCTCTAGATGCACGCGAGTTCACCTTTGAATGCTACAGCACTTGCGGTTTTTACACGTCGTAGACACAATTTTGCAGTAACAAAGCCACGAACAGGAACTCGGCGGAGGCAGAATCTGCCGTTCCGAATGAAATTAAAAGCCGCGCGCTGGCATTAAACCGAAGCGCCGAGCTCCGCCAAAAGTTTAATTGAGTTCCTATACCTTGGGGCGCACTGCCAAGCTGTATGGCATTCAAAAATTATTGCGTGCACAATGCACAATTTGCAGTTTATGAAAAAGGGAGTGACAAGTGATATATAAACCGTTTATTATGCAGTTTTAGGTTTATAGGCGAAAATGCATTTAAAACATGTTCAATGGAAACCAACCTATTGTTAATTATTACCCCACTTTTATATTTATACCACTTCTTTCTTGGGCTAACCTTAAAATGCACGTCCTATCTGCTATAGTTCGAACGAATAGTTTCGTGACTGTTGTACTTAATTATCACGTGTCTTGCCCACCTTAGTATTGTTGCCTATACCACCAGAACTAGTGTTTCTGGACCAAAAATATCTTGCAGTTCTCTGATGGCTTTTATTGTCCACACGTGTATATACTCATCCCGTTGAGAGCCGGTAATGACTCATCGCTCCATATTGCCGGAATTTGACACACATTTCTTATTTCATGTCATTCTATCACAATTACCTTAAACATGCGAACGAGCCTAGAGAACGCGATATTTAGTTCGAATAACATCAGTTACAGCTCTTATCGGGATGACTATATCTAATCTTCCCTTACTGGCATTAGTATCGGTTGCAGTATATTCCGAAACATTTGGCCGATTTACCTGCATGGCTGTTGTTGCTGATGTCTGACATTTAAGATAATATAAGTAAACTCAATCTGAAACATTATTTCTTGTAGACGTTCGTCACGTTTCCAAAATTCCCCTCAAGCCTCAAGATAACAATAATTATAATTCACAGCTATAAAACACACTTGAGACGTATCGCTCTATGAATACACAAGTAACCCATATCTGGGTCAAAAACTTATATATTCGGTTTTTTTTATTGCTCAATAGGAAGCAATACGCTACACTGAGCCGACCCAATTCCACCTAATATAACAGATCCAATTTCGCGTGCGTTTCCCATTCAGGGCGCGTCGTGGCATTTTTCATAACACAATAAACCCCTTGTTTGCCGGGGAGATACATCTCGCCCGCGCCCTTCATACCGCGATTTCCATGTGCAAACCGCCCCCGAGACCCTTACGCACGGATCGAGTGCGTCAACCGAGCCAGAGCAAACAGCGCCGCCCCCGGTGTAACGAACTCACGAGTGAGGAATGGGGCAAACAAGCCGCCGCGTCCGGTGGCCAGCGACGAGCCGCCCCCCACACCCACACCCCCGGATTTACGGCCAGGGCGCGCCCTGAAACATCTTGTACAAGCAAAAACATGATTGATATTATTCCTCGTGTGTTATCAATCACTCGGGGGTGGAGGCGGCCGCCTCCGGAGGCACAATGCAAATGAGTGCAGCCGGCGGGGCTGCCAGTGAGCCGATATGACACTTTTATATTCCGCCTTGATTAATTAGTATAAGATTTCCATGCTCGAGTTTTTCCGGGGCTCAATCGACACGGTTTATCTATACGAACGACGTGAATGGATAACTTTCGGGACGGCCGGACGCCGCCCCCACACCCATCACCCCAGTATGAAAAATGAGACAAATGTGTTCAATAATGCATGAGCACGTAAGCGCACGCATGAAGAAAAGTGAGAGAGTGTTGTACAAATCACAAAATCTGATTTCGGCACCATACGACTTTCTCCAAATATACGAGGTGTGCGAGAAAAGTAATGAGACAGGCAACACTGTGAGCAATCGCGCGACACTGCGGACATGACATTCACATAGCTTGTACGTTAGTCCTTCTTATATGTGCAAATAAGAAGCACTAACGTACAAGCTATGTGAATGACATTTCCGCAGTGTCATCCGCGCTTTAATGTGTATTAAAGGTTTCGACATCATCATGTAATTACGAGACCCTGTAGAAGGTGATAAGTGAAGTTATATTTTTGTAGAAAAATGAAACAGTGAAAATTGGAGCAATCCATCAAATCCATCAAATTTTGTGTTATTCTTCTTGTTGTCCATCGTCATTACTGAAGGTTGGCGACCACTTGGCGAAATAGTTACGTGGGTCTGTGCGTAACCCACGGGTCATAGGTTTGCCATCGTTGGTCTATGTCATCAGAGTCATATGCGTAGCGGTCTCAATTTTCTTAGTAATTTTACAAAAAATGCCACTAATGAATTAATTACACCAAAATATGCTACCAATTTTGCAATTATACAAAAAATATGCCATCAAATATTATGGGGAAAGATAGAGTGACCAGACGTCCTAGTTTCGGACTTGTCCCCTTTTTTAAGGATTTTTCTTTCTACGTTTTTACATTTTGTCCTGGACTTGTTTCACGACGAAAATATACGTCCAATAAGCTCATTCTGTAAATTTCTAGGACCTCTAAATATCATTTTCCGCCCTAACTTTGGACCGAAAAATGAACTTTCAGTACGGGTAGCGGATTTTTTATTAGCCATCAATTTTTATTCAGGGGATGCCAATACTTCTAAACCCCTTGAAATCTGATTTTTTTAGTTAGGTCAAAACAAAATAACTAGTCAGTACCAATCGCACTTACAGCTATAAAATATTAATAATGGTTACTCACATCAGCAAAAATCTGTATATATATTATTACATAACACTAGTGCTTTTCAATACATAACAGTGTTACGTAATAATTGATTTGCCATGAAGTCCATTTGTAATAGACAAAAAATATAAAAGTGATCTTGTTTTGTCCTCTTTCAGAAAATATTGAATGTCCTAGTTTTTCAACCGTTAGTCCTAGTTATTCGAAAATATATATGGTTACCCTAGAAAAGGATAATTTACGATTTGGGCATCTTCTTCGGATATCATGTACTGACGATATCCACCAGGTTTCATAATATGGAGATGTCAAAGTATGCAATTACACTAAAAAAGGTTCAAATAATTTAAATTTAGTCCCCTTTTATTGGCATTCAAATATGTATGTAACATTTTCTACAAATTGTCCAACATTTATATACAGCCGTACTGCCCTAGATTTCGCTTATTTGCATTTCTTGCGTTGTAAATTAATTACCGAAGGCTTATCACTTAAAAATCTTTACTGTTAGTTTTAGTACCTACAGTCGCTTTATGCAGATCGGCACACATGTTTCTGCCTTGGTTCAAATAAAATCTGAATTTACAACGAAATTCGGCAGTAAATCACGCAATTAGGCAAAATGGACGCAATAAAAGTATACTTTGTTCACGTGTTTTGTAAAGCGTGTGACACGAATCGCCAAAATACATGTATGTAGTTTAGATTTAAAAAAAACAGACTCTATTTAGCAAGTGGAGGGAAATTGTTATGGAAATATTTATGTTAAATTATGTTTGTGACAGGAGACCGATAAGGAAGAACACGAGTCTTAAGTCTCGAATATTATTCTCATAAATATGCCCATTTCGATGCAGAGGAAAATGTTATTTGAATTTTGTTTATTATAGTCAATAAAAACTATGGTTCTTTCGACTATATTTAGCAAGTGGGGAAAACTGTTATGGAAATATTTATGTTAAATTATGTCTGTGATAGGAGACCGACAAGGAATAACCCGAGTCTTAAGTCTCGAAAATTATTCTCATAAATATGCCCATTTCGATGCAGAGGAAAATGTTATTTGAATTTTGTTTATTATAGCCAATAAAAACTATGGTTCTTTCGAATCGATATTTGACATCATCTGACAACGTTTACTAAAAAAAATATATTGTTATACAGGACATTGCATGTTCTGCATAGGAAAATTGAATCGAAACGGATAATGAAAAAAATCTGGATGAAGTCATACGACTCCTACAATAATGTCGTGCATTTTCCAATTAGGTTTAAAGATGCATAATGAAATCAGGGATAGTTTTTAGTAACTTCTGTTTCGTTAAGATATTGAATGTGTTTTTTAATTTATAACGTTATTATATGGTGTGAAGAGGTTACTAATTAAGGTGAAATTACATTTCATCCGCAGTTTCACTTTCGCCCTTTGAAGTTTGTGTTTGTTGGCCTGTTTCATTCAACGTTATCGGTTCGGAGCGTTTTTCATGGAATCCGCACAATAACGAGTGAAAAATTTGTCGGTGACACTTGCAGAACCCGGCCCTTCAAAGTGCTGGATGTCGCCGTGGAGTGCCACGTCCTTTGTGACTTGGAGCGGGGGCGTTTCAGCTACAATTACTTTTCAGCACATAATTCTTGGCTCAGGGCAAACAAGCGGGGCTCTCCCGCCCGACTTCGGCATTGTGATGTTTAACTTGTCGGGGTCCCTGATTTAAAATTTCATTAGCGCAATTGTAACGGTCAAACGAGCCCCCCAAGGCCATTAGACCGCGCCTAGGCTTTCAATAAATAATTTCTGTAATAGTATTTGGCGCTCTTTCGGTCCGCTTTTTTTTAATGCATCTCTACACGTCGATGCCGGCTCTGGGAGATTTAAGAAACGAAATTAGCAAAGTTTTCTCGTGCGGTAATGAATAAGTTCGTGGGGGCTTCAGGGGCGGATTATAATTTTATAAGTAGTATCGATTCGTCAGCATCCACAGCGGGCCGTGATAATAAGCCGTAACTGGCAGATTCGGATGCATTATAAATAGCACCGTGGGCAATTTGAATCGGGGAGACACGCGAGACATACCTCACGTTCCGGGACACGCTTTTGATTGTGCCTTTGTGTTTATTACTCATTCACGACTGTGTGCAGTGGGGATAATTCGGCCCCGGTCTAGACAATTGCAACGTGAAATGGACGTGCGGAATTGAAATGCGATTTGCTGGGGCGATCGTGGGGGCAATTAGAGGGCGCAAAAAAATCACGACGCAGGGGGCTTAATTGCGGCCATTGCCACCCTCGCAATCCGGGAAGGGGGGATGATCGATGGCCGCCGACTCTCAATTCCGACAAGTTTTTAATTGCGAAATAAAAAACGCAGCGAGCTCGGCCGGGACGTAAATCTCCCGGATTCCGGGGCGCGTGCAACTTAATTTTTTTTCTTCCTGCGGGAGAGAAGTTGCCGCGCTCTCTCGCGGTAATTTATGTGATGGTTTTATTGCGCGCCTCTTTTTTCCCTTAAATTTCAGCCGCCGCCACTTCCAAACACAAGACAAATTTAAATTTTGATGAGGTTATACACTTTTCGGAACGAGTAAAGTTTTTTAATAAAGGATTACGCTCGCGGATTTTTGAATGCCTCGCACTCGTGACAGTATCACCGCACGGCCGTCGCGAACCGCCGGCGTTATTAAAAATGGCAGAAGTAAAATCGCTGCACTATCAAGTTTCCCACAAGGGGGAGAGAACAATGCCCAACTTTCCCCTGCAATAAATAATTGTTGGAAGTTTGAAGTTCACCACAGGCCACAGTCCTTTCTCAAATGCATTTAATTGTGTACACCACAAATACCCAAGCTCTGTAAAGCGATACATTTCTCGGCAAACAGTGTGTCAGCGATAAGTGGATAAATTAGATAAAAGTTTTTGTATAAAAAAACCCTCGATTTTGTTTTAAACATTGAAAAATCAACACTAACCGCATATATTTAAAATATACACCAACGCACAGTGTGTCGAAAGGTGGACAAAAGTAACTATCATGTTTCCAGGAAATTACAAATGAAATTGCTTAATAACATCCCAAATGTGTCATTTTCCATAAGTTTTCGATAATTATTGTTTTACGACGGGAAATGAAAGGCATTTTTTTTTTGTTCAAGAGCAACATTTTTCTAAAAATTTTAACGTGCATTTGAACACATCTGCAGCTTTTTTGTAATAGTTAAAGAGTTTCTTTGTGATGGATTTAACATATATGGGTAAGTACTGTATTTTGTTTCATAAATAATACAAGAACTATGTTCAGTTTTCATAAAATTGACAAAATAAAGCATCTCTCCACAATCTGCATGTTTTTATACTTTGTACGAACAAAACAAAATGCCCCCTCCCCTTGCCCCCAGCTTGAATTTTATATATATTGTACTTTCATTAACCCTTTTCAAAAATATATAAAATTTAGCCGCAGAAAATCGGTCCAAATATCTTTTTCTTATTTTTTAAGGAAGGATTTTCAAGGAATAAGCAAAACATTATTGTCAGAAAAGGGTACCGGCATGAGTACCTATCGACAAAATATAATTTTGTAGACGTCTGTGATATATCAGTAAAAAGTACACAAGTGAAAATATCAAGAACTTCGGCGTAAATTGAAATAAAGTATGAGGAGTGTGGAAAATCGTGGGAAATATTCCTACAGAAAAATTATCGATGATTTAAACTAGAAGACATAACTATTCAATTTAAATTGCAGCTTTCACAACCGTCAACGTCCTCAGAGGGTGCAGTAGGTACAGGTAAACCCAAGAAGATTTTTGAAAATGCATCTTTAAAAACAAACAAAAAAACATCGTTGCTGATCTCATTGAGTCAAGTAGTGCAAGTGAATTAATGATGTAAAACCTCTTCGTAAGTCAGGTCACCGCATTGCAGCTGGTAATACATTTAAAACAAATCAATAGTCAAGTGCTCTAATAACTGGTTTAAATGTATAAATTAATTTTAAAAAAACACTAGGAATTACAAACTCTCTTTTCCGGTGATGATATTTACTTATTTAAAAATTTGCAGACGAAACAAAAACAAAACTATATTTAGATCACTGTTCGTGGTACTGCATGCCCGCATCTGTACGTAACATTTTAAGTACAGAATCAATGAAATGTCACTAATTCCTATAGGTCTTCTTTCTGAAGAAGCTCAAGAAACTCGCAATAACTATTGCAGAAGAAGTTGAATAATTCTGGGAAACGTTCACATACTGCCACGAATAGTGATTTGTTCAACATGTTGTTAATTTGTGCGAATTCTGTTGTTACAAATAGCCTAAGAGCAATTACAAGAAAAAATATTTTCAATTTTCAAGCAAGTATTAAATTTACTTCTGCCTTCCTATAATACGAAATGTTATTAAGCAAAATGTTGAAGATGAGGATTATTCAATAGATGATTACACTAAGCGAATTTGGTAATAAGGCTAAATCATCTGATGAGTAATTAACCATTTACTTTCTTGTTATGTAATTGTTATGTGTATTGGATAGATAGATAGATAGTGCAGCTAGACATAGATATAAAATTGTATATCATTTATTTGTATACTATTTATATAAGACTATTTATTTAAAATTAAAATCAGCAAGTATTAAATTTACTTCGGCCTCCTACAATACGAAATGTTATTAAGCAAAATGTTGAAGATGACGATTATTCAATAGATGATTACACTAAGCGAATTTGGTAATAAGGCTAAATCATCTGATGAGTAATTAACCATTTACTTTCTTGTTATGTAATTGTTATGTGTATTGGATAGATAGATAGATAGTGCAGCTAGACATAGATATAAAATAGTATATCGTTTATTTGTATACTATTTGTATAAGATTATTTATTAAAAATTAAAATCATGTGTATATTGTTCTATAAAAGTCATTGTTGGTTACCCTGTAAATTTCTCGACCTTCAATTTCAATTATTTTACTCGTAGATATAGTAGTAGTATAGTAGTAATAATTAATCAAAATAAGGCCTACTAAATAATAAAATAATTTGGTTCAGCTACGTTAGGTATAACCGACACACTGTGCGACGTGTTCAAATGTTTTTGTCTAAAGTGTAAACAATATGAGTCGTCCAGTTGCAAAACCAGCCATCCGACTATTTTATTTTTATTTTAAGGTATTGGTATCCCTGGATTCGTCTAGTCTCAGGCTACAATTTTAGACATAAATTGAGCTTCAAAACCAGTCCTAAACCCTTAAAAGGTAGGTTTGAAAAACCCAGTTTGTTGCAAAACCAGCCATATTTCTTTGAGTTTGGTTTCGAAAGCTGACCTATATTATCAGTTGCAAAACCAGCCATATCTTTACTTAACGCAATGATGACGGCACCAGTTTGGGTGCAAAACCAGACATATATTTTCATATTTTTCTTGATACAACACTGTTTTAGACTATTTTAAAATACTTTTTTGTTATTGTTTGGTAATGGTGGCACCCCTGAGACTTTTAAAATCGAATAGCTAATAGTTGATATAAGCAGATATTCTCTCCCCTCTTTAATTGTTATAAAATTTAGGGTACCTATATATTGTGTTTCATTCTCAATTTTTGTACTTAGTTTGACAATTTCTATAAAGTAGTCGAAACTGCAGTAACTAAATGATTTTTGTAAAATTAATGTGTTAGTGGAAGCAACAAAGTAAAATTGTTTTATTTAATTCATTTACCATGTTCCACAAAGTAACGGCTACCAGTATACAGGGTGGAAACTTTAACTGGAATCAAATTCATAACTTCGATATAGGCGATTTTTCCAAAAAATCCCGAAACACGCTAAGTATTGTTTTTTCTTGGCCTCATTTCTATGTATATGCTGCTTGTTTATCTGTTCCCGGAAGAGCCCAGCCAACTCCGACTTTTTTTTTTGAAATGGAAAGGTATGTCAAGTGACACCTCGTTTGAAAGGTCTCTTCGCAAGTAATACAACACACTATTTATTTCTTGAATATTTACAAAGCCCACGTGATAAAAAAAACGTATTAGGCATGAAATACGGCAAGTCACACCAGAAATGTTACAAAACATTAGAGATGCATGTTATCATCGATTTGCACTTTGCCAAGAAAGAAACGGTGCCCATTTTGAACATTTGTTGCATTAAATAGTATTCAAGTTATAAAAGTGTTTTTTTTTATCACGTGGGATTTGTAAATATTCAAGAAATAAATAGTGTGTTGTATTACTTGCGCAGAGACCTTTCAAACGAGGTGTCACTTGACATACCTTTCCATTTGAAAAAAAAAAGTCAGAGGTGGCTGCGCTCTTCGGGGAACAGATAAACAAGCAGCATATACATAGAAATGAGGGCAAGAAAAAACAATACTTAGCGTGTTTCGGGATTTTTTGCAAAATCGCCTATATCGAAGTTATGAATTTTATTCCAGTTAAAGTTTCCACCCTGTATAGTATTTAGTTGATATAACCTTGCACAATTATTGTTTTGAGTTTTTTTTCCGTGTGTCGTTTGTGGTTTAAAGTTGTGAAAATGGAGGAGGAAAATGTTGGATTTATTATTTAAGAGACAGATGACCAGTTTTTAGTAGATCATCAGGTCGAGGAACAACAAGAAATAGATTATCAGGTCCGGCAACAATAAGGAATAGATCATCAGGTCGGGCAACAATAAGGAATAGATCATCAGGCCGAGTAACAACAAGGAATTCAAGAAACTTCAAAGTCCAGAAAAAGAAAACGTCAACCGAAATATTGGAAGAGAAACATTGCAAAGCAAAATAGGTAAATTCGTAAAAAAAATAGTATTAGTAGTAGTAGTAATTAGTAAAATTAGTACAGATAATATTTAGCTAAATCCAATATTTGATTCAAAATAAATTTTAACTCATTTCTACCAAAGAGTAACCAACATCGCCCAAATTGAGATTTTTTGTTTCCCCATCGCCAATGCTATACTAAATCCAATGTTTGATTCACATCAATTTTAACTCATTTCTACCAAAGAGTAACCAACATCGACCAAATTGAGATTTTTTGTTTCCCCATCGCCAATGCTGCACTAAATCCAATGTTAGATTCAGATCAATTAACTCATTTCTACCAAAGAGTAACCAACATCGACCAAATTGAGATTTTCTTGTTTCCCCATCGCCAATGCTGTTCTAAATCCAATGTTTGATTCAGATCAAATTTAACTCATTTAACGTAAGAGGAACCATTTCTACCAATGCGAAACCAACATCGACCGATTGAGATTTTTTTTCAGATCGTTTCCGATCGTTTCCCATCGTTGGACAATCATTTATCCCGCCCGATCGGGTCTTGGGAAATGTAGAAAGACAATTAAATAAAAAAAGTGTTATTCAAAATCCTGATGAATATATGAATGTGATAAAGAAATTTTCAATGATAATTCATCTCACCGAATCACCTGTCCGTGATTGGAAGGCCTATGGAGACGAAGTTACCAAAAACCCTGGGCAGTGTCACTTCCAGTACCAAAAAAGCAAACAAATCATCCTGACAAAAAACATGAATAAAGAACAGTGCCCTATCCATGGAGAACCTAATTATAAAAAAAAACTTGTTACCACCTACTACAGCCCAAGGAACTAAAGTTATAGAAGCCAAAATTAACGTCAAGAACCTTCTCAAGTTACATTTTGGCGCGGACTGCGTCAAAAAGAAATCTTGAATTTAAAACAAGGTAACAACAATCCTGATGAATATATAAATGTGATAAAGAAATTTTCAATGATAATTCATCTCACTGAATCACCTGTCCGTGATTGGAAGGCCTATGAAGACGAAGTTATCAAAAACCCTGGGCAGTGGCACTTCCAGTACCAAAAAAGCAAAAAAAAAAACATCCTGACAAAAAACGCGAATAAAGAAAAGTGCCTTATCCAAGGAGAACCTAATTTAAAAAAAATTGATACCACCTACTACAGCCCAAGGAACTAAAGTTAAAGAAGCCAAAATTAACATCAAAAACCTTCTCAAGTTACATTTTGGCGTGGACTGCGTTAAAAATAAAAATCTTGAATTTTACAACAAGGTAACAACAATCCTGATGAATATATGAATGTGATACTGAAATTTTCAATGATAATTCATCTCACCGAATCACCTGTCCATGATTGGAAGGCCCAGGGAGAGGAAGTTACCCTGGCCAGTGGTACTTCCAGTTCCAAAAAGGCAAACAAAAAAACACGAACAAGAAACGCGAACAAGAAACAGTGCCTTGTCCAAGGAGAACCTTTTTATAACTTCTAGAGTGGAGTACGTAAAATAATCGTTAAGAAAATTAAGAATTATAAAAAAAAAACATCTTACCATCTGCTACAGCCCAAGGAACTAAAGTTAAAGAAGCCAACATTAAGGACAAGGTCAAGAACCTTCTCAAGTTATATTTTGGTATGGACTGGACTTTCTTATATAATATTTTTTTATTGTAGTGTTTTATAGCATGTGTTTCTATTATCCTTCATTATTGCTAGTTTATTAGCAAAATGAAAACAAATTTTAAAGATGGGTATAGTTGCAAAACCAGCCATATTTGCATTTAGGGTGCAAAACCAGCCATATCTTGATTTAAAACTATAATACCTTATTCATTTAATAATTTCAAAGCTTATGCAGGCCAACAAAGAATATTTTTTGTGATTTCAAAAAAAGCATAAGGATATCTTGCACAGAAGCTGCATACTCAGTTGTTAGTATGTTTCAAGTGTTTGACACAAAGATGGCTGGTTTTGCGACTAATATACATTTTCTTTCAAAAATTTGTTCCAAGTAAATGTATGGTTATCTCCAAAAAAGAATTGGTAGCCGAAATTATTCGAACAGATTTGGAACTTTTAGAAATTTCAAAACAATTCTTGTAATATTTCTAGTAGGAAAAGTTAACCTCTGCTTTCGAAAAATATAAAGTTATCTTAAGGAAATGTTTAACTGTAGATGAGAGACTGCTGGCCGGAGATCCTTCATCCTCATCGAGTTGGTTGAAATGCATTCTTCTATTTCCTGATCAATGTAACTTACAAAATTCATTAAAATCAGATAGCACGCCAATTTTAAATAACGGTTAATCTTTATTTCAAAACAAAAACTATATAATTGTAATTAAAAATAGAACTACTAAGTCTAACGAATTTTAGAATTGATTCCACACAGAATGTTTCTTTATCGTGTTTTAGGAATTATTTCTTCTATTTATTGTTAAAAACCTTTTCCTGCACTTACTCATTTGCAAACTCTGCATATATTTTTATCATATTACCTTTCATGTTATAAAATATTGTTATCCAGATATTATTACACATTCATTTGCAACTGCAGTGTGCAATGAAACTTATTACAGCCCTGAATTATCTATGCTTTCGCAATAACCACTCTTTTTAATCTTCACAACATGTTTCTGCAGGTATTTAACACGGGGGTGCTACTGGAAAAACGTGGGCGATAACGCCGTTCGCTTCCTGTGTAGGCTTCCTGACTCACTTATCTCGCAGCATTCTGCACAGCTTTAGGATTCGCGTTATCGCTACACGCGGGTCGGCAAAAAGGGATACTTCCTGGGTACGGTGCAGTAAAAATTTACAGTGCCCACACCCTTATCTCAAGCGGTGTGAAATTTTAATTGCCACGTAAAAGCTGTGGGTGCTCGAATTTTATTATGGCCAAAGAAAATACCAATTATGTGATAGTGCACATCATGAACGATATGGACAATGTATTCTTCAAAAGAATAGCTCTAATGCGATTTTCCGGCGATGCCCTTCAACAAATAATATGAATTTTAAAATAAGGTTCTTGGAAGAGGGTCTGGCAAGAAACGAATTTGGTTGGTACTACTGCAAGGGGGTTAGGGTTAGGTTAGTAATCTTGAAATTTTCAACAGTGCAAAGCGACCTTTGCACAAGTAAAAATGTCGGTAGTACAAATTAACTACGAGAAATGGAACACGTTATAACGTTTCTTTTAGTTCACTCTGAAAATCTGCCATGTAACGTTGGTAATAAGACACAGATTTGTAAATGCAAAACGTTCAAAGATTCACAAGTTTCCGAGCTTTCTTTCATCACTGTTAGTAACATGTGTTGCTAATAAATCGGCATTTCGTAGCCAATAAGAAAGGTGAGATCGCGAGTCTTATTAGCTACGAAATGTCGATTTGTTAGCAACACATGTTACTAACATTGGTGTACGCGCCGTTGAAGTCTCGTGTTTGTACACTTTCAACGTTTTCCTTTTCTACTCCTCAATTGGGAATCAGAGCTACACTTGTAAGACTGATGAATTATAAAATATACCTATGAAGATAACTTTTATGTTCGCAAACTTATCATCCTGCTCCAACATTCCAATATTGATATTCTCGTGAAAGTTACACCGTGTCGGGTTGTTTAATTTAGGCGTGATTAACGTGGCTCGGGCATAATTAGACACTTGACTGGCAGCAGCCCGCTGAAAAATTGAAAAAAGTCGAAGCGTGCATGAATTTTCAGGACCCTCGTCAGGATTAAACGCGTGAAATATTTATTAATCTCGTCAGACGTGGGAGCGACGCGCAATCTGCGGTCCTTGAACGTGTGTACGAAATTAAAATATTAATTTTAATAATCAACGGAGGTTACATCAACTGAAAATTGCAATTAACTATAAATGTTAATATGAATTCAGTTGAGATGGTGATATAAGATATATGTGTAGGTATAAGTAGAGTTCAGTTTTTCTTTTTCACAAAAATACCGTTTGTCTTCCTAAGTACCATCTAAATACCTAATACGTACATTACAATTGTATTTTTTTTCTTTGGGAGGCTTTTCTTACCATGCGAAATAATTGCAAATAAACATTTAATTATCCATTTAATGTGCAAATAATTTATTTTATTTATTTATTTATTTTTAACGCAACACTAATACTGAACTCAAATTTGTTTAGAGTCTGAAAACTGAAAAGCTAACAGCCTTCTAATAATTACATTGCTACTATGTAATTCATGGTTCTATAAAGTGCATTTGTTTTAATTTGCTTTTGGGTGAAAGTTATTCAGCACTTGCAAATTTAAATTGAAAATATGAATAATTAATGTACTTTATTAATGAGTAGTCTAGTCACCTAAAAAATCATTTGCAAATAATAAAACAATAAAATAACTAATTTATTCAAACATGTGAATTTTCTCACTTCCAAATCTTTTAGTACATATTCACACACATGTTCCTGAAGGTTTCTGAGTGCATTCGGGGGAATTGTGCCCAGATCAGGCTTTAGTTGTGGCCTGGGGTGAAAACTGCAGCGAAAAAAGGGCCATAAATAATTTAATAAGGGGATTAGGGGGTGATCTCATAAGCAACAGATGTAAGATCGCAAAAATGTGATATGTGGCCTTGGGTGGGGTGATCATAAACGCCAGCAGCGATTTACCCTCGGCCAAAACATAATCAAAAATTGATATGCACTAGCCGTCCCCTGTGCAATCTAAATAATTGCACTCACTCTGGATTTAATCATCGGGGAATTAAATATTTACATAGTTATTATGGTTTTAATGAATTGTGCGAGTGCGCCGATTTTGGTAATTTGTATGTTTCATGGTGAATTAATACAATTTTACTGATACATAATTGAAACGATTACGTTTGATTTATGTTGAAGTGTTATTATGTCAAGAGTAATTATTAAAGATACAAATTACTCGCTACTATATTTTAGTTATAAATATGAATATATGACCTGGCTATGTGTAAATATATTCATTTTCATTTTTTGGGCGATTCTAATAAAGAAAAGTATGCAAATTGTACTTAAAACTGATAAATAAAAACGTGAAAAACCTAATAAAATCCATAATAATGGTATATTGTACAACAAGGTTGTGAAGTATACTATTATAGCCGAGGTCTGTTGTAGCCGAGGTGTGATACATGACCCAAGGCTATAAAAGTGTTTACAACCGTAGTGTATGTACTATTTTTTTGCACTTCTGAACATTACAATAATTTAAAATTAAATATTAACATATAACAAACATCTGTCATCACATCAATCCGTTAGATCACATCAAGCTGTCATCACATCACATCACCTAACATTACATCACATCACATCACATCTCATCACATCAAGCTGTTGGGCTTGGGTTGTCCTAAACTTTGAAGGATCTGCGGACGGAGCTTAGCTGCGTAGCTCACAATTTATTAACCACTAATCATAAAAATAAACTTCACAGGGCTTTGATACATGACAAAAGATTTTTTGTTACTAGTAGTGCAAAAAGACGTATGAACACGATTTGTCCTCAACATCACATCACATCACATCTCATAACAACTCATCACATCACATCACATCAAGCATCACATCACATCAAGCATTGCTCATATCAAGCTCTTGGGCTTGGGTTGTTGCAAACTATGAAGGATCTGCGGACGGAGCTTAGTTGCGTAGCTAACAATTTATTTACCACTTATCATAAAAATCAACTTCACGGGGCTTTGATATATGACATATAGATATGTTTTTTGACTAGTAGTGCAAAAAAAATGTACTAACACGATTAGTTCATTTGAACACAATAACAATAGTTCGTTACAACTTAATTACACAATATATGGACCGTTAAAAACCAGAGTGGTGTAAGTTCTTTTTTTTAAGTTCAGGGTGGACATGTCAATGGAGCCATTTCTGGACTTATCTGAATTTAAAACAATGGACTTACACGACTCTGGATTTCAATGGCTCATATTTAGCAATTTACTATAATATTTATATATTTTAAATTCGTGAAACTTTAACCAAGAGTTTTTTTTTACTTCTTGAATTTTAATATTATTAATATTATTTTTCTACGATCGTGAGGACTGTAGATCTGGATCAACAAACTTTTCACTTTCATTCTTCTACCTCTTTTGAGTAGCTAATGTTTCTTTTAAAATTGAAGCTACCATCAATTTATTCATCTTCTCCTTTTCATTCTTTGGTTGCGATCATCAGACTTTTCACTTTAATCTTGTTTTAACAAATTTCTATCAATTTTTGACCAGCTGACAAATTTTATTTTCCACCCAAACTTTACATGGATGGTGAAAATGTAAAGTTTTTCTTATTTCTGTGTCAGTAGTGTCAACTTTACATATTTAACTTTACAACCTTAGAAATTCAGTGCAAGAATCTTTTATAACACACACATGTGAGATCATACGCAGAGTAAAGCTTAAGGGTGCACTCCCGGTATCCAAAAAGGCGTCGCATGGAAAAAAATCGTGTGCGAAAATTGAACAGAAATTGAAGTTTTTTAAATATGCACTATAAAATTAAAGGTTCAAATTTGGTCAGGATGTCGCGATTATTGGAATATTTTATTTTTTCATGTGTACACATCCTACATTTTCCAAAAGTAAAGGCATAATTTGTTTTTTTTTCCGTATCTTAATTTGATATTTAATTTTGCTCATTGTATTCTTTGTAATATTGTATGATCTTATTATATTATATATAAATTGTATCATATATTGTATCATAATATTGATGGTGATGGTGATACACTAAAGTAAAAAATTCATGCACAAACAAAAACACTTACTATGAAAGCAAGAAAAATAAGTCAAAAACGGCTCGAGACAATTGACTAAAATTTAGAGTAGTTTAGAGAAGTAAAAGTTTTCGAAAACAAAATTACATTTGAAAAGGTTTTTGAAAAGTGGAAGTGGATGTTTTTCTTATAACATATTTCTTTAAATCAACATATATCGGATGATTAAAAAAAAACTTTCATCGAAGTTGCCATGAAAAAAAGGATAGATATAACATGTTTGTCTTAGCTTACAGTTCGCCGGCTTCGTGTTACAAGGTTGCATGTAACATTTTTTTAAATTTTTAGTTCTATAGCTTTGCAGGGCTATATGTTTTCAAAGCGGGACCTTTCAACTTATAGGAAGATTAAAATTGGATCATTACGAACCTGTGCTAAAAACATATCTATTGGCAGTGCAAAATATATCATTTTTTGATATAGCAAACATATTTAAAATCCTTATTCCCAAATTTACAAATTTGCACATACAACCTTGTAACATTAAGCCGACGAGTTGTCAACTCGTGACAGATTTGTCCGAGATCTTATTGATTTAAACGTTATGGCTTTCACCCACAAAAATGTTGCATGTTGGAAATGTATTTTAGAAACGGTGTAAAAATTGATGGGCATTGAGTTTATTCGACACGCAAAGCATTTAAAGATAACTTAACTTTTGCAGAAGTGGTTATTCACTTTGATAAATTCAGCAGAAAAGTAATTCAAACATTCAAGAATTTTTTTTCATTCCACGCTTTGATGAAAGATTTTTTGAATCACATGATACGAAAGTATTATAGATGTTTAAAATATTTTAATATAAGTTAAAGGTAATCTTCAACTGTGTATCTGCTTTGAGGACAAAACTACGTCGATTTTTATTTTTTTTTATTTATTCGCATTAATATGAAGAAAGTCATGTGAACATTTCCATGACCATTTGCATCAAATTTCACATTTAAAAAAATTATCCGTTTTAATTTCCCTCGAAAACATTTTATATTAAAAAAAATATATTTCTAATTTGATTCTTGATTGATACTTTTATAAATGGCAACCTGTTATAGATGTTTAAAAATATTTTAATAAAAGTTAAAGCTAATCTTAAACTGCGTATATGCTTTGACGACAAAACTGCATCGATTATTTTATTTTTTATTTATTCGCATTAGTATGGAGAAAGTCATGTGAACACTATATGAACATTTTCAAATTTCATATTTCAAAAAATTATTCGTTTTGATTTCCTTCGAAAACATTTAATTATTACAAAAAAAAAGTTTCTAACTTGATTCTTGATTCTGGATTGATACTTTTTTAAATGGCAACCTAAATTTGTTCAATAATAAATTTGATAGCATTTTTTTGCTCTTCGCGAATATCTTTTTAGATGATACCATGATGTTGCATAAAAAAAATCTCGTGATTGAATCAATTGATCAAAAAATGATTATTGCATAACAAAATATGAAAATCTAATTTAATGCCTGATGACAAAAATGTGAAAAATTAAAGACTGCCTTGGAAAACAAGGATACAAGTTAGTTGGTCCATAGTTAATGGACAACAATTTGAGCATATTTTGGTTTCCAAGACAGTCTTTACTATTTACATTTTTGTCATCACGTATGAAACTCGATTTTCTTAGAAATTTTTGTTATGCAACCTCTTGGCATTTTTAGATATTCGTAAAGAGAAAACAAAATGCTATCAAATTTGTTAATAGAACAATTTAGTTGCAATTTAAAAAACTATCGATAACGTCACTGTCAAAAAGTGTCTCATCACGAGAAAATGACAAAAGTCTTGAAATTGTTGCAAATAGTTAGAAAATCGCCGCAACAAATATTTATATTAGGCAAGTGTGCAGAGGTTGTCTGAATAGCTAGACCAGCGAACAGTTGAGGAACAATCTAAACAACAATCAGAATTTTTGACTGATATATCATCAGGAGCAGGCAACCCTGATTGAAACGATAATTTGACCTGTCTTAGTTATAGCAACAAAATTGGCTAATACGCGGTTTATAATGTAAACAATTTAAAATTAATACATATGAATGCTTTGAAATTTTATAACATATGCTCTCTGCACGTAGGGCGGAATCGATTGCCGCATGATAGAGCATAAGTATGTCCTCTAGATAAATGTATCTCATGTGATATTATTGTTATCTCACCAATAAATATAAAATGGATATGGTGAGGAAATAATAAAAATTGGAAATTTTAACTGAAAATGGTTTTTCTACTAGAGTTTGGAAAACTTTAGCATTTGAATACTAATTTGAGTAAGAAAAAGTGGAATATTTCCGGATATGCGGAAAGAAATTGGAAGTGCGGAATAGTATATTAAAATACCAGTTGCAGAAGGCATCTATTCAAGCACGAAGTTGAAATTCCCAAACGAGCTCGGCTATCGCCTCGGTCATAAATCCCATGCGTAACGGAAAAAAAATACATTTCATAAATTATTGCACAAATAGCTATTATGATTCCATAATTGGGGCTAGCGGTTTGTTGTACACCACATGACCTCAGTCATGCAATTAGAAATTATTTTTTTATTTAGGTTTCATTTCCTTGAAATAAAAATTGTAAAATGATTCAAAATTTTACAATTTATGTAAAAATAATTTTACATCAACTGTAAAATTTCTTGAATTATGATTTTTTCACAACAATTTTATCAGAGAATACTCGTTAGTCGTATGTGGCAAGGTATTAACTGCTGCACGAGAGAGCACGAGCACATCGCCCAGATAAATGCTTTTCACAGAAGATTTCTTTCACCTCATCATTTTCTTCTTCTGCTGCCCTACATCAAAGTGGCATATAACTATTGTCCCATGCACTGCCGCGTGGCACAGTTATGCGAAATTCAGGTCCAGATTCGAATGAAATGTGTCTATCACGCAAGTGTTTTTGCCTTATCATGTTATTAAATAATACTATTGGCTAGTAGTACACGGCAAGGAATCGACTGCCGTAAGAGCAGTCCATTAAGACCATTATATCGCTTAGGCAAATGCATCGAATACTATCGGGTAATCGTACGTAGTAAAGAATCCGCAAGAGAGAGCATAATTACATCGCCCATACAAATGCATCTTATGAGATATTGTTTTCATATTATTAAATAATATAATGAGGAAATAAGAGAACATTAGAGAATAAAGCAGGAAAATAATTTATGATTGCATGATGGATGGCTGTTTGAGGTTTGTAATCGACTGCAGCACGGAGAGTGCGAGAACGACGTACGTTTTTTTTTTATAAAACCTTAAGTCGTTCGCTCTTATTCTGTTGTGTGTCCGGCGGACGATGGTTAAATGGTTAATGCGCTGCTATGAATACAAACAGATTACGAACTAGGAAGATGCATTTGGGATTTTATTAGGATGTAAATTTGATGCTTTGCATCTCTTGACGTAATTTGAAAGGGAGAGTAGGTTCGTATTACCTGGGAAAGTTATTGGCGATCTAATGGGCCATTAAAAGCACGAAGCTTTATTACACCTAACGGCTGCGGAATTAATATTTGCAAGCCGCAGTGGCATTTAAAAAGCGGCGCGGGGGGATGAGGGGAGCTGCACTGCGGGGGAGGGCGAAAATGAAAATTTATTATGATACGGGGCGGTATGTTTTTATAAGAGCGCCCCTAATTGAAACCTGCACTTTTTCCACCACCCTTTAAGGCGGCCGCGCAATTATTCTTCATGATAACTCATGGAGGAGCATAAAATTATTATTTACGGGCGAATTAGGGGCGCACTTAAGCGCCCGCGAGGAGGACGCATCAAATATACAATCGCGCGGTTAACGCTAATGGGGCTGCGAAGAAAGTCGAAAAAGTGCCATCCGGGGGAGCAAAAAGCGCGGTAATGAGCGGCGCTGTGTGTGCGAATATTTCTTCTCCGGGGGCGGAAGAGCGATATGTTGGGGAGGACTGGTGGTGTGTTTACTCAACGTGAGGGAGTGTATATACGTTCGCTGTTTGCGTGCATTCTGTAGGCGAGTAGGTTTCTCTGTGTAGGTATACCTGTATGTGTACGCGGGGCGCGAGTAACGGACTCCCCAACTTCACTAATGAGCAGTTTATCGCTCGTGCCTGCCGTTGGTTACTAGTAATTACCCGAATTTGTACGCCGGGCGGCGCTCTAGGTACATTCCGAAATTAACTTCGGCCGCCCAGTTCATGAATTACCCGCTGTTTTCTAATTCAATTCCATACAAATTCCTTTATCTTAATTAAACATCTTTTATCGGGTACGCGCGCGGGACACCTCTTATTAAATTTGCCACTTAGGAATATCCAATTAACGGATATTTATACAGAACTTTCTTTATCGCCTCGCGATAAATTCTCCAAAAACGCCACTGTAATTGCGTATCCCCGTGGCGAGGAAGTTGCATTCGCTGTTAATATCGCCGAATTCAATAACGTGCTTTGTAAGTTGTTCAGGGGTGTAATTAAGTGCCTCAGGTGCTCAACCCACGACCCTAGCTACAGTTACAGCACTTCTTATTCACTACTGACATCTGCAGGCATACCCACCGAAAGAATCTCTACAAGTAATCAATCAATTTCTATTGAATATAACGGGCTGGGGGAGATATCTGCTATGTCATTATTTAATCCACCGGAAAATAATGCCAGTGCCGAAAATCTAGTCGGTAATAAAGAACTATGCAAAAAAACTTTATTCAATAAACTAAAATGAAATCAATCAAATCAAATTAAATCAATACTCAATTTAAATTTAATTTGAATTCAAAATATTAGCATTGAGGCAAGTCCGAGGGAGCTGACCATCGTTATTCATTTAATAACTTCAGTTAAATAACATATATTAACACGTTTCTGTATGTAAATTTACATTTTAAAATTAGCTGTTAATTAATCAATAAGAAATCTTAAGACCATAGAAATTAAATATATAATTTATTATATATTTTTCTATTTAATATTCTCTCCCTTTGTGGGTGGTAAAGATGCCAAATTGTTATTGGTAAATTGACGAGTACAAAATCCGCGTATAGGAGTCAATAATTATGACATTTAATCAATAACAGTCAATTATGGCAATTGTTACGTTTTTTTATATTTTTAGACGTACACATAAAAAGTAATAACAAGTAAATCCTAAAATAACCAAGTTAATTTTTTAACTTTTGCTTTCGGTGAAATCTTACCACAGTTTTGGAAAGAAGCTGCATTGCAAAGAAAAAGAACATTTTTTGCAGCGAATGCAGTCAACATTTTTCTTTGTAATATTACAATCTTCGCCACAACCGACACAATGATTTTCATCAAAATCATTACAGTAGGTACTGTAATCAGATTCTCCACTGCCAGGTATAAAGTCTTATTTACTGCTGTAAGACTCTTTAGCCATGGTGCAATTTCAACAATGTAAGTGTTGATGCAATGGTATCCATAGCAACGGAACCACGATCAAAGATAATTCGACATGTAAGTGTAAAATCTGGCTTGAAATCTGCACAATAATTTTCAGAGAAGTTTCAATACCTATTCAAATTAATAGCTCAAAGTCTACATAATGTTTGATCGCTGTATATGTTTGATCGAGATCAACTCCAAATCGCTTTATTGTTGGCCTAAGTGACACATTCTCAAGTACTCTGTACATGTAATGTACAGTCATGCTCACATAAATCGAGTACAAACAATTTGACATTGCTATATAAATTTGCTATTGTAACCTAATTTATTCCTTATAGATTTATGTGAGCATGACTGTACGTATATTTAGTTGTAGAACTAATTGTAATATCATACATAATTGTTGGATTGTACATAAGTATAAATCTGAAATATCGATTTGGGATGGACATGTATAGTACATGTAATGTATTTTAAGTTGCAAAACTTGTTGTAATATCGATATATCATTGTTGGATTGTATATAAGTATTAATCTAAAATATCGATTTGGGATGGACAATAGATGAAAATAAATGGTTTCGTCATTATTATTAAAGTAATAATAAACTTTATTTACGTAAAAGAGATTTACAAAATAACTATGGCCTAAAAAGTGTTACAGAAGATTTTAAATGAATAATGCTATTTAATCAAATCTGAGAAACAACTATTTTGCAATAGGCTTTAATACTTGAATGTAAATTTTCGAAACTGCGATCATGCGAATATTCTCAAACATTATTTGTGAATTTGCATTGATTTAAGCGATGCTCTCATAGATTTGTAAAATGTTGATGGAATTTGTACGATTAAATTAATATGTGCTGTGGTTATCATATTTTTACCACTATAACCAATAGCCAATATCATGAAACGATGTCATACTTTTGTAAATAAGAATTTTGCTCAATAAACTACGAGTATACGTTAAAAATATATATCCCACGAAATACTCAATTTAGCACCTTCTTAGTTTCTCTACGAATAAGTTACTGCATGTATGTAAAATTTTTATAATTACATTAACAGAATTATAATTATAACTAATGAATACGTGATCATATTTTTGAGTAGTGTATAGTACACAAGGGTTTATACAGATAACAGCGTTTCTCCACCTCCTCCTGCCCGGTACCTTTTTTTCATTGATATGTATATATTCATGATATACATATATGTGACCTGGTCTACGAAAAGGAACTTAAGTAGCGAACACAAGTTTTCGAGAAAACAGCTGATAAAGCCAACATTTAACTTTAAGAACCTTTCGGTAACATACAAATAAAACAACAACTTAACAAATATTAATTAAAAATTAGATTGTACCCTTGGACTGACTGCAAATACTGTTCTTGACCCAGTGTTATGACTTGGAGGCGGAAATAAAAAAATCCAGTCAAATATGAATCAAATTAAATAGTTGAAACAAAAGTAAGCTCCAAATGAAATGGAAATTGCGATTCTCAAAATTGAACTAGAAAAATAGTGGCAAAAATGATAGAAACATAGATGAATATAGAAGAATTGATAATTACTGAAATTTTAGAAAAAAATATTAAGAATTTAGAAGAAATTATGAATGATAGAACAGAGGAATATAGAAGAATTCATAAATACTGAAATTTTAGAGAATTTTTATGAAATTGAGAAATCATAGAAGAATTATTGGCAAAAATGGTACAATACAAAAAGATGGATTGAAAAATTAAGTCATTGTAGAAGAAACATTGCGAAATTTAGGAAATGTAGACTAATTCTTAAGAGGTTGTAGAAGAATGCTTAAGAAATTGAGATTTTTTTAAAAAAGCATTAAGAAATTGTAGAAATAATATGCTTAACAAGATAAAATCCAAGAATAATACTAGAGAAATTGAGGAATTATAGAAGAATTGATAACTTGTGAAATTTTAGAAGAATTGTTGTGAAATTGAGAAATCATAGAATAATTATTGACACAAATGGTACAATCGCGAGATTTAAATAAAAATTGAAATACAAAAAGAGTAATTGAAAGATTAAGAAATTGTAGGAGAGTCATAACGAAATTTAGGAAATGTAGATTCATGCTAAATTTAAACAAACATTTAAATACAAAAAGAGTAATTGAAAAATTAAGAAATTGTAGAAGAAAAATAACGAAATTTAGGAAATGTAGATTAATGCTTAGAAGCATTAGGTTGCAGAAGAATTGTTAAGAAATTGAGAAATTTTAAATATTTAAACATTCATTTTCTGTACTTTCGTGTGACGTAGAAGATTGTGGCTCAAAAACATACAACAAATATTTGTGGCTAAAAATTAGCAGTAACCGGAGTATCTAGTTTGGAAGGCTTTTGCAATTCTGGTGTTCCAGAGAGTACAACTTTTCCCACTCGTTTTCGTGAAACATAATTATTAACGCCGAGCTATTCTACGAAGATTTCACTTGTATCGGATGTAGGCTTGTGTGACATCGTGACGTCGTGTGTTATATCGTCGTTGTGACGTATTAAACTATTCCAGGCTGCATATGGTCAGTGTGTGCATATTTTTCCTTCGGTTTTCATTTCAAATCCTGGAGGTACACAAAATGCCTTCTGTATTACAGCAAGCGATTATTGTAATAGTTTTCTCTTTCTCAGCAAAGATGACTGTTGATATATTTTTTGATCATTTTTCTGCCAGCTCAGAGCTTGGCGAAGTATTATTATGAAGACTTCATCCATATGAAAATAAAATAATTATTACTCCGTTTACTTTGTATTTATTTTTAACAATATACGTTTACATCAGTCCGTTTACTTTCTGTATATCTTTATTTATATTATATTATATAATTGAATGCGCGAGTTGTAAAAAGAACCGATTCCTCCAGAGTAAGATTTTGGAAGAAATAAAAAGAACGTATTTTTGGGCAAACAAATCGCATTACAAGAAAATTTATAATCGTCGTCTAGTTGCAAAAACGGTTATCTGCAAATATTTCAAAAGTTCAGATAAACCTTTAATTTTGTAACTCTTTACTATTAGCATCAACTGAAAAATTGTAACTCTCTATATCGATTGAATTCCACTGAAAATTGTTATCAAATTTCCGTTTCCCTTGCAAATTCGGTTTTGTTCTGTAGCTTATATATTTCAAAAGTGGCTATCTCCATAGTTAAAGTTTCCGCCTATAAAAGTGCCAAGAGATTGGCTGGCCGCGCTGTGTCATATTAATCTCGCTCATAATGCTCCTAAACACCTGGACCAGATTGAGATTATTTTTCCAGTGATTGGCCATTAATTTCTTCATACGCACCGTGTACTTACTCAAATAGAAAAAGGAACACATAAGAAGGAGATTTTAATACCATGCAGCTATCACAAAATTCTGTCAAATTATGCGAAGGTAATTGGAGGAGGCAAAACTCCATAGTTATGACGTTTGTTAAATTGTAGACGGCTATTTTTCATCCAATCATATACCGGACAATCATTTCCCAAGTGATGGGAAATGATGTGGCTATCTCCAACAATCTAAAAGCAATAAAAAAAGGTTTGCAATAACATAATTTTTTCATACTATGGAGTTTTGTCTATTTCAACCATATCTATAATAGGAACAAATAATATAAATGTCCAACAACAGTTTGCATAAAAACATATGTTTGCAAGTTTTGAAGAATGAGTTATGATGGAGATAACTGCTTTTGCAATTAGACGACTCAATTTATAATGTGTAGCTATAGTTGATACACACTCACTGCTAAAATATACATCTTTTAATAACTTCTTCTTGGAGTGCTGATCCAATTGAAATAAAGGTGGACAACGTGACCATACGCAAAAGTTATTCTAGCGCCAGCCGTGCACTGAAGTGTAATTTTTCGCATGCAAATTCACGGTTCTGGAAAAATATCGGTAAATATGAACTTTGTAACGTTAGATTTTGAGCGTACAACGGAAATCGCGTGGTTGCCTACGATGCGCCCTGACGCGGTAATTAATTCAATGTGCCCTCCTCATATCGGTTTTCGCGGTGGCGAAAGGAAATCGAATTATTCGTTACTAGGTCGTCCACGCGTGTGGTCAAATATTTGTCTGCGACGAAGTCAGCTAAATACTGGAATTGTGGCCGCATTGAAGCGTGACTTGTGGTTTAAGGGGTCCTTTTGTAGTTGTATACCATATTATCAGTCAAGGACTGGATTAAAACGACATAGACTACAACCTATATCGGCCGTTATAGATATTTTACGCCGTTTCTTGAGGGGTTACCTTTACGGGATTACGGGTGACATCCCCTATCATCTCCGAGTACTCTCGGCCAAGTCCAGAGAGGAACCACGACGAATAGTGAGCTGCATCCAAGAGCATATTCCCCTGCGCCTAAGTTCCAGGAGGACACACAAAACAGATAGTATCAGTTTACTTTTTATTATTCACGTTGCCATTTTGTTTCTCTCTTGAGTTTTTGTACCAATCACATTTCTTTGTTTATTTTTGGTTAAATATATGTACGTTATTTTTACAACGTTGTTTTACAATCTAAATTGACTATTCCCGAATTCACCCTACTGCCTTGTAATTACATTACGTGGGGCCGCACCCCCAACTACTGTACCCCAAAGACTGCACACGCCGTCTTCACTGAGCTAGCCAGGGAAAAGGTGCTATTTACAGGGGCGAACGAAAGATAACATCAATATCAAAGGTGCAGTATTTGAGAGCAAAGAGAGCAAACGGGAATTGCAATTTACCTTATTAACTGCAATTACATAAAAGATTGTTATCAAATCTGAGATTTTTGTTGTAACATAAATGTGATATCTATGAATTTCAGGAGACAAATTGTTGAGATAAATTCGACACGATTGTGCATCCACCTGGATTCTGCTACGCCACCGCATGATGATGCACTTCGAGCGGGAATAGGGGGAGACTACGCCGCAAAATATATTTTATTTTATTGAAAGCAGTAAACCTAATTCCGGAACGGCCCCCAGGAGGCCCGCCTCGAAAATTTAAATTGTCTTACATCGCATCGCATATGTAATGCTGCGTTTGCCCCGCACAGCCGCCGCGCCGACGCCATTAAACTTTTCAATTGGCCCGCAGATTCGGAAAGTTCGGGAACACCGATTCATCGCAGTCGGCAGAAACTTAATTCCGGCATAAAAAGCGCATTTAATTGCCGCCCGATCCATCATCCCTCGCCCGTAATTGCGGGAGGCAAGGGCGGGTTTCCGGTTTGCTTGGTGGAGGGGGCCGCGTCGCTTTCCGGGTCCCGGGTCAGCCCCGTGTGTCAATTTATGGAGTGCACCGGTTTCCAGACTCTGTAAACATATTACGTGCATTTGGGGGAATTGGGTTCCCGGCGTCAGCGTCAGCGCGATTCGTTCCCGGCGATGCATGACAATGTTTACGCTTCGAAACCCGTATTTGCTAATACTGCAGTAAATTCCCAAGACTCGCAATACTTTGAGACGCCAAACTACATAACAAATGCGGCCGGCAAGAAATATATTATAGGTGAAGCCGCTTCATGTATGGGATGTCTCCTTTGCGCCGATTCCGGCAACGAGTGGTATAGAGATGTTCGGATAAAATAGATTGCCGGATGTTGCATAAAGATGAGAGTGGTCTCGTTCATTTCTGTGTTTACTGGATACAGATCTCAGATTTGCACTTTAAGAGTCTGTTTTGCCACGTGAATCGATTGAGTAAAATACCGTCTATAATAAGACGTCCTCCTACGTAGTCTTTTTACAAGAAGTATTTTGGTATATCGAACCAAATACAATTTACTAAAAGTTAAGTGCATTGCATTTATTTTATAAATCAAAATAAGAACACAACAAACAAAATTATGTGAAATATGTAATATACTCCATTGAATTCTGACGTATAGAAACTTTAGGAGCTGTAATAGTTTTATTTATAGGTTAATAACATGCCAAGCGTATCAAAGGTGGAAACTGCATTTAGTCAATTTGAAAATTACAGATGAAAACTAGTAAATCGTTAAAATTACTTTTCAAATTTGATCACTAATGTGGATTTTTGAGTGTTTTCGAAACAACCAACACCCAACTTTTGAATATTCAGATCAAATTTCAGTTGTTAAAATTTAAGAATCGCTCTCAAAATTTTACATTTATTGATCAAATTGGTGAATACTATGAAAGATCATAAAAATTTGCGCCAGTCTGCAAAATATAAATTGAAAATTTATAAATAAACTTTACTTTTCACTAGTTCTGTTGCAATCTTAGATAGAATGTGATAAGTATCTGCGCTTAAAATTAATGAAAGTATTGATAGTAAAAATTTAATATTTGAAGCCCAAATTTGTGAATCTCAGGTAAAATTGTAAAACTTAAACAAAATATCGTAAAAAAATCGTAATATCGTTTGAATTCTGGCGTATTATGTTAACATTTAGGATAAAATTTGATGACTGCAGTCAGAATTTGATAATTCAGATTAAATTTTATAATTATCATTGTTACCATTGGACGTGACAACAGACAATGGAATTTGTGAGTTTCTGTTAAAATTGCCACCTGCCAACAAAATTTCACACGTTTTGTTAAAATTTAGGAATAGTAGTGAAAAATTTTGAAGAAATTTGCAAATTACTGTTACAAGCTTTAAATAGTCATGAAATATGGCAAATTAAAAAAAAAAAAGTTTCGAACTTACCACTTACCCATACCCTTATACTCTTATTATATTATACCCCTTACCCTTATTGGCGACCAATTTTTTTTTACATTACTTGAACAGGAATATTTTTCATTTATTGTTAAAATTTGAAAATTACAGTTTAAAACTTGTAATTCGTTAAAATTGGAAACTTTTCAAATTCGACCATTAATTTGAGTGTTTTTGAAACAAACACAGCCCAAATTTGGCAAGTTCACATCAAACTTGCCAAAGTCAAACCAAATATGGCAAACTTCAGATCAAATTTGAGTTGTTACAATTTAAAAATCATTGTACAAAACTACTAAACTCTACATAATGTGGTTCAAAATTATGAATACCATTCCATTACCAATGTTAACAAAGAAAATTCACGTTTGAAAAGTTCACTTTAAATGTGTTAATATCGTTGATAGTCCAGTTATATTAGCCTCAAATCTTAATCTTGTAATATCGATTTGTAAGTTCGAATTATCAATTATAGTTTGCAGACTGGCGTTTGTTTCTCACTAGTTCTGTTGAAATTTAAGGTGAAATATGGTATGTGTCTCTAGACTAATTCGAAATTTAACATTTGCCATCAAAATTTGTGAAATTCAGGTAAAATCATCAAATCTCCTTTGCATTCTGACAAGTTATGTTAACATTTAGGATAAAATTTTATAAATGCAGTAAGAATATGGGTATTCAGATTGAGTTTTATATTTATCCATTCCATGTCTATACCATTCGAAATTTTGCAGACTGGCATTTGCTTTTGACAAGTTCTGTTGAAATTTTGGGTGTAATATGATCGTTGAGGTCCTTGTCGTCAAGGACGACACTTATCAAGTTAAACATTACAAATTTTGTAAACACGTATGTATAATACCCCCAGGATATACTGTCTCCCTTAATATTCGACAATTTTGCCTGAAGATGGCTGAATGATCAGCTGACACGGGTTGCAAATAATAATAAATAATTTTATTAAGGAAGAACGACGTTTTACTGAAAAAAATAATATCAATATGAGAAGCAATCAGAAATAGAAATACATCCTTTATAATATATACAGTGTGGAAATTAAGAAATAAATTCGGTAACTTCGTTAAAGCGTATCAGAGAGAAAAAATATAAAAAGGAGATAGCGATATAAATTATGGTGCATATGAAATTTTTTTTTTCCTGATTTAAATAGACAAAATTTTAAGTTTTGACGTCATTATTATTTTTTTAAATGACAATCTATGTTTTTTATTTCTTGTTTCGGTAGAGTTTTTTAATCTGTTTTCAACCATACAACATTTTGAATAGGTTACATAAGAAAAAATTAAAGAAAAACGGCTTTAAAGTTAAAAAAAAGTAAAGATAAATGAAGTGTTCCCATGGAGATGGATAGGAAAAAATGGTCCAGGGTGTAGGTCCCCTGATCTAACGCCATAAGACTTTTTTTTCTATGAGGTTACTTAAAAAACATGATATACAAAAACCGACCTAACAATTTAGAGGGCCTCAAAGAAAGAATTCGGCATGGTTAATAACGCCTCGAATGCTTTAAAACGTGGTGAATGAATTTTATTACCGTCTTGGGTATTGCTAGATGGTGCAGAGTCATCAGTTTGAACATTTACAGTAATTGTCGATCATCCCCTAAAAATTTTTGTTTTGTTTTAAACCTCAATAACTAGGATTAGTCTGTTACTTTCATTCATCTTTACTTTTTTAACCTTACGGCCGTTTTCCTTTATTTATTTTTCTTATGTAACATATACAAACTATTGTATGGTTGAAAACAGATTAAAAAACTCCGAAATAAAAAATAAAAAAGTTAGGTTGTCATTTCAAAAACATTTATGACGTCACAACTTTTAAAATGTTGTGTTTTTAGATCTGAAAAAATATTATCGTATGCGCAGTAATTTCTATCGCTATCTCCCTTTTAGATTTATTCTCTCTCATACATATTAACGGTGTTACCGAATTTATCCGCTACTTTATTTCCATACTGTATGTTTTTCAAAATGATTATAAAAGTATTTCGCATATCTTTTAACAAAAATCATAAAATTGTGATTCTCTTCACGTTTCTAGTAATTTTGTTGAATAAACTGAAAACTCGGCCTTAAATATAGATATATTGGTCAGGATGATCTCAAAAGTATCCTTATTTAGTATATTGTATCCTATAGACATTACTATAAGACTTATGTAAAAAGACACGTAGTGAACAACAGTAGGATGTTATGCACTTTGTATGATAAAGATCTACCACCAACGAAGATTTTGGTGAATGAGTGTATCAGGGACAAAAACACAAATATAGACAGATACTACTAATACATAAAGTTTAATGAACAAAATAGAAATGATATGATCATTTTGTAAAACCAGAACATTTAAGATAACAATTTGGACGAATTTATGAATAATTTACTCCTCAGAAATTAAACTTGGTTCACTTTCTTCAACGCTCAACAGTATCAGATTTGATAATATTTGTGGCTCTATAATATATTTTAAGGTGTTTTAAAAAACTAAACTACCTTTCACAAGACCAAGACGTACAAGTATTAACTTTTAACTCTAAATTATTAAAAGAAGAGTATTAAAATTCTTTAAAAGTCAAAGCCCAAAAAGCACTATGACATTGTGTCAAAGCTTCAGTAGGTACCTATAGAATATTTGAATTATTTCGGAAAATATCACTTTAAACTCTGGGAACATTTTATCTATAACATTTAGTCGTAAATATTACTTCGAAAATTAATTTTGTCCATTGAGGCGTTTATTTTAAAGACAACACAAGTCCAAAAAATGCACAAATCAAGGTATTAACAGTAAACGGCTCTCAATACCAATGTCTATGCACTAATAAACCCGTTTTCTCGAAAAACTATACGCGTGTAACAGGCAAATGATTTGCCTTTTACACGCCTGTTACATTCCAAGTTTTTCACGGTTCTTATTTAAAATCATTTTTATTTTTAAATAAGTTGAAATAAATGCACAGAATAAACAGAATAGTCTGATTTATTTTTCAGTACTTACACTTCCATTGTAACTTTGTTTAAATTTCCCACAAAACTGATTTTTTGACATGTGCACTTTTTAAAATAAACGCCTCAATTGAATAAGTATCATCATACTATATGTATGATTGTAATGTTTTTTGGACATTTTCTCCTTCTTCGCTCTGATTGATCTCTTTCATTTAACTGCAATTCAAACTAAAATTTATTTCTATGATATTTCTCATATTAAGAGATTATATTATTAATATTATATTAATATAATATTATTATACTATTCATTAATTCTATAATTAGTAAACTATCGACTGATTGATGATCGCGATTAAACTATCATCGTGGAAGCCAAAAATATTAATATCTTAGTGTTTTCATACACAAATCGTAGAATTTGATATCTGAAGAAATGACATGGGCTGTCTGCATCCGACTTTAATTATTATTATACCGTAACTATATGTAAACTCGATACAAACTTCAAATACCCGAGTATTTACTTCTCGTGTATTTAATAGATGAGTTCTATCAGACTTGAAAAATGAATTTGTGCACCAATGAAATTATATGATCATAACATGCCTTTCAGTATTATTATCCCGCTTCAAAGCACATCGACAAGTTCAAAGAGACCCTGTAAACACGCTAGAAGCCGGCTGTCGTATAGTTTATTATCAATTATGTCTAAGGATAATAGTACATTTACGTGCGTTTCTCGTGGTAGCAATTGTGTTATTCCAAACAATAATAATTGGATTGCAAACTTCGCTCAATAGTTTTAAATAACTTCGCCCCGTAGTTTTATTGACACAAATTTTCAAGTTTACATCCGGTAGTTCGCGTCATCTAATAACAACAATCACTCTTCCCTTTCAGCGCCGTTCGCTTTAAAACAACTTTTCATCACGTAGATGCCGGGCGAAACTCTTTCTCGCCGGGTTTTTTTATAGGGCCAGGCTACGTAGCCGCCCCCGCCCTGGGGGCCGCTGCCGCCTCATCGGTCACATCGCGTCACGTCAGCCGGTAATAAAATAGTAAACTTTAATGTTTTCCTCGCCGTATTTCATTAAGTAAAGTACGGAGCAGTTATATAAGTTAGTTACACTTCGGTAATGTAGTTCTTCCAGGGCGGGCGAGCGGCGGCGAGAGGATTAGCCGCCGCCCCGGTCCGCTTTGGCAGCGCGGGGGCGTGGGGCGCGGAGGTGGGCACGTCTCATATTTTCGCAAACAAAACGCCAAAAGTTTGCGACGATAAACCGTCCGAGCCAGATGCGGGCTGCAGAGCATTCATTAAACCCCGGGGGCGGATGAGTGTGTGGTGTGTATATGTGTGTAATATATAAATATCATGTCATGGCTTTCGGGGGTGTTTTTCGGGTATTTGCAACATAAATAAAACTCGGTGTAAATTGTGGCGTCCGGGGCACGTCCCAAAGTGACGTTCAATTTACTAAATTACATGAAGTACGCAGCATTTGGTGCTGCTTTCATCAAATATGTACTTATACTAAAATGTTAGTTGAATACAGAATTTATCAAGTAACATCTGCAACAAGTATTAAATTCTACCCCAGTGAGTACATCAAACTGGAGTAGTGAAATTATTACTTTTCTAATTTGATTTAATGCTTCGATTATTGGGTTTTGCTGGTTATTTTAGTAACAAGTATTAAATTCTACCCCAGTGAGTACAGCAACCTGGAACAGTAAAATTATTACTTTTCAAATTGATTTAATTCTTCGATTATTGGGTTTTGCTGGTTATTTTAGTTACTACACAAAAATGATAATTATATGTACGGTCATGCTCACATAAATCTAGTACAAGAAATAAAGTTACAATAGCAATTTTATATGGCAATGTCAAATTGTATGTACTAGATTAGTAACATCATGCAAGCCAAACAAGTAAAATTTACGTGGCTATAAAAATAGTGGTATTTCAACACATGAACCGTAATTTTTTAATACTTTTGTTAATATTTGGTTATTGCTCAAACATTTTTTTAAATATATTTTGACGATAAAAACCAACCATAGTGAGTATACACCCAATCAAGAGGGCTCTTACATTCGGCCATTTATATATCACTGGTATTGTTTGTTTGGGTATTATTTAACAACAGGACATTTCTGCTGCTATGGCTAATTGAAGGGCTAGCACAGATTTATACTTATCCTAGCTTCAATTATTTTCTAATATAAATATAACAATTAACTTTGGCTGTGGCTCTGTACAAAAACCGGTCATCTGATTTTTTCCCCAGCAGAATTATGTATTCCATGTTCTTTCTAAGATTCTTTGTTGTAGTCTTTGCCGTTTATAATGCCTCAAGACTACATTTTTGGCAAATTTTGGCAAATCCAATTGACAGACCCCAGATTTTGTACAATTTACTTTAATGAGGGATGCGAAACATACAAATTATTGATTGTAAGCCATCGAACCGTCGTTGGTACGAAGTTATTACTTTGAGTTTGAGTTTGGGTTTTATTATTATGAATAATTTTGCCTTTGTGTTAAAGGCCTGCCCCACAGCATCTGAGAGTATTGACATTGCAAGGAAATATTGTTTAAACCGCTAGCGAAATAAAAAAAAATATTGGGCTGTTCTATTAAACATGTTAAGCGCATGTTAAAGCGCACATGTTAAAGCGCAGTTCGTATCTAAGGGATGAAACATGATTTTAAAAAGCAAAATTGGACAATAGCATATTGTAGACTTACGACGGTAAAGTGATAATTTCCCAGGCTGAAAGAAGAAATGGACAGGCGAGCTTTAGCAAGCCTGGACACTTCTTGATGCGCGGAAATTAAGGTTTTTTTACAATCGGTATATAAACTAGACATTTGCGCTCGTAGTTGACATCGCAAAGTTGACGTTTTCTGAGGACTATCACTTTGCCGCTTTAAAGCGACAAAATTGAAACAACGCTCGCCTAAACGAACTTTGTGTTAAAATTATATGTCCCGTGATTATTGTAACTAGCGACAACCAACAAAACGAAACAATTATTGTATCAGTTTGTGTCAGTATTGTGTGTGTTTTTACTATAAACTTCTCTCAAAAACCTGTGTTTCGAAACGGAAACTGCCGAGGACGCGTTTACCTGTACACCTCCATAAATTGTAACCGCAGCAAGAGAGTATGCCTAAATTTACTACCCCAAAAATCGAAAAAAAAAAATACGAAAGGCAATACGTACTCTTTATGGCGTGGTAGAAAACCAAATCGGTTGGGAAATATCAGAAAACGTAATGATGGCATATTTTTCTAAAAAAGCTGAAAGCTGAAATCATCTACTCTCTGGACTAACTATTCAATGCTTAGACAAACATTATCTGTGAGAAACAATGTCGATATTAGTCAATATAAAAAACTAATTGCCTATCTGAAACGACCATATTTCGGCTAAACCAAAACGGTTGGGAAATATTCAGAAAACGTAATGATGGCTTATTTTTCTAAAAAAGCTGAAAGTATGAAATCATCTACTCTCTGGTCTAACTATTCAATGCTTAGATAAACATTATCTGTGAGGAACAATGTCGATATTAGTTAATATAAAAAACTAATTGCCTATAGGAAACGACCATATTTCGGCTACAATGCAAATAAATCAAAGACTTTTACTAAAAAAGAGGTACTAATATTCTTCTCTGAAGTGCCCCATGAAGTGTATTTATTGAAAAAGGTAATCTAACATAATACATTCGTTCATTTTAAACACTGTAATTTGGTTATAGGTTATATGAATTTCGGGAATATCTGGAGCATGCAGACGTAACGTGCTGGTCAAAATGACCATCAATGATATACAAGATAAGGACTAATATGAATAATATAATTACTAATACTAATAATAATAATATAAATACTAATATGATAAGGCTAATATGAAGGTTCCTGATACCAAGACAAACCAAAGTCGTATTTTTGCTGAAACTAACAACAACGGAGAGTTGGTAGATTTTTTGTGGTTCTACAGAAGATATGTTGCGCTGAGACCTTTAGATGATAAAAACCATCTCGATTATTCTTACGGTATGTTGATAGAAAATGTTAGAAACAAGTAGTAGGTATGCATGTTATTGGCAACACACCCAGCGAAATCGCACAATATTAAAATTTACCAGACTTCAAATTGTATACTAGCCATAGCTTTTGGCGTACTTCAGCCACCTTTTTAGTCAATGGTTGAGGTGATTCAAAGCAGCTAAAATGCCACGGTGGTTGGAAAAGCTCCACTCTAGCAGAAGCTTATTTTGAAGAAAACATTACCAAGAAAATTGAAACGTTTACCTGTACACCTCCAGAAATTGTAATCGCAGCAAGAGATGTAAATGAACACAAAATCATGGGAACTAGCAGAATGGTAGAAGTTCTTCCAGAACATTAGTTTTTAAAAACTGTGAACATTGTACGTTTAATATTAATATTGTAAATAACTAGCTTCTGATTTATAAATTATCTATATTATGTATATTATGATTATTGATTTGCTCAAAATAAATATCTAGTACTAATCATGACTAGCGATTGTAGAAAAAATCTTGTGTGCTTCTTCGTCACGCGGCAACAATCTCAATCGGCAATGTATCACTTTGCACTCTTAATACACAAATAGTTATATCGTCTGTGGTTTACACATTAATTTTCATCCTACACAACTATACTGCATATATTAGTCCCAGGTAGCAAATTCATCGAATCTTCGTGAGCTTTGTTGTTGTTTTCAGGCAGCGTACAATACTTCATCTCTTCTTCGCCATTTAGGTCCACAAAATCCATGATACTTAATAATGTATCTGAGGTTGATTCAAATCAGATATAATACTATAATTAAATAAACGTAGCCTTAATCCAGGTTAATATTTTGACATTGACGGAGCTGTCAACAATATCAATAATTGCAATAATAACAATTAGCGATGTTTTGCCGGGGTAGTCTTATAAACGTATACTTTCTCACCTCTATGGAGATGGTAAAATTCGATTTTCTAATAGTGTAGGATGAAAAAGTATTTATATTCTATATATCTGACATTGTTGTTTAAAATTTCTGCAGTGATTTGTTTGGAGATTCAAAGCTAACTTTTTTTAATGGCACGAGGGGTTAAATGAATTCTTTTTTCCGAAATTCAGTTATGTAACATAAACTCAGTTCCATTTTTATTTTTAACTAAGAAGGCTGTGGTTACATTTTATAAAGTTTTACACATGAACACCAACAAAAATGATCTGACAATGAAAAAAGTCAGATTTCTAACGCTGCCTAATTCATACATTGTGTCCAAGATAAGGATCAACAGTATGGGGATCTCGGAAACCATAAAAGTTACAAAGGCGGCTAAATTACAACAAAAGTTGTACAATTTAGTGGAGAGTAAATTCTGTTGGGAAAAGCAGAAATTTCCACATACTTCCGGAGATATTCCACAAAATCTGAAATCTTGTGATTTCGTTTTTATTTTTTTTCTGAAGTTACAACAAGTAAATGTTCGAAATGTATTAACGAGCCTTTTTCTGAATAAAAACATAGGAAACCATACTGTAATATAAATAGTTGAATTCGTATTAGGAAATGCTATCTAATACAGAGTGTACCTTTTTTACGGGTCATATAAAAAATAAAGTTGATGATGGTTTCTTCGAAACGAAACGTTCTACTGAAAATTTGTAAACGCTGTCTTGTAGAGCTAAAAATATGGCAACGAGAAAGTGCCTGTGGTTTTCTTATAATATTTATCACAGTATGGTTTGTCATGTTTTTATTCAGAAAAAAACTCGTTAATACATTTCGAACATTTACTTGTAGTAACTGCAGAAAAATATAAAAACAAAATCGCAATATTTCGGATTTTGTCGAATATCTCCGGAAGTAAGCGGAAATTTCTGGTTTTCTCAACAGAATATTACTGACCACTAAATTGCACAACTCTGTTGTAATTTAACCGCCTTTATAACTTTTACTGTTGATCGTTATCTTGGAATATATTTTAAAAAAAATTATTGCCTCAATCATTCAAGTGTGCTAGTTTTTCAATTATTTAAAAAATGCCAAAAAACTTGATGAAAATACGAAACCTTCAATTAAAAATTTATTTAAAATATTTACAATTATGTACTTAATAGATACTCAATTTGATGGCAACATTGCCAACTGTCATAAAATATAAACTATTTTTTTAAGTCTAGTGACTTTTTACATTGGCCAACATTTCTGTCACCCTAACAGAGCCAACTTAGTTAAAAATAAAAATGGAACAGAGTATATGTATATCTTATTTTTATCATAACCTCAAAAAAAAAGTTCCCATTATTAAGCTAGGTTCATGCAGTAGCGTTTTGCGGAATGCGATTTTTGTACTGATTAGTTAAATTTGAACGCAGTTACAGGTTACTGGTTCATCATTTTGGGTTTCTGCAAAACTTAAAACGCTAACATTATGTGTTTTCCGCTAGACATGATCTCAGACATAACCTCAAAATAATCATTTAGCACTTTATTTTTGAAATTGTGACTAAGTAAATAGCAGTGATAAAAACAATTGTTTTTGAACAGATTATTAAAATTGTTTGCTAAATCTAGAAAATCGGAAATTGTAAAATTGTTGAGTATCATCCCCTATCTACCTACTACAACCTACTACACTACTATAATCTACCTACTACTACCTACTACAATCTACCAACAAAAGATTCTATTATTTGATTAAACAAAAACTGCTTCCTCCCGGTAAAATCAAGGTTGCATGAATTAGATGAGGAAAATTATGCGGAAAAAGCAATCCACAATCCGTAAAACTGTAGTGCACAAACCTACCTTTATTGACGTAATACGTTTGGAAAAAATGTAAAATTTAGTTAGCCTTGGATATGTTGTCTCTATCTATCGCCAGTTCATTGCCACCTACACATTGAACAAAAATTAAAAATCTAAAAGTCAATAATACTTGTAAATATCAAACATAATGAATGGACTAAAACTAAATAGAAACAGGCAATTCTTCAACAGTAAAAATGAACAGTTGCCAAATTTTGTAAATGGTTCACATCCTAACCGAAACCGAACAAATTTTAATTTAAAGAAATGTTCAATTTATTCATTATTAGATACTCTCTCTGTCCCAAAATATGGTATACATTTGTCTCTTTTATTTGTCCCAAATTATTGTATACAAAACTTTTAAACTTTATATTTCTTAGAAACAAACATTTACTTGTTTTTAATGTTCCTTGGCCCTATTTCAAATTCAAGAAATAGTTAATGGGAAACAACAAACTTGTTTGCGGCTTGTCCAATAGCACCCTGCTTCAATTTGATGCCAGTTTTTGAATTGCAGCAAGAACTCTAAAATTTCTAAAATAGGTGCCCATTAAGAAAATTTCCTTTAACTTTTCTCAGCCGTGTCTTTCATAGTTTTGTCACAACAGGTGTACTTTTGATTTTCTAACATTTTCAAGTCTTTTAACTGGCAGACTGTAAGGACAACATTTTTTTATGCATAGCCATCTAAGGCTCAATTAAGAACAACGTATCTAGATTATATTAAACTGATTAAAAATCATTATTTCCTCAAAGACTCGATAATCCATGAATTTTAGAGAAATGTATACCATAATTTGGGATGGAGGGAGTATTTATTATTAACGTAAATTGAGATCATTTTGAGCATATTTGTAGGATAAAAAAATTCTGTGTATGATCAAAAAAATTATCCAAATTTATTCTGTTCAAGTTAAATGTGTTATTTGTGCAATTATTTTTAACTTTTATTAATTTTTTGGTGAAGAACTAACGATAGAGACAAAACAACATTTCTAAGGCTAACTATTTTTATTTTTTCAAATCAACTGTTCAATAATTTTTGTTGTTTCGTTGTACCTAGTTAACGTCTAGCGGAAAAAAGTTTTTCAGAAACCCAAAACGTTGAACCATTGAGTTCCCGCGTAAACTGCGTTCAAATATAACTAATCAGAACATGAATCGCATTCTGCGCCATTGCATTTACTTAGCTTATTAGTTCAATATTTATTTATTTTTGTATTTGCGATAAAAATAAGATATGCATGTGTTAAATAGTGAATTTAGCAGTATACTATTTCAAAAATATTAAATTTGACGCCTATGGCACTTAAAAACTTTAAAGTTATCCTCGAAACACCCAGGGCCGTATCTATAGTCCGTACTTGAGCACGAGTTCGACTCAGGTCGTATGTTTGGTTGCGTATTTTCTATAAACGTTTTTGCACCAAACGCAACCAAATATACGCAAATATACGACTTAAGTATAACTCATGCTCAAGTACGGACTATAGATACAGGTCTAAAACAAATGAAAGAAGGAATTTGGAAAACATGTCAAACGATAGAATTTAAATACTTTTAACTGAAACGGAATTTCAACATGTTTTGATAAACCGTTTAAAAATAAGACCCTGCATATTAAATTTTCACCTAGTGATTTATTATTGGTATCTATCATTTCGTCACGAATATTCGCATTAGAAAATAGCTACATGTTGATGGTATCTCAACTCATTTGATTAATGAATCCGCCTGATTAATAAGTTGTGAGACCTTTGACATACTCCTCAAGCAAAATGCGATAATCCCTATTTTAACTCATCGTAAATTCGGACGAACGCACGGGATTAAATTTACACAAACTGACGGTCGCATTCAAAGCATCTGGTCACCTCTGTCGTCCCGAGTCTTCAGACAGAGGCGAACTCTTAACAGGATTACTAATTACGTCCGTCATGAGCAATTAAGCGGCGGACTGCAGGAGACTTCGCTGCACCGGCGATAAGCCGATTACGGGGCGGGCGCATTAAAAAATGTATAATTTCGAAGGCAAATCGCACAAATTGGATTAAGCGATTAGAGCGAAAATTCGTTTTGAATGCGGACCGGTCGAAAACAAAGAGCTATTTAAATCGGTGAAAACGGCGGGATGTGCGCACGAGGGCGCACCGTACGACCAAATGCACCATACAAAAAAAAATCGGTGTAATTGTAATGGAATTATTGGGCGTGTGTTTTAAATATGTGGTGGCTATTCGTTTTTTGGCAACCACATTTTCTGTACTCACGCGAGGCTGGAAATGATTCCTTCAATTGGGGCGACGAATTCATTTTCAGCTTGGACTCACCTGTAAAAATATGATATACAGAATTAAAACACAATAATTTCACACAAAAAAGACACAAATATATGATGGACTAAAGCCAGTTAGTACAGTATAACACAATTAGTTTAAAATATGTTATGTTACCAGATCACAAAGAAGCTGAAGTAACGGTTAAATTCTGCACAGAGGCTTGGATTTAAAGTCCATAAAACTATTACGGGACAACACAACTCGATTAAAATATGTTATGTTACGAGCGATCTCGACGCAATTCGGCGTTTATTTCAATGTTATTTCTCAGTAGTAATATTTTTTTATGCGCTATCGATCTGAGCTTTTTCTGCCGTAACCAAAATATTATTAGCATAATTATAAATTATTTTGATAGATAACTGAACTATTAAAATTAATAAATAATTAAAATTAAAAATATTAAACAAAAGATACAGAAGAAAAAAACATCAGGTTTGATGGAGTTGTGAAGAATACAGTGTGTGCAAATGACCAATCGCTTATGCCAGTCATTGTATGATTTGTAAAGGGTTTTTATGGAATAGTCCGGTTCTTTTTAAGCATACTTCGTTTACAATTGCCCTGTTTACATCATAGTTTTTGAATATAAATCGAAGTTTTTCGAATCGAAGTTCGAAGTTTTTCGAAGTTCAATGTTATTTCTTAATAGTCGATCACTTCGGGTAACAGGGTAATCACCATATGTTTGCCATAACCAGCAGTCGTTATCTGGCATGGTGTAATTTCGAGAAAAATATCAAATACAATACAACCTCATAATGTATCCGCATAAAATATCAAACAGGGTAAATCATAAAGAAATTTTAGTTGCCCTTAGAGGGGATTGCAGTTATCGGTTACTATCGTTAATTATTCGCGTCTCCTACTTATATTCACTATCAGGACCGAGCATGTAGAGTACTAAATAGTTGCCTTAACATTTATTTGCTCGTGTGCGGTCTACTATAAGTAACAATGTGTTGTATTTCGGTGATTAAAAAGTTGCTTGAACTGAGTTATTAAAAAGTTGCTGGTGTGCCGGCCGCCTATAACTATTTTTAACATCATCGATTATTGTCCTGTCCATTTGCTCCTGCTGAGTTTTTGTGCTACACCACAATCCCAATCATTAATTATCAACTGAGGTGACCTCACGTGTTGATTTCACCTATAATCAGAATGGATCTAAACACTTTTCAATTATTAATTATGTTAATATTCACATAAAATAATATGTAAAAAACACAAGTGTTGTATAAATTACGCTCCATTGTGGACAGAAACACACCAAATAAATATAAATCACTTTTTTTTTTAATAAAAACTAGTAGAATTAATAATGTATGACAGAAATACTTGTGGCAAGCATGCAGTGCACTATCGCACCTCATAAATAAAATTAGGATTAAATCCATTTATAATTCACGAGATAGCCTGTTGGAAAAAAATTAAAGCCTTGAATATGAATTTGTTACTTCACGCTTGATTTATGGGACTTTGTCGTGTAATCGATGTAGTGGCCTGTGCTCGACACGATGAGTTTTAAGTTAAGTTAATAATGATCATAACTTCATAAGTCAACAAAATCGTTGTTTTGATAGTAAAAGTATATGAACAAAGTGCGAATATTTCTTGCAAACGCGTTAGTTATTTGTTTTTTGTCGTTATTGTACAATTAATTATCAGCATTTTGGGAGAATTATATTATGAGAATTTTAGAGAGAGTGATGTTAACCATACAGTAAGCTTGTAGTGTAATATAAAGCATGTTAAAAAAGGCTGGAAATACATTAATAATTTCGGAAATTAAAAATATTGTAGAAAAATCCTCCGACACGTCGACTTTAGTTCTCAAAAATATATATTCTGTTATAAATCTAAAATTTTTGCTGTCATTTGTTTTTGAGTTATGACGTCATCGACTGTTTTGTTATAAATGGAACGCTAATATTTTATAATTTTATTTGGTTGACGTTCATGGTTTTTTTTGTTGTGTTATAACGTATACATTTTTGTATACCTTACATAAGAAAACATTCGCTCAAAAAGCAAATATTTTTTTCCCTGGTGACCATTTAAAAAAAACGTCGATGACGTTATAACTAAAAATAAAACGTCCAGGACGTCATCACTAAAATTAAGGCCGATTACGTCATAACTATAAAAAAAACGTGGGTGACGTTATAACTTAAAAAATGTCGATGACATCATAACTCAAAAACTAATCATGCAATTTTTTTCAGATTTTTAGCAAAATGTATACTAGTATATTTGAAAACTAAAATCGACGTATCCGAGGATTTATCTAAAATATTTCTAATTTCTGAAATAATTAATGTATTCCATTCTTTGTTGACCACCTGCATAAGTATACTTTATCACAGTTTACTGGTAATACGCCAAAATTCGTCTTATTCAATTTAGTACTTTAATTAATCGATCTTACAAAATAGGAAAGAGAAAAAAGAGAATGAAAAAATAAAAGGAGAGATTGACAGATGATATAAAATGAACAGCTGGGTTTAATAGTACAAAGACACGAAATAGAAAAGTATGCCAATATTTGAAGGAGGCTGTTATCAAAATGATAGAAAATTGATAAATTAGATAAGAGAAGGATAAAATACAGGATCTAATTGACCTTGAAGTAAGAGTTTTGAATGTACGTACTCTGTTCTATTTTTATTTATAACTAAGTTGGTTCTGTAAGGGTAACAGTATTGTTGGCCAATGTAAAAAGGCACTAGACTTAAAAAAGTAGGTTATGTCTAAAAAAAGAGGGTATATTTTATGGCAGTGGGCAATGTTGCCATTAAATTGAGTATCTATTGAGTACAGCATTTATTTGCTATTTTTATTTTACAGAAGTAAATCAGTCAAATTATAATATGAAATATAGTTGATGATTGGTTTAGTTATACCATAAATCTAATTAATTAACACTTAAATGATGTGTTAATTAATGTATTAGGCAACGTTGTTAGCAATCTGACATTTAATTTTTTTAATTAAAGATATCCTAAGATAAGAATGATTCTGTCAGACTATATTTGTTGGTGTTCATGTGTCAAACTTTATAAAATGAAACCACAGCCTTGTTAAAAATAAAAATGGCACAGAGTGCAGAATGTGCAAATGCACTGTGCAGCCGATCGAATCATAATAAGAAATAGTAAAATCAATAACTATAACTGGTCTCTTCTTCCAAATTTTGGACTTACATTGCCTCGCCTTCATCATCCTTATAACTTTTTCTAAACTATTTTCTCTTATTACTTAAAAAGGGTGTCAGAATTTTCTCGATGTTCTATTTTTTCAATGCAATTCGTAAGTACAAACAAAGTCAATGACATCAAATAACTTACATTGCTTAGCCTTCATCATCTTTCTAACTTCTTCTAAATTATTCTCTCGTATTACTTACAAGGCGTGCCTGTATTTTTCTCGAAATTCTATGTTTTTCTATTTTTATAAATGCACTTTTTAAGTCCAAACAAAGTTAATTAATTCTTCTCAATGTAATTAAATATTATATTTCAAAATCTACGCTGGGCTTAAAATAACTGCAGAATTTATTTCTAAATTTTAAGATTTTGTAGTCTTAATCTTTGACAACTTTTACTAATAAAAACCATTTCGATTGCGATTAAAAATATCTGAAGAGATCTATCGCATACAATAAATCTGACAATTAACTTGATAAAGTGTGCCGCCCTTTATGCCAACATTTTTGATAACTGAGTCGTATAGAATCAAAACTCACAATATCCCAAATCATCGAAATAGAGTTAGCAGTGGTTTTTTATATGAAAATTTCCTCTGAAAGCAAATGTCGTTTGAAGTCCAAACACAACTATATCCCGGGTAAAGTGCTATCAGAAGTAGAGGTTTGGAGTCAAAACTATCATTATAAACTGGATATTGTTACTTTTGACACCAAATGATTTTCAACCAATTACAAACCATCGTATGGCTGTCAACCTCACCGGAAGGTTACTGTTTATAACTTATTTTTGTTGTGCCTCGTTTTGATGGTTTTGTCTGTTTTGCAATAACTTGTATTGTATATACAGGGTGTATCAGCCAAATGGAATAAATTCAATAATAAATAAATGGGGGCGTGTTCGAAAAAACCCTCGGACACGTCGATTGTTATTTTTAGTTGCGCATTTTTCTCAACAAAAACTTTTTATACAGGGTGTGTCATGTGACCGTGGCCAATACCAACTTTCTTATTTTAAATGCAACACCTGGTATATTATTCAATTTTTGGATTCTTCAGAAAATTCTAGACATATTTCATGTACAATGTCCTATACCTATCTTCAACTGTTTCGGAAATATTAAGTGTGTATATTAAGACGAATAATGCTTGCGATTAGATCGGTCACGCCTGAGATGTTGAGTAACGTTAGAAGAAATTTCTATTTAAGATTAGGATGTTGCCAAGACGTTCACGGCGAGCATTTTGAACATCTCCTCCATTGAAATTTATTGTTTTTTTTGTTTTTTGTAACGAATTTCTGTAATCAAATAATTTTCTTTTTTTAATGTTAATTTTTGCAATAAATCTGAAAACACTTAATATTTCCGAAACAGTTGAAGATAGGTATAGGACATTGTACATGAAATATGTCTAGAATTTTCTGAAGAATCCAAAAATTGAATAATATACCAGGTGTTGCATTTAAAATAAGAAAGTTGGTATTGGCCACGGTCACATGACACACCCTGTATAAAAAGTTTTTGTTGAAAAAATGTGCAACTAAAAATAACAATCGACGTGTCCGAGCGTTTTTTCGAACACGCCCCCATTTATTTATTATCGAATTTATTCCATTTGGCTGATACACAGTGTATAATTAGATATTTTATTAATTTTATAACTATAATGGAATCAGAACTAATTATCAAAATCAGATAAGAAACAATATCCACGTATTGGTTTCAAAACTAACAATTTTTAACTGCTTTCATTATTAAAATGCTATATAAAAAAGCATTTTTTTAATTTTACATTTCATTTTGTAGAGCCAACAGGATGTAAAAAATTCATTTGCAAAATTCGGGGAAAGAAATTGTCGAGTAGAGCGGTTTTTGGTAAATTCCGGTATTTTGATATTGTGAGTTTTTATTCTATATGACTCAACTTTGACTTCGAAAAAAAAAATTGCCACAAGATATTTCATTTCGTTAATTTTTGTTTCTTACCGTATCTAACCTTGAGGCATGAATTGGACTCAAGTCGTATATTTAGTTGCGTATTCGCTATAAATGTTTATGCACCAAACGCAACCAAATATACGCAAATATACGACTTGAGTCGAACTCATGCTCAAGTACGGACTATAGATACGGACCTTAGAGTATTGTGAAAATATGTCAGTTATTTCTTGTCAATGTAATCAAATATTTTATTTCCAAGTACTACGTGCGTTTAAAATAACTGCAGACATTATTACTACATTTTAACATGTTCTAGTCTAAAACTTTAACACCTGTTACTTAAAAAGTCCATTTGTATTGCGATTGATAATAAGTGACCTTAAATATCTGAAAATATTTATGATAAATCAAACTTGAAAAAGTATGCCGTCTTTTATTGCAACATGTTAAGATCAAGTCTAGATTTTTGATAACTTCTACTCAGAATCATTTCTGCCATAAAATAATTCATTCGGTTCATGTTTCGTTGCCTACCATATCTAACTTTTAGAGTATTGTGTTTTTTTATATTAAGGATCATTATTTAATATCTCCCAGCATAAATCAAATAAGCACCTAAACTAATTGATTTAGTTAACTTCAAACGGTATCTTCCCAGTATAAATCAAATAAACACCTAAATTGAAAAGATTAATCCTTATCAAGCTTTTTGAATTCCTTTAAATTTACTAATTTTAAAGATGTATCGTATTTTGCAGATATTCATTTTCCACAATATTGAATTCAGCATATAAATAATAATACGATTTAATTTAAATTGTATCTGAAATATAAACTCTTCATTATTCCTAAAACAATATGTTTATTTACTCTCGTTCCTTACAAGAAATGTTGTGAATGCGCTTGTGTACTGATTGTTATGCTTGCGCTAAAATAAGATGTATTTTCTACGAAATCTGTTCTCAGGCATATTTGTTGTTTTTTGCATTATAATGTATATTCATTGCTTACATTAAATTGAAATTCATGTACCCTGATATTAAATTAATTCCATGAAAATGAACCAAATATGCAACGTAGAATGGCGGTGGTGGAAATTTGTGTATGACATACAACATTTAGATAAAAATCACTAATTATTATGTAAATATGTGCTATTATTTTTTAATCTAGTTGTGAAATTGAATGTAGACTACAATCATTAAACATTATGGAAACGCGATTATTTTTAAGTCTGGATGTTAAATTATATTTCAGATTAGTACGTACTGTAATATTGGTTTTACATCTTCCTATAAAAATCATACTGAAGATGGTGAGCCAGTGTACTGGATGTTAATTTATATTTCACATTAATACGTAATATTTGTTTTACATCTGCCTATAAAAATCATACTGAATATGATGAGCCAGTGTACTGGATATTAATTTATATTTCACATTAACACGTAACATTTTTTTACATCTGCCTACAAAAATCATACTGAAGATGGTGAGCCAGTGTACTGTTAATTTATACGTGCACCCGAAATTGTGTTATTAAATCTCAAAAAAAAAAACTCTCAAATAAATACAAATGTCTGGCCGAACAATTGCTTGTTCTGGCTCATCAATGAGGGCCATGCTTGATCAAATATTTATTTTGTATTTATTTTGTTATTTTATTAACGATTATCTAAAATTAAATGCATTTTACGGAACAACTTATGTTTTCAACCACAAACATAATTTGTTTTTCAAAATAGAATGAATTGTTTTTCGACCATCAATAATATAATTGATGTACGAGGGCTGTTTGACGGAAGAGTGACTTTTCAAAGGTTGGTAACACTTTCGTTATAATGATTATGTTGCTAGCTCCTGACGTCTTTCGGAGGTCTACTGTCAAAATTTGGCACCAATCTGACAGATAGATTATGTTTTATACTTATTTGAAGGAAACTGTTTTCGTTGTTTTGTAAATATGTAAAAAAAAAATTCGAGTGTTGATTAAACATTATTTTGTACGTGAAAAAACAATTAAAGAAACCGAGGAAAAGTTACGTAAATATTATCCAGAATCTGCTCCGTCCCATGGAATGATTTGTAAGTGGTTTCTGCTTTTAAAAGTGGCCATATGAGCACGGTTGATGCAGATCGTCCGAAACCATCATTTACTGTGACTACTCCAGAAATGGTTAATAAACTCTATGGCCTTGTAATTGGCAATCGTCGAATAAAAGTTTGTGAGATAGCTAATGAAGTAAACATCTCAACCGAACGGGTATACAATATTTTGCATGAACATTTCAATAAGAAAAAGCTATCCGCGAGCTGGTTGCCGCGTTTGCTTAATGGTGATCAAATGCGCGCTCGCATTAAGAATTCAGAAGAATGTTTTGCCGTTTTCAACGTAACTCAAATAATTTTTTTTGTCGATATGTCGCAGTAGATGAAACTTGGATACATCATTATACTCCAGAAACAAGAATACAGTCTAAATACTGGATTTCTCCATGCGAATATGCTCCCAAAAAGGCAAACACACTTTTTTTGACCAATAAGGTCATGGCCACAGTTTTTTGGGATTCTAAAGGTGTAATCTTTATTAATTGTTTACAAAAAGGAAAAACCATAACTGGCCAGTATTATGCTGATTATGCAGACATGTATTGATGCCGAACTTGAAAAACAACGACCGCATTTGATGAAGAAAAAAAGTGTTGTTCCATCACGATAATGCGCCCTCTCATTCGTCTGCAATTGCTACAACTAAATTGACTGAATTGCATTACGAATTACTGCTTTATCCGCCATATTCGCCAGATCTGGCTCCCAGTGATTTCTTCTTATTTCCAAATTTAAAAAATGGCTGTGTGGAAAAAGATTTCAGGCAAATGAAGAGGAGATAACCGACACAAATGCATATTTTGAAGACTTTCCGAAAGATTACTTTTTGGAAGGTTTAAAAAAATTGTAAACTCGCCGGGCTAAGTGTGTACACTTGAAAGGGTGTTATGTTGACAAATAAAATATATTTTGAACAGAAAAATAACGTTTTCATTAAAAAGTCACTCTTCCGTCAAACAGCCCTCGTATTCTTCCCAATAATTGCAGTATCACATAGCAATCAACAGGGATTAACTCAAATCCATATAATCACGTATTGCCCACAATTGAAACTCCACGATAATACAGGTTTATACTGTTCGATTTTGAAAAAAAAAAATGTCCACAATTTGATTAATAGCAGCTGATGAAATTTGTAGGATTGCGAAAATATTTGAATTTCAGATTTCGACGAAAATGTCCGTTTTGAGGTCCTAAGAGCCCATTAATGCCATTTTAAAAATATGAGGGTGTTTACTTTTACAATATGTATGATTTTATAAATAATTATATGCAAATCTTATCTGTCGTGGCTTGATTATTGTCCCGCAAAGCGGTTTAGACGAGGTTTTATGACCCTAGAGCTCATTATGGCCCTTAAGCAATAAAAACTTTGCGATACTTATATGGTGGTCGTTTATAGTAATAACTGCTAACAGCCAAGTGTAACCAAGATACAAGATGCAAAAACGTCCCGATTAAATTTGAAAGTTATGAATATCATTATGACACCAATTAATTTCTACATTTAGATTATGTCAAAAATGTCTCTATGTATTACTGTCATAAACGTGTTTTTGCTCCTTAACATGTTCCTATCTCTAGGAACATGCCGCGTGCCAAAAACACATATTTATTACCTTAATATATAAATAACAATAATATAAATTAAAGACAATCTCAAACTGTAAGTATATACTTTCTAGAAAATAAAATTTCATAGCACTTTGCGAACAAAAGTATTTATTTTATCATTTTATTCATATTAACAAGGATGGTCAAGGGCTGCACACACCAGATTTGTTTTTTTTTTATAATTTCAAGTGAGTACATTGTACTTTGCCATGTCGTATGTTACTTAAGAATACATATACAAGTACAAAAACTCCGTAATGCCGTCCATTCCCATTCCAGGCCGCACCCATTAATATTACTTGTGTACCCGCACAATTAGTTGTTTTTCCGAGTAGAACGCTGCAACACACGCGCCCCCATTGTGCATAAATTTCTCACAATTATACTAATTATTACTCAGTTTTTGCCCGGTAATATTTCAGTGCTCGTTATCCGCTCTTTTAATCTCTCGCACGTATGCTGTGCTCCCTTTTGTAATTGCCTTAATTATGCGATTCTTTTTGTGTCGCCCACATCTGACGCCCGTTTTTCTTCGGAGCTTTCTTTGTGCTCGGGGTGCGCTTTGTTTACTCATTTGTTCATTTCTTCGTTTATGCCTGTGCCACTTTCTATGATTACGTTCGTGCCATGGCCACCGTGCCGACTGAATCAAGAAGATGGTGCAGACCGACACGCTGAATAGCAAATAAATACAAACGAATATAAGAATAACATAAATTTTAATTTAACATCAGGCAAAATATCTCACGGGATAAGAAATTTGAAATCCATTCTCATAATTTTCAATCCAAAGAAAATAATTTTCAAAATTTAAACTATTCCTACAAGCTTCCAAACTTTAACCACAATTTTTATTCGTTCCCAAGTATTAAATAGATGTAGAGAGAAATTAACAATTATGTTACTAAATAAACAATGAAGAAAATACGGAAATAAAGAAATGACTTAATACATATACGAATAAGTTAATAAAAAAAATATCAAACAAGTAATGGTATAATCTAAAGAAATTTAAAAAAAAGATAATAAACAACACCATTAGACACGCTGAATAAGAAAAATAAATTGAACAACAGACACAAATCAATCAGTAAATCTACCAAATATTAGATAAATAAACAGACATGTAAATAAATAATGACAAAATTCGGAAATAAAGACATAACGTAATAATTACACGAATAAGTTAATAAATAAATTAAAAATAATGTAACAAATACCAGATTAAATGATGAAATAACTTGTAAAAAAGTTACGCAATATACGTAATATATAGAATGTGATAAAATAAAGGGTCTAACAACACAAAAAAAAAATCAGGCGAATATGCATAGAAGTTTCAGATGTTGATAAAACTATTGCATAATTTTATTAACACTGGAGGGTTGTTGTATAATTGGTGGATGCGCCGGGCTCAAGTTTAATATTTTATAGAAGGTGCCTCGCAAAAGTTACGCAATATACGTAATATATAGAATGTGATAAAATAAAGGGTCTAACAACAGAAAACAAATCAGGCAAAAATGGATACAAGTTTCAGATGTTGATAAAACTGTGTATAATGTCATTAACACTGGAGGCCTGTTGTATAATTGGTGAATGCGCCGGGCTCAAGTTTAATATTTTATGGAGGTGCCTCGCAAGTTGCATATGTGTTAACTGAGGCACCTTTTTTTCTAACTGACTTCCAATTTTATTAACTATGATTTACAAATCAGCAGCAGAACAGTGATTCCAGTAGGATTTTCATTATTTATAACAAATTATTCAAGATCCCATTTTACTTACCTGGACACAAATATACCTACAAATATACTTATAAAAATGTTTATATCGTCAGTGAAACGAGAAAACCGTGTCAATATATTAGCCAGAAGTTGCTCTATCTGTTGATACAAATTAAATTGCAGATTTATTTGTAATTCCAGTAACAACATAATGAGAAAATTTTCGTATGCTATAAGTATGTGTAAAATTATGATGTTAAAATGCTCTGCTGTAAAATTTACATTTTTCGAGTTACTGTTACGTACACTGTTTTCTGCTTTCGACGATGATCTACATATTAAATAAAAAAAGATAATAATAATATTATATTATATAAAGATAATATCATATTATTAAAAAAATAAATATGTAACTATCGAAATTAATAATGGAATAAACAAATAAATAACGCGTGTCAATATAATAATAAGGATTTTGAAAAAATATTTCTTCATTTATAATAATCAAAAAAACTTAATGGTATTATTATTATTATTTAATATTTGGATAGGTGTATGTTTTGTTGTAATAATTATTACTCAATAATACTAGTATTATAATAAAATACCGGATTAATAAGCCAAAAAATCTGTAAAAAAAACACTTAAAAAGCATATAATTTTGCATTAAAAAGCACTAATATACGCAAAAAAGAACAAAATGACATTAAAAAGCACGAAAAATCGCATTTTTTTCTTTTTAAATTGTTTTTCTTTTATAAGAGCAACATTATCCTGATTCATAGTTTACTTTAAATTAGAAAACTACAGAAAATTTTGATACACTTACGTACACGGAAAACATTAACTGAAGAAGCATCCAGAGCATTTTTTATAAAAATAAATTTAATTTTAAATTTGTACAACATTATGTATCTTTATTATTCAAAAACAATAAATGTTCAGATCGAAGAATACATATAAGTTTGAGAAAAAACTACAAAAATATCCTAAATAAAGGTAGTACCTAATTAACAATATAAAATTTTAAAAAAACCAGTTCCGCTGAAAACAGTTTAGTAAGCAATTAAGTATTGATCCAAATTTTCAATTTTCAAATCATTCTTTCTATCGCTCAAAATATATAGGGCGATTTTTTTTTCATTTTAAGCATTGGGATCTCTGAAACCATAAGACATAGCGATTTGGTTAAATGAGAAAAAAGTTGTTGTTTTAAGACTTATGCAAGATATCCTTTTGTTTTTTGAAAAAAGACCCCAGTTTTTCAGTTACAATAAAAACTTTAATTTTTTTAAATGCTGGCTTAGACATTTTTAAAAAGGACACATGTTTCTATACTTAGGTAGACTTAAGGTTTGCTATACTAACTTATATAAATAAAGGCCATCTTCCAAAATTAACTTTATGACAATTATTACTTACTTTGAGAAATAAACACGATACAGTACTATCTGTATTATAGAAAGTATCAAAAACAGAGTTTGCCATGGACATTTTTCCCTCCTACTACGAGAATTCTATTAATTTTTCTACTATAATTACACTAAATTCTTTTCAAATTATATAACGAAAATTCCTGCATCTCATATATTTATGAAAGTAAGTATAGCAAACCTCATATCGTTATAAAGAGAAAAAGTTGTCCATTTTAAAAATATCAAAGCCAACTATGACGTAAAAAATAAGTTTGTATGATAATTCAAAAACTATATTTGTTTTCAAAAAACAAAAGCATATCTTGCATAAGCTCTTAAAATGACAACTTTTTCCTCGTTTAACCGAATATCTATGTTAATGGTTTCCGAGATCCCAATGCTTAAAATGAAAAAAAACTCACCCTGTACGGCGAATTTTCAAAATTATGCTTTCTATCGCTCAAAATATACAGGGTGAGTTTTTTTTTTCATTTTAAGCATCGTGATATCTGAAACCATAAGACATAGAGATTCGGTTAAATGAGAAAAGAGTTGTCGTTTTAAGAGCTTATGCAAGATATGCTCTTATTTTTGAAAAAAAGACCCCAATTTTTCAGTTATAATACAAACTTTTTTTATATAATGTTGACATTTTTAAAAAGGAAATATTTTTCTCTTTATAGTGATACAAGGGTTGCTATAGTTATATAAATAGAGGCCATCTTCCAAAATTAACTTTATGACAATTATTACTTACTTTGACAAATAAACACGATACAGTACTATTTGTATTATAGAGAGTATCAAAAATATAGTTTGCCATGAAATTATTTTTTTCCTCCTACTACGAGAATTCTATTAATTTTTCTACTCTAATTACACTAAATTCTTTTCCAATTATACAACGAAGATTCCTGCATCTCATATATTTATGAAAGTAAGTATTGCAAACCTTATATCGTTACAAAGAGAAAAGGTTGTTCATTTTAAAAATATCAAAGCCAACTATGACTTAATAAAAAAGTATGTATTATAACTCAAAAACTATTTTTTTTTTTTTCAAAAAACTAAAGCATATCCTGCATAAGCTTTTAAAATGACAACTATTTCCTCGTTTAACTGAATATCTATGTTCTATGGTTTCCGAGATCCCAATGCTTAAAATGAAAAAAAAAACTCACCCTGTATTTGTCTACAGAAAAACTTTTTCTTTCGACATCTACGCTTGTTATGGGGGCATATTTTAAATTAGCTATGGGCATATTGGTTTCAAAACTACTCACATTTTCACCACTTTTTCCTATATTATTCAGTGTTTGGAAGCCTTCCTTTTTGGCAAACACTTCCCCTAATTTGACTGTTATTTTTTCCTCAATGTTTGCTGGGATACCACAAAAATAGCTTTTTTAAAAGAGTTAATAATTCTAGGTGAGCCCGTTAAGGGCATTCCTTGCTTTTCCTGTAAAGTAATTGTTTGACTAACAATATTGTAGTACGCTTTGAAACTCTAAATTATTTTTAAGTTCTTGATCATTTGAAACACTTTAGCAATCTTCTATTGCTTTTGCAACTGGTTGGTGCATATTCAAAAACAACTTTCTTGAAGTCTTCAAAATTATTTGCATAATATATGGCAGCATCTACATCCCCCATTTTGTCAAAATTGGTTGTGGAGATATAGGTGTATTAGGCATTGGCTCTTTTTATAGTTGCACTCTAAGAGGAGCTTTAATAATAGCTATTTATGGCATAAGTAAATAAAATTGCATTATTCACGTGTAGCATACAAGATTTTTTTCCAATTCGCTTTTAGAATTGAAGAATTTACGTGAAGTGTCACATTATGAGGTGACAACGAAAATTTTAAGGATAGTGCGAATTTACCTATTTTTTTACTTTATTCACGTTGTCAATGGTTATAGTGAATTAAGTGAAAATGTAAACATTTTATTCACCCATTCGATTAAAGTGTAGTTTTACCGAAGAGATTCAATATACATAATAAGCATTTTAATAATGCGAATTGGAAAAATTAATATTTATTCCATTTTTTATTAACTCGTTTACCTATCGAAAGTTGAGTCTTTTAGTTTCTGCAATCCGATTTAATCCGTGGGCCATGCAGGTACAATGTATTAAATTTTGGCAGAAAATTTTCATGTTAGATACAGCTATTATCATATATGCAGTTGCATCAGTAAGCGCAAGTTAAATATTATTTGTTGGAGCTGCATCCGGTAAATAAAATTCTATTAATGTTTCATCAGTAAATTGTGAAATTGTATTGCTATTAGTTTTGTTTAACTCTCTAGATGATATTAAGTCAATTTGTCTGACATGTGTCGCTGAGGACTCCTATAATCAAATTTGCCACATATTGTCCACAAGCGTCGGTTGTTTCATCCACGATAAACCAAATACAATTGTTGCTAATTACATTTTTTAATTTTTAGACTTGTTTGCTTATACACCAATTCAACATAATTTTTGCCTTTAATCTGGCACATGTCTATTGCAATATTTTTCCAGAAGTGTTTGAAATGACTATTTTGTAATTTGTATAAGGGAATGTTTGATTCAATCATTGCGTTACATAAATCAAAATTAAATTAATTTTCTTCTTTGTTGCCTGAAGTTCATGCCATAGATTTTGCTATGGTCTGTAGTATTTTCGGTTTATGTTTAAATTTTTCTAGCGTTTCATTGTATATGCTGTTTTGACATGTTGAATTGTATTATTTCAAAACAGTACTGTTTTGACATGTTGAATTATATTTTTTATCGCTCTGAATCTACACAATGAAAATACTGAATTAGTCTTTGCGCACACTCGGAAAAATATTTTGTTATTTTCGAATTTTAATTCTTTGTCATCCTTAATCCACTCTTCTACGGTAGGTTTCTATTTAGGCATTATGAAAGAATCAATTTAACTATACTGACGACACGATTTGGGAGAAACGAACAGGGCTAAACTGTGTGCGTTCTAATGACACTAAGGAACTAATGAGAATATTTATTTCGAATATATTACCCCGGCAATATGTTCAGAAAATCGTTTACTTTTATTAGGCATGACTCGCAATATCTATAATAGTGTTCAGGATTCGTAAGTATTAATACATATACAAATAAATACTTCTAAATAAGCCTGTTTAACAATCTAAATAAAAGTTAAATTTCGGTTCAATTTAGAATCAGCTAAAAAAAGCTCCAAATAGCAGCAAAATGTAAAATAAGCACAAAATAAGCTAAAAAATGTACAATAAGCACTAAAAAATCCCCAAAATGTAAAACAAGCATAACATTGCAACAATGCAAAAAAGGACAAAAAATGGTTAATTTATCCCTTGTTTCCAAATCTGAGAATATTTAAATAATAATTTGTTACTGCTTTCAATATTTACGAAAAGCATAAAGCCTAGAAATCTGGTCTCTAGTTATAATTATATGCTTAATACAGCATACTTTTAATTATTAGTTTCCAGTGTCCAGTTGCATTAAGATCTGACTGCAAAAATTAGTGCCTCGTCGCATTAAAAAAATAATTGTGTAGTCTCCGTCACGTGCAGGTGAGATTAACGCATCCTGCAGGAATTTATTGCCTCCAGGACGTGACTGATAGTGAGCCGTGTTATTGCCTCTGTGCGTATTCAAAACGTTTCACATTGTGTGCAAGCGATTTATCATCGCCGTGCATCCGCGGCGATTCTCATAATTGGCGAGCACCTCCTGGCAGATATTAATAGTCGCGAAACAAGAGGTGCCTCGTCGCGGATCGTATTAATCAGTGGGGGAACAATGGTTGGTGTAATAACGCCGCGCGCCGTGCCTGTATGGGATTATTATGCGGATAAGTCGCTAGGCGACGTGCCTAGGCGCAAGGAATTCGGCACAGAGTGCGTAAACATTTGAATTAATTTATTTACAAGGTGAGCTGAGCTGAATGAAACAGATAGATATATGTAGTAGTTCCGACGAAAGCTGACAATGGCATACTTTTTCGAAGTAAGAATCGAAATATCCAAGCTCGTTCGCCTGCTTAAGGTAAATGTATTAGAATTAAATCAAATAAGAAACGTATGTCGAGAATCGTAATATGGAGTAATGAGTCATTGTCAGCTTTCGATGGGGCGAGTATACAGCCGATTCTTTAATGTATGAGAGAAAACAATGCTCATTTTAATGTTGCAACATTTTTACTTTGTTCATATTTTATAATTGAATTACTAAGTGCAGAAAAGAAAGTACTGACATTTTAATCAAAATTGAAATATACATGATTTCTTATAGATTTGACATAGCCCGAATGTTTGGCGCAGAAAGGAAATAGGTGAAAGTAAGGTATGAATGAGTTTCTTCCGATCACAAAATTCCGTTTAGTGCAAAAAGGAAAAATCTACAGTAGTACTTACCATTCTGCATCCAAGTTGGCTATGCAAGGACTGTGGACAGCGCCACCATCCCACTCTATTATTTTATTATTAAGTTAAATTTATAACCTCATGTGCAGATTATTAGAACGTCACTACTTGTGCTTTATAATTGGGTTGCAATGTCAACTTCCGAACATGATAGCATCAGCTCCCAGAATGATAATGATTCTTCATCAACCTCTCGTTCACCAACGAGAAAAAGAAAAAGGGGCATACGAAATGAACATAAATACAAAAGAAATATAATCAGGGAATCTCGAGGTAAAGGTAAACGCTATGTGAACTGGAAAGAACTTACTGTGGATAACAGAAAGACTGGAGACCCTTGCAAGGAAGTACCTACTTATCTATTTAATTTGATTTTTTTAAATGTTAAGTTTATTATTTTTACTCTTTCAGATGTCGGAGTAAATGTTTTGAGCATATGAGTGAAGAAGCAAAAAACATAATTTTGCAAAAATGCCATGAAATGAAGCCTAAAGATGAACCAGATATATACCTACAAAGGTTGATCAGTTTCTGTGTAAAGCGAACCAATCAAACAGGAAACAAGCAGCCAAAATCCTTCAGTTACAGCTATTTTATAATAATAGATGGAAACAGACGCCAAATATGCCATGAGGCTTTTCTAAGTTTACTCGCAGTTACTTCAAAGCGAGTATATCGAATATGCCCACTATCCAAGAATTTAACTCCACGCGACAACAGAGGAAAGCAACGAAGCAGCAATGCAATTTCTGGTGAAATTTGCGAACTGCTATCTTAGCATATAAAATCATTTCCGTCAAAGAAATCACACTATTCTGGGAATGAGTTTACATATTTAGATGCACGATTATCCCTTACATCCCTTAGTTTGCATTTTGGAAGGCCCCAAGTTGACACCTGCTCATTTTGCGAAAAAAAAATGGAACTCTCTTGCAAGGTGCTCTAAACGATAATGCCAAAAGGGTCATTCCTGCCGAGTTAGTCGTTCACAAGCACAGATCTAAGAAGTTTTTCAACAAAATAGAGCAAGTCAGGAAGCTCTGCAACGAACGTGAAGATGTAGTTGGCATTTGCTTTGATTACATGTCAAATCTTCCTTTACCGAATATTCCGGTTTAAGATATTTTATACTACCGCCAACTATGGGTAAAAGCATGTGGGTTCCATAACATTGGTAATAATAATGCAAAGTTGTATGCAGGCTGTCCAAAATAGGTATCAATAGCATGGGGATCTCGGAGACCGTAAAAGTTACAAAGTCGGTTAAACTACAAAAAATCTTCAAACAGATAGGGATCAATAGCATGGGGATCTCGGAAACCGTAAAAGTTACAAAGTCGGTTAAACTACAAAAATCAAAAAAGTTGCGCAATCTAATGGTCAGTAATATTCTGTTGAGAAAACCAGAAATTTTCGCTTACTTACGGAGATATTCGACAAAATCCGAAATATTGCAATTTCGTTTTTATTTTTTTCTGAAGTTATTTGAGAAGGTATAAGAAAACCAAAGGCACTTTCTCATTGCCATATTTTTAGCTCTACAAGACAGCGTTTACAAATTTTCAGTACAACATTTATACAGTTTCGTTTCGAAGAAACCATCATCAACTTTATATTTTTTATATGGCCCGCAAAATATATGTACATGTACATATATGTACACCATGTATTAGATAGCATTTCCTATTACGAATTCAACTATTTATATCACAACATGGTTTCTCATGTTTTTATTCTGAAAAAGGCTTGTTAATACATTTCGAACATTTTTTTGTAATAGGCGTTGAAATGATGACGACGAAGAAAACAAATCTCTAATTTTAACCTAAAATAGGTAACAAAGTAGTAACTACAAATAATTTGGCTAGAATAGTTGTTAAATAACTAAGTTAAATACTAATACTGTGGGATCAGAGCAGGGATATGCAACGCATTTTCGTACTGAAAAAAAAGGGTCATTAGAATAATTTAATAATAATTTTAATAAAGAATCATAATTTATAATAATCCACCCAGGGAAACCTGCAGAGCTGTTTTCAGGGGTTAGAATGTTCCAACACATAGTTGCATCTCTCTTATGATTGCATTTAAAAGAAATCTTAAACAATTTCTACTAGAGGGTTGTTTCTACAGCTTGAACGAGTTTTTGGAATCTACAGATTCGGCGGATATGTGATACTTGTGTGTTGTGTTCATTTCATGTTTTACTTTTGATATTGTATTACTGTATTTATATGTATTATGTAACACGAGTCATTTTAAGATGACAATAAACATTATTATTATATTATTATTATTATTGTTGAATATTGAAACATTATAACTATTTAGGACCACACTTATTATTTGCTTACTGTAATGTGAGATTATTACTAATTACTATTACCGAAATAGTAACAAAAAATAATGGAGAATTAGTTTCAGATGCACTGTACACGAATCTAATATCAAACTTGAAAATAATAAATTTTCAGAAATTTCAGTAATAGCTAACCCACACCTGTCAATGCAGAAAGTTATATGTTTGATTTTGTCCCTTATTTAATACTGAAACTTTGTCAAATTTTCAAGAGAATTATTTTCAGGTGCACTGTAGGCTAAACTGATATCAAATTTGCAAATAATAAATTTTCAGAAATTTCAGCAATAGCTAACCCAAACTTGTCAATGCATAAAGCTTTTTGTTTGATTTTCTCCCTTAATTAATATTGAATCTTTGTCAAATTTTCAGGGGAATTAGTTTAAGGGTACTTTATACGAATCTAATATCAAATTTGCAAATAAAAATTTTTCAGAAATTTCAGTAATAGCTAAAATCCATACTTATCAATGCATAAAGTTTTATGTTTGATATTCTCCCTTAATTAATACTGAATCTTTGTCAAATTTTCAGGAGAATTAGTTTAAGGGTACTTTATACGAATCTAATATCAAATTTGCAAATTAAAAATTTTCAGAAATTTCAGTAATAGCTAATCCATACTTATCAATGCAGAAAGTAATATGTTTGATTTTCTCTCTTATTTAACACTAAATCTTTGTCGAATATTAAGGAGAATTAATTTCAAGTGTACTGTAGACGAATCTAAATTCAAATTTGTAAATTATTATTTTTCAGAAATTTCAGTTATAGCTACCCATACTTATCAATGCAGAAAGTTATATATTTGATTTTCTCCCTTATTTATACTGAAACTTAGTCAAATTTTCAGAAGAATTACTTTTAGGTGCGCTGTACACGAATCTATTATCAAATTTACAAACAATAAATTTTCAGAAATTTCAGTAATAGCTAACCCATACATGTCAATGTAGAAAGTTATATGTTTGATTTTGTCCCGTATTTAATATTGAAACTTTGTCAAATGTTCGGAAGGTTTAGCTTTAGGTGTATTGTACACGTATCTAATATCAAATTTGCAAATAATAATTTACAGAAATTTTACTAATAGCTAACCTATACTTGTTGATGATAAAAATAATTTAGCAAGAGTAGTTATTAAACATTGAAACATTCTAGTTAATTAGTATAACACTTAATATTTTTAACTGTGACATGATAACTGTTCTGTTCATTTAATGACGATGAAGACAATAATTATTACTTAATTTTAACCCAGAATAAGAATCAAAATAGTAACTAAAAACAATTTAGCACGAATAGTCGTTAAACATAGAAAAATTGTTGTTATTCAGATCCAAACTTATTATGTTTTTAGTGAAATATTATGAGAATTGTTCTGTTAGTTGAATTATCTTAAAATAATAAAATTAGGTGATAAATTTTGTCTTCGTCGCCCATTTCAACGCCTACGACAGCAAAATGTTCAAAATGTAAGTTTTTTTTGCATAAAAACATGATAAATCATACTGTGATATAAATCGTTGAATTCGTAATAGGAAATGCTATTTAATACAGGGTGTACTTTAAAGTTCATGATGATTTCTTCGAAACGAAACCTTGTACTGAAAATTTATCAGCGCTGTCTTGTAGAGCTGAAAAAGTGTCAATGAGAAAGTGTCATTTGTTTTTATATACCTTTTCAAATAACTTCAGCAAAACATAAAAACGATATCTCAAAATATCGAATTTTGTCGAATATCTCCGGAAGTAAGCGGAATTTTCGGGTTTTTTCAACAGAATATTACTGACCAGTAAATTGCGCAACTTTTTTGTGAATAAACTTTTACGGTTTCCAAGTTCCCCATGCTGTTGATCCTTATCTTTTACACCCTGTATGTTATCAATACTGTCGCATTTATAAATATTTGAAAAAATCATTTTAATGAAAGACAATTTTACAATATCTTTAATCTATAATCTTACAATCGGCATGATTGTAATATTTCATCCATTATTCTAATGAATATGTCATTTGATATTGTGTAACAAGTAGTGATTACAAGATAAGTATCAAGTACCTAAATTTTTAAAAGCTAAGAGTCAATCTCAAGAGGAACACATAATCAGGTCTGCATTCTTGACGGCTAACACTTTAGCAGTCGCTTTCGACGAACGTCACTTTCTTTCGGCATAATTTAGTGCGGGGGCGGCTGGCTGGGGGTGGTGGAAACGCTGATGAAGTCGTTAACGGCACGCTGTTTGCTAAATAACTTTTATGATGCATCAAGCCGTTGTTAGTCATTGAGTCCTAGCCGCCCCTTAATACCGCGGCGAGGACCCAAAGCGCTCTTCCACTCGAACGCCCACCCTTATGGCGTCTCCCCCGTTTGTTAATGATAATCCAACTGTTTGTTTGCCATGGTACTTTGCGTACTTCTTTGTCGCGTAGGATGGCGCGTGTGTGAGCAAAGTATTTCGGGCGTAATCTCGAATTTGCGCATCTGTTCGCGGAACGGCGGAAACGCTAGAGACCGGAGGGGGGCTCATTAGTCGCCGAGCAATTAATCTGATGAGTAACCAAGAGCGCGCTTAAAAAGTTCGGGCAATAAATCATTATTTGCCGCAGTAATGAGCAAGTTGTTTCCAAATAAACACGCGGTGCAGGAAATGGAAAATTCACAATTAAGGAGCGTGAAAGGAGAGTAAACGGCGGCGGTGATAAATCTACGGGTTGCGAGCGGCCTCCGCCCCATTATGAATAGTTTTCGTAGCGTCCCCCAAAAACGGGGGGTTCGCTGTGAATTACAATAACAAAAGATGACATTTTAATTAACACGATAAACGGGGAGCGGCGCTGCCCCGGCGCGCACCTTATGAATAATTCCCGGCCGCGATGAAAGGCCGAGTCTGCGAGTTCCGAATCCGAAAAAAGGAATAAAATATTCGGGGGCGAGATTAAATCCGAAACTTTCCGCGTTTTAAAGTTGAACGCAGCGTCGCCTGTATCTCTGCCGTCGTCGTCACGCTGACAGCGCGTCTTTACGTCTGTCAGACGCAGGGAGCTATTAAACAATGCCAGCGAACCGTGGGGGCGGGGTGGAGCACATCGCCCCCGCAGATATCATCTGTCGTGAAATGTTGTAGGGCTGCAAATTTACAAGCCCCCGGCGAAATAACAAACGATTCCCATTGGAACATGAAAAAAGTTTCAAATTCGTTTCACGAAAATTAATTCAGACTTTCTTAACTTTATACGGAAGTACGTTATCTGATAAGACAAAAGTTGGGTCAAACACATTTGTAGAAGTTAAAGGCTGCGTTTGTTAAAAAAAAGGTAGCGAGGAGGAAGGATTTATTGGGAGATAACTCGCTTGAATTTTTTAGCCCCGCACTTCCGATGCCCCCGCAGCGCCGGAAAGCCGCAATTTATAGCCGCGCTAAATGGCGTAGTTAGCAGAAAATTAAGCAAAGTATAAACAGAGTATAAGATCCCTTAACATCGCAGGGCATGCACGAGCCGGCCCCGCCGACCCCCAGGCGCGCCACGCAAAACGCAACCAACTTTTAATGAGAATATCCGAGGGCTTATGTTGCAAATTCGGAAGACAACGAATAATTAAACAGACGCAGGACTGCCGAGTCAGCGCGCCGGCACGAACGGAAAACTGACGAGGAAATTCGGAAACACAATATCATACCGATTTGCATAATACAGTGCATGGCGAGGGATGGACGACGAATTTTGTGCACGAGCTGTTTTTCATTCGTTAGGCATTTGATTAAATTTAACTATTTGGATTCAGTTTTAATTATACGTATAAATATAGGAAGTGTTTGAACTTAAAATCAATAGACCGCGGCATATAGAGTAATAGTAATTAACGTTATACCCGCAATATTTTAAACAATCATAAAAACTGTGCATTAAACTGTCGCCCAATCATATTTATTGTACCATACCTACCACTCAGAAAACCAAGCAAGGGGAGGTAGTGCAATAATACTAAAAGAAACATTAAACCACTCGGAAGAATGCCAATTACAAAGAGAAGAAATACAACTAACTGTAGTAAAGATTAAATCTGTCAAGCAAAATTTAATAGTAGGAGCACTCTACTGCCCACCAAAACATAATCTGAAAAGAGAAGACTATAACAGTTTCCTCCGGCACCTAGAGGAAAGATTCATAGTGGGCGGCGATTATAATGCGAAGCATGTAGATTGGGGCTCCAGACTGACGAACACCAAAGGCAAAGAAGCAATACGAAATTAAGGATGTAATTCCCATTCTTCGAGAAAACCAACATACTGGCCAACAGATGCAAATAAAATTCCAAACCTACCCGACTTCTTCATTTCAAGGAACGTATCTCCTAAATTCATCGAAATTAAAGAAAACTTCTACTTTTAACACAGATCACTCGGCAGTAATACTTACTTTAAGCGAAAGAGTCATTAAGAGGCAGAATAAACCAACCTTAACTAACAAAACAACTGACTTTGGGAGAGCTTTAGGACTGAGATAGAAAATGAAGTCAAGCTAAATGTCATACTAAAAACTAAGCAGCAACTAGAAATTGAAGCCGAGAAGTTCGTCGGTATCTTACAAAATGCTGCAACACAAAAGAACTTGCACATAAGATAACTGGTATCAACTACCCGATGGAAATAAGAGAGCTTGTGAAGGAGAAAATAATAGCAAGAAGAATATGGCAGCAAACGAGAGACCATGTAGATAAAAACCATGTTAACAATAAAACTCAACAACTAAAAAAGAAAATAAAAAAGCCAAATGAAAGTACCATGACATATTACCTACAAAATCTAACGGCAGATGTGAAAACTAACTACTCCTTATGGAAAGCAACCAAAAGAATTAAAACGACAGCCACACAAATTCCTCCTATAAGGAATATGGATGGTAGTTGGGCCATGGAGAACCACCAAAAAGCTGAGACTTTTGCCAAACACCTTGAAGAGACTTTTAAACCTAACGAGATACAATCTGAAATTACGGCAGAGATTACTACAAATAGAGAAGAAGAAGAAATTACATTGGTTACCCTGAAGGAGGTTGTGAGCGAACTTAAACTCATGAATAAAAAAAAAATCACAGGATTCGACCTTATAACACTAGAAATTCTGAATCAACTACCAAAAACATACCTAATTAATGTAGCACTCAGTCTGAAATACGTCCCAGGAATTTGGAAAGTATCCGAAATAATAATGCTGCCAAAGCCAGGCAAACCAGCTAACGACGTAAAGTCATATCGGCCAATATCTCTGCTGCCAGTGATATAAAAACTCTTTGAGAAGCTGTTTAGTAATAGACTAAAATTAATAATAGACAGAAAATATTATTATAATTATTGTTCAAAAAACAACTTTTGAAGAACTTATTTTTTACACTATAATACATTTGTATTTCCGATTTGTGGCCTGGCCCGCCCAAAATATACACTAATCATATATATGGCCTACCTGCCATAAAGGTTGGACACCCTTGGAATCATCAGAAAACCATTACCTACGTCTTTTGGTACTGAAAGTCGAAAATTTGTGCACCAATAAAAAGTGAATTTAATGGTGAATGCGCCGGGCATTATTTAAACGGTTATGTAATGAGATATGGTGGATGTGCCGGGTACATGTTACCATAATTGGGTTATTATTTATTTTTGTTATGAAACTCATACATGGTTACGTACATAAATATGGCATATTAACTTAAGAATTGTTTATTTATTGATTGATAAGTTTTTCATACACAGTATATATTATTATCTACAATTATTTACGAAAAAGTCTGTGAGTGTGACATGAATTTTGTCATGTGAGAATTTCTGTTGAAACTTGTTTGGATTTTGTAAATGAATCGTCATTAACATATTAAATGACCTACTTGATATTATACATATTTAAAATATAATAAAAAAAACTTGTAGTTCCGTAACTACAACACATATTAGTTAGGATTAGGACATATAGTTTATATGAACTTTTTTAGTGAAAACTGTCTTGCTTGCATACTACTAAAGTATATTCCATATGCTCAATTATAATTGCATGATTAATTAATGTGGTAAAGTTAAGTGAATAATAATATAATAAATAAATAATCAGGTGTACTGCGTATCAAAAAACGTTTGTAGTAACGTGTACGTTACTAGACAGCATCACATCCGAATGTCAGATGCATATATGTAAATAAATGCATCTGACATTCGAATGTGATGCAGTCAATTAACGTACACGATACTGCCAATGTTTTTTGAAACGCAATACAAGCCAACATCTGATATATTAACATTTGAGCTATTGAAAACCAGAATGGTGTAACTCAGAATTTAATTTGAGTATATTTTTTATTAATTGAGATATTTATAGGGATGTTGTCACTTTTAAACTTCTGGACTTTTGGAAATTGGTATTGCGTATCAAAAAACGTTGGCAGTAACGTGTACGTTACTAGACAGCATCACATCCGAATGTCAGATGCACGTATGTCATAAATGCATCTGAAATTCGAATGTGATGTAGTAAATTAACATACAGGATACAGCCAACATTTTTTGAAACGAAATATACCTGAACATCTGCTTTATTAACATTTGAGCTATTGAAAACCAGAATGGTGTAACTCAGAATTTAATTTAAGTTTTTTTGTTTATTAATTGAGATATTTATAGGGATGTTGTCACTTTTAAACTTCTGGACTTTTGGAAATTATTTGTAATAATTGATACTTTATATTATATTACTACTATTATAATAGCGTGCAAATTCCGACGATAAAGTAACGTAATGGTATATCAATTACTTACTTAAAAATGTATGGGGAAGGTATTTATGTTGTAAAATAAAATTTCAATGGAAATATTTGATTTGAGGTTCCACGAGTTTTTCGATATGCAATACACCTGAATATCTGGTTTATTAACTTTTGAGCTGTTGAAAACCAGAATGGTGTAACTCAGATTTTAGTTTTTTTTTCAATGTAGATATTAATAAGGATGTTGTCCCTTTTATACTTCTGGACGTCTGGAAATTATTTATAATAATTGATACATTATATTATATTACTACTATTATAATAGCATGCAAATTCCGATGATAAAGTAATGTAATGGTGACATCAATCTTTTTACTTGTTCCTTAAAAAATGTATGGGGAAGGTATTTTTGTCGTAATATAAAATTTCAACGGAAACATTCGATTTCAGGTTCCACGAGCTATTTTTTTAAAGAAATATCTGTCTGGGAGTGTGTGTGTGTATCTATAAGTGAACTTTTGTCAAGATGTGATAAGTTGCGATTTTTAGAATAAAATCTGACGATACTTTCAGCAACTGCACTGGATAATGATAAAATACAGAATAGCGGAGCGCAAAATATTTTTTTCAAAATTGAGTGGCCCTGCCCTGGGTTGCCTTTTCATGTCAAAATAAACCCCCAAAAAATTCAACCCTGTGAGATGATACCTTCATGTTCCTTTTTAAAAGTGAAATTTTAATAAAAAACCTCGATTTTTAGATGGTTTTTTTAACCACTTCATAGCGCTAATGCATAAAGATGGCGATGGGCTTTCCAACAAATTTTTTTTTATCCACATAACGATAAAACAAAAGTGTCTCGAATAGAAAGAGTTACTTTTTGCCGCAACATTAGTACAAAAAAAAAATACAGTACTCTCCTGCGCCATCTTCAATTCGACTTGCAATCGAAACCACCTCCTCGCGGTGGATTTTAGATTGTTTTCATTTTAGAAAAAAAAGCAAAGGGCTGTATCGCCAAATTAACATTTTTAATCATAATTTTTACATTTTTAAGAGTAAAAAAGGAACATGAAGACATTCATATTTTAAAAAAATAATTACAAGTGCATTTTGTTAATCAAAAGGCAACAATTGCGCACCCAGGCCAACTAAAAATTTAACTTTATATTTTCACCTATACAGTAGCCCTCCGCCCTAATACATAATAATACATAATAATACCGCCCTAATACTTTGTCTTATAATCAGTCATGTCCGACTGCAATATGTAGTGAAGCTCTCATAACCAATCGATTCCTTGGGTAATAAGTCTGATGCTTTGCAAGCAATTTGGCGTTCAATACAAACAGCGATTGTAATAACAATTAGCCGTCTGGTGTAGAGTGTAGAAGCTCCGACAAATTTATAGAAGTGGATTCGATTCTCCCCAGAGCTTTATTAAAACCCATCGCTACTATTGCTAGTGGCAAGAGATCCACAATATAACAGGAAGTCTCGCACAAACCCATGCATCTGCTTCCCGATCAAATAAAAAAATTAAAAATCTCATCGTAGGATCATCATCATAAAAGAAATTTAATTCTTTTTCCAATTATTCAAACGTCTTTACGAGTTCAAAATTTTGGATTTCTACAGAAGACGAAATAGAAGGAAAGGCCAAAAACATAATAATCCCTCCCACCGGTCCACAAATGTGTACCGATTTGAGATTTAGTTTAGTCCATAAATAATTATCAATTATTTGAAAAAAAAAATTCCTTATAAATTAACCTGCAAATTACATAAAGAAAATGCTAGTTAAGCTTATTAGTTACTACTATCTACCACTAAATCTATCACATTTTCGACTTTTGTCACAAGATCCATATCACGGTTAATTTTGACTGAGCCATGCTTTAGCTTGATATTGTTACTGCGTTCACTTTCAGTATAAAATCTGAAATCTATTAATCAATAGCATGATTTTCCTAATTTTTCAATATATCTCAAATCGGACTCTTATTTTTGGACAGAGGGAGTATTATATTAAGGTTTCCTTTAAAAAAGTAGTTGAGAGCTACTGCAGTTATAAGGGGTAGAAAAAACAGTAATTACTTCAAAGTGAACGAAATCAACTACGTTACAATAATTTTGCAATATATTTATTTTATCAGAATTTTTTACGAACGGTTTGTGTAAATCACCCTGTATATATTTTAAATTCACTAAGTAATAGGTATATAATATAAAATAAATTATGAACAGTTTTCTGATGGTGATTTATGAAACGAAACACATTCATCAGATAATTTCTAATATCGTTGTAAGTATGTATATCTGCCATCCCGAAGATTTGGAAGATAGGAAAATAAGGAAAATAAATGTTCCCTTGCATTTTGCAAATCCTTTGCAAATTTCAGACCAATTTCGATTTTAACTCATCAAACGAATTACAGAGATTGCATTTATGCATAATTTCTAAACAAAATCTGACGCCTTATCTGCATATACCGTCATAAACACGATTCCCGCCGCCGGGCAGCAAATCGAAGGGTGTAATTTCCGCGGGCGATATCCCCATCCATCAAGCTCGCAATTATTAAATTACCTCACTCGTAAAACGCTGGAATGTATTAATTATTTGGCCGATAAGGTCCAAAGCGTACAACGTTGGCGTGAAAAAAAAATGTGAACGTGTGCGGCGTTTCTAAATCATCGCTATCGAGGATCGTATCGCGTAATTAAATTACTATACGCCGCGCGTTTTATTTTTTATGTCTTTATTAATGTCGCCCGGCCTATTCTGCACGGGTATCGTAAAACTGAGGCGGGTTTTTATATTTTGACCTCTGTTTAGCATACCATGAAGCTTGATTAAGCTCGTGCTTAGGCAATGATTTGCTTTACTGAGTTTGAAGCGATGAAATTATTGTACGAGTGCTTCAAAACTATGTTGTGCTAATCTCTTTGAGCACTATTTATAGAAATAAGGCGAATTAACAAAAACAAATCCTGCATTTACACAGGCTGATTCAAATTGTACCCCACGATTATCTTGAGATATGTAAAGTGTAAGTACATTTTATGCATAAGGATCTGCAAAATAAATTCACATATTTTGTACGTACAGGTTAGTGGAGAACTGAAAACATGAAAGAATTTGCGTTTCGCGTATAGTTTTTTTTTTTAAATTTAATTAGAACCATATTAAAAATTCTGACAATGAAATCATTATAATTTCAATGTTTGTTTGTTAATTCGAAAATGCAATTTTAATCTGCATTCCAATTAAATGTTATTTATTCTGCTAAATACTTGTTTCAGTTTAAAATAGAGATATTTACTATTTCTATATTTATCATGAATTCCTGAATAAATTTTAGCACACAAACGGAGAGAGCTTTTCCATCCCCCGGGGACAAGTGACTGGCAAACCTTTTTTTTTCCACCTGGCGCACTAATTAAATTCCCCTCGGCCGTTTCGAATACGCACTCGGCGACAATTCGTGGGGGCCGTTCGGCGGCGGCGGGCCCTGAATATTGAAAGGGGGCGGCCGACGCCGCAGTCGCCACCGCCGGTGGAAATTGGGGGTGCGGACTGCGACCGGCTAAACCGGCAATTTGCCTACCCATCACGTACGGCACCGAGGGTGGAAATATTTTGTTTAGTGTCGCCTATGAATTTTGATATCCCCCGCAGGTGCCGCCATGAATTATTTAACGGCGGGAAATTAAAAGGGCAGAGGTGCAGCGGGATTGAGTGCGAGATGTCGATCTGCCAGCACCGTTTTGAGGTCATTGTGCTAGCGGAATTGAATTCGTATTATTCAAAGTTCAAAACCAAGAAGACTACGAAATATACAAGCAGCAAAGAACGAGAGTAAAAGCAATAATAAGGACGGAAAAAGACAGAAAATGGGAGGATTTTGGAACCAAATTAGAGGAACATTTTAAAGGAAATCAAAAACTATTCTACAGAACACTGAAAAGCTGCAGAAAGGAAAAAGAAACAAACCTAAAGCTACTCAAAAATAAACATGGTGTACTAATGAAAGAGGATAAAGAAATCATGAAGAGATGGAAAGAACACTTCCAAGAGCTTCTGTCTGGAAAAGAGACAACCAATGAAGGAAATGAAAACGAAGAGGAACAAGAAAATAGTAACGAAACAGAAGAAGAAGAGAGATCTATAACAGAAGAAGAGTTAGAAAACGCACCAAAGAAGTTAAAGAACGGGAAAGCCCCAGGTCACGACAAAATCAAATCTGAACAGCTGAAATACATAGGAAAGGATGGGAAACAACTACTACAACAGTTAACAAATAGAATATGGGAAACAGGAAAAATACCAGCAGACTGGCAAAAAGCAGTGATCTTCCCAATACATAAAAAACGAGACAGTAGAAATTGCAACAACTTTAGGGGAATATCCCTGCTGTGCACAGCGGCAAAACTGTATGAATCAATTATATAAAACAAACTAAATAAGGAAATTGAAAAAACAATGGAAAAGTCACAAAGTGGATTCACGAAAGGACATTCAACACAAGACCATATCTTCACAATTAAAAAGATTACAGAAAAAATATTAAGACAAAACAACAAATTATACATGATATTCGTGGACTTAGAAAATGCATTTGATAAGAGTCCCAAGAGCCAAAGTGTGGGAAATACTTGAAGAAAGAAAGATAAAAGTGCATTTAATAAAAGCAATCAAGAGTATGTATGAAACCACAGAAAACTATGCAAGGACAAATAATTCAACATCTGTGAATTTCATAACCACACAAGGCCTTAGACAAGGGGGCGCTTTAAGCCCTCTGCTCTTTATTATATTCCTAGACAACATAATGAAAAAAATTAAGGATAACAACACGAAGATAGAAATAGGATACAATAAAATGAGAAGAATAGCAGAATGTGCTTTTGCTGATTACTTAGTAATGCTAGCCAAAAGCGAAGAAGACCTGCAACACAATATAAGCATATGGGAGGAGGAACTGAAAAAACACAACATGGTAATTAATATAAACAAAACAAAAGTAATGGTAGTAGCAAAAGAGGAAACAAAATACCAATAAATTTGAAAAGGATAGAACAAGTTGAAACCTTCAAATATTTAGGTACAATAATACATAATAAAGGAACCATGGAAAACGAAATAAATAACAGAATTATGGCGCAAATAAAACGTACTATGCAATGAACAAGTACATTCTAAACAATAGAAGAATCTCAAAAAACACGAAAATGACACTCTTCAAGACAATTTATAGACCAACACTCTTATATGGAAACGAAACCGGGACAATAAATGAAAAGACAATGAACAAAATACAAGCAACCGAAATGAGATACTTAAGAAAAGTTGAAGGAGTCACGAGATTAAACAGATTAAGAAACGAACAGATCAGGGAAAACATACAAATACAAAGTATGCAAAAATTAATACAGAAACGACAACTAGGATGGTTCAGGCACCTGATAAGAATGCCAGAAGACAGACAAACAAAAATAGTATGGACATCAAAAGACGAAAAGAAAACGAAGGAAAGAGGAAGACCAAGGAAAAGATGGGAAAACAACATAGATGAGATCTTAGAAGAAACGACCTCGATCAACAAGAAGCAAGGAAAACGCTACAAATAGAAAGGAATGGAAAAACCTTGTAGACAATACAATTTAGTGTTGAAAAAAAATTATTTCATCGCTAACCCCATAAACTTGTAATGGTCCATTAGCATGGGACACCCTGTATTTGCCTAGTGCGATTCTCAAACGGTTAGATAACTATTCGTAACTGTATCAGTCTATCGAGAGATGGGTGAAAGTGAAACAGATATTAGCGATGACAATTTCCATATTTCAAAATATAATATATTCCATTTAATTAAGTAATTCAAACAATTTAATTTCAGTGCGATCAGTTCTGGTGCGATTCTCAAACCGTTAGATAACTATTCGTAACTGTATCCGTGTATCGAGAGATGGGTGAAAAACGGTAACAGCCATATTTTGATGATTCTTAAAAACAAATTATTTCATCGCTAACCCCATAAACTTTTAATGGTCCATTAGCGTGGACACCCTGTATTTGCCTAGCGAAACTTTTAAACCGTTAGATAACTATTCGTAACTGTATCAGTGTATCCAGAGATGGGTGAAAGTGAAACCGATATTAGCGATGAAAATTTCCATATTTAAAAATATTATATATTCCATTTAATTAAGTAATTCAAATAATTTAATTTCATAGGCTTAATTTATATTTAAATTATTATATTAACCGAGGCATGAGTTTTTTATATTGCAGATAACATAATTAATTACCCATTATATAATGTAATTACGCTCATAGGAGTTAATGAAATAATTACTTTAATTAATTTTCCTGTTTTGTTACGCATTATTTTTAACACAGTTCGCTGGTTTAACGCAAGAACAAACGCAATATTATTCAATTATGATGATTATTAAAATGTATATCAAGAGTGTTAACTGGCGTCTGCTGCACGCAGAAGCTATATGAGCAAGCGAGAAGGCATACGTTGTAATTTAGGTGATCTAAATTTATTTTAATTTCATTTAGGTGATATTTAGGTGATCTGAGGAAGATCTACTTAGTCCTTTGTTCCGGCTTTGTTTTTGCAATATACCTACCTATATGGATAGAGTAGATACCTCATTGTTTACAATTCCAAAAAATTGCCCAAATTCCACGTCACCGTAATAAAATTAAAGCTGTTTTGTTTTGTAATTGTAGATTTTTTTTTTAAATATTAATTTTCAAATATAACACCTTGCATTTGAAAAACAAAGAGTTCTTCGACAATGACAATAATAATATTAACAATAACAATAGTACTAATAATACTGATAATCATAATAATAATAATAATAATAATAATAATACTATTATACAGGGTATTAGGGAAGTCGACCGAAAAATTTCTAGGGTTGATCAGGGAGCAAATTGAAGTGGAATATTCGTTTGCCATTTTTTGTTAAGATGGAAAACAAAAATGTTTAGTAATGTTTGTGACCCTTTTTAACGATGTTAAAAGGGTCATATTTAAAAGTAATGCAAGTAACATGCTGGATTTCAAAAAAACAATGCATTAATTTAATTTTGAAATTTAACACCTTGCATTTGAAAAACAAAGAGTTCATCGACACTGATAATAATAATATTAACAATAACAATAACAATAATAATAATTCTATTATACAGGATGTTAGGGAAGTCGACCGAAACATATCTAGGGATGAATCAGGGAGCAAAATGAAGTCGAATATTCCTTTGCCATTTTTTTGTTTAGATGGAAATCAATTTTTCTTAGCAAAGTTACAAACGTTTAATTTGACCCATTTAACAAAGTTAAAAGGGCCACATTTAAACGTAATGCAAGTAACAAGCTGGATAAAAAAAACTATGCAGTATCAAAATTTATTTAGCAGTTCCAAACATATGTATCACCAATTTTACCACGGATTTAGGGGGAAACTATGAATCCTTGCCATATAAGTGGCAAAGGAATATTCGGCTTCAGTTTGCATCCTGATTCACCCATAGACAGTTTTCGGTCGACTTGCCTAACACCCTGTATAGTATTTCTGAATAAAACCTGTAATCTGAATGTAACAAAAAATTACCAAATAAGGTCACGTCAAATATTATTGTAGTACTTACGTCTATTTATATGTCAGTCTCACGTAAAACTTTACGACGTTGGCTTTTTTAAAATAAATAAAATACGAACCGATGGTATCTATAAATGACCAAAACAATTGAAAATTTCGATGGGGTATAAAAAATCTATATATTTCTTATGGTAGAGTAACATCGATTTAGTTATAAAATTTATATTATAATATAGATAGATATAATTTAACTAGATATAGATACTATAAAATAATAATAATAATAATAATAATAATAATAATAATAATAATAATAATTAAGTTTAAGGTTTTATCCATAAATTACCAGTTATATATTTAAGATTGTTATTATATTATTTTGTACTTGCTAGTAAAAAAATATTTTTACTTTATATTATGATGTATTTTATTTCGCCTGACTAGTTTTGGTTATATACTAACATCATCAGAGGCATGTATTCAATGTTCATACATCTTGAATTCACTCGAAATGTTATTTTAAAATTAGACATATATCAAATTTTAAAATTACATTTCAAGTGAATTCAAGATGTATGAACATGGAATATATGCCTCTGATGATGGTTTTATATAACCAAAACTAGTCAGGCGCAATAAAATAAATAAATCATAAAATAAAAATATTTTTTTACCAGTAAGTACTAAATAATAATATAACAACCTTAAATAATACTAATATTGCTTCACGAGCAGTGGCATAGTTTATTTTTATGTTTACCATCTCCTGAACTATCTCTAGTTATACAGACATATAAAAGAGATGGAGATTATTATTATGCCAATTATTTGAGTATACGATTGCTAAGATCGCACACGATCGGTTATTAACTGAACCATTTCCAACTCCTGACTACTTTCAATAGAACATTACTGTCAAGTACCGAACTTGCCCAATTTTGCAGTCGTCTACACAAACTCATTGGGACAAACCGACTTTGTAGAGCGCAACGTGTAAATTCACAAACAGTGAATCATTACTGCAGATATAATGTTTATAATTTCAAAAATGTCCTGAAAAGTGGAATTACTGAGTGCATTTGTACTATCTTCAAAGGTGAATGCCTATAATTATTGCAGATATGTTTATAATTAGAAAAATGTGCACTCCTGAAAAGTGGAATTACTGAATCAATTTGTGCTATCTTCAAACTTGAATGCCTATAATTATTGCAGATATGTTTATAATTAGAAAAATGTGCGCTCCTGAAAAGTGGAATTACTGAGTGCATTTGTGCTATCTTCAAAGTTCGTGCGCTGAACACCACTCGAGTCTTGCAATAATTACTGGAGGACAGCACGAACTCGATGTGGTCAAGAATAGTTTGCATTTGAAAACAAGTGGTGTTCGGGCCGCACAAGCAGTTATAACTCCGAATAGTTACGGTCAGTAGTTTAAATTATGTGCCAAGTTGCGGCACCGCAATTACTGTCTAATACTATAGTAAAAAAAGTTTGTGAATTTAAATAAGTGCAGCTAAAAACAGACACTGATTATGTCTTTAAATAATTACATGAAATTGTGCAGCCTTAAGCATACAATTTGCAATTGACTATACATTATTAGCAGTACCCGAGTTTCTCATCAGAAAATTAGTTTCAATTTTTTTTTATTGTATTTTAATGAAAACATTGTGTTTTATTCTGAGTTCAAATAAATAATATATATTGAAAACAATAGTGTCAATAAATATATAGTTTGTTAAAAATCATAATACCACGAAAAAATTAGGAAATTACTTCTGTTTCTACATTAAAATCGTATTTTATTGCAGAAGCGAGTAAACTGCAATATTTTCATTATTTTTTTACAATTAATTGAGAAATATTATAATTTAATTACAGGCAGCATCAACTTCGGGAAGATGTTAACTAATACTAGATTTTTTTCAGGCGGAAATCTGTTTAAATATCAAGGATATAATGTTTTTCTTTGTTTTTCAACTATTTGAAAAGCTGCACTTGACCAGTTTCTGAAATAAACGATTTCATTTTGTTCGAAACTGAAAAACGATTTGCAATTTTAGATCTACATGGTGAGCCAGAATATGTGGAACAAACTTTGATAATATGCAAGGAAGTCATTTTTTTAAGGTAAAACTTTGGACTAAACTTTATTTGAAGGTGTTTTTGAAATATTTTTGGAGTATCTATTATATTTTAAAAATTATCAGTGAAAAATGCCTGATGATGATATTTATTAAAAAACTGTTTTGGTAAATCATTTTGTAATCATCGTTTTGTACCCAGATACCTTATTGACCTTATGATACACGAATTGTTGAATTTATGGTATCTACTCTACTATTTATTTTCAACCGGTTGCTAAATTAGTAACAAAATGAATTCCATCTGTGTCTTGCAATAAATCTGCAGTTTTTTATTGCCATTAACTTTTTATGAAATACTTTTCAAATATCAATCACAGTTTTAAAGTTATTAATAAAAATACCGGTTGCCTGACGACAATGATACTTATATTAATATCAAAACGCAAAATTTAACGGTATTTGAAGGTATTATTGAAATATTTTACAAGTATCTATTGTATTTTCAAAATTATCAGTAAAAAATGCCTGATGATGATATTTATTTAACTCTATTTGAAGGTATTATTGAAATATTTTTCAAGTAGTTTTAGAATGTCATTAACTTTTTATCAAATACTTTTCAAATATCTATCACAGTTTTACATTATATTATACATTACATTACATATATGTGATTTATGAGTGATTGTTTTCATAAGAGAGTGATTTGAAGTATAATATGATTCATGAAGCGTTTTTGTCGGATGTAATTTTGTAGTACGTTTCTTTTGTCTTTTAATACATATTTCGTCAAATATTGTCCGATTTTTCTGTTTTTGTTGAAATTTTTTTCGTAGTTTGTCCAGTCTTTGTTGGATGGGTTATTTTATTATTTAAATAATAATAATTAAAAGTTAAAAAATAGCATTTATTAATTTTATAAATATTATTATTAATAATAATTTTGTAATCTAATAATAATTAGTGTAAATCTGTATAAACTAAGTTTAATAACTAACCGGTTCCTATAAGAAGTATCTCATATTGCCTTATGCTAAATTAATGGCATTTCTTTAAAATTTTGTAATGGTAAAGCATCATTAACCAATTATAAAATTTAAAAATATAATTTTGTGTAACTGAGTACTGAGTGAGCAAGTACCCTCCTGTAATAAATGTATAAGTAATAGATCAGAGAGTAATAGATTATAATAGAGTAATAAATGTATAAGTATTACGTAGAATAGATATAATAATAGTCTAGTAGCCTTTAACAAATTTTGTGTAAATGTCATATCTTGTCAATATTACAAATCAGTTATTGGATCAAAGAGTACAGAAATGCCGTTAATATGGATTGAACGGGCTGTCCAAATAACGATAATTATCATATGTGGTGTATTCCTTGGACTTTTAATAGCTAAGGCCACAATTATATTTGAAGAACCTGTATATTATTAATGTTTAAAGTATGTAACAGATAATATAATAAATGATGCAGACACATTTTCTTTCATTTAAGGCGTCGATTGCATGATATAAATATAAAATAAATAAATATAAAAATTTAAAAAAATAGTAAATAAATTATTATTCCGAAAAAGAGCTTAGTACTTCGTAAAAATCCCATTCTGTCTAATGAATTCACTGTATGGCAAACAATATCTACTAAAATTGTATCTACAATATCTACAAAACAAAATTTGAATTTTATTCATTCACGATCAATTCTCGTCAAAGCTGTATTATGGTGACATTTTGATGTGTACGCATAAAAAAATAACTATTTCAGCTTCTAGTATCTATTTATTTATCCCTACTAGTTTCGCCTTATCATTCAGCCCTCATCAAGGGTTTTTGTAAATTAAATTATATGTTTGAAGATTATATTTGACTTTTTGTGTCGTGTTAGTTTTACGTACCATAAAATACTTAAAATAACAGATAATAATCAAAAATATCTGGTAACATGAATAAAATCCTAACAAAAATTTATAAATATTAAACCAAAAAACTGAAATGACAAATGTACGAAATATTTTAATTATTTTTGTATATTTGATGCAGCTTTAAGCAAGGTACTGCATCAGAAAACATCGACATTTTTAGGACTGTTGGAATAGTGAATTTTGTTATTGTGTCACTATTAGTTTTATTTAATTCCGTTGAACTTAAATTGCAAATAAGCACTGAAGTTGTACAGACTTGAGTCTGTACAAGTTCAGACAAGAAATGAAGATCCAATATCATTATTCCAAGATGATATTGGAAATCATCTTCCTATAAATACCATAGAACGTTAAACTTTTGAATTTAATTGAAATTCTGTAGATGTTATAGAAATTTTACAGATTATCATAGATTTTCTATATTTTCTCAATGGATATTTGATAAAATTTAATTTTAATCACACAACCAAAACAAGTTTACAAAAATTGTTGTACTAAAATCTGCAGAGAATTTTACATTTTTTGGGCGCAATTCTGTCCAAACAGTGTTGGAATACAGTACAATTTTTTTTCTGTCTCTATTCAATGTTGTATATAGTTGTACAGATTATCATAGTTATTCTATATTTTCTTAATGGATATTTAATAAAATTTTATTTTAATCACACAACCAAAATAAGTTTACAAAAATTGTTGTAATTGACCCTTGACCATTCGCTGCAATTTACATGCAAGGATTATAAAACCCTTGACCATTCGCTGCAATTTACATGCAAAGATTATAATACCCTTGACCATCGCTGCAATTTACAATCGCCCAATGGTACTGTACCCCGTGATACTGACCTTCATTAATACGGTATTGGCCATTATTTCTATGCGAATAGCTTTGCCAGAATTGATTATAAGCACGTTGGTAAATTTATGGCTCTTCTGCAATATAGCCATCAGTATCGAGCTTTTAACCCATGAAGTGATAATTATTACGTAGCATTATGTAGCAATAATTATTTATCATTTTGAACATATTGTTAATATAGCTATTGTTATCATATAATATTTATTTATTATGCATGGTACTACCTATTGCTTTTCGATGCAAATAAATTAATGCGAAATACAAGCATACAAACGCATAACTGTCGAAAAATAGGTTACATATAAATTGTAAAATTATTTGTAATTCTGTCCAAACAATGTTAGAATACAATTCAATATTTTTACTGACTCTATTCAATGTATTGTTCAATAGAATAACTATAGCAAGAAAAATATCACAAAAATTCAGAAATCACCAGCAATATTCCATTTGCAAGTCCGAAAGTTTCAGTTAAATTGTATGCAGACTGCAACAGTTTATAACTGTTTTTCTCTCTCGAAATTTTCAATTAAATTTACAAACTATATCGTCGACATTTTAGGGATTTCTGTGAACATTTCAATGATTTCTATGAAAATTTATTTGATTACTGCCAAAATTTATATTATTTTGTAAAAGAATAATTATTAAGTACAATAATACCGATACTAGGTAATATTGGAAAATTCGACAGAAATCATGGAAATTTTAATCGAAATCCCTGAACATTTGACAGTAATCATTGAAATTTTGACAAAGATAGTTGCAATTGTCACAGATTTTTTCGAATTTAGATAATTATTGACAGTAATTTTACATTTTTGGGCGTTATTCTGTCCAAGCAGTGTTGGAATTCTCTTCAATATTTTTCTGACTATTCAATGTTGTATATAGTTGCACAGATTATCATAGATATTCTATATTTTCTCAATGGATATTTAATAAAAATTTAATTGCAATCACACAACCAACAAATTTACAAAGATTATTGTACTAAAATTTGCAGAGAATTTTACATTTTTTGGGTGTAATTATGTCCAAACAGTGTTGCAATACAGATCAATATGTTTTCCCACTCTTAAATGTTCAATTGTTCAATAGAATAACTATCGCACGAAAAATATTACAAAAATTCACAAAATGGACAATTATAATATAACTGTGAGACTGTATTAAAAGTATAAATTTAATTCGTTAAAAAAATCATTATCTTAACACCCTACGGGTAGACTAGGGATTTGATAATAATAATAATAATAATAATAATAATAATAATAATAATAATAATACAAAATTCATTCAGCAACACTGTCAGTACAAATGTCATAAATACGTCACCATTTTTTTCAAGTCATATTTTGACATCTACCAAAATTCATGAATGGAACTAGGCAATAGTATATTGTATTTTCGAGTACAGGAAATCTTATCTATATTCCCGGCCGATGCGTTAATTGATGTCCGAACCCCCAAGCGAGGACATAAGTCGAAGAGGCTGGGAATTCACTTCATGTACGAACCGCACATACTATTTTTGCTCACAACGCAACATTTTTGCAAGTTTCGTAAAAATATGGAAGATCAAAGAAAGCATTATTTGCTATAGACCTCCAGGAATAATTCATTGCCGGCCTAGGCCGGGAATATAATATTCCAGTACTGTTATTTATCCGTCACATAGCAACCGTCAGTTCTAAAGCAACATCAGCGTGCGTGTAGGCTAGGAATCGACTAATTGCAGGACGATGGGAGAAAAAGTGAATAATATTATTAAACAATGCTTATGGTTACTCACATCCAAAAACAAACAAAACGACGAAATTACGAATTACGTATTGAAATCACAATATAAGTGGAGGAATAATTATTGAGAGCATTATGTAATCACATGGAAACTCATTGATCCGTTTCCGCGTCCCACCTCCAACTTTCCCGGCTCGCGTCGAGACGATTTTAAATTCAAATGACGGAGAGCAATTTGCGAATCCGAATAGCTCGAGAGTTCGAGACGGATTAGGGAAGAACGCTGCTCCTCGGACGCATAATTTGAATGTAAATATTTGCCAGCACGACGCATTATCGTCTTCTTTTAAACCGCAGGGCGGAACCGCAAGAATGATGGGAAGAGTTAATTGCCGGATTCCTGTGGATAAACTTGCAATTTTTTTGCCAGACTCTAATGCCGCAGGACGCCCGTTATCCCGGCACGGGATTAAAACGACGCCTGTTAATTGGATGTGTAAAAGTTCGGTGTAATGTTATGTAGCAGAACCGTAATCGTGAATTCTCGCGTAGTTTTACGTAATGTTATCTATGGAATGGAATGGTTATTCCGGGATTATTTGGAGTTTATTGTAAGGTTATTCTGTTTTAATTATAGTTTTTGAATAGTTTTATATTGCAGGTATACATTGGTATAAGTGATGATTTTTAGATCAGCTTTTACCACATATAAGTTGCGATGAACATCAGAGGGGTTATCACAATTTTTAATATAGGGAGGATAACAACTTTATTAAATAAATTTGACCGATGTTTGTTCTCAGTGTGAAGAAAGTCGCGAGACTGAGAAGTTTGGGAAACGCAGCTTTAGGTTATAGCGAATATTGCATCGATATTCTACCTATTAAATATTTTCATAAACCATTACATTTAAGTTAGTTTATGCAGTACTAGTCAAAAAACACACCATAATGTCATGCATCAAAGCACAGTGAAGTTGATTTTTATGACTAGAGGTTATAAAATTTACTTTTCCTCCCTAGGTAATAAAAATTCCGAGGATAAGCCTATCCCACGGCCCGCGGCCGGCTAAGCTCCTCCCACAGGTCTTTACAGTTTGTTACAACGAAATCCCTAACAGAACAAGAAATTAAACCTCGATCTGATTAAAACACGTTTTTCACATCGAAGATATGTTTTAATTTGTCGTCCGTTCTTATCCTGCCAACTCCCACGACAATCTCAAATCAAGAGTACATAAAACTACGTTAACTTTTTGAATTTTAATTAATGATTTTAAATAATTTGCCTTTGTGTTGAGTACAAACATTTAATTGAATGTTCGGTGTACTGAAACTTCAATACAGTGGTTTATTTAACAACTAACATTACATGGTAATAGGCTGTTCGAGAATGTAAAGGTAATCCTGTTAAATAGTTAAATCCCGTGTTTAGTGTATTGGTAAAATGTCACATTAATTACAATTAATAGCATATTTAAATATTAATGTGAAATACTCTGCGTACCAGGTACGGATCGTATATCAATTAATGAGCGAGATTCGTCGATGCGTTAAATTTTGCCATGTCTGCTAAATTTGTGATAAATTGCATCCATTAAAATTTTATACTATGCTCCACCGAATTATAATATTTAATAACAATTATTTAAAACGGATTATAAATTGCCCAATTAAATATTTAGTAATTGATTGTTTTCGCCGCATATTCGAGCGATAAATCGCGGCTTTACAGTCGGAAAATTTGAATAGAAAATTGTTGAAATGGAATACACCAATTATTATATTATTTAAAATTAACTTCTATATTTTCACGTTGTATTCAGTTTATTATGACAAAAACTTGATTCATAAAACGGCAGATTTTAGCACAATTACTGGGTAAGCAGTACTGTTGCCAATTTTTGAATCTCTTGAACAGTTTTTGCTCATTTTTGAAAATATTTTTTTGTTTTAAATGTGTCTAATATCAATAAAAAATTTGATTTTTTTTTAAATTTAACTTATACTTTATTGACAAAAAATATCACTTACAAGTCACACAAAATTCGATTAAAATCACATAACTGTAGGTGCATCAATCGGTGTTCCAGAAACATAACAACAACAAAAGATGTGAACTCTTTGTACTATGTAGAGGGTGGCCCAATTTGGATGTTTCTATAGGGGATCTCGGTAACTAGAAAATCGGATGGCGTATCCCCGATCTCTATTTTCAAAACAAACTCAATGGCGAAAAGAAAAATTGGCCATCGTCTTTTGTTTTCGAGTTATGACCAAAAACTCATTATTTTCCATTTTCGATTTTTATCAATATTTCATTTATTTATCATTTTATTAAGATTAGAGTTACAATGGCAACTGTCAAAATTTGTAAAATTCTAAGCTTCAGCTGTGAATATTTCATTTATTTATCTTTTATTAAGATAAGAGTTTTAATGCCAACTGTCAAAATTTGTAAAATTCTAAGCTTCAGCTGTGAAAACCTGTCAATTTTTCAATAGATACTACCAAAATCTGCCAAAAAATTTGTTCAGTTTGGATATCCCAGTATTGAACTGTAAAAATCTATAAATGTTGAAGTGCAATTGTATATATGGACGATATCAAATTTGTTATGATGGAATTGGCATTGTTTTACTTAATATCACTAATTACTTCTTAAGTTTGAATCACCCCGTATGTCAAATTGGCTATCGAAATCTGTCAAATTTGCAATTGTGACTGTCAAACTGTAAAATTTTTAATAACTTTCTAAATGGGTAAAATTTCCGACTGGGGCATTCAAAATCTAAAAAATTGTAAGCTTCAGCTGTGAAAATTTATCAATTTTCGATATCCCACTGTTAAAATATTAACATCTATCAGATTTTTAACGGCAACTGTCCTCATACGTCACATTTTCAGTTAAAACAATCGAAATTTGCTAAATTTTCAATGGCAACTGTGAAAATTTCTCAAATTTTCAATGGCAACTGTTAAAATTGATCAAATTTTCAATGGCAACTATTAAAAGTGATAAAATGTTCAATAGCAACTGTCAAAATTTGTCAAATTTTCAATGGCAAGTGTCAAAGTTGTTGAAACAGGATTTACAGAATTTTGATATCTTCGTTAATAACCAAGATACAATACAAAATTGTATTTTTTAAATAGAAGTCATAGTTGCCTTTGGCCTTAATAAATCTGTTATTTTTTCTCTTTTCAATTATGTATCAGATGTGGATGTTCAAATTGCATATTTGTTCAAATCTATTAAAATTCTATCAAAACGTCATACGTTCTCTTATCTTACGTCAGAAAAAACACTATCTATAGCCCTATTTTTTTTTTTAATGTGACTAAGGTCCATATCTATAGTCCGTACTTAAGCATAAGTTCGACTCAAGTCGTATATTTGGTTGGGTATTTTCTATAAACGTGTATGCACCAAACGCAACCAAATATACGCAAATATACGACTTGAGTCGAACTCATGCTCAAGTACGGACTATAGATACAGGCCTAACCTAATCTGGTAGATAGTAGTGACTTTTAACTTGTTACAAACTTTAAAGTGATGGAAACTTTTGCATTGAAAAAAGGACGCCAATGAGGTTATGTGGAAATGTCAAAGTCACAAATATCAATTGTTAATCTGTATAGTATTTTGTAAAATGAGTGTTACCAACTCAAATAAAATAACTAATAAAACTATGAATTTATATTATATTTATCTTGAAAAATGAATCAAAAATTGTTGCTTTTATAGAGAGTTGCTAATAGACAATGTTGCATTTACAAAAGATAATAATTACAAGACATATTTCCTATATGTTATGATATTGCTTATGACTTTTAGGCGGTCAGTTTATATGAAATTACTTTGATGATCATCAAACTTCAATACGTTTCACAAACGTATCATCTGTTACGAGAAAATACATATTAATGCTATTTAAAAAGGGCGCGAATTGTAAAAAAATGTATTAAAAGCTCGTTAATAAATCAATTATAGCATTCATCCGTAAAAACACTAGCCGCTTGCAAATAAATAAAACAAAAATGAATTGAAGATTATGTTTTGAAACAAATTCACTGCCATATATGAGTTTGGTTGCGTATATACTCTATTAAGATTGACCTGTATTTTCAGGATTGTTTTTGGGTACTTCAGCGACTAATTTTGGCTGCAAGATACAAACATCATCTGAGCACTCTGCTATCAAGTGCAACGAGAAAAACAAATGCTAATGATTTTTCGACAAAAAATAACACATGTTGATATACTATTAACTATTATGCCCGGTTGCATCAACATTGTTTTAACTGGGGTTATGTAACCCAGAGTTATATTTATGTCAGAGTGACGTTTTGAATCAGTAGCATCAAAATTTGATGATGTGGAGTAACGTATCGGAACAAAACCCTTCAGGTTAAATAAAACGGGTCACTTAAGAATGAATCAAGTTCGTATAACTCGCATTTTTTGTTTTATTTCTGATCTGGTGTGAGTCATTTATTAGATTAACCCCGAGTTAAATTTATAACCCCGAGTTAATATTTAACTCACGTTGAAGCAACCGTCCATTAGAAAATTACTCCACAAAATTTATGTTGAATGCATTTTGAACCTAAATCCTACTCATTTTTTCACTAACCGTCGTATTAAGAATCTCAAGATAAGTTCAAATAACGTTTGTTTATAACAATATTTCGTATTTTGATATATAAGAGCATTACAGATCATTTCATACTTAATGTTTAAACATACATACTTAATGCAAGAAATTACATACAGGCAAGCAATTATGTTATAAATGTGTATTATGTATAATAATTAGTCTTGTTTTGTTTCATATTTTATCATATCATATTTTATCAGTTTCCTGAGACGTATTTTGGCTTACTCAGCCATTTTCAAAGAATTATATGTGTTTACAATACACTTTATTTGATTGATGACACATTTAATTAATTTGATTAATTCAAATGAATCCCTGCTATAAAAATATCATTGTCTTGGAAGAGCTCGTTTTGATTATTCATTATGTTTTTTTCCTTCCATAATAGCTCTATCCCTTCTAACATGATTAATCTATCTCCTTTTTCAGAAAATTTAATGGGTTTACTATTAAGTCCATATATATCTATTAAACGATAATGCAGAGTTTATGAAAGTATTGTAGTAAATCAAATATGTATTTCACGAAGACATTTATTCAAATTAAATGTACCTACATTTCAGTCATAACGCGAACATCTTCAGTAGCAAAACAATACTGCAGGAGTAAAAAAGTATTCTTTTACTATTGAAGATGGTCGCATTGCGACTGAAATGTAATTTTTGTTTGAATAAATGTCTTTGTGAAAAAGGTTTTCCGCATGTTATTTGCTATATTTATTAATTATACTTAAGTAAAACTGACACAGTAAAAATATAAATTTTTATCCATGCGATAAATGGATAAAGACCTGATGGGTGAATCCATTTTAAATTACCGAATAGGTATAAATAAAATTGGTTGCTTAACATTTTCAATTGCCCTGGTTTTTTTTTTCATATGTTCCCCAGACAGTAGACAGTTACAAAACACTGTTTGAAAAAAAAATTATAAACAATAGGTTTTTTTTCTGGCAGCCATTGTTAAAATGGCGGTTGGGCAAAACGTGGTTTGTGGAAAGTTTAATTGCCAAGCTATTTTAAAAGATATCAGAATAATTCAAAAACCAATCAGCATGAAATCAGCGTGTTGAGCATGAAATTATCTTCAGGCACATATTTTAAATAAAAATCAACCATGCAAAAGAGTCAGTCAAACTCTTTCTGTAAAAACTCGGAAAAATGTATCGATCGTTACCTTTTAAGACTATAAACTTTGATGAAGGAAAATAGACTCACTAATAATTGTAATTTATATGTTGAATACCTTCATAACTAACTGCAGTATAAGTTTTACTCCTGAGAATGCATTCCTTCTTTTCTAGAGCTTTACAAAAATTGTCGAAAGCTTTTCAACGTCAATTTTCTTGTAAATATCTAAAAAGGGACTGAATGAAAACAATTGAACATTTTACAGAATGTTCTTTATACACATAGGAATATCTCCCAAAAAATATGACTGAGACTCAACTACATTTAGAGTAATATAGTAGTGAATTTCAGTAAATATGCTACTATTGTATACGCTCGTGCAGTGCCAAGTTAGCAAACAAGAAGCTATCATAGATATGTCCTTATAAGTAACAATCAAATAAGATGTGTTCCAAAGGCTTCCAAAGGCTCAAACTTCGATGATCATCAAACTTCAATACGTTTTACAAACGTGGCATCTTCTACAAATAATGACTTTGTTTTTGTATATATGATGAGAAGTGGTGGCTTGAAAAAATTGAAGACAAAAGTGAAGATAACAATGGTGTTTTTGGCATTTCTTTCGCCCTTCTGGACTAAAAACTGGGTTTCAACTTTGCAAAAGTGATACTGCTTCCATTGGAACTTATAACAGTGTCTGGTAGAACACATGACATAACTGATAAACTATGCAATGAAATATCATGTTTGTTTAAGTCTCTAAAGCCTCGTTTACATTTGGAAAGTTTACTGGTGGAAAGTACTTTCAGTCAGTAAACTAACGATGTGTAAACCAGAAAAAAACGTCTTACTCTCTTGTTTACTTTCTTTCTTACCAGACGTTTTTCTGATTTACACATCGTAAGTTTACTGGCGGTAAGTACTTTCCGCCAGTACACTTTCCAAATGAAAACGAGGCTCAATGAAAATTGCAGCTGGCAAGTAGTTTCAACTGAAGTTTTAAATCTAAATACATAGAGAAACATTATTGTGTGTATACTGTATACAAGTGCAGTACAATAAATGTATTGTTAAGTTTAGAATTAGAACTCTTACCTATTGTTATCACTAGGCATTGTTATTTAAATGTAGAAATATTTGATCATTTATTGTATGTAATGATTTAAACATCATTCGATCAATGTCAAATGTAATAATTTTAAGCACAATGTTGGCGTTTTTACTGGAATACTTGTACTTCCTTCGGATTGCTGATGTCTTCCTCGCTTTGTCCCTTAATATGTATCTTGTTCCTTTGTCTGATCGTTCCCAATCTCTCATGTACCACCTACCAAATTTATTTTGATTTGTTATCGGCTTGTTCTATTCTGTTGCCATAAAATATTTTTATTTGATTTTCAATCAATAGTCTGTGTCTTTTCTTTCCTATGGTATAGAGTTCTCGAATAGCGATTGATTTGGTTGTTTTCATTAAATCGAACAGTGATTTCAAATCTTCTGATGATTTAGCCACTTAGATACTTGGATTGGATACCCACTCTTTTTTAAGTGTTTTATGTCTGTCTTTTTTTGGAGGGCATGTCATGTTATGTACGTACAAAAATTTGTTAATGAATATTTCATATGCTGACTCCACCTTTCCCGTTTCAATAATGTGCCAATTTATTTTATTTAACTGCTCCACAAATCTTGTGGATGTTCTCTTCGCTCTCTTGCCCATACACCCATTCTGCATCGTGGTGGCGGTCTTCTGTTCTTATAGAGTTGCTAAAAGACAATGTTGCATTAACAAGAGTTAATATATGTTATGATATTGCTTATAAGTTTATATGAAATTATATAAATATGATATTATGAAAAGTTACAGTTTGTTGTAAAATCGATTCAACTTTAGGAAAAAAGTTTCTTTAACATATGAGCTTTTCATTACTAATCACTTTGACGCCGCTTATACTTTAATCATTTTTTATTTACCTATTTTGTAAAATAGCTATGACTTATGATGGATAGGGTATGCAGAACAAAGTTAAGCACCGATTAGAGTTGGGTTATGTTAGATTATCCTACGGTGCATGAAACATGAGGCTGGGAACTAATTTAGATAAATCGTCCGCTTTGAAGTAACTGTTATTATTAATGGGTAGTAGCAATTTAGAGTGTCAGGGAAAGTAAATGAGCACAGTAACTGGCGTTTTAATTAACGGACAAAAAAGAATGTGTCCTGACGCAGAATGGTGGCGGCGCCGGGAATTTAAAATCCAATACGAGGCGGACGTGCGCTGTGCTGCCGCTCCATGTGTGAGTGAGCGTATTCGGATGCAGACGTGTACGGCTGTACGGGTGTGCAGGTTAGCCGGGAATGCGAAATTAGAACGTTGCAAATGAAATTGGAGAGTGGACGCGCAAACAGAACGTAATTTACGAAACACAATGACAGGTGACGTCTGTCTAGTGACCTGAACGGCTCAGTTTAAGGGAGGATAAGGGTCGACATAATCGATCAGCCGGGTCCTCGATGGAACGCGAATACTCCTGGCAATTCTTAACCTGTCTCCTCCAGGAACCGGAAATGACACGGCGATGCGTACACGCGCCATTACTCCGCAACTGGCAAACTCGCACAAACTAACTTGAATAACTCGAAATTACAATGTCGGCAGCGGGTACGTTCCGCCGGGTAATTCGCGGACCGGGAATAGTCAGGGGGGGAGGCACATCTAATCTCGCTTAATTTATATTCGACGGGGCGGCGGAGGCGGCGGCGGCGGCGGCGAAAAAACGAACACGAGAGAGCGATGTCATCGGCCCTAATACGAATTTGTCTTCATTTGCTCAGCCGTCATCCAAATTGAATCTTAAAACTTTTGCATTATCAAGATTTATGTCATCTTCTGCTGTTAAGTGACGCCATTTCAGCGGAGAGGAGGCGGCAAGTGAGTTTGAGAAATGCCCGGCCATATCTCAGGCCCTCGGTGCGCCTAAAACTGCAGGGCTTGACGGCGAATCTATAGCAGCACACACATACACAGCGAGTATACATAGCTGTGTATACATACCCAGCGAGCCAGACAAAAGGGAATGAAACATCAAACCTCGGCGTAAAATCTGCAATGGGCGGCGGCAATAACGACGAAAAGAGGAGATCGATGCAGAAAAACCGAATTGGCGCGCGACTTTCCAGGATTAATTCCTTCGCTCGGAAATTAGCAAAATACATTAAGCGGGGCGTCGATCTGGCGGTTATTTTTTAAGCTTTCTCAAACAGATCGCAGGTATTATTTTATAAAAGACCACTTTTACCGAGACAATTAGGATTGGAATAATGCCCATTAACTAAGCACCGAACAATTAATTCACTCCTTCAGAAAGTAAAGTGTAATATACAGAGCGTTTAAGAAAGTGCTGTCCACTTTTACAATACTAATAGATGGCACTATTTAAGATGCAAAATAAATACACCTTGCAACATTGCTGAAATGTTTCCTAGAATACAAGAAAATCATATAACCAGATTTAACGTAATTTACAATTTACATTGACACTCTTTTGCTATGTTGTCATATATCACAATTTGTGATAAAACACAAATTGTGTTCAACATTGTGAACAACATTGTGTTCTTGACAATGTCAAGAGTTCCATCTGTTGGTACTAAATGAAAAAGAGGACACCACGTTCTGGAACACTCTGTAGATAGGACAATCCTCAATAAACACAATATAATTATCAAAATCATTATTATTTCAAAATTATCAAAAATATAGTGAGCATCAGTATTTTTGACTTTCAAGTTTTAAGGATGCTGTTTTACTATTGAATCAGGGATAATTTAGCCACCGAAACTAATTGAAACATTTCATACTAAAATTAATTAATGTACCTAATACTCGTGGGCAAAGGTAAGAAAAGGCCAAAGCAGATTATAAAATGAACGCAGTTTTAAAGACTAACAGTGTTCGTCATAAAAATTTAAGCCGTGGTGTAACACTGGTTTAATCTTGGTAACCTTGGCAACCCTTTGTAAAACGTCGCTAAACCATGGTCTATTTTTTATAAATAGCGCTGTAAGTCTCCAATTTAAGCTTAGATTGGTAAATTGTTGTTTTTCTATTGCTCCTATAAGGAGTAGAATGTTGGCTATTAACGGAGGCTACAACAAAACAAAATAAAAAAACTAATTGTGTTCGAGAAATGAAGTTACAGACAGTTTCATTGGACAAAGCATTTCACCAACGAACAGGTCCTGAAGGATTAAAAGTAAAAACAGAGGTTGTGCATACTGTTGGAGAAAATAAGAAAAGAAGAAGTCAGTAGATATGCAAGGACAGTTCTGCTGCAATTTCCATCCTTATGGGTTTATACATGGGTCTAAATTTACTTTTTCTGGTCGTGCGACAGGTGTCTCACAACTGTCTCATAGATGTCTCACATGTGTCTCACAGCCCTGTATATATTTAATGCAAATCAGTCTCACAGGTGTTTCACACCATTCTCACGGCTGTCTGACAGAGTTTTACAAGTACCTCACACCCGTCCCTCAGATGTATCACACCTATCGCACGACCGGAAAATGTGTAAATCCTTATGGGAAATGGCCGCAGAACTGTTCTAGCATACCTACTAAAATCTGGAATATTTGACACATAATGAGACAAGTACGAATTATTGCAACTGATACTTAAGGAAAGCTAGATGGCAAACTGGGTCCGGGATGGAGGAGAATTCTTCTAACAATTTAGCAATAAAATTGGTTAGTGTTAAAGACCGATATTAAAAATTAGGCGAAACAAAAACGCGTTATTCCAGCCATTTTAGAATCAAAGTTTAAGATCATCGAAGTTTTATCTCGAAGAACTGTTAATTCAACATCAATTAAAAGTGACTAGTTTCAGCGCTATCATTCATAATGGTGCCTAAATATTCCGATAAAGATACGTAAGTAGATAACTACTATAAAATGTAAATGGACAATTCTTTGTTTGGTGAATATTGTTCGAAAACAATTGCTCAAAATCAATTGCTCGAAAATTTGTTCGTCGAATGGACAGTTCCTCAAATAACAATTTCTCGAAATAATGATATAAGTGGCGGAAAGACCGCGGGTCAATAGCCAGTAAAATATTGTTATTACTACTACTGAAATAAGTTACTTAAAGAAAATTTAAAGAAAACATATGACACTTGGTATAAGTTTCACAATAATAATTTTTGTGAACTTACACCAAGTGTCTTATTTTGTCTTTATTCCATATGTGTCACCATTTGAGGAATAATTTTTCGAGCTATTGATTTCGAGCAATTTCCGCAACCCAAAAGATCTCAACAAATAAAACTATTTTCTACCAAAAAAACATTGTTCTGCGAAAAATTTGCCTCAATATATTTTTTCAATTGTGGTAAACACGCCATTTTTTTTTTGCACCGTCCGATTTATGAGCCTTGCTGAGGTATCTGTAAGGTATGTTAGTCTCAATGTCCACAATCATTTTAATAAAACCTCATTGAAATTTTTTTCTGAATTATCTGAACTGAAAAATATGAAGTACTGAAGTAATTCACTGCAAAGTTCAGTTCAGTGCAAACAGTACGACAAGCACTCAGCCCCGGGAAAGTCACCTTCCTTGCGTAGCAGAAGCGCTGTAAATTACGCTCCAATTCCGTGGCACAAAAATTTAAAGCCTGGATTAACGTGCCCGAGATTTTGAATTAATCACCTCTAGTGCATCAGCAAACATATATGCAAGATATTTGAATTTCTTAGTTATTTAGTTCTTGTTTATTCAGTACGTAATAACTAAAGGTCATAATATGGTGCAACATTTGAATATTCGCTTGCCCATCAACTTTCCTTGTCTTTTACTTTTCCCTCTTGTCAAATGTGTTTCACATTTGTCGGAATGACTTTTCGGTTCATTATGTCAATTGACTTTTCTCTTTATCATATCAAGTTGTATACGTCAAATTATATCCTTATTTTGTCAAATCATTTGTATCACATGTTTTCCCCAAATTTATAAGACATATTACATATAAATGTGGGAAAAGCATTTGATTTTAAATGGAAGAGATAACGTCTTGACCTTTCGTACGTGACTTGGAAAGTGTCACAACTCGAAAATCAAAACAACTTGACAGGAGACTAAAAAGGATTATTTTCACACTTTTTACAAGTGACCTACGATTTGATAAAGTGGGAAATATTTGGCATATTATTAAACACAATAAATTAACAAAAGCCTTCTAATTATGAATCAACAAAAATGCCCCACCTACAAAGAAGAGGGTGGGGGACTAATTTTGGCACTAATGTATTTCCCCCACTGAGTGATTAAATATTAATTATAGACATTTTTTCAGTGCTTATTACTCGAGATATTTGCAAGTTTCATGTTAAAGAACACAATTTTGTAGGTAAAAACGAAACCTCTATTCTATTGATAGAATTCGTTTGTGTTATATCTTTACAGTACTCCTGCAATATATTTGCAGTATATTTTGGCACAATTATAAACTCAAATGTATCAACTCAAAATTGTGAAGTTTTGAGTTGTGTCACTTTTACAAGTGACTTGCGATTTGATAAAGTGGAAAATATTTGGCATATTGTTTAACACAATTGACAAAAACTATCTAATCGTGAAACGACAAAAATGTTTCATACAAATACTACGTATTTTAGCCGTAAAATCCGCATTTGCAATAAAAACTGGGGGTTCCCTTATAAGATTTGAAAGTGACCCCCGCCCCACCTACAAAAACGAAGGTGGGTGACTAATTTTGGCAATAATGTATTTCCTCCGCGGAGTGATTAAAACTTGATTATAGACATTTTTTTATAAAGTGCTTATTACCCGAGATATTTGCAAGTTTCGTGTTAAAAAACTCACCTCGCCCACATCGTAAATACAATATGCAACCGTGTTATCTGACAATTGAATTGCATCTTCTTTAGCAGTTTTTAGCGTTCTGTATTCGTATGTTTGTTGAATGAAATGAATGTTATAATTTCTTTGGCGAAAGTTTTGATAAGCTGCCCAAAACAAACAATTCAGTAACATACACAGGTGCACGTTATTTCGTTTTTTTTATGAAGCAAGAGTCACATACACAGGTGGACGTTATTTAGATCTTTTTAAAAAACAAGATGCAATCTTTAAATTAGTTAATTTTAAATTTATTTATACCCGAAGGACATGTTTTTTTCGCGGTACACCTATTATTCAACTCGCGGTTTCGCCAAATAACGCCGATTGTAACCAGTTGTGCGTTATAATATGGACAAATTTGGCATTTGCCCAAGGCCCCCAGCATCAGTTCAATATGATCAATATTATATATTGTTTCAAATTAAAAAAACATCGGAAAAAAAATTTCAATTTCATATCTGCAATAAAAAAAATAATAATGTACATGGGGGCCCCAATTTTAAATTTGCCCAAAGCCATAACGCGCTGCTGGACTAGGGTCTACTAATTATCAAACAATTTTAACAACGTGTGCACCAACCTGTATCCACGTGTGTAGCAAAACACCAAAGAACTCCTGATTGCCGGTGTAATAATTCCACAAAGAATGCAAATCTTGACTCGACTGCGAGGAATGAATAAACACACATCTATCTTACAATTAACACGGCCGGTTTTGTCAATTTCCATGCTCATAAACGTATGAGTTTTGTACAATTCGTCCGTGAAGTTACAACCTACACGCAAATCACAGCGCACGCACCAGCACATTTTCAATACTGACCTATTTAAAATCAATCCTGTGCAGTCTTGTCCGTGAACTAACAATGCGCCACTTATCTTTTCATTTAATCACTGCACCTTTATCTAACTGCAAGAAACTCTCGGTGTGACACCAGCAAAAAATGGTCAGTCGCGCGCAGCGACTTCTGTACTTGGCTGCGACCAGATTCACATACGCCAAAATTAACAAAATTGGTGCACCAATTAAACACCAGATTAATAGTTTTCAGTGGATTGATTTACACCTGCACGTCCTCTGAGAGCACAGTCGAGAGGACGCGCCGTTGTGAGTGCGTGCGTGTGCTAAGAAGATGCTGTTTCAGACAATTGGTGGTGCTTCCAGAGTTTTCCGGTTCTTCCCGAGGGTTCTCACGTATGCAGGGACTTCTTGTATAAGGTCAGTGACACGCGGGTTATCCCTGATCGTCTGTATTGTGTAGAAATTGATGCGTTTTTCGATCGTTTGAACGCCATGATTTGCACGTTTATGATGGGAAAGTTTAAACTACGATTCTACGTAACTACGTAGAATGTAAGCATGTACTACTTGAATTAGTTTTACAGGAGAGTATTGTTTTCGTAGAATGTTTAAAATCGTACGTTGTAATGAAAATATCTGTAATGTTGTCTCTAGTTTGGCATTTGTCGCTGACTTTAAGTATTGTCACCCTTATGAAATACATTTTCCATGTGCATAGGGACGATTTGAAATTTCAAGTCTCTAATATCGGCAAACCATCGACACACAAAACAGCGATGATAAAAGTCTTAACACCAAATTGAATGCAAGTATCATTCAATTACGCCACGTAAATATATTTGGATGTAAAGGAGAACACTTTAGACCAGGGGTTCTCAAACTTTTAAACATTGCGACCCACTTTTAAAAATCCAATCTAAGCGACCCACTTCATCCCCGGCGCATTGTTTTTTTTTACTTTCACCCTATCTATGAATTTTAATTCTTGAATCCTAAAAATATGTAAATACGATAAATCATATACATATATGCTTTCAAGATCTTGTCGCGATCCACCAAAATTCGACTCGCGATCTACCATTTGGGAAATCCTGCTTTAGACGTACTTTAGAGGTATTCAGTGATGGCTATATCTCTGCGGCAGATACCACAGGCCGACATGATTTTTGGTGTTTTGAATTTGATAAGTGTCCTAAGCTAATACGGGTACGTTGATTCTGAATGTGAATTTGGTTTGAGCCCATCACGTCAAGATTTTTCACAAAATTTAAAAAAACCTTGAGATATATTGTACTAGAGCAAAGAAGTACCTTTATGATATTTCCTAAATTGCATTAAAATTATTTCTTTAAAATACTTGATACATCGATAGAAAATATTTTAGTATAATATTATGTTTATTTCATTTCAATGACAACACTGTTTTATTTTTGCATCTGTCAAGGTCAACTTGATGGCATCGGCAGTTGTTAACGAAATGGTTAGTTAGCATCAGTTGTTTGTAGCATCGAGTTGTGTTTTGTTTTCTGAGTGTTTAGTGCGTCATAATTTCATCAAGGAAGTGCAAAAACAGTCCTGATATAGTTTGTTACATGTGTGGTGATTTAAAGATAGCCAAACTTCAACGAAACATAACAGAATCTATCAGGAAAGCTTATCACGCTTACTTCGGTGTAAAGCTTGGTGATCAGGACAAAAATTGGGCTCCACACAAAGTGTGCTTTCAGTGTGTCGAGCTACTGAGAAAATGGAGAAAAGGTACACGTAGCTCTTTACCCTTTGGCATTCCTATGGTATGGAGGGAACAAAAAAACCATGGAGACGACTGTTACTTTTGCTCCCGCGATGTCAAGGGTTTTAATTCAAAAAATAAACATACTATTCAGTATCCTGATTTACCGTCTGCTAAACGACCTGTACCTCATGGACCAGGAATTCCCATTCCTCCAACTTTTCTTCATACCATCCAACAGCAATTATCAGATGAAAGTTCAAACCGATGAATACAAATTCAATCCTGATATAGAGCAACCTCAACAGTTTATCGAAGCTGAACTAAATGACTTAGTGAGAGACTTGGGCCTATCGAAGGATGCTGCACAAATCTTAGGATCACGACTGAAAGACAAAAATCTGTCGGCTCCAGGAACCACATTTTCGTGGTATAGGCATCGTGAAAAACAGTTCGCGGAATATTTCTCTCAAGAGGGTTCACTGGTGTATTGTAATAATATTCCTGAAGTAGTCATGAAACTGGGAGCTGACAATTACGATTCCACATCATGGTGGTTATTTATTGATTCTTCCAAGAGAAGCCGGAAGGGTGTCTTGTTGCACAATGGTAATACTTAGGCCTCGGTGCCTGTTGCTCACTCCGTGCATCTCAAAGAAACGTATGAGAATCTTGAGCTGTTGCTAAATACAATAAAGTATAGCGAATATTGTTGGCAACTCTGTGGAGACCTCAAAATAATATCCATGCTTTTGGGTCAGCAGTCTGGATTCACAAAGTATCCATGTTTTTTGTGCGAGTGGGACAGTCGAGCACGAAATTTACATTACGTTAAGAAAGAATGGCCACTCAGAGAAAGACTTGTACCTGGACAAAAAATGTGCTGCGTGATGCATTAGTTGACCCAAAATTAGTTCTTTTGCCTCCCCTTCACATAAAGTTAGGATTGATGAAGCAGTTGGTCAAAGCTTTAAATAAACAGGTGACTGCTTTAAATACCTGTGCGACAAATTTCCTGCACTTTCTGAAGCTAAACTTAAACAAGGAATTTTTGTAAGCCCTCAATTTCGAACCTAGAAATCGGAAAGACCCAGGATGAATCTGAAGCATGGAATTCTTTCATAGAAGACATAGACGGTTTCCTTGGAAACAAGTCTCCAAACTACAAAAAAATTGTAGCCAACATGGCCCAAAATTATAAAAAAACTGGGATGCAATATGAGCGTCAAATTTCATTTTCTGAATTCCCACGTTGACTCTTTTACCGAAAATCTTGGAGCTGTCAGCGAGGAACAGGGAGAGAGGTTCCATCAAGACATAGAGGAGATGGAGAGGCGTTACCAAGGAAGATGGGATATTAAAATGATGGCTTATTACTGCTGGACGTTAAAGAGGGACTCGCTCACAAAAATCCACAAAAAGAAAACTACAAAACGCAGTTTTGAGGAAAAAAAGAGAACGATTTTATAAAAAAAAAACAACGATTGTCTAACGTAGATTATACTGCATTGTTTTTTTAATAAACAACTCAATTTTGCAGTTTAATTTAATATTAAATATAGTTTCAATAAATATTTTCTCAATATTTTTGACAATTTCTATGAACACACTTTTCCTGAAAACCTGACGTGCTGGGAAAAAAACAAGCACAGATTCGTGATCAGCACACTCCATTTACTATAGGACACCTATTAAACTTGAAACACTTTTTCATGAAAACAAAAATGTGGGCCTGTGTATTCTATGATCATAGATATCTTCAATACGCGAGGCAGTGGCATAATATCTGCGGCAGATATTCTTTGATCATAGATATCTTCAATATGCGAGGCAGTGGCGCATTATCCTGTGGGAAAATTGAGCATTTGCCTAATCAATATTATATATTTTTAACAAAAAACAAAATAAATTACAATGTACGTGGGGGTCCCAAAAATTTTACAGGGCCCCATGAAGCCATAACGCGCCACTGATTGTAAGTTATCGTGGCAAAAATATTAATGCACCGAAAATTCATTTTTCTGCAAATTTCATGCCGTTCTGCCACCGTCCATGGCCATTTTTTTGCCTGTGGAAGCGGGATTAGCGGTGTAACCGGCGTTAAACATTTTCCGTCCCAATTACGCCGCCTCGCGGCAGCCCAATCGATTCTGCCCATCGGCTCGGCCGTGTACGGGCGCGGGGGTGGTGCAGTTTGGTTTCTGCACGTTGGCAATATTAAATTTATGCTAACAACAAAAATATACGGCGATATTAGTTTCGGCCACATATACGCCGTGCGGGACAGATGGCACATGCTAACGAAATTGAAGCGTGGAAATGCAAAGCGATGCAATCTGAAATTCTCCTTTCGGGGTCCCCGTCTGTCTGCGACTGCCAGATAAGACTCCGCCAGACCGTGTGTAACACGAAGACACACACTCCCTCGCATGCAGCTGGAATATCAGCGAGGACGGGGCCTAATATCGTCCCCGCCAGACGGAACTAAATTACTTCCGGTTGCGAAATGGTGACGTTGTTTTAAACGCGCGACGAGCGACCCGGCCGTAATTCGTTTAATACTTTAATACACACACCATGTTTTAACAAATTCCGACCGAGTTACGCAACATATGCAAATATTACTTTAATTAAATTACGCACAGCCGTCTGCTAGCCCTCACGAATTTAATATGGAATTTATTTATTCCTGCCGTATTGTTCCTAATAACAAAAGTGGCCGCAGACCACATGCCCTGTTTGCCCCCTGTGCCCGGTTTAATTTTAATTAAACGTTAAGCGTGGGTGGCTGCGAAGGGAGATCAAATGTTATTTTATCGGTCCGCACTATCATTTTTACCATAAACCCGACTGGCCAGGAATCGATGGCACGCGATTAATTATTTCGTGTTTATTAAATAATTATTTCGGCACGGCCGGAGCGCGTTTTTTAGCGTCACACAGGTGCAGTTCCAATTAAGCGCGCATATTTCCGGCCGGCATTTGTAATCGAATATTTCGGTAATTATTTATTGTGTGAGGGGGCGGCCTGTGATTAATTACCGACAATTATTGAAAAAAGCCCGTCAACTTTTTAATTTCGCAGCGATTCTGTCCACCAATTACTCTGTCAATTTTAAATGATATTTCAACGCCGGATGCAATCATTTTTTGATGCACAACCTGCACAATATCAATTACCAAATCGCAGATATTTATTCCAGCTCCATTTTGTCACAATTCGAATCAGAAATATTATTTACCCGCATTGCACAAAATATATCCCAAGTACATGAAATACATTACGGAAAAAGCAACGAAATTTTCTCCTAAAATAAAAATCTAATGTGTGCAGCACTTGATTTTCTCCTTATATTTATTAATGTGAAAAAATAACTAAATTTCAATGCAGTTTTCTCCGATTTTTTGTTTCCTTATGTCCTATATTGATTAGTTTGGGAATTAGAGGACTTCAAAGTCTTTCATTTTGTCAATGATTACTAGAGCAAAACATCAACAAGATAACGACTTTGAAAATTCTATGGTCGGATGAATCATGTTTCACAAGAGACGATGTAATAATTTTTTTACAATGAAATATTTGGCCCTTACAATATCTGCATGCAAGATGTATGTCCGCGTGCAAGAACACGGAATATTCAAAAAATATTTCGCATCAATGTTTGGGGTGGTACTTATCACTAAGTTTCATTAATTTTTCCAACATTTTTCTAGACTTGTATGTACTGCACCAACGTTTGAATGAAAATAGTTACTCACAGTTCTTGGAAAATATGTTGTTAGGTTTACTTGAAGATATATCACTTAATCTGATTCAAAATTCGAGTTAAAAACTCTTTTGGTGAGTCGTGAAGCATGTATTCAAGCGGGAGGGGGAACTTTGAGCAAATATCTTAATAATTTAGGTAGTTTTATTAATTTATATAAAGGGCTATTCACGCTATACGGCATTAAATATTGTGGCCAAAATACGAGACTTTAAAAAAGTTTATCTTTTGGGATATATGGGGGTCTATTATGATTACTTTTTAAGATGAATTTCAATTTACACAGGGTGTTCCATAAGCCCTAAAAGTATCAAAGTTGTGTTTTTTTAATGAAACTCCCTGTATAACTTTGCATATTTAAATTTTCCCCTTTTTAGGATTTATATATCCGTTTAGTTTTTGAGATTCGGTTAAATAAGGAAAGAGTTGTTTAAGAGCTTTTGCAAGATATGCTTTTGTTTTTTGAAAAATGAGCACAGTTTTCAGTTATAATACAAACTGTATTTTTTTTAATAGCAGCCATTGGGATTTTACATTTTTTAAAAGGACAAATTTTTCTCTTTATAGTGATAAAAGGTTTGCTATACTTACTTCGATAAATAAAGACGATCTTCGAAAACGAACTTTATAGTACAGAGTAGCATTTTTTCCCCCTTACTACGAAAATTCTATTAAATTTTCTATTCTAATTATCTAAATTCTATTCAAATTATACAACGAAAATTCCTGTATCTCATTTATTTATTAAAGTATGTATAGCAAACCGTATATATCGTTATAAAAAGAAAAAAATGTTATTTTTAAAATTCTTAAAGCCAATTATGACTGCCATTAAAAAAAATTAAGTTTGCATTGTAATTCAATTTTCAATTTTTTTTTTCAAAAAAATAAAAGCATATCTTGCACAAGCTCTTAAATTGACAACTCTGTCCTCATTTAACAGATTCTCTATGTTTTATGGTTTCCGAGATCCCAATGCTTAAAATTAAAAAAACTCATACATACATTTATACATACGTTCACATACATGTATTCATTCATACATATAAGTGCCAGGTCGATTGCATTTAAATGAATTGAGGTAACCCAGATGATCCCACATTATCTGTCCGCAGGCACTAATTAACATAACAAACCTAGACAGAGCTGTTGCAACTATTAAAATAGCTGAAATGGTTAAGACTTAACTTTAATTGAATCATTTTCATATTATGTCATTTGTGATCTGGATGCGCATCTATTTTAATGTGTTTTTTATGTGTTGCTGTTTTCATTTGATATATGTCTGTACTTATGCTTAATATGTGTATATGCTTATTTTGACCTGTGTAAATTGTTTTGAGAATATCACGTAATAAATTTCTATTCTATTCTGTTAAATAAAATATAAATGTTTCTTGATCTCAACAGGATGTGGTGTTCATACTCCTTTCCCACACAAAAACTAAGAAAAAACCAATCTAGCATACTCTAACCTAATCCTACCTTATTAGGACCTTTACGAATTTGGATATAACCTAAAACTTATCGTTCTAATAAAGTTATAAAAGCTACACCAAGAAAAACAGAATAAAAAACGATATCACCAACATCATCAATATCGTCAACATACGATAGCATTTTCATCAACATGAAAAAAACTTTTCGTCCATTGTCGCGTATAAGCTATACAAAAACGTTCATCTTTGGGCAAAACATATTCAAAGTCAATAGAAAATTACATGAATTATTCATGAAAATGCAATAAATAGCTGCAATCTCAGCGATCTAAATTGAACTGAACTGAACTGAACTGAAAAGCCTCAAAAAATGCTGACATCTGCACATCAAGACAATCAATTCAATTCAAATCAATAAAACGATTCATGAATTATTCCTGGAAATGCGAAAAATAGCAACTATAACTGACAAAAATTCTGAAAACTGCACACCTAGAGACTTATGTTTTTGCAATTTTTTTCATAATTAATAAAAACATTCTTATTTGCATCTTTATTATCTTATTTGCAAAAATGTAAAAAATTACCATGACACACAACAATTTAAAAATCTGAACAGCACGGCGATATCTTTTCGGCTCGAATTTTAAAAATTATTCCAGAACATAATTCCAGAAACATTATCAAAAATTGTGAAAATTCGTTAAAATTTGCCACCCAACTATCTAAAAAATCTGCGTATCCATATCAAATAAAGCACTACAATTCCGCATTGTTAAATATACTAAGAGAAAAAAAAACTTCTCCTTTATGGAATGTGAAAATTAACCCCACCCCTCCCCTATTTCAATTATACTTCAATACAATCCCATAATTCAGAAAACAATAATTTGCATCGTTTTCTTAAAACAAAAAAAATCAGAGCTGTGCAGTTATTTGTGCTGCTATGGCTTATTATAGATTGATTCAGTCCCCTAAACTTCAAATGGTATCTCCCTAACATAAATCAATATTAAACTCTATAGGGTCTTCTCGTCCTTAAAAATTATTTAAGCTTTATAATATTAACCCAATCGTCATTATATAATAATTACGATTGCGAGAGGGTATTCTAACATGCTGGGGAATTCTGCGTTTATAAAATATTATGAATCCACTTGATTTGCTTGGAAATACACTAAGGAGAACATACTAAATGCAATAAATATTGATAATTTCGTCAATTTTATATTTACATTATTAAAAAACCAATTCAACAAATACTTATATATTGTTAGGAAATCTTTTGATAAAATAATATTTAATTAATTCATTAATGGTGCCACGAACTATTTTAAATGCCATATTATGTAAAATTCTCTACAGTACTGTTAGCTAACTTTTGAATTAGGCAGGCTCCCACAAATGTTGATAGGGAACAGGTTTTCTTGTGAATTTCATATTTTGGTTTTTAATCAATAATTTCGAAAATATTAATATTTGAAAAACTAAATGCCGAATTCGTTAAATGTGATTTTTACACCACTGTTAGTTACCACAGCTCTGAAAATAGTTACAGAATTGGAAACGTCTTAAATTGAAGGCAATGAATAACATATTGATATACGACTATTATGTTCATATAGTTTAAAATTATTTCGTCATCTTGGTAATGAATTCATTTTCAGAAGTTAAATGTGTAGAAATCATTGTGGCATAGAGACAATCGACTTTTGAAAAGTCTAAGCGTTAACTTTTCAAAAGTCGATTGTTACCCAGGGTGTATTAAAATTGTTAACTCTTTCATTGAAAATTACTGTTCTTTAGCATATTTACAGAAAATTATCAACATAAGGCGAAAGATCATAGCTAGAGATCTTTTAGAGGTAGGTGTCACAATCCAAGAGGCCATCAATCAATATTTTTGTGATATAAAAAACACAATTGCAATTTCAAGAAACAATCTCTATAAAACTTAAAATTATGGAGTCAATTTTCGTTAGCCAATAGTTCGTGGTAAGTGGTAATTACACCTAATTTGTCTTACATTATATTTCAACGAATATTATTTTCAGCTTATAAAAATAAAAGTCTTTTGCTACGAATAATTTTTTTACTAAGAAAAAAATGTTTATGTATGGTGTACAGAACGCTCATATAATCTTTAATGAGCAATTTTTCGTACCTGTTTAACGTTTAAAATGTATCTACTGAAAAGTGACCTTATTGGACTTGGTGACTTTTGCCAGAACACCGACGATATATTTTTACATATTTATATTATTTTTTGTGTTCTGCCTAGTTTAAACTCGAATATCTCAGAAACGCTTCATTTTTGAGAAGTTCAAGAAGTATACATTTTTACGACAATCAAGCTAATTCACCGAAAATTGATTTATGATTTAAAAAATATTAACCTCAAAGTGTATGGTTATTGCTGAAAGTAGCAAAAACCATAGAATAACCCCTATTTCTACGGCACTGTGTTTACTCAGATGATTGTAATTATTTGTGATTATGTGTATTGATAATGAGTCACAAAATATTAGATTTCCAAGTCTACTCTAGTAGAAATTATAATAAGAAAACTGACTTGCGAAGTAACACTTTAAGGTCCTATATTTTGGAAACAAAAGCGCTTAGAAATAAAATTTATTTACATTTTCATTTCATTTAGCCTTTCTTAGCATGCTCCTAAATTCATGCAACGTAAATTTATGCCACGAAGTTGTGAGGCACCTTATATAATAAACGATATACTATAAGACTTAATTGAAACGAATTATATTCGTAGGTTTAGAAAACAAATTCAGATTTTTTCAGATTGAAATTATTAAAACAGAAGAAAGCAATTAAAATTCAATAAAAAATGTCTTCCAAATCAACCTAAACTTGTATGTACTTACGAAACTGTAATCCTTGCCTTGTAATTTTGCTGATTTTGTGACTAAAAACTTGGGGAATCCTGTTGCGGAATCCCTTGATCCCATGGATTTATTAATGCTTTCCGGCAAGTACCGGTCACGAATTATACGTTATATATCTCAGGCCAGCGCAGTTAACATACATCAGTGGCGGGAAACTTCGGGAGTTATTGCCCCTAGGCGAACTATCAGACGCAACTACTTCCAAGCTCTTTTCATCCTCTGTTGCCGGAAGACGTCGTAGGCTGTTCGTGGCATCCTCTAAAACGGTATTTAATTGAAAAGTACGAATGATAATAAGAAGTTAAATAGTTAAACTGAAGTTTTAAATTTACCAAACAAAGTGTTGGTTATTAGTGAGAATCGATGTATTGGCCTGTTAATACATATGTTATTAATCTTAATATTATAAATAAGTCTGAAAATATTTGAAGCCTGAATTCACACTAACGGTTAAAACCACGACACTACAATACCTGGGACACATCATGCGCAACTGTAGTACATACAGTGCATACTACAGGGTAAAGTTAAAGGAAAAAGAAACATTTGGAGAAGAAAAATCTCGTGGCATAAAAAGTTAAGGAGTTGGTTCTCCATGACAAACACATACCTCTTCTGGCTGTGAATAAAGCTAGCCAATATGATAGCCAACATCCGGAACGGATAGGCACTTGCAGAAGAAGAATTCACTAGTGAAACATGAAATTCCTGAAAAACTGAACAAAAAAATCTGAAAATCCTCAAATTCAAGGTGTTGCTGTAACAGAATTGATTTACTTTGTGGTGTTAAGCGGTTTATAAATTTTGTGATTAATAATTATAATATTTGATATATGGTTTTAGTGTAAAAACAATATTATTAATTATTGCGAATTATTTTATATTGCGTTTCTGTTGATTCAAATCTTAATTGGAAAAAGGTGTGTATGTTATTGATTAAATCAGTCTTTAATGGCAAGAAAGGGCTCGGTAAAGTAACGAGGTCGTGTTTTCTTGAGCTATCCGTCTTGCCACCCCAGCATTGTCACATAAATTTGATACCGTGGCGTGTAAAGGGCTCATTGTGCGCGTGTATGTTGACGTTTACGTAATAATCGTTTTTCATAACTTTGTAAATACGGCGGGCATTTTTCCGAGCCGTAATCCGGCCGGGGCTAAGTGATGAAAATAGGAAGCAATCTCCAATTATATTAGATTAGGGGAGAAACATAATCCAAACGCGGGTCGCCTAACGAATTTTGTGTAATTTAATAAATGCGCCCTACACGAGATGCGCTCCTCGTGAGAACGCGCAGACAAAGGAAACTAATACCCCGCAAACGGTTGCGAAACAAATAACGTAATTATCCGAAATTATTTCTGGATACAAACGAGATGTGAAGTGCGCCTTAAATACAATGTGCGCGGCCCAAAGTTCACGGCGAACATTAATTGAGCGATTCAATGCGCTCTATAGAGGAATTTCTGGAGTAATTTCTTCGGCGTAATGTGGACCCATTGTTATGTATCTCGCGCCTGATTTATCTCGCGCTCAGACGCGCAGAAGTAATAATAAATTCGCGCGCATTGTGCAGGGTTATTCATTCTAAACATAAAAATCTGATATGCCACCAAATAACATCATGGTCGTGATTAACAGTGGAATGATAACACTGGTCTACAAACTAAAATAAAAAAAATGACTGGAAAAGAGAAAGGTGCTTCCCAAGTAATTTGGGTGCGTAGAATTCAAATTTACCACCAGAATTCGCTATCAGGTCCAATTATTTTTATGTCGCATGGATGGTGCTTCTGTAAAATTTGACGGAAACCCACATTTATTCTCTATCTTCATAATAATAGTGCTTAAATATGCCAAGTAGATCGTGTGTTACTAATTCAAGCTATTTCTGCTTTATTTGTGGTAAATCTAAGATTGGAAAAAAGGATATGCTATAACGGAACCGTTAAAATATGCATATTTACAATATGTGGATTATCAACTAAAAAATATTAAAATTCACTATACCTAATACATAAAGCTAGAGGCTATAAAATTTGATTTTTGTTACAGAGAATATATTATAAGATTATGATTATCTTTGCCATGTATTCATATATTTATCATAATCCGACAAGTTTAGCAACTCACCATTCAAAAAGATACTGAACTGAACTTCTTCAAAGAGATGGGACTCATGAGTGACTGTTGAGTTTACAGGGGAAACACACAAAAGGACTACACAGCCCGCAGTGCCGAGAGGCTAGTGTACTCACCAAAAATCAATTTCTTGTATTTGTGAAATCTAGATTTGATTTAAAAACTTGATTTTATTATTGATTACTTTCTGACTAACATAGGATATTAAACACACCACACTACACTGCGAAACTATTAAATATCAAGTTTGAAACTAAAATTCTTTCCAGCTTTTAAGTAATCGTGCGAACAAATATTGATGGCACGATTTTTGTAAATAGTTATTTTGTGATAGGTGACCCTAAAACTTTTTTTTTCACGCATTAGAATACTCGCATGGTAAAGTAAAAATTCGTCCACCCTAACCACCCCCGATCTGCCGCCCCCAATCCGCCGCTTTGTTTCACGCATCAATCTCCACATCGGGCCTCGACAGACAATCAATCTATCGGCACGGGCGAACGGTGCGTTAATCCCAGCGCGATGTACTTTATCGACGGGCAAAGTTTTTCCTCGCGGATTCCCACCCCCTCGTACCCATTGTGTTGTTGTTTTTCTCTCTCCCGGTTCGCCCCCTCCGGCCCGTGGCGAGGTCGAGTGATTGATAGGGGCGCGGAGGACGAATATTTTATTCATCCCTGAACCGACGTCTACGCTTTTTCCCTGTAAATCTACTACAGATAATGGGAGATTTGGTGGCAAATTGTTACAACGAGCAGCCCATTTTGTTCTCAATAGGCTGGAAACTAATATTTGAAAAATGATGGGCGAAAAGATTGCTCTTGACCTGTGCGAACTGCGTAAAGTGTTTATGTTGAAAGCAATACCACCAAATTATCAACCAGTCACCTATATCCTATCAGGGAACAAAAGCTTACAGACGAGTCGCTTTCGTGTTTAAACATTTAGACGAAGCAGTTACAAATGTAGTTGACGCATTAGATATAACGCGACTCCCCAACAAATGTAATTGTGGAATCGCCTCCTGCACTGCTTCAAATGACAGAAAGTAGTGTGTTCAATAAACCACAAATTATCGCAAAATAATCAACCATTCACCTATATCCTATCAGGGAACAAAATCCGACAGATGATAATATCAATAAAATCGTAAAAGATCCAAGGCTGCTAGTATTGGCATAGTAGTACTGGCACGAGTAACCATAATTCAAACAAACACGTATTTTACACAATAATTGGCATCGTCATTTTGGTTCGTAAAAAGGTAAAGCAGTTCGCACAATATCAAGTTAGATTATTAAAATTCATTAAAAACTAATAGGGAAACAATGCACAGATCGTACTCATTTAAAACACAGATAATATAATATAATGTCAAAGGTAGTAAACAAATCACATGTGGAATTATTAACATCTTATATGGTCCCTCATGAATGATTGTAGAGAAAATGAGGCATGAATTGCTAGTCAATATAGATATTAAATTGCTCCAAATGTTCCTAATGATAAAGTATAACAGTACATAAATATTTCCGATTGAGGCAGCAGGAACTGTTATTTGACACAACTTTTAACATTTCTGACGGTGAAGGGCTACTCGTGACAGGAGCACTTACTTTGGTCATCAGTAGAATTACTAATTGACCTCAATCAACATAGACAATGGAACTCCAATAGTGGCATTTATGCGGACACGGCCGCAACTATGTGATTCGGGAAGATCGCGAGATATCATTTTAATTCGTGCGTTATCGATGATGTTTCAACATCTTTAAATAGTTCAATTTTTTTATCATATCAATTTCCCGTAGTTAATGGAATGAAAGAGCATGGTAGTAAATGATCTGAGAAACGAATGTATGTGCATGTATAACAACTTTACGTAAATAAACTTCGCAGTCACGATCATTTTCGAAATAGTAAGTGAATAAATAATAAATAAAATAATAATCTATAACGCCCTCATAAGGTCAATGAATCACAAAAATATATTCTACATGCCCTCATAAGGCTAACGAATCATAGAAAATGAATCCATTCACGTCATCATCGTCAACCTGTATTTTATTTCCCTGCCTGTTACAATTTCAGCGTGTCTATAATTGAATAAATAAAACAAATCCAGACATCTGTGCTTTCTTATACTAACCCATGATTTACATTTTCGAACACATTACCAAGAGCAATGCACCTCGAAGTAACCACAGTAATTAACTACTAAACATCACGGCGTCTAAGTACTACATACGATCACAAATCACGAGCCAAAAATAATCAATAAATTATATAATAATTTCACGATAAAAATACAACGATAAATTCACTATTAACGGATTGTTACAAGACTGAAACTAAAACAGAAAATATGATCCCGTGGAAACAAGTAACCTTAAAATGAATGAATTTAGTTAGAACAACCTTAAATAAATATATTTAGTCATTATTGATAAAACCTTAAACTTAAAATGAATTGCTTGAAAAAATATAAATTCTTTATGAACAGAAAATTAGTTCATTAAAAGAGATCAACATAAAGTTAATCTAGGAAAATTAATTCCAAAGAAATGATTGCTCACAAACTGGCTCAAAAAAAAAATCCCTAAATAACTAGTCACTGATGTGATTTGACCGTTAGGAAAATAATTAACACAAAATTAATCGCAGGAAATTCGCTCGAAAACTTGACAACAAAAAATGTTCGCTGGTAGACTAATCAAGACAAAATGAACGTTGACAAACTAATTATCCATAAATACTCGATAAAATACCGTCACCGAAATGGGTTTTTGGGAAATTAATTACCTGAACAATGATCTCAAGAAAATGTATCCCTAGAAAATTGTTCCCAACAAAATTATTCCAATAAACATAAAATTGATCTTCTTCATCTGCTTCGATGAAAATCAATGTATCTATTCGTCAATAATCAGCATTTACGAAAAAAAAATAGTTTACTGCTCATTAATAACTTCACATATTTTACTTGCGAGGTATATTAATTAAACCAGTTGACCAAACCTAGGATGCCATTGTTGACATAATGGTATCCTACCAGTATACCATGGTATCCTAGGATAATCCTGGGATACCATTGTTGATACAATCGTATCCCAGTCAATGGGATACCATTTAATGGGAAAACCATGTACCAACCAGTAAACCATGGTTCATGGTAGACACGAACCAAGATAAACCACGATTGTAAAACTGGGCCATTACTGGGCCTGGGAAAATTACGCGAAAATTACTATCAACATAATCCTAAAGTTTCAATAAATATGCAAGTAATTTTTTATTTTATTTTATTATGCAAAACACTTAATCGTATTTTACTAAAATTATTACAATATGATCAAAGCTGGATCAATGAGTAATGTTATGTCAACTTAAATTACTAAATGAAGGAAATATGCAAGTAATGAATATGTATACTAAGGAAATTAGGTTATGCAAATTTTGAAACCATTGTATCAACAATTGTATCTTTGGTAAATATACCACGAACCAAGGTAATCCATGATTGTAAAACTGGGGCTTACTCGTTGACTCGTAGAAATTTACGAATAGCTATCAACATAATCCAAAGATTTCAATAAATATGAAGTAACGAATATGTATACTGAGGAAATTAGGTTATGGAATTTTTTTTTATACCGGTAATGAAATTTCTATGCAAATTTGAACGTCAATAATCAGCATTCACAGGAAGAAATAGTTAACTGCTCATTAATTATAGGATGTATTTTACTTGCGAGACATATTAATGAATCCAGTTACTAGTAGAAAATTAAGCTACAAAATAATCCTAAAGTTTCATTTAATATGCAAGTAATGAATATGTATACTGAGGAAATTAGATTATGGAAATGTTATTAAAATGTTTATGCTGGTAATGAAATTTATCCTTTATCTGTACTAAAAGTTTTATAAATATTATGAACTTTATAGTATAAAGCTACATAGGTTATACGTGTAGTAAAGATAGTGTGTTACTATTTACTATAATTTAATTTATAGTTAATATAGACTTAACTAATAATATTTGTACTGAAACAGTTAAATTAACTGTCATATAATAAAGATATAGTATAAGATGGTAATGTTATATGATAATGAATATAATTAAATTAATTAGGTCATTGTGTCAAATTCTTAGTTTTTGGTTATTCTCACTACCTGTGAAAAATATCCAATTTGTTGACATTGTCTATTCTGTGATTCTAGTGCATGTATCTGCATCTCTGTTAGGGTGACAGTAAAACGTCTCTAGACTTGAAACAAAAGGTTATATTAAAAAAAAAAGATGTTATATTTTATGACAGTGTGCAATGTTGCCATCAAATTGAGTATATATTGAGTACAGAATATATTTGCTATTTTTATTTTACAAAAGCAAACCAGTCAAATTATAATGTAAAATATAGTTAATGATTGGTTTACTTTAAACCAGCACACTTGAAGGATTGAAGCAATAATTTAATTATTTTAATATTTTTTACAGTGTGTAATTTCATTATCTGCCTCGTTTCATCTTAAAAAATTTATGGTAAGTCAAGTGCTGGATACATTTTTTTTTCACTTTTAAACTTCACAAACAATAAAACTTTGTATTACTTTAAAATATGTATTGAGTTATTATTCTCTCAACGTATGATTAGCGAAACTATGAATGATGTCAATAATTGATTTAATCCATACACAAGTAAATTTTGCACCATAAGTGAACAACATGTAATGTAAATTTATAGATGCGAACTTCACAAAAAATAAAACTTTGTAATACTTTCAAATATGAAAGTATTTTTATACATACATACATATATATATATATATATATATATATATATATATATATATATATATATATATATATATATAATCAGTTCCCCAATTACCCATTTGGGTGTAGGGTTTAATGTTGCTCATCTTTTCACAAATTCTTTCCATATCTTTCGGTCCTGTGCCATTTTTATTGTTTCCTCGTTTGTCGTTCCTCTTTCTTCTAGTATCTTTCCTATATCTTATTCCCATGTCTTTCTTGGCTTTCTTCGTTTCTTCTTTCCTTGCGTTTTTGCTTCCCATATTATTTTGGTTTGTGAATCCTTCACCATCCTCTGCATATGACCCCACCATCCCAATTGTCGTTCTTCAATGTAATCTTCCATACTTTTTATTTGCAGTTTTCTTCTGATGAATTCACTTCTTATTTCGTCCATTATAGTTACCCCATCTTACTCTAAGTCTTAATACTCTTCTTAAGTTATTTTTCTTATTTGAATGTTTTACAAAGTTTTATTTTTTGTAAAGTTAGCATCTATTTATTTACATTAAATCTTATTCACTTATGGTGCAAAATTTACTTGTTTATGGATTAAATCAGTTGACATCATTCCATAATTATTGGAGAATTATTATGAGTGGGAGTTAGTGCCAACAGTAGTAAACGGAGAAAGTGTTTTAGTTATAGTATAGAACCGATTTAAAAACAGCCTTTACTGCGAAGTATACTTATCGCCTGCGTTTTATCTCGGCACATTTTTTCCCGGCGTAATTCCCCGGGAATTGGGGAATGTAGGCCGACGCAAGACGTACCTAACGCGGCGCTGGCTGATATTTATTTCAGCCGTTCAAGCGTTAAGGAGCGACCAGAAGAACAAATACATAAAACACCGGGAATTACATTATCTCCGAGGCGGCAAATGAAAAAGAAATTGGCGCAATTTTTTACGGCTGACTGGGAAAAAAGCGACGCGCCGCGACGCCTAGGACGAACGCCCCGAGACGCGACTATCAAATAATTAAGGGTGATCGTGGAGATTAACGCCGAGTCGGATGTAATTAGTCTCGGCGAGTTACTAGTGTTACTTACGCGTAATCCGCGCTGACTCCTCGGCGCCGTGCTTACCTGGAACAACAAAAAAAAAAAGTGTGATTAATGGTGATAAAATTTAAAAATTGCATGGCCGGTCGTAAAAGCGGCGGCAGTAAAAATTAGTGCGCCGAAGTGTTATTTATTTTCATGTCGGTGGTTACTAAGCTTAATTAGTTTTTATATTTATTAAACATCATGGGCGGTGAAAAATTGCCGCTGGTCCGGCCGGAATTAAAAGTGTGGGGCGAGCAATATATTTCAGTGACAGATGTTGGTGCGACTTACAGGCGTTACTGGACCGGGAAAAACTAATTACGGAGATTAATTGCGGTAATATCCAATCGATATTCTAATAAATGGACAATATTACGCGGCCCATATTTAACCCGGCGTTACACATGTGAAGATTTTGTGCACCATTACATAAGTGGGGTGTGACAAACCCCAGTACTAAAATAGATGTAAATTTTTTTTTCGCATTTTTTTTCTTCAAAATTGTATGTTAGGGGTCTCATATAGGTTCATATTGGAATTAAATACAAACAGATTAAACATAATATTTCTATTTAAAAATTTACAGAAAGAAAACTGAAAGTAGTGATTTTTTAAAATACAAAATACTTCTAATGGCAATAACACATTATATAACATAAGAAAAAACATTAAATTCAAGTAAAAACATAAAAAATAATAGCAAACATATTAAGTAACTCTAAAAAAAAGCCAATCACATACAATCAGAGGGAAAACAACTATTGGTCTTTTGAATGTACGCAATTTTGGCAACTCATAACGGCGTGTTCAAGGCACAATAATGATTTGCAATGAACACAGAAATATTTTGTTTTTCGATCTTTCTTTCTAGGACATACAGAACACCTTCCCTGAGGCTTTGGAATATTGAGGGACTGTTCACCATGGCCATCATCGATTAGGTTCCCTATTTTTAGACGAATTTCCCTTGGAACCCTACAATTATTTTTCCTTTCTTCGATATGCTCCTGGATAAGTTGAAGGCCCAGTTTCTTGATAAAGATCCTTCTACAAAGTTTTATATCTTTTACATTTTCTCTGTATATGACAAGAGCATTTACAGCTGCCGTATTCAGTAGAGAAAAAAAGAGAGTTAGAGGCCATCTTCTTGAATTTCTGGAAACGTTATATGAAGCCGATAACTCATCTACTACGTCGACTCCACATTTTGTAGCGTTATAAAACGTTATAATTTCCGGTAAACGCTTCTCTGCACTAGATTCATCAATCTTCGCATCGTGGTGCATTGTGGACAACAACAAAACATTCTTATTTCTTTTTGGTACATAGGATACGAGAGTGACGTCCGTTTGGAAACCAAATAAACTACTTTTTATTTCTCTGCTTCTTACAGAAATGAAATTATCTGGTATGCATCGTTTATTTTTCCTCAAAGTACCGACTGATGTTAATTTGTGTTTTTTGAGGAGTTTTATCATCAGCTCGTATCCCGTGTACCAATTGTCAAAAGTTACATTCCGATTCGTTCCAGAAATGGGTTGTATAAGTCTCTCAACAATATCAGAGGGAGAATTGCTGAGTTTGTAGGGCCCTTGCGGCTGCTGACCTGCATACACTTCCATATTCATAACATAGTACGATCGCGCATCTACTAATGCTTGTACTTTGATGCCATACTTGGCCGGTTTATTTGGGATGTATTGCTTGAATGAGCACCTTCCCCTAAAGGACTCTAATTTCTCATCTATGGTCAAGAACTCCGAAGGAGAGTATGATTGTTTGCAATTGTCTACAAATCTTTCTAGAAGCGCACGTATGGGAGCAAGTTTGTCAATTTTGATCCTGATCTGGCGGTTTTTTACATTGTCGAAACGAATGCAAACCATCAAAAACTGAAAACGATTGATGGGCATCGTTATTTGAAAAATATCTACTCCAGTGCCATCTGTTTGCCACAAGTCTCTCAAATTCTGGCGATTAGAATGAAACATTCCTGCCAGGTAAAGCAAGCCAATAAAAGCTTTCATCTCGGGGACACAAGTAAGTTTGACCAGAGATTTGTTTGGATGGGAAACTGATTTCTCCTCTATTTTTACATTAGTCCATCGCACAATATCCTCCACTATTTGAGTGTCAAAAAATAGCTGCCAACACTCCAGCATGCTTTTTGCACTTTTAGCGTAGTCTTTCACATGTTGACCTTCAGTAACAATATTTTTCAACCTCGTTCTAATACATGTATTTGATGCATTTTTGTCCCATTTCGATCCATCTTTTCCGAAATAGACATCAACCTTGCTTCGCTTATGCCCCATTGCATTTTCCTCCTGTTGTTCTATTTCCGTCACTGCTTCAGCTTCTATTTCGTCGTCTGCCGTTATTTCCTGTTCAGAGTTAGTATCGTGCTCACTCCCTGACACATGATCACTACCATTTTCACTCCCTGATAAAATAATTTCATCATCACTTTGATCCTCATCCAAAAGAGCCTGAAGTCTTAATTGTTCCTTTTCATATGACATTTTTCTATGTAAAAAATACAAGAATTAGTAGTTTTAGTGTTATATTGAAAAACATAATAATATACCTTTTATGCGTAATTTACTTCCTTTATTACATAGGTGGGGTTTGATGGACCCCAAGGAGCTTTGGTTGCCTATAAATGTAGCCTCCTCGTGTGTAGAATGAAACTGACACTTGTATCTAAAGGAGTGATGTTTTATAGGAAGGTACTGGTGGGGGTATGCGCATCAGATGGCAATTAAATTGTTTCCGATGCGTTTAAACAGGCTTGGGGTTTGTGAGACCCCACATGTGTTACGCCGGGTTAACGTCGAGGTTGAAATTGCAAATTGAAGCATATTCACGAACATTTGTCACAGAGCTAAATTATTTTATGCACATTACTGCACGTGGACGTTGCTAATGCCCCTGTAATTACGCAGAAATTATTATAGCAAATATTTCACCGCCTTTTGCGCAGAAACTAGCCGCCGTACGTGATTACCCTGCCGCCTTTGACCCGTGGAAACACCCTTTTTCTTTTTGCCGCCACTTCGCAACTTTCGCCGGAACAGTTATCGGCGAATTTAATAAAGGCGCATGAATAATTCAAGCCGGTTAAGTATGAAATACATTAGTGTTCCTGCGGGTAAAGGCCGCCACTATTAATTAGGGGTGCCGCTCGAGGATCGGCGACACATGATTGATTACACCAGCGCGCTCCTGCACCGGGGAGTGTCCTTTCACCGGAAAAACTCCCCGGATAAAGTGGCCGCCCCATTGTGACCCAGGGACAGAATTAATATCGGATGATGCACGGCCGGAATCAATCAATCCGATGGAATCGTGGATTGATAACGCCGGGGCCAATAACACTAACGAACGTGAAAAATTGCCGCGGTGCACTGAAAATTGAAATGTTTCAATGTTTTCATGTAGCCTGATTTTTTTTGCGGGTGCGTCTATCATCCCCTTAATAAAAGAAACAAGGGCCCCGTCGGCGAATTACCTCGCACTGTGGCGATAAACTACGGATAAATTATCTCCACGTATTCTGTCACGCAGGCCTGCTCAGTTCACGCGCTCTCATTTATATTTTAAAAAAGAGTGTGGGCGTGCTGGGCAAAAACGGCGAGGAATAAATTTATACGTGCGCCCCGATCTGCGCACGTAACATCGGATCGCCCCCATTTATCATAGGGACAGGGCGAAAAACGGCGTCATTTATATTTCAGTGTATCCCATTAAAAATGCAAACAATAAATCGAGGCGAAAAGACACAACCTGATCCAATAAAAGCGTCCACGATAAACACCGGCTGGCACCTGGAGCGTGTTTTAAATACACCGCGACTGAGTAAGTGGGAACACGCACGGCCTCCTTGCTGTGTTCCCGCAAATGTGTGCGTGGGTGTATGTGCGGAATTCCTGTGACTAAACACGCACACCGGCGATTCCCCCGGCCTGCATCAGACGCACCGATTTTCCAAGGCAATTAAACATAGCTTGGTTCTCACGACCACCATTCAACCGGGCGCACGTTGCAAATGAGGTAAACGTGATAACTCCAAAGAACTAATTGCAAATTTTAAATCGCCCATTAATCACGGAAATAATTTAAATTGCAAATGTGCAGCAAGCAAATGAACAACGTTGTACGAATAAGCTATTGCTGATACGCACCATGAATGATATAAATGACATAAAACTCGAATGACATAAAACTTGAAGCTAAAGGTAAAAAAAAATAGAAAGAAATAGTGGAATACATTAGCAAAAGTACGTACTTACATAAGGCTACCAACCATACCAAACAAATGCATAGAAACACCTTTAAGGTGCCCTATGCTCCCACAGCAGTAGAAAGGACTAATAATAATAATAATAATAATAATACGCACTATTAGTCAGTGTTAGTATCAAAAATACTGCAATAATAACGTCTCAAAACTTCCCCAATCATTAAGTTTTGCTTATACAGAGTGGCCCAGTTATCCTCGCTCGGACCATTGCTGCTAGACTAATGAAAATTTAGGAAAACATCTGATTGGAAGTTATTTTGGAAGTTATTGGACACTTGATGTGCTACCTTTTAAACTTATTTTCGAGTATACAGAGTGTACCATAAATCCGGGACACAAAATTTGGTATCTTTTTTAAATTGATCACCCTGTATATTACTTCATTTTTAGAATCTGCTTTATTTGGGCTTCACAAATCATTTTTATTTTTTGAGATCAGATGCACAGTTGCCAAGTTATTCACATTTTAATAAAATTTAACGAAAAATCATGGACGTAGAAAAATATTCAACAAAACCTTATTATAAGAAATCAATAAAAGAATCTACGTATGCAAGTACCCAAGCAATGTACCAAAACATACACAATATTTTAAGTCACGTAGAATACACAGGGTGTTCTGAAACAACGATCGAATTTTGCTATTTTCAAAAAATAGTGGAATACATTAGCAAAAGTACGTACCTACATAAGGCTACCAATCATACCAAACAAATGCTTAGAAACACCTTTAAGGTGCCTTATGCTCCCGTAGCAATAGAAAGGACTAATAATAATAATAATAATAATACGCACTATTAGTCAGTATCAGATACAAAAATACTGCAGTAGTAACGTCTAACAACTTCCCCAATCATTAAGTTTAGCTTATACAGAGTGGCCCAGTTATCCTCGCTCGGGCCATTGCTGTTAGACTAATGAAAATTTAGAAAAACATCTGATTGAAAGTTATTGGACACTTGATGTGATACTTTTTAAAAAAAATCAAGTATTTAGAGTGTACCATAAATCCGGGACACAAAATTTGGTCTCTTTTTTAAATTGACCACACTGTATATTACTTCATTTTTAGAATCTGCTTTATGTGAGCTTCACAAATCAGTTTTATTTTTTGAGATCAGATGCTAAGTTGCCAAGTTATTCACATTTTAATAAAATTTAACGAAAAATCATGGACGTAGAAAAAAATTCAACAAAACCTTATTATAAGAGATCAATAAAAGAATCTGCGTATACAAGTACCCATGCAATGTGCCAAAACATACACAATATTTTGAGTCACCTAGAATACACATGGTGTTCTGAAATCGATGCAATTTTGCTATTTTCAAATGGCTAATACTCTTTTTTTTCAAATGGAACACCCTGTATATAGCATCATATTCTAAATGCTAATTGATTTTGATTTGATTTGATTTTGACAGCCTTCATTGAAAATTTGACTGTTGTACTAAAACAGTTGATTCATATTACGGTTACGGTTACACATGTTTACACTGCCATTTCAAAAATTGACCAAATTTAATAGATACGAGCAGTATCCATTGAAAAATTGACATATTTTCACAGCTGAAGTTTAGAATTTGACAAATTTTGAGAGTTACAATTCAAATTTGTCAGATTTTGAACGTTTTAATTCAAAATTTGACATATATAGACTATTGCACTTCAACATTTAATAGATATTTATATGTTAACAGTGGGATATCAAAAATTGACAAAATTTAATAGAAACGAGCAGTATCTATTGAAAAATTGAAAGAATTTCACAGCTGAAGCTTAGAATTTGACAAATTTTGAGAGTTAAAATTAAAAATTTGACAGATTTCGACGGTTTTAATTGAAAATTTGACGTACATGGACTGTTACACTTAAACATTTGATAGATGTTTACATGTTAACACTGGAATATCAAAAATTGACAAAATATAACTCATCCGAGCAATAACCATTGAAAAATTGTCAGATTTTTACAGTAAAAGTTTAGAATTTTACAATATTTGAGAGTTACAATTGACAGATTTTTACGGTTTTAATTGAAAATTTGACTGTTGTACTAAAACAGTTTATACATATTTACATGTTAACACTGGGATATCAAAAATTGACCAGATTTAATAGATACGAACAGTATCCATTGAAAAATTGACATATTTTCACAGCTGAAGCTTAGAATTTGACAAATTTTGATAGTTACAATTGAAAATTTGTGAGATTTTGAAGGTTTTAATTGAAAATTTGACGTATATGGACTGCTGCACTTAAACATATTATAGATATTTACATGTTAACACTCGGATATCAAAAATGGACAAAATTTAACTCATGCGAGCAATAACTATTGAAAAATTGACAGATTTTTATTGATAAAGTTTAGAATTTGACAAATTTTGAGAGTTAGAATGGAAAATTTCATAGATTTTGACAGTTTTAATTGAATTTTATTAAAATACCACTCAGCGGGCAATTTTTCCACATGTGATCCTTTGAAACGGGTTTTTAGTTTTTCCAAATATTAGAGGCTTTTCTTTTTCTCCAGTCATACTAGCACAAAATAAAACTGCGAGTCTTTCCTTTGCGGATTTACCACCACAACATTTTTCATTCTTTAATGCGATGGTTTTATTTGGTAAAGCACGAAAAAATAATCCAGTTCCATCTGCATTAAAAGTATCACTTGGTAAATATCCTCCAATAATGGTTGTTAATTTTGTCTTCCAATTTGACACATCGTCCAAGTTAACATTTGCTGATACACCACAAATTGTGTTGAAACTTGTTGAGAGAAAAAAAAAATTAAGCAACCTTTTAAAGCTTTAAAATCAAGCTCGCGTGATTTCCTATTTCTAGCGCTTTCTCTTAAGTCCAGAGTACCCGAGTACCAGAGAGCGTTTTTTTTTGTTTCGAATTTTGCAGAACCAGTCTAAAACAATCTGATCCAAAGCTGCACCACTGGTGAATTTTGAAAATTCAGTTTTTGTAGAAAAATTCCATTTGCAGCAAATAATTTGTTGATTTCTTCGTGACTCTGCAGAATGGTGCTAACTTGAGTTTTGTCGACACAAAACTTCTCGGCCAGCTGCCTGATACTAAACTTATGTTTTTTATTGCCAAATCGTTTCCTTGTCGCCATACAAGAGCAAGCCATCTTATACATGTGGCCACCGCAACAGACTACATACCAGTCATTATTCTATGAAGGACTAGTCAAATTCAATGAGTTAAATCGGCGAATTAAAGATGCCACAAGAAATTTTGCATTGTAAGAAACGGCTTAGAGAACATCTATTCATCTATTGTGAGGAGTGCTCTTTTGGACGTAGTCACGGAAACTTATTAGTGGGAAGTGTCCCATGGTTTTGGTTATTGATTGTTTATGTAAATAATATGTACGTATACATTTAATAAATAAATAAATTTAAAAAAATTAAAAATTAAAACGAATGCTTGCTTTGAACTATTCAAAACTAAAGAGGGTATATTATTTATATCTCCCATATAACGATTATGTATAAATTTTAAAACCCATTGAATGGGAATACACACCTGCCATAACATTTTATTGGAGCGTCATCATTTTACTGTTCAGTGAGGATAATTTCAAAGAACATTCATAAGTACCTCATTAAGCGGTCATAAGGCACCTCTTTATTGTCCGTTGAAAGGAGTTAAATTTCAAGGAAAAAATCTTAATAGTGTCAGTAGTGAGGCTATGACAGTTCTGGGTCAAGAAATACATGGACCGATTTTTCGCTACTTACTTTCGGTCCAGCGAGCCGTTGCGTGTATGTTCTTAACATTTGCGCGGGACCCTCAGCCCCTTACGATATCCTCTTGTGCCCTTTCCTCTTTTAAACAGCTTTAAATAGCAAACTGGTGTTGATGATGCAAAATGAGCTGTTACAAAAAGGATATCGTAAGGGGTGGGGGGCGGATGGGCGGAGGGGCACACGAGGATATCGTGGGGGGCTGAAAGTCCCGCGCAGATGTTAGGCAGCCCAACATCCACGCAACGAGTGAAACTCGACCGGAAGTATGTAGCGAAAAATCGGCCCATGTATTTCTTATGGAGAAATTGACTCAGAACTGTCATAGCCTCACTACTACAGCCCGCGATAATTTCAAATAAAATTCCTAAGTACGTCATTAGGCGATCGCGCGGCTCCTCTTTATTGCCCGTTAAATAGAGATACATTTTAAGGCAACAATCATAATAGTGCCTAATGCTACTGTCCACGTCCGTTTTTTAGAGGTTCCGTTGTTGAGAGGCATAAGTACATGGAAGGTTGCATTAGAGTATTCAGGCAATCGATAAATGTCCATTTAATGGAGGCGTCCGCTGTTCGGGCGTCCTTTAAGGGAGGTTTACTGTATACATATAAGATAATTAAAATATTGTACCCATGCTAAAATTAAACGTTCTAAGTCGTGATGTAAAGCCATGAACACTTTCATACCCAAAAAGTATCGAGCCCGCCCACTGCCACGTCTGTCCCTTTGGCTGGGAAACTGATGTAAAACTGGGTTAATTCATTTTCAGCAGGGGAGGTAAGCGATGGGCCCCTAGGGCCGTCCGGGGTACACATTCATGCCCCGATGCCATCGTGGTAATCCATCGCGTGTCGCAGGCAATTCCAAATAAATGCGGCCGCGGAATCCAGCACCGTGCAGTCTCGTTTTTATTAAATGCCAGTTTTTCCGGGGACGCAATTACGGCTGGACGTCCCAACGCGTCGCGACGGCCTGACGTATATATTGCGTCTTCCGATGTCCTCGGCTTAATTAAATACGGCCAACTTTTTAATTTCGGCCCCGGCAAGACACCGCGACTTCAACGCGCTCTCTTATCGGACTCGAGAAGAATTTTGAAGCGCCAATCGACACGTTAGGCTCTGTCCTTACAATTACAAGCAAAAGGTTTCAAAGGCTTGCAATATGATAGTCAGACGAGTGTTTTAAGACAGAAAAGGAAAAACTTACTACAAACAAAAATTGTAGCCAAAATTTTCATATTTTGTGTATGAGTTTGGCCCTTACTTGATATCAATTGTCGTCTCTTCGATTCTCGCCGAGAGCAATACTTCAATTGGTCAAAATCCCAAGTAACAGCAATTTACAAGAAATTGACTATAATAAGGCTTTGCTTTATTAACGCAAGTCTATTTAGTAATACTTTATATTACACCTACGCGTCCAGTTGCACAAAACTTATTTATTTGTGGAAAAGGTGGTCTAATTTTTATTAAGCTACAATCTTGATTGTTATGGCTTATTATGACCAATTTCTTAAAAATATGTTATAGAATATTCATATTAGGTGAGTAAATGAATAGTTTTGGACTTTATCAGGGTGAAACTCGGGTCAACTGCTGCAGAGAAATTGTAGCTTACTCACTGCTCGTTACAGTTTACGAACTTGTGCGGATTTGAAGCAGACCTTGTCCAGTTGCGGCGATTGCGCCGTCTATCGATCCGTCCAGACTTCGATTGGCACGAGGAAATTGTCTCAAGTGTGTTGGGGCTTTCTGGGACACCGAAACTGCTCTGTACGTAAAGTGCCGAATCTTGTACGGATTTTAGCGCTGCGAGTTGCCGCTAGGAAATGTGTTTCAGATAGACAGGGATCTTCGCCGGCTTGTCGACTACTTTCCCCCCTACAACCCAACGCTAAGCACGAAGCAAGGAACACGGGGTGTGGGGATTCGCTCAAAAAAGTAACTGGAGCGCCAGTTTTTTCCCCCGGCAATTTAATCATGCCCGGAAAAATTTGTTGTGTCAATTAATTTTTTCAGCTTTTATGGCAGGCCCTTGTTATAGTTTCATCCCAGGAATGCACGCGCTCGCGTCATGTGTGTTCGTCAACGTAATGCCGCTGAAAAAGCAAGGCCTTTATAAAAATTCAGCTGTTTACGCCGAACAAGAAATTCAATTACTTTTATGGGATTGCGTTTTGGTAGATAAGATTGTGTAATTTACATTTATATAAATGCTATCTAAAAGTGCCGCGTTTTCATGTTATCTACTGTATTTAATGTTTTGAAGTCGGCCTGGGGAAATTGCACAGCGCGGAAAGTATATTCTCAGCTGCGGGAATATGCGTACGGAAAATAGTTACTGTACGGGCAAATGTAGGTTAATTCAATGCTGATATACTGTACCTTTGTGGCCGTTTGAAGTTTTTTAGTTCATTACTCACATGCACGGTACTACATAAAACACAAATAATCCTGGTGTTTGTTGCCGTAATGTAGCTCTAGGTTATAGTTAGAAAGGTAAAATTATTCAAAAAATATGCATTGTGTAACAAAAAAAAAATATTAGAGACTTCAATAGTAGTTTTACGTCATGATAAAATTTTAAAAAAGTGATATGCCAACCAAAAGCTTACAGCATCAAACGCTGATAACATTTTGCCGCAATAAATGTCCACCGTATTCTAATGCACAGAAAAATGTTACTTGCAATACAGGGTGTTAATTAAGTACGTAGACAAACTTAAAGGGACGATTCCTTGACCAATTCTAAGATAAAAAGATCATATAAACATGGAGTCTCAACGGCTTCGTTTTCAAAATATAGTTAGAAGTTTCAAAATAAAACGTACTTAATTAACACCCTGTATAATATCACTAGATCATAACACGAACATAACACAATTATGTACAAAATAATTTTTTGTAAAAAAAAAATTCAACTTAATTTTCTCCTCAATGCCAACAATGAAATTTGATTTTATAGAAAAATATGTAGTCTTTATAATGATAACAAAATATGATAAATGATAAAAATGATAACAATTATAATGATAACAAAATATGCTTTTAAATTTATCATATTTTCAGAACCCATAAAAAGTAAATATTTGTCCAGTCATACGTAAACCTGAACTAGAAAAAAAAACATTAGATTTCAATTAATCAATTCGCATATTTTTATGCAAACTGAACTAAATGAAGGGTCTCCCAATAGGAACGATATGTTTTTAAAACATATATATTTTATACGGCCCTGAACTTACCCAGTATCATTTGATTTCCTTGTAACACTGCATATGGCAAAATTTCCATCATTCTTGGGGATCTGTTGCAAATCAGGATGCTTCTCCCCTAAGTACTTATCCGATGCCTGTAAATCACTTCCTGACGGTTTAGCATTCTATGCAATAGCGAGAACGTAGTTTTCCGCCGCCTTATACTTTTAGAGAACAGATTCTCATGACTAACCACCCCAACAGCCATTACTTTGCATTTGGAGGAATTGAAAGCACATGCTTTCCAAAATCAACGCAATTGCTGGGCTACCCTTATGCGTATTCCCATGCCATAAATCTCGGTCTAATGCTTTTTCATGTTTATTATCATCGATGATATATGCAGAAAATGATTCGTACTACTATAAATATCAGTGATAATAATATTATACTACATAACGGTATTAGGCCGATATGGGTTATATAACAGGTTGAGATTTTATAATCAACCGAGTCTGTTTTATCCATATCGGCCGTATGTTGTTTTATAGTTTTCGTTATATTAAAATAAAAATGATTAAATTTTGCGAAATTATTTTCATAAATCATGATGACATATTTCAAGTATGCTGTGATGGTTGTGTAGCAACGTTTGTGAACACCAAAATAAATAAATGAACAAAATGGTAAAAGGGTAAAAGTGTCCCTCCTTAATGTTATCAAGAAATTCTGAATGAACGGCTGCAGCGAGTCAAGAGTTATTGCCTGCGAAGACCAAAAATAGATACGAAAAAGTATACGAAGAATTTTCTGAATGGAGAAAAATCAGGAAAGTTGAAGGTGCTAACGAAGACATTTTACTGTGCTACGTATCCTCACTTACTAGTACAAATGTCTACTGACGATGACCACGTAGTGGTTGAAATGTACATTTAGAGTAATAAATGTCATTGTGAAAAAGGATAATTTGTTATTTTTCTTTAAGTATTCTCACTTGTTAAAAAATGTCGTCCACGGTTGTTAAATTTTAACGGGCGTGGCTGATATCATTTAAATAACAACCATAGAGACAGTAGCGATAATATGTAATTACAATCAATAATTACAAAGTATCACGAAAATAGTTATTCAGCCAAGTACACAAACAGTAATATACATATAAAACAATTATTTGTAATGTAACGTTATTTATGTGATTGGAAACTTCAAAATTCACGCGCAGGCATAATACAATAAATATATTTGAGTGCATAGCTTAATGAATTGGTACAATTTACATCAACAATATTAATACTACAGAGCCTGTAATACTACAGGATACAAGCATATAATTAGTATAAATAAAGCACATGGTTAAGTTTCACAAATTTTTAATAGAAAAACTCTACAATTGTTTCTGTTTCACGACCATTATCAAGAGATGAATAAAACTGAATACAAATTCATGAAAGACCTACATATAATCTAAATACTAGTGTAACATTATTATCTCATTAACGTTTCCTAGATTTCCGCAAATCTAGGAAACCTTAAACCGGTTTGTGAAAACCGGTCAACATTTGTGAAACTTAACCAGGTGGTTTATTTATACTAATTTTAAGATGTTTTACCAAGTACTAACCACCGATTCATACAATCTAACAAGCATATAATGTAACTAGATTGTCTCAAATGTCATTATTTGTCATTTATAAACTAGTTGGAAAAGTTGACACTACTTTCTTGAACGCTCTGTATCTACATGCCCAGTTGGAAGAAAACTCTAAATTCATACCAAATAACTAACCGCAAAGTGAGGCACCAGAAGCGGCTTCTTATCTCAGTAAGAGAAGTGCACTTAGTCTCTGTTAATGAATAAAATTATAAGTTACGAAGAGTTAACGCTAGCAACCGAACGTGTGCCATCCTCTTAAATGTTTGATTGTACAAATCCCCACAAGTTAAGTAGAATAAAGTAGTTTTTAAGAGCTAGAAGCAAAACTTTGGAAGTAATGAATTACCATAAATACATGGAAAATGATTAAATGCAACTGTAATCAGCGGAGGGCTGCCTAAAAAAAAAAACTATGATTCGTATGCAAAACAAATCGTGTTTTTATTCTAATTTTCTTAATGCATTATAAATTAATTGCGTGAAAGCCCCGGTGATGGAGCGACGATATTTGCGGTTGTATGAAGGTTAATAAGCCCCCGACCTTTACCTGGGGGATAGACGTACATGTTTGTATGAGTGATTGCCCGCTCCCGGAGCCGCCCCCCGGAGCCGCCACCCGGAGCCGGCCCCCCGGAACCGCGCCCGAAATGCAAATTACTTAGGTAAAAGTGAATCGTCATTACGCCGCAAATGGGCGAGAGCGCGCCGCCCGCATTTTAACGTAATTATTATTACAAATGGCCAAACATTAACAGCGCCAATTATTGTTCCCAGTAATGCGGCCATTAATTCAGGCGATAAAATTCAATTCGAGTGTATTGATTGTGGCATAAATTAGTCAGCGCACACTTCCACATCTAATATACTAATGGGCAAACACCATTACAGGTAATAATTATCACTATAATTTAATAATGAACGCTCATGAATCCATAATTGGTAATTATGGGACACAAAACAACGTTACGCCTCGTACGGAATATTAATATCAATAAACCGGGCGATCGTTAATTATCCGTCAAAAATTGACGAATCATCGGAGGTGTAGTCAACGCAGGGGTGCCTTAATTAGCAGCCGCCCCTTGCAGCCTAATTGCATACCTGGTGACGCTCGAAATCTGGGGGCAGATGTAATTAGCCGGAACGGCCAGGCGGCTTTGTCAGCAATGAACGCACTAAGGTCCGGTTTATCGTTTAACAATCGCCGAGGACGCAATTAACCGAGGCTCTCCCAGACTCCGAGGTCTCAATTTGCGGGGGCGGCGCGGCCAGAAAAAAATCAACGCGGGGCGGTTAATTACAGAGGGCGGCGGGCGAAGCCGCGGGTTGGCGGCTTCTTTATATAGCGCTGGGGGCGGCCGGCGGCCCTCTAATTCAAACCCGGCCTCTGTAAATACGTGGGAAATTTGGGATGATTAGATTCCGACAAGGTTGTTTATGACAATGATACAGGGATGTAATGCTGAGGATCTTAGGTTTACGTTGATTGGATGCAGAAAATTATATTTCGAAAATAAATTACTTCAATAAATTAATTTATCGTTTTCGCCATTGCTGGACATTTTCTAATATCAAAATCTTTCAAAATTTCAAAAAGATATTGATTGGCGTATTACATCTTTGACAGAAATGGCAACAGTCAGTACAAATGTGACAACATAAAAACTGTAGAGGCGAAACATTCTAATGTAACATGAAATAAATATTTGAAAGTAACAGAATATATTATTAAAGTAATGAACTACAAATTACTTCATATAACCATGAAATCCAAGTTATGATCAGAATAAAATTAAGAAAAACCTGTACAGAATTAAAATTGGCAGTACAATTTAAAAAAAAAGTTTAAAAACAAGATATTTCAGAAAAATCTTGCCACAAACTAATATTAAATTGACATCAAAGAATGGAAAGACCAAAATTTAAATTAGCAGCAGAGTTTAGAAAACGTTGATGGTTTTAGTAAATTTAATACGCACTGCACAAAAAAATTAGTACTCGTACTATTAATAAATTGAAATTAAGGGAAATTAAAGTTCAAAATAAGGGAAAACTCGAAAATATAAATACTCAAGAAAATTGCATTAAAATTGTACTAAATGTTTAATTTAATAACCAATTTATTGCAAACTTTAGAAAATAATGGTTCTTATAGATTAATGAAATATTAAAATCATTCTGAGAGATAACAATAATAATAATAATAATAATAATCCCTACTACTCCTTCACCTATGGCGTAATTGGTTACTGTCATTATTTGACAGAGAATTCTGACCCAATTACATTTTATTTTTCCATAGGCCCCTGAACTATAATAGTTATGCGGGCGTTAATAGGAGAGGAAAATTATTATTACTGCCCATCTGTTGACTTATAGATGGCAGAGGCACATTTCCAACATGGGTGATCTACACGGTCGGTGACGAACGTTGGCAAATGAAAAGTGATGTAATAAACGAGCCATGAAGCAGGGAGTTTTATTCTAAGCTTAATTTATGGAGCTTAATTCTAAATATTGACCGATGCAGTAAGTATCAATTTATGTAATTTTTATTATAATTTCATCCATTACTTATACCAGTTATTATTATATTTTTATTGTTTTCTTTGTCCTTTATTAGGAGAACTTATACAGGGTGGCCCACCTATCCTCGCTCGGACCATTGCTGCTAGACTAATGAAAATTGAGGAAAACATCTTATTGCAAGTTATTGGACACTTGATATGCTATTTTTTTAAATTGTTTTCTAGTATACAGAGTGTGCCATAAATGCGGGACACAACATTTGGTCTCATTTCTAAATGGATCACCCTGTATATTCTTTCATTTTTAGAATCTACTTTATGTGGGCTTCACAATCCATTTTTATATTTTAAGATCAGATGCAACGTTGCCAAGATCATGAAAAACGAAACAACCTTATTATAAGATCAATAAAAGAATCTGCGCATGCAAGTACCCAAGCAATGGTCCAAAACATACACAATATTTTGAGTCACGTAGAATACACAGGTTGTTCTGAAACAACGATACAATTTTGCTATTTTCAAATGGATAAAACTCATTTCGAATGTAACACCCTGTATATAGCATCATATTTCGAGTTCTCATCTAATGAGCTATCCAATGGTAGCATATGAACTGTAATCTAATAATACTTTTTACTAGGTAAATAACGATCAATCTCATTAAATTTTAGCAATTTGAAAATAGCAAAATTCGATCGTTGTTTCAGAACACCCTGTGTATGCAACGTGACTCCAAATATTGTGTATGTTTTGGCACATTGCTTGGGTACTTGCATACCCAGATTCTTTCCATGATCTCTTATAATAAGGTTTTGTTGATTTTTTTTCCACGTCCATGATTTTTCGTTAAATTTGATTAAAATGTAAATAAGTTGGCAACGTTGCATCTGATCCCTAAAAATAAAAATTATTTGTGAAGCCCACATGAAGCAGATTCCAAAAATGAAAGAATATACAGGGTGTTTTATTTAAAAATGAGACCAAATATTGTGTCCCGGATTGATGGTACACTCTGTAAGGAGAAATTGTTTTTATAGATGTTCTATTCACCTTTAAGATGCTCTCATCATAGCCAAGAGGTTTACTATTGTACTGGATGGACAATTAGAAGATGGACTCGGAAAAGTACGGGCTGGTGTCGAAATAGCGAGTCCTACGGGGAGAAAATGGGAGAAAACTGATTTTTGATAACTTAGACGACCTCTACCGTTCGAAATATCAACTATACAGTATCGCGCTAATGACAAAAAATGTGTAAAATTGTATCTGCAATGTTTCTTGTCTAAAATGTTTTTATCTACAACCAATAGAAAACGGGATAAATTGACTTTTACAATTTTTCAAAATGGGTGCACCTTCCGACGGTAATGGGGATACGCCTTTTAGGTTTTAGACTTGTCTTGTGTCCTTTAACACTTCTGAAAAAAAAAATTGAAGTACTATAGTTTCCGAGATAAAATTACAATTTTACTATACTATTTGTGAGTATGCGGGGAAGTATGCGCATTTGTGAGGGTTACCAACGTAGTAATTTTCATCTGGAGGTTCTGGGTTTGACGATCATACTTCGGGCTTAGGGTTTTCCATCTAATTCTCTGGGTTCAATGGCATATTTAGGTGTAACATTTTAATATCAATAAAAATGCATCGAATCTTCAAGATTCTTTTGTCAGAAAACGTGTTAGATCCAAAATGAATTGAATTTGTTGTATGCGATCTTAAAAAGGATACTCAAGCACTTAAATTCGTAAAATCGTTTCAATCTCTTCAGATGCCTCTAACGCAGAGCTGTCTAAAGGGTGGGGGGGGGGGGGGGGGGGAAGTCGTGCCACCGCCTGAAGTGGAAGATGGGGGCGGCAATTTTGCTACGTCAAAAGTTGACATAGAACATAGATCATAGAGATAGTTTGCCGCATGATTCACTTTCCTACATTTCCTACATCTCTTTCCTACATTTCCTAATGTTACTTACTTTGAATAAGTACCTACCTAAACATTGTCCTGAAGTTGTTCAATATGTTTGAATATTAAATTCATGTAATAAACTTTGGAGAGCTACAGTTCAATTAGATAGCATTTTCAGATTTTCGGACACACGTGTATTAGATTATTTAGAATCATCGAGGGAAGTTTTTCCCGGAAGTCATACATCACCATGCATGGTACCTCAAGTACAGTATAGTAATACGCAAGAATGTGTTTAATGTTTGAGGGGCAAGGGTGGGCTGGTAAATACCTCTTGGTGAAGCAGAAATACTAGGGCCGGCTCTAGAAGGCATTCAAGATAAAATTTTGGACTTCTACATTATTGATTTTGAATCATCACAAGCAATATCGCAGAAGATTTTGCCTCGAAGGGCATGGATAGTCACTCGATAATGTTTCTGCATATTCAGCAGATAATGTAGCAGTAAGCTATGTAAAATACAACTCTGTGTACACACAATTTGCTTGAAAAAATAAGTATATTTTAAAAGCTAATAATTGCAACTGCATGCCCTGTACTACTACGCAATGCTGATAATTTTGCAATGTAGGTAGAAACATTGATTTATAAAATATGCCTACTCTAGAAGAGATATCTAGAAGAGTGCTGAAAGCATTTTTCGATTTTTTTCAATACGGAGTTTACACAAATGATTCGGAATGTTGTTCTAGATAGTTGAAATTGTTTCAATTTTTAATTTTTTGTTAAGCAAAAATTGTTATTGTTGATAGAATATTGTCATCTTGGCCTGCCATAACGCAATACTTCTTAAATCAAGACGAGAAAACTGTGATGAATGCAATTGGAAGATTATTAAATCTGATGCAGATGGAATGGAGAACACACATACAACTTTTATACCCATAATACCCATTTTTTCTAAATATGAGTATTATTGGCGCGATGTTGGCAACGCTAGCATTTATCAGGGTGGGTATTTTTCATGTGTGCATTTCCAACTTTGGGGTTTTGTTTCGTTGGCATAAACAAAGACAATTACTTGCATTACCACGGGTTGGCAATTCAAAGTAACGATTTAATTGCTAAACAAAATTCCATGGATTTCCACTAACTCTGCGGGAAATGGGGGTAAAATTCTGTGTACCAACATCCGCCCCCGCTCACACTCTCCAAAATTGCGGCAGAACAAGCAGCGGCGGCAATAACTCGGTGCGCACTGATAAACCCCCGCCCCCGGGCCTTAACCACCGCCACTTTTATCCGCCGCGCGGATAATCGTGTCGCCGGGGCGTATATTTATTTAGTTAAAGCCAGTTTCGCGGTGGAGGGTATTTACTGCCGCCCCCGGGCCAAATTGGATTGCGAGCCGGGCTACGGGGGCGGAGGTTGCGACCTCGAGCCACTGTTTCCGTGCAATATGCAATATTTCAGGGCGCGAAGACAATTTCCCTTAGAACGTATTACTTATGCGCGCTGTGTGCGCCGCGAGGAGGCGGCGTACGTCGCCCCCTTGCATTGACACATGTGATGAATCCCCCCGGCGGCGGCGGGCCCCCGGATCCCATCTGCGCCGTGAATTACACAAAGGGGAAAGCTGCGACTGCAATGCAGTCTTTCCGGGTTTAGGCAGTGCACGGCGGGCGTATTCCAGCAGCCGCCCCCATAGCGGCTCCGTGTAAGTGCCTTAACGGCCGCACATAACACTTTCGAATATTGAAGATTAAACTTTGCTACACGGTACTCGATGGGTGTTCTTTTATCGCGCCATTCAATTTTGCCCCGCGCAAATTAAGGCTTTGAGGACAATAGAGTCGGGATTATTTACTTGGGGGGCGGCGTTCGCGGGGGCGGTCACTTTTTCCATCCCAGGTGCATTTTAGAGCTGATCATGCGGGGATAACACCCCGCTTTATGGCGGCGCTAAATCACGCCGCGGACGTTTTATACTGATTATATAAAAGATAACATATATGGGTTATACGCTTTATACGAACAATAACCCGATGTAAATCGCCAGGCGAGGATAAAAAACACGGCCCTCTTTATACTGATTTTATACGCGGTGCGGGGAAGAGATTGCGTATTTTTTTCCGCAGCCGCGGACGCCTATATATCACTCTGGGAGACGTTTATGTTACGTGGGCACCGTTTACTGCGGATAAACCTCGGGTTCATTACGTCGAGCACGTGCCAATCCGCGACGGGATGATGCCGAAATGTATTACAAATTGCCGGGCGTAATCTTACAAAAGCGGACGGGGGAAAATACCGTGGGGGATTCCGGACGTTCCCTTTAATCCTCAATCACGACCACAATTTAAATCTTCAGCTTATATACAACATTTATACCTATTGGTACCTCTATAACCTTGAATGTATACTTCGCGCAACGATAGTTTGTTTTTATGACATTGACTTGCAATAAAAATTATAACGGTGGGATTATTAAACCACTTCAAGTTAGGTATCATAAAAGTCCAGGTATCCAGTCCAGGCTTTGGCTTGCATGTTGATGCACCAAAGAGTTACCAATGACAAAGGGCCGGTCGATACCTGGACTTTTATAATTTTTACTGCAAGTGAATGTCATAAAAACAAACTATCGTTGCGCGAAGTATACATGGTGGGCAAATTTGGTTATTTGCAACTGCCAACTTTTTTGAAGAGTCAAATAGGCTGCATACTGGAATCAATGAAGCCTGTTTGACTCGTCGAGGAAAGCTTTAAGATTCCAAGCGAAATGTGCTAAATGTGACCCATATGAACTACATACAATACAGTGAAAATATTTGATTTGCAACAATTAGAGCAAAACGTGGCGTATTGTTAAAACTATCCGTCCATTGAAAATTGTTACAGTACATTACCCCAATTGAAATCGCGATTGGCGTCGTCGCCGGGGCGGAACTGGAACTCGGAACTCACCTGAAAAAGAAGAAAATACTTGTTTAAAAACCTGGGCAACTTCATAAACGGACGTACGTGACAATGGGCGCGAACTGCGTCACGATCTAAGAGTGTTTTTAGCGCTGTTTGCGCCCCGGGGGATTTAAAATCGGCGTATTATTCACGGCAGATTATGCGAAGCGCCGAAGATTTACGCTAATCCCGGCGTGTGTATATTTTTAAAGACATTTATCCCAGCATATTTCGGGGATTTATTCATTTCCAGGTATTTTATCGGGCAGAAAGCGGAATCCCTGCCTCACTCCCAGAAGTATATTATCCTCCAGATAGTAGCCGCCCGTATTTTATTTTCCTAGCCGGGGAGACGTAATAGGGTTGGCCCCGCCGGGGCGCCACGGCGGGGGCGGCTACAGGGGCGAGTAATGAAAAGCGGGCGGCCGTAAAAATGTGTGTTTGCGTAAAACAGCGCTTATTTTACAGCGCATTACCGCATCAACTTCACGCCATCATTGTGTAATGAAGTGCCCGGGGGCGGCCCGGTGGCGAAGGGGGGCTGGGGATGTTTTATCGCGATGGGACGGACCCGTGCCCCGTGACATGGCATAAAAAAAAACTTTCGGACAATAAATATAACTTTATTCGTGGCATAAAGCATTCTGTGTGACTTATTTATGTTTATTCGGAGCAGGGAATGCCCGTTTACGGCCTGTACTTGCATCACGATGACAGATTTGGGTCAAGGTGTACACATAAAAGTAATGCAATGGGTTTATATGTGAAAGGGAAATGACGGGGGTTCCTATTTTTTCTACAGTCAAACGACGATAGAGGAAATCTTGCGATGTACTATGAGTTAAGGATGAAACATGCATGACTATTAACTTGAATGATTTCCTTGCCAAAGATAAGAAACTGATAAGATAAGATAAGATACAAAGATACATGTGATACACTGAAGCTACTCTTCTACAAAACTCACTGAGAAAAATAGCTATTAGTGAGTGGAGTAGAAATATTACTCACTATTATCTTCACTACACCTTATATATCTTCTTCACTATATTTTTTATGCTCTTCACTCTATCTTAAGTGAATATGGGGACTGCTGTCCAAGACTGTACAAATATATAAACCACAGATAATTAACAATGCCATGAAATGTAGTAAAGTTTTATTCTATCTTATCATTTGCTTTCGATTTCACTTACTATAAAAAGTTATCACATCCGTATGTACGGGATCTAGAATTTAGTATCGTAAATTCCTTCATATTCTGCGTCTAGATTTGCAATTTTGAAAGAGAAGGAAATGTATTCCAGTAGTATCAAAAGTAAATTCACCTCAACTTTGGTTAATACACTCAGATGCAAAAAACCGGGTCATTGGGTCGCTGTTTGCAAAAAACCCATTTAAAAAAAATTTGATGTTGGTATAGTTCTTAGAATGAAAGTGTTAGCATTTTACAATCAAAGAGACCATCAGGATGTAGAAAAAAACTACATATAATACTTATCAGTTTATTTAATAAGCGAAAATAACATTTAAAGGTATGCGTTTTTCACTACCTATTGATCATTCGGCATTATGCATAGAGGATCAAGGGGCTACTGGGTTTTCACTTGTATGTTTTCGATTAACTGTCATTTTCATTATAAATTTCTGTTAAGTTAATTTTGCAGAAATGCATTTTCTTTCGTGTATACGTACATTATCGTTTTCGCTTATTAATGTTCATTAAATAAATAATAAATACTATATGTTGCTTCTATCTACATCCTGAAGGTCTCTTTGATTGTAAAACACTAAAAAAAATATTCTAAGGACTATACCAACATCAAAATTTTAAAAAAAATAGTTCTTTTGCAAACAATGACCCAATGACCCGTTTTTTTTTGCATCTGCGTGTATATAACAACTATATTTTATACGTATGAAAATGGCAGAAGGCTTCGAAATTTTTATAAACATTTTAATTTTAAAAATTAAACAATTTTAATGTTAAGGCGCATTCTTACGAATCAAGTTTAATTGATCCATTGTAGTTAATCAACAAAAGTTGAATGAAAACTACAGTTTAATGTTGAACAACTCTATTGAAACAAAGGTTTCACAATAGTTCACATTCAACTTTTGTTGATCAACTACAATCGATCAATTAAACTGGATTCGTGAACGCTCCTTTACTCGTAGTAAAATTTGAACTCCAGCATATAAGTTTACAGTCGCAGCTGTAACAGATCAAAGCACGTGTGTCGATACACATATCGCACGTCACTTGGAAAAGTGACAAAACTCAAAACATAGCTATTTTGAGTTGATATATTATTATTATTATTATTATTATATATATATATATATAAGCATTTCCATTACTTTTCGACAACTTTTTTTGGGTTAAAAATTTCCCAAGCCTGAAAATTTTAGGCTTTTTAGAGCGAATGAAATGCGGACTTTTTCCGCAAAAACACAAGTTTTTTTTTCGTTTATATAAAAAAAAGTTATGAATTTTTTAAGATTTGAAATTTGGGTGATTTTTCTCAAAAATAGCTCATTTAAAAAAAAATTGTAATTACGCGCGGTTACGCACGCAAAAAAGCGGTCAATATAAATTCATTTCTTGATTATTTAAAATTGTAAGGTGTCTTTTATATTTTAACACAAATCAAGTAAAGTTTCGTCGTAAAAAAATTATTAAAGTGTTTTCCGTTAAATAACGACTGTCAATTAGGCTGTCAATGAAATTTTTAATCGATTTTTCAAGTTTTTTTCAATTTCTCAATTGGGAAACTAGTCTTAATTAAGTGTTTTAATACCGCTAAATCCGAATATGATGTCAAAAACGAGTTTGGACTCATGACAGTTGTCAAAAAAGATGTAAATGTTTTGACAAATAAAACTTTTGTGCTTTTTTTACATTTAAATACAAATATAGAAGAGTTTCGTTTAGTTTTATTTGACAAAAAATGAAATTCTGTTGACAGAATAAACTACAAAATAAATTAAAATACTACTCGACATACAATGCATAATGAAATATAAATCACAAATCATACTACATTCTTTTTAATTAAGCTTCTCCTTTTAATTTTAAATTTAGTAACTGAAATCTCTCTATTCCTTCCTGTTTTTCACTAATATCTTTGCCTCTATAAACTTTTTGTTTCTTTTCTCTAATATTTGTTTTACACCCTCATTCCTTTCTGGTCTCGGTCTTCCTCTTCTCCTTTTTTAGTTGGTCCTCGCTTCCCGTACTTTCTTTGCCTGTTTATTCTCTTCCATTCTTATCAGATATCCCCACCAGTTCAGTTGTCGTCTATCAATGTACTTTTAAATTTCTTTAAGATCTAGTTCGCTTCTTATATCTGCATTTCTTATTTTATCTTTCCTCGTAACTCCCATAACTCTCCGTAGATATTTCATCTCTGTAGTCTGTATTCTGCTCTCGTCTCTATTTGTCAGCACCCACGTTTCACACCCATACGTCATTATCGGCCTGTAGATTGTTTTGTAAATTCTCATTTTGGTTCTCTTATGTGCATTTGTTGTCCTTATCATGTTTTGCGAGTTCTTTCAACTTTTAACTTTAATTTGACATATGTAAATCCTTTTGGATACTAGCATGAATTAAAATGAAAATGATTATCTTACTTATTTCCTTCTGGTTTATGAAGATCCTGTTCATATCATAGTATGTTTTGATTGCATTATTTATTCTGATGCTTATTTCCCTTTCCACTCTTCCATCATCTGTTATTTCTATTCCTTGATACTTAAATTCTTGCACCTGTTCGATTTTACGCTGTTCAATTTTGACGTCTAACTTTTCCTTACGTCCTATCATCATAACTTTCGTCTTATTGTAATTCATTTTGATTTCGAATTTCTTTAGATTCTCATTCCGAATTCTCAAATTGTGTTGTAGATTTCTTGCATTGTTACCTATTAATACTACGTCGTCTGCAAAATTTCCCTCTAATATTTTGATTATCTGCATGTTTTTGTATCCTATGTTTGCTTGTACTATTTCCTTCTTTGTATTTTTATTATCTCGTCCATATATATATGGTGAATAGTGTCGGGCTAAGCCCTCCGCCTTGTCTTAGTCCGCTACTTATTTTGAATGTTTCGGGAGTTATGCCTTTGTATACAATTGCGTTTGTATTTCTGTCGTATATTTCCTGTATGATTCTAATCGTTTTGCTGTCAGCACCTCTTGTCTTTAATATTTTCCATACCTTGTCTCTTGTTACCATATTATATGCTTTTTCTAAATCTATAAATCCCAAATATGTGGTCCTGTGTCGATCTGCTTTTCTGAAACCACTTTTTGTGCCTCTTCTTTCCCTTTTTAAATATTAATAGTATTTAAAATTGTACTCAAATATACTACAGGAGTACTCTAAGGATATAATACATAGAAATTGTTATAATTTACATATAACAATAGGGGTTTCTTTTTTAACCTACAAAATTGTGTTTGAAACGATTGAATATATAATCCTTCTATTTGGTCTCCTGTCAAAGTGCAATTTTCGTGAATTTGTAACACTTTTCCATGTTACGCGCGATATGCATAAAATCCGTATTAGATTATCAACAGGATTTCCCACCTGGTCATTTATAATATTTATCACAATTAAAGTAAATAATGTGCGCTCCGCCACGAGATCATCAGCTTCGTTTTTCTCCAAATTAACATAATTTTGATGATAGCTATTTTGTTACTGCTACAGTTTGAAGTTTAATATCATATACTATAAAACAAAATATTAAAATTTAAAAAAAATCCAAAACGGGAATCTCGCCATCAAAATAGCATCGACATTACGATGATCACATCGCTATTATCTATGACTAACTACGGTCGTCGTGCAGTAATCACTAATTACCGCGAGACTGCAAGCATTAACTGCATTATACTCGTATACATGTACATTAATTAATAACGTCGTCATTACCGTAAATATGGCTTAATGTTATTAATTATTTGCTTTCGCAATGCGTTGACTGGAGGATGCGTGTTGCAACGTATGGAATGATAGCAGTATATTGATGATTATCCATTAATAAGACCTGATTATCACAAAGCCTCGACACTAGCCGAGTAAATTGTGTTTACGTATTTAATTATTATCGCTTGCCTGAAGATTATGCTTCAATACTGTAATCGATGTACCAATTAGGTTGAATATTGATTATTGTCTAATAAATATTGATACTCTGTAATGCTGTGCTGTGATTTGCTTATGTACTCCATTATTATTAATTGCCAAAATATCATGTTTGAAAACAAACTAAACTTAATTAGTTCAAATATTGAATTACCAATCTACCAACACTACCAATCTAATAGTGTTATATTTATCTGGAACATAATTAATTAATTGGCTGAACATAAGATTCAATATTTATTTAACTACATAAAGAGAAAATTTCCAAATGTGGTCCCTCTTTGCCAAAGGTAATTAGCCATAGTAGATATGAGAAAAAGATATTCGCTATATAAACACATAATAATAATTATGAATTAACTGGATTCTGTGGAAACATATACTATGTTTCAATACCGTTTAAAGCCATTGGATAAAATATTAATTATCGACTAAAATCTATTGATTGCATGTGATACCTCTGAGTCAGATATATTTATCTAAAAGAATATATTTGATTCATATATGATTCACTGGTTCAATTAGAGGACGCAGAAGTATTAATTCTTTAACTTCCATTATTGTATCACAATAATGTTTCATAGCATTTTAAGTAATCATATATTTATGATCTATTCTAGTTAATTATAAATTAGTGTGGCCAGTATCATAATAATAACAATATCTTAAATTAAATTTATTAGCTATTTTGTTCTCTAATCATTTCTTACAACTGAATCAGCTTTTGTTAAAAGTCCAAAATTTAAAACTTGGAAAATTACTACTTCTTTCTACTTTATAAACTTATTAGACTTATAATTAAAAAAAAGTTTGTACTTCTTTTACTTAATTATAAAAAATTCAATAAACATTCTATTAATAGTAAAACTAGAATTTAATGAACAGTAAATTATATGATTTGGAAAACAATAAGATTTCATGTAATTGAATTTAGAAATTTTGAAAAAAATACCGTTTAACAAAAACGGTATTTTTATTTATGTAAGATTAAAAAAAATACATATATAAGATTTTATTTCACATATTTGGTTTGGTTGGTCAAAATGCCTAATGCCAGACAACTAAGCCTATTTCATGTTGAATATCGCTGAACTCAGCTTCAATGTCCATATCAGCAACTTTAGCTGCTGTTGTGGGTCAGTTCTTGATCACGTTATAGTACTGTTGGTACTGATCAGGAATGCAATCACTCATCTTCACAATATCTTGTATCACTTACGCCCTTTCAACATAAACCAAACACTTTTAATGATTTTTCTGTGGTATTATGGGTTGATTTAGAAACACAAATCAATGGGAATATCTATTGCATATATGACAACAAAAAAACTCAGATTAAAAAAATGTCTTTTTAATGTCTCGCCCTTTTCCCTTTCAACAAAAACTGATTTAACAGTTAATTAAGATTTTTAAGATACTCTTAAAATATTTTGTCAAGTATTTGCACTTTTAAAAACGTTAAGGTAGAAACATAACTTCCAATCTTAACTTAAAATAAAAATTACAGCATTTGATGCATTAGAAAATCGTTGTTCCAATTATTTTTTATACTATTTTTTCATAAAAAACAGAGAAGCAACTAGCTATGTTTTTATCACAATTTTTTTATTGATATATCGACATATACAATTAAATAACGACTCGAGTTTCGACTTCTTACGGTAATTTTCAACTGCCAGCAAAGTACAACATTCGTAGTTATAAGGGAATATACAATTGGGGTGAGGGCTAATACGTGAATTAGATAGCGCAGGTAATTATGTAAATATCGCTAAACACTAGTGCAGGGGTTTGCAAAGCCATCTCTTGATGACTAATTTTTCATATGTATAAATGGACAATGGTATCAGTATTTCTTTTATTACCTTGGGAATATAACTCATACGTAAAACAGTGACGTCATAACAATGCGGTTTCTATAGTTACGCATGTATTAATAACTGACAATGTTGATAATACCACGGTTGTATTTTCAGGATAATACCACGAACAAATGTCGGTCGCTGTAACAATTTTTGGTTAAGCACAAATCGCAGCGACGATCGTTGCGATGGTGTTATTTATCGGTTGCGCCCACAATCTAGTTGGCCGCTGATAAAAACATACCCGAAATGTCAGTGTGTCTCAAGTACAAGTAAAATAGTAAAATGTGGTAATAAATGTGGTTTGCTGTTTGAAAGATGAAGTGATCAAAATAAATATAGGTATTTAAACTGTATATTTAGCTTCGTGTTTATTCTGCTTTACTAGATGACTCAATCAATTCATTATATTCCCTTCCTAAATATAATTCGTGGTGTGCTCAAAAATCGATAATGATTTTAAAAATACAACTTATTTCAACCCCAATCTTTGAAAATTGATTTTCGTCGTTGGGGTTGAAATTCGTTATATTTATAAAATCATTATCGATAATGAGAACACCACTTGTTATATTACCCCTGGAAATTAATATGTATTTGTAGTTTTTGATTTTGCATTGTACTAAATATTAATTTTCTTATAATACCTACATATCGTGGACATATAAGAAAAAGCGAAAAAGTGAAAGTGAGTTTTAATTCTTAATAATACGAGATTTTTATTGTTTTTATCAATTATTTTTTTTTAGTTTTACTTGCATAATCTTAAAATTTGTAGATAGTTCTTAATTTCATGCAGTTCAAAATATGATCCTAAAATATTAATATTATGATCATGATGATGTAGGTGATCATAGATTGATTGTTTTAATACATTACTGAATTTGAGTGTGCATTTTAGGATATTTTGTTGTTACTATACATACTGTAAGAATGGTATTTTAGAAAATTAAATATTCCAGTTAGAATTGTAACTTTATCATTTTAGAAGTTCTAATTTTGTTGGAATATTTATTGACACTTAATTCCTGTAGGAAATTTATCAGATATACTTTGCAGTTAGCAGTGAATGTATCTTTTGAGTTGGTACTAATTGTTATGTTTAATATATCGTGAACATACAAGAAAAAGTCGCTAAGTAAAAATTTGTAAATATGGTAATAAATAATAAACTTTTATGGTACTGGTCATTTCAACCAGGCATCATAAAAGTTTATAGTATTTATCATGAAACAGTTTCTATGTTATATCATGGTTCACTGGAATGTTAATAAAAACTTTTCAAAAACAATAAATATTGAAAACTAGATTAATTTTAAAGTGTTGAATATTCAGATGCATTTACCTCGAAACTATCGTTTTTGACTTGGTTACTTTTTGTTGTAGGCACAATATATTGATTTTTTATTATTTACTCCTTAGGTATATTCAAAATTTGGCCACAATAGATATTTATATGGATATAAGTAGATAAATATTTAGTGAAGGCTCCGACTAACGATATATTTAAATCGTTCTGAATATAAATATTGAAAACAGAAGAATAAGATTTATTATAAGTGTTGAATTTTGAGATACATTTATCACGAAACTGTCGTTTTTTACTTGTCACTTTTTTTTGTAGGCCCACAATATATTGATTTTTTTTATAATGTACTCCTTAGGTTTATTCAAAAATTTTCCACAATAGATATTTATATAGATATAAGTAGATAAATATTCAGTTAAGGCTCCGACTGACGATATATTTAAATCGGTCCCAATATGACTGTTCTACACCATCTTCTGAGAAATTGATCATGATTCCCATAATCCTATAATCCTATAATCGCAAAAAATTAAGGAGTAAACAAGCATGTATAGACAAATTTCATTTTATTTTGAAAAATGTTATCTTTGTCTTGCTACTTTTTTCACACCTAGCAGTGATCCTGTTTTTCTTTCATCTGGCGAAGTCCTTGTTCAGGATAATCAATTTGTTTTTAAATGACAGCTTATATTTTTTGAACCGATCACATTTTTGAATATGCGATTGCATAAAAGTTTCAAAAGTTTGCAAGGAAGATTTCTAATGTAAAACTTCATTTGTCAATTTTGTTCATTGTTCATTTTTGTCAATAAAATATCAAATATTTAAAAACCTGAGCCTATATATGGGTCACCCTATATATGATCCAAATGAATAGAAAAAAGAGAAGATTTCTAATCTAAAACTTAATTTTTTTTTGTCAAAAAAAAGTAAAATATTTAAAAAATGAGCCTATATACGGGTTACCCTAGATATCATCGAAATGAAAAGAAAAAAGAAACGCTAATTAAATAAGTCAAAGCTAACTATAATTAACATAAAAAAATACATGTTTAGGTTATAACCAGAAAATTAATGAAGATATTTAATATCTGAAGGCATTTAATAAAAATGCCAGAAAATGTGTAAATAAGTTGACTTTCATTTAGTAAGCTATCAAGGTGTTGTGTCATCAAAATATTAAAAGACTTTTCATTATAATTTGAAAACAACGAACACTTCATTTTGATTTTAATGTGAGACTTCCTCTCAAAAAAATATCGTGAAAGATTGTCAATTTTTGAACAACTCTTACAGTTGCGGAGTTTCCCTATAAAAACATCCAAATTAGTAGATTGCTTTATGTAAAACAATTTCGGCTTCGTTTTCAATTGTGTTCGAAATTTCAGTCCGCAGTCTGCACTGCCAAATAACTGAATTGGCAATTCGTGACGTCGAGTGGATCCCCGATAGAAATTTAATTCTCCTGCTCTGTTAGCAACTCTTTAGTTCGCAATTCCGCCCCCGTTGTACGTACATGTCTAATGCTTAGAACTTCTTGCAGAGCTACGAAAGTTCCGAATGACATTATGAAATCAGCAAATTGCATTTTGGGCAATTTCCAGACTGGGGCTTTGAACGCCGCCGCCGCTGCGTTTTACTTCGAATTCAGTGCGGCGTGCGTTTACCGCCCCCGCCCACGCGAATTAAGACTAAGACGTAAGCACTGGTGTGCGCGGCTTTCCAATTGGGGCCCGGCGAAACCCGCAACTCCTTATCGGCGATACTTTCGCCGTATAATAACAACGGCGTTCCGGTCATAATTGCAGTTGTTTTTTCTTCTTGCCGCCGCTGCGAAACTAATTCTGGAAATAGAGTGGTTTTCGGGGGCGGGCGGAATAACTGTAATTTGAGAGCCGCGCCCCGCAACTCCCCCGCCCGGTAATTGGTAGAGGATGCGATCGTTGGAAATAGTAAATATGATTGTATCTGCCAGGAAATCCGGTAAAAAATAAATCACGTGATCGCGCCCGAGGCCCCGGGGGCGGCAGATTTATGTGAGCGGCGCCGGTTTTTCGGAGATTAAGCGTTTTAAGATGGCAATAAATTAACCCCGGCGGCGATGATTAATCGAGATTTGGAAAAGTGCCATTCACACACATACACTCTCACAAACATTGCGAAAGGAAAAAGCGGACATGGAAATTGCGCGGAGCGCATTATTTACGTCGCCGCTTCTTTGGGCGTCTGCGGCATCAGATGCAGTTTGCAGTTCCGCCGCAGATAGTTGGAAGTTGCAGTGCCGGGATTTAATTGCGCTGCCGCAGCTCTGGCAGTTTGCGGATTCGGGGGCGGCGGCGCTTAATTTTGCATCAGCTAATCCGCCCGGAAAAACTGCTAATATAAATGTAACAGAAGAAAATTATTCAGGAAATGTAAGTGAACGTCTGAGGTGGTTTCGTTGCGCCATAAGGTCCAGCCGTGGCTGAAGAGTCGGCTCATACTATTTCCGAAGAGTGCCGTTTTATGATCGCCCAGAAACTTCTTACATGGCAGTTTTATCCGCCGCTCCCCAACAAGGGGATGTCTGCGCGAACACAAGCCATAAGAAGTAATTTGACTTTCAGATCGCGGTCGTCTACGGATTGTTTGCGCCCGAATAGATATTAATCTCAAATCGGGAACGTATAAGGAGCCCTTTATCACTTGGGGGGCAAAAAAAAAGGATGCGATGTGGCCCCGTGAAACGTAACACTCCCAACTGATGTGTCTGGAAAGCCATTAGCGCTCACTCTTATCTGATGTGTACGTACATCACTTAGAACGGCGTTGTTTAGCATAATGCCAGCAACAGGAAGCACTCACACAAACACATAGGCTTGAGCGAAAAAACAATTATAAATAATACATGAAGCTGTGAGGCGGTGATAAATATTTTATTCGCTTCGATTGAGCTTTCTTGTTGCATCTGCATTTTCATCAAGTCCGTGAAGTAACAGCGGGAGTCGGACACTTTTACATGTTATTACATACACCATGGATATATACGAGGGACGTTGGCCCCTTTGGCCATTTGAATAAATTTGCATGGCAAAGCCGGTGGCCAGCAGGGCTGGTGATTCAGCATCCACTCGGCTGTGAGCACATTGTGAAATCAAACACACCAGCGATACTGTAAAAATAAGATTTTTGTTGCATCATCAGGAAAATGTTTATGTTTATGATTAATCGCGTCCCCTTGGGGTAAATGTAGCAAAAGTAATACAAACAAGTCCTCTCCACGGTTTTAATGGATTATCTCGTCGTTTATATATTTTTTCGCATCCGTCCGTCCGTATCGATTCACGTAATTGTGGACGGGGAGGCAAAAAAATCCGCAAAATAAAATATCATTGCCCGCAGAGGAAGTCCGCCCGTTTTCCCTCCTTTTCATCTCGTTTTCCCGGGAAACGAGCGCCACTATAAGTTAACACTACACAAAAAAAAGATTATTTTTCTCGTAAGCTTTTATGAGGGCACCCCTCTTTTTTTGCCCCCGCTGTACTTAATAGTGGACATTCCTGCCGACACAGAATGTACATTAGTATGGATCAGTCCGCGTATAGCTGCGCGATTAAACGTAAAGTATCCTGCGCCACTGGGTTAATGACACAAACGGCGCGTTATCGGGGAAACTGCCGAGATTGTGTGTAATCGCATCATTGCCCTTTTGCCTGCGAACGAATAAATGTCCGGACACCAAATTTTGTACGTTTAAATTTAATTTTTCACGATAAGGCTTCTAAACGAACTTATTTTTATGTATGCATCCACCCGCACAACCATCTATCGTGTCAACGTTAACCGATACCAGTTGAAAGTTAAATCGTCGTTTATGTCTACATTAAACTACGAGGGTGCATTGAAAAGTTCGCGAAATGAGGCACAGATGGTAGCATCAGTTCGAATACAATATATGCAATACATGATACCAATTGTCATGTGCACAAAAGTCATATTTTTAATTTCCAAATCAATTTGGTGCTCCTTTGAGTAAAGCTAGTTTTGCGAGTTTTGAAAAATGGATAAAACTGAAACGCGTGCTGTTATCAAATATTTTGTGAAAAAGGCTTGGAAGATAATAGAAATCCATAAAGATATGCAGGATACGTTAGGAGACTCTGCTCCAGCGGTGTCAGTCTTTTGGGATGCTAAGTGAATTGACTATCTTCCCAAAGGCCAAACAATAAACGGTGAATAACACACTAAACTTTTAGACAACGTGGATTAAAAAAAAAATCATGAGAAAAGACCTGGCTTGCGTAAGAAGAAGATTATTTTCCATCATGACAATGCACGTCCCCATACAAGTGTGGTAGGAATGAGAAAATTGAATGAACTGAAGTACGAGCAGTTGCAACATCCACCTTATTCGCCTGATTTGGCTCCTTCCGACTTCCATCTATTTCCACGACTAAAAGTTTTCCTCGGGGGAAAACTATTTTCCACGGAAGGAAGAAGAAGTAAAAGCAGTTGTCGACGACTATTTTGGAAGACTTCAAGAATCGCACTTTCGTGATAGCTTAATGGCTTCGGAACATCGTTGGATGAAGTGTATGCAACTTAAGGCAAATTATGTTGAAAAATAAAACATATTTCAAATAAATTAAATAAAACAATTTTAGTTTGTTACTTCCACTAATACATTTATTTTATTTTATTTTCCACTGCAGTTTCGACTACTATATAGTCATTGCAAACTAGTTTGACAGAGAGACAACTAGTTTGACACAAGACGATAGAGTAGTCGAACTGTAGTCACTAAATTATTTTTGTAAAATAAATGTGTTAGTGGAAGTAACAAAGTAAAATTGTTTTATTTAATTCATTTACCATGTTCCACAAAGTAACGACTACCAGTATACAGTATATTTCAAATTCATATATTCTCATTTTTCCTTTCATTTCGTGAACTTTTCAAAGCACCCTCGTAGATGAAAATACATGATAATACTTTTCATCCATCGAATCTGTCCGTCGCAATATAAAATATTTTTAATTTAAAAATTGGTTTGGGTTCGTCGCTTGTCTGAGCATAAAGTCTCCTGCACCACGTTACTTAATTGCTTGGCATTTCGAAATTATTGAAAATTTTCGACACACGTTTCCGGAAGTTGAGAGCCCAATAATTAATTATAATGTTATCATAAATTAGTTGCAGGGTATTTTATATTTATTTATTTATTAATACGTCAATTTCAAATATTGCAAATAAAATTTGGTTGCAATAAGGCATCACAATCTTACTTGTGATCACTTACGGGCACCAATAAGTGTAATAGCGGATGATACAGGTCAACTGGCTCCAATTTACTGAGAGTTTTCAGTCATATTTTGATCTGGCAGTGAGAACTGATTTTGGTTTAATAAAAAAAAACAATTCCTTAATAACATATTACATTTGTCAGTTGTCATTTGTCAGACAACTCAATGAATTGACATGTATCATCTTGACTTATTGAGAGTTCTGTAACATATTAACTACTGTTACCTCCAGTTGTCAAAATGTCAGAGAACTTTCAATAAGTTGTCATTTATTCAAGACAAATGTCAATTAATTCGTTATCTGTCAATATACTTGACATCTTCTTAATGCAAAAATGCTTATCTTATAAAAATTGGCAGTAGTCTTCATTAACTTCTTTATGGCGGCTGTCATGCAATGTATAAATGACAGTTGTCAACGTTTAATCATTAAAATAGCAGTTGTTTTAAATTAATAAAAGAACTGAAAACTCTGAAAATGAAATTGACATAGTAATACATTGACAGCTGCAACTGTAAAGTTGACATATTGACAATGGGGAGTAATAGTTGGTTAATAAAAATAACAATTGTCTAATAAAACTTGAAAATTCTAGTCAACCGATTGACTTTATTTGGAAATTGAGAAAATGTAATATACTCAATATACAGAGTATGTTTTTTTTTTCATTTTAAGCATCGAGATCTCGGAAACTAGAAGACATAGAGGTCTTCGGAGATAGACATTCGGTTAAATGAGGAAACAGTTGTCGTTTTAAGAGCTTATGCAAGTTATGCTTTTATTTTTACTATTTAAATTTTGGATGTTTTGCAGGATATTGACTTCTGCTAGTGGGAAAAACATAATAAGCCATGGGGAACGTAAGAATTAACATTCCTCGGAAAAATTACGGGCCGAGGGAACCGAGGTCCGTAATTCATCCTCGAACGTTATAGTGTTGTTACGTTCCTTATGACTTAAATAACTATTAGACCTTTCAGGATACTCCGTGACCTCCTTGCTTTGTGCATACAGTTATAGTCCGTGATCTAGACTTGGCTTTCTATCGGAAATCTAAAAGTAGATTGTGAAGCTAGTTCTTTTTCCAATCGTAGCCTTAACTTGACGCCATATTTAATATATAAATTTTCACCACTTTACCTAGTAATAATAATAATCACTTACATAATATACTTTATTTTCATTGGTCAGGATCCGCAGGCTTTATATTGAACTCGATCCGAAGATGGCATTGGCTCCAAATGATTTCCCCACATATTAAGAGTATTCTTTTAGTATTGTATATTAACTATAATTGGAAGGACTTACTGGGGGAGCAACTCCCCTTCCCCCGCCAGCTGTTCTCTCACCAACTGGATCCCTAGCAGTCACGGCTTCGACCATTATCCTCTACGACTATTGTAATTCACCTTCGTGTGCAAAGCAGTGACATACACCTCTTACTAGGATGAACCTCTCTTATTTCAATTACTAGGACGAACCTCTCTTATTGCAATTACTAGGACGCACCTCTCTTATTGTAATTACTAGGACGAACCTCTCTTATTTCATTTACTAGGACAAACCTCTCTTATTGCAATTACTAAGACGAACCCCTCTTATTGCAATTACTAGGACGAACCTCTCTTATTGCAATTACTAGGACGAACCTCTCTTATTGCAATTACTAGGACGAACCTCTCTTATTTCATTTACTAGGACAAACCTCTCTTATTACAATTACTAGGACGAACCTCTCTTATTGCAATTACTAGGACAAACCTCTCTTATTGCAATTACTAGGACGAACCTCTTTTATTGCAATTACTAGGACGAACCTCCCCTTTATGTAAGTCCCGCAGTTACAAACAATCATACCTTTACATAATGTGAATAGTACAATCTAATTGCATATGTCGGAACACCTCAATCTGATATAAATATTGTACTTTAGGTACTAACCTTTAATCCATTCCAACACCTAATCCATAACCGTCCACTTTGCAACGCACACCAAAAGATTAGATCACACATCCTTTCCCCACAATCAGCACCCGAAATTGCATACACACTCCATAAGGGCCAGTAACTCACTGCCGTTCGTTCGTAAGCTGAGCGCGTCGCTCCGGCTTATATAAACAAATAAAGGCACAGATCCCGCTTCTAATATTAATAATCAATTATTAGCCAATAATACAATTTGATACCTAATAAGATGGCCTGTGGTGTTCTCCTTCTGGTTCGTCATGTCTTAGGGGTTTTGGAGTCTTAGGGGTTATGTAAAATTGTAACGAATGTGTTTCTATTCATACGTCTTTAATCACTGCTGCATAGAATGGTCTTACATACACTATATACTTAACTTAATGTGCAAATATTGCTTACAACTAATTATTGTGCATCGACAGAAGTGCATTGCACCTGCATGGCTCCAGTGTGTCAGCATGTAGCAACTGAGCAACGTCCACTAGAGGTCATCTACGGACATGCAGGTCGAACGAAGGTCATGATGTTGAAAACCAAATACCTCGGCGATATCAATCGATACTTGGCAATCTAACGGGTATAAGGTCTTATACCCATATGCAACAAGCTACAGGTATACGGTTTTCTACTTGTACTTGTATACGGCAAACTAACCATATATGACCATCTACCAAAGAGATCTTCCAAACCACCTTCCAAGGCCTGTGGAACGTTGTAAATTTAGTTCGTAAGATTAAATCTGAATAATGTTGCATCATAATTGCTTAGCAATTAGGTTGGGACTATGGAGTTAAAAGCGTAGCTCTTTAAATGCCCGATTTGTTGCTGGAAGCTGAAATAACGTCCCTGCGCCTCGCGCCACCTGGCAAGCAATCTCCTCCAGATCCACCAGTGCAATACATTTTTCGCCGTTGTTGTCGCTGCCGTGAAAGCATCAATGCTCAATCACCTTGATGTTTTTCCTTACATTGAAAACGGGAGAGAGACGTTTAAAGGCGGTCTTTGAATGGCGCCGTAACGCAGCGATACATCAAAGCGGGGGGCGAAAGCCTCTTATGCCGCCGGTAATAAATTAATTGAATAACCAGGACGTAACGAATCGGGAGGGGCGGGCGGCGCGCCGCCCCCGACTCCCGTGGCGTCGCGACGCCGCGTGCGGCCGAATTAAAGGTGATTACCGGGAATCGAAGCGGGACGCGCGTGCCGTTCCCACGGGACCAGGCGTGTGCGTATTCGGGAACGGGGAGCGACGTGGAAATAAGAACTGCGGTTTTTGCCCCTAATGGAAACGTTAATTACTAATTCGCGGATGGCGCAGGTTAATTAATATTTGAGCGGCGGTAATTAGAGAAAACCCAATTCGCTCCCTATACGCGTCTGAATAAATGATGGGCGCCGTTGTCGGCGGGAGGGGGTGGCTCGTGGGCCGGGGGTTTTCTCTCTCGTGCGGTCCTTGATTAAAAAAGAGCCAAACGCGTCGGAATAAATCTCCCTGAATAGGACGATCGGAGTTAGTCTCCGTTATTTACTGCGGGCCCTCTGAGCCGATTGGAGCCAATTGGTGCTTACGGTATCGATTTTGGTGTGCCGGAGGCGATAAAGGAGATATTCGGGACGGCACAGGAATAACACCTACCCGGTATATTGCCGGCGTCGCAGTGCACTCCAAAATAAAACACCACGGCCGCCCCCCACGGTTTATAATGTCTTCCCGGAAAACCCACTTCCAGAGAGGAGAGAATAAAATGGGAAATTCAGGCCGGGTCCTAATTTACCTGCCCAGAACTGCGCAAACATTCTCCCGGACCTATCTGCATAACTAGAACACAATCGAGTCACGCCGGCGGAGTCCCCGGGGGCGATCATCTCCCAGAAAGGAGTCTAGAAGAACGAGAGTCTGATATTGCAATTCCGAAACGTCAACAGCGACCGCCGGTGATCGCCCCTGCAGAACAAAGCGACGTGTTTTTCCGCGAGCAACGACGCAAATTAATTTTGGTCTACTGCCGCATCACCGCAGTCATAGTTATTAAATTAAAAGTTGCGGAGTTTGAACCAAAGCCATTCAATTACAATTATAAGGGACGACAAAAGTTCCACACGCCGTGCTTTAATTTCGTTTTAATAACATCGCCGCGTCGCGGTTTTTGTTGCTGAAATGGGTTAATTGGATTTTAATGCGGTTTACAGTCGTGCTTATTTACTACTGCTGATTCTTCTCTTCAATGCATGCCAATGACGATGTGCCCTAGTAAACCACCGAAGCTCCCAGAAATAATATTCACCTTCGCTATTTAGACTTCTAGTCGCCACGTGGATCTCGCGAATACCCGTCCCAGAAGTTTACTGCTATCGATACTGATGGTTTGCTAATATTAGATTTATAAAAACTGTGGATCAGTAGCAACCCACTTGGGTCCAAAGTGGACGTCTACCTTCCGATGCCGACGACCCATGCGGCCCTTCGCGACGAATTCAGTTGGTACATTGAAGGGCACTTAACATGCCAGTCTAAAAAAACTAGTTCATCCGATAGATAACCTAGCTTCAACTTTAGAAAGACATACCCCAAAACATTTGCATTTCAACACAATAATTTGAACGCTGGTAGGTGTGTAAGGTATTTTGTGTAGCAAAGCTTGGAGGTAGAGAGTGTTATCAGTTGTACAAAAAAAATGTGTGGGCGCTTGCTAGGGTCTGAGCTGTGAGAGAGCATACACGAAAGGGAGTATGGATACAATTATTGTGAACGTTTGAGTACCAGTTGATGGATTAGATCTACTGTTAATCCTTAACGGTAATGTGTTAATCTACAATATTTTCGTAAACCGATTTAAGAAGTATACTCAAAAGATACAAATTACGGACTTAAACGTTAAAATAGAATTTTGCAATGATGTATGCAGGGTGTTAATAAAAAAACGACCTACGCTTTGACAGGTGCAACATTTTAGAAAGGCTTTCATTCAGCGGAAATCCAGTTGATGGATTAGATACTGTTAATCCTTAAGGGTAATGTGTTAATCTACAATATTTTCGTAAACCGATTTAAGAAGTGTATTCAAAAGATACAAATTAAGGACATAAAGGTTAAAATAAAATTTTGCAATGATTGGTATGCAGGGTGTTAATTAAAAAAACGTCCCACGCTTTGACAGGTGATAGCAGAGATCTAAACAAAAAAATACTTCTAATAAACCCAGGTCCAACCCACAATGGTTTCCGAAATATAAAATTTAAAAAAATTAATTATACCTTCGTTTTCAATTAATTTAAGAGAATCAAAATACCGTAAAACAAAAGTTGTCCATTAAATCGTCATGGCAACCCTTTACCTGGCCTGTAAATCATTTAACGAGTCAGTCCAGATGACAGTGTAAACGAGCTTTTACATTATCAAGAAGACATAAACTTGTTTACTGTCACTGTTTTAGAATTGTATTAACTCGATTTGTTTTATTATCAATATCTTACAAAGTGTAATTTTTACATTTTAACTTTTTCTGCGAAAATCCTCTATATTATTTTTCGTTTCTTGGCGACGACTTTCACAGCCTGATATATTTTTTTGTGATGATAATTCACACTCCTGTACTGTCAACAATTGGCAGAATTTAAATTTTAAAATTTTATATTTTGAAAACCCTATAGAGTCGGACTTGGTTTTATTAGAACTTGGTTCTTGTTTTGATCTCAACTATCACCTGTCAAAGCGTGGAAAGTTTTTTTTATTAACACCCTGTATTATGGGATGAAGAATGTGGTAAGTTGCACTGTAGTCCGTGCCTTCAATTATAACACAATACGTACTTAGATATAACAGCTTGTGAGTAGCAGCTGTGCTTCTTGGATCAATACTGAGGTACTCGACCGAGTTCAGCATAACCTTTTCTTATATATTTGGAGGAGATGGGACAGCTTTGATTTTAGATGGTAAGACATCTGTACTACAACCACGTAGCTAGTATCAAGATCATGAAAGTCTCCACATAGAAAGTTACAATTAAACGGGGTGTTAGACAGGGATTACTATTTTTGTCCTAAGAGGGCGAAACCTAATAAATCAAATAAAATTGATTGTTGGTATTTTTTTGCTGACTCTAGTGAAGATTTCGATGGTAAAACCCTTATATGGTTATCATGCTTCCAGAATACGCAGATGTAACATCTACTCAGAAAAGATTTTCCAAGAGACTGTGATCTATGGAACAGAAGTTCATACCTTCTAACCGTTGGAAAAATTATCATCAGCATAAAATTCGCGGATAGAGCCATACTCGTCGAAAGATCTCCGAACTCTTCCTTACTCAGTCAACGAGTCGAGCAACAACAACAGACTCAAGACCAACATCATGAATTTTCATAGTAGTAGTAACAATATTTTTTCACTCCCTACATGGTAAGTACACTATTGTGACATTGATTTGATGGAAGTAAGCCCCACTTACCGATAAAGCTTTGGTTATTATGAACAACGGGAGGTAAGTAAAAACTTACCTCCCTCAGGTAGAGGTAAGTAAAAACGTACTTCCCTCAGGGAAGTAAGTAAAAAGTTTTCTGTAGCGTTCTTTCTCTGGCACCACTCATTAAAACTCTTATACGCATTTTGATAACGCCCATTCGACTTCTCTGGCAGTAGGAAGGAACAGACAGCACCTGCATCCTTTTCAATTGCCATTTCTTGTTTTTTCATTGGAATTCATTTTACAACGAATGCAATAACTGACACTAACAATTTGTTTAAAAAATAGTCTTGCCGCACGGATATTTTGTTCAAGTTGCGAAAATAAATGAATCAAACACAAACAATTAAACCAACTTCAGGAGTGGAAAAACAGTTATAAGCAATTCGCGAGGTAAGTTTTGACCAGTCTCGGACTTTATTGCTAGCCCACGCTGTCGCTCGGGCGCAAACTCGACCTCGACTGGTAAAGAATACTTACCTCCCTAAATGCTTAAATAACTGTTTATTGGCTGTCAACCTGAGGTCTTCCCGCCAGAATTTTCATATTTTCTTAAATATTGATTAAAATTTGAAAAAATATTATCGCAATGTAAATACGAAAGCTGTAATTTACAAAATAATTCAAAGTGCTGGGTTTCCAGATTTCACATGAAAATTCTGGAAAAGCTACGATGGACCTTTCATTATTTTCTTATTTTCTCAAATATTGCACTATTTTTATAATCATGTGAAATTTGAGCTCAGAGCCAAGATTTTATACAAAATTTATAATTTAGGAAAAATACAATTTTCCAAATACAAAACACTTAACGAATCATACAATGACTGACCCCTCATTTTGACCTTCATTTTCTCATTTTCATTATGGTTGAGGTTTTTCCAATCCTTTTTTCAGATAATAATAAATTAAAAAAATAAATCATATAAAAAATATTTAATTTTAATGATGTATTCATTTAAATATGTCAATTATCAATCAAATTAACTTATATTTTGCTAATAGCATTAATTCAAAGTCAGAAAAACCTCACGTCGATAGCACAATAAAGATTGTTACTACTTAAATTGAAAGTTTGTTCGGTAACCACTTGGTGAAACATACTTAATAAAGGAAAATAAGACACTCGGTATAAGTTTCACAGAAAAATGTTTATATATAAATTCTCTACACTTGTTTCGGTTGTTACACCAAGAAGTATTCTTTTAACTCTTCATGATGGTGTAACAACCGAAACAATGTATAAACATTTTTCTGTGAAACGTATACCAAGTGTCTTATTTTCCTTTATTGTTACTACTATAATGTCTTCACTATTTTAAAAATATCTCGCGCATAGCATCAACTTCAGATGTGGAAAATTTAGCAAGAGGTATATTCAGATATTAATATTTTTCGATGTATTGAACCATTCTCATCAATTTTGCTTTGCAACTGAAAATGAGCTCGAAAATGTAGTTACTTAATTTTAATTATCAAGATTAAACATATATTAGATTATATTGATTTGAAATATATTATTAGTTCCTGTAAATTCAGATGAAAATTCTGAAAGATTTAGATGGGTTATCCCTCGATTTTCATGTTTTCTTAAACATTTGAGTAAGATTTGTAAATGTGACAAATTGAGTTCAATAAAAGAAATAAAAATGCATTTTTTGAAATTACAAGTTATCCTGCAAAATATTTGTAGGACAAATTCATTTTACTGTGTTTAGGCTTTGGATGAAAATTCTGGAAAAACTATGGATGGTAGTTTCATATTTACCAGTGCATTGAAAGATTTTTAATAATTGTACAAAATTTTAGCAGAACGCGATTACGAAACCTGCAATAAAATGGTTCTAGTCAATAATACATTGCAAATTGTAGCCATTATCCAAGTTCAGATGAAAATTCTGGAAAAACTCCGGATAACCAACATTCTCATTTGCACATTTTCCAATGTATTGAGGCGTACTTAATACTTGCAGAATGCAATTCAAATTCAATCAAATTCAAATGTAATGTATTATGTATATTCTGATTTTCTTATTTGCCAGTGCATTGAAGGATTCTTAGTAATTGCATATTTATTTAGCAGAACGGGATTACGAAAAACTGCAAAAAACTGGTTCTAGTCAATAATACATTGCAAATTGTAGCCATTTTCCCAGTTCAGATGAAAATTCTGGAAAAACTCCGCATAGCGTACATTCTCATTTGCACATTTTCCAATGTATTGAGGCGTACTCAATACTTGCAGAATTCAATTCAAATTCAAATTTATTCATGTCATTATAACATCATGTAATTCGGTTCATTTTAGTAAAATGTTACATAATAAATCTTATCAATATAGCAAATACGGTGCATTATGTCAATAATGACTAATGAATCTATTTGTTTACATAATTATTAAAAATAAAAACATTAAATGTCAAACCCATCTGAATACGAAAGTTAAAAAAATGGTTTCCTTCAAAATTTTAAATACACTAGGAATTGCCAAGTTAATGACATTTTATGGAAAATATTGAATTTAATATTTGACATTTTATAGAAAATATTGAATTTAATATTTCTGATAAGTTGAATCATTTATAAATAATTTTATGTACTCATATAACGTATGGAAATTGAAAGTTTTTTTTTGTTTTGTACCAAACTCAGCTGAGATTTCAAACAGCCGAGAAATTGTATGGCTCCTTTACCTAAAATGAAAATATTAATAATTGTAGCGATATTCTGATTTTGATATTTTCTGGTGCAATGATTATTAATAATTTCAAGTCCTGAAATATGGAGGAAACTGCAAGAAAATTTAAGTAAGATTTATAATGAAAGAGAATTTGTATTACATAAATAAATTTAGATAAAAATTCTAGAAAAAAATACCTATGGGTATATTTTCATTCTCATATGTTCGTAAACATTGGAGAACAGTGGAACTGTGTCAAATATGAGTTCAATAGAAATAAAACAAAATGCACTTTGTAATTTCAAGTTGTCATTTAAAATACATAACAAATAAAATTTGCGGTATTTTAACTTTCATTGGTAAAACTACGGATGGGGTATATTCAGATTTTCATATTTTTTTAGTGCATTGGAAGAGTGTTCATAATTTTACGTATATTCGTAGCGTATATTCTAATTTTCATATTTTTCAACGTAATGCAGCGTTCTTAATACATATTGCTAATGTTCAAGACTTACTGAAATCCGAAAATAAAAATAAATGATTATATTTAAGATTTAAAATTCACTAGAAGATGCCAAATTTGGATAGAAATAAACTGGTATAAAGTAAAATTTATATAATTAATTATAATAATTTTTACAAAGCCCAGAGAATAATATAAACAAAAAGATTATCTGATGTCACTGGCCTTTGTATATAATTTAATTCTCACAGCTTAATGGTGCGAATGTAATAGATTACACTAAATGTAGCATAGTTAAGTTACTCGTCCAAACTCTTTACACCATCAAGACAGACATTCTTAAAGAATTCCGGCATCGCTTCACAACAAGGCAGTAATTATTTCGCACTCGAGGCGTGACTTTCAGTGCAGCCATTTACAAATGACCAGAAGGCTCGTACATAAAGCACGCTTTCTCTAATATTTCCGCGTCGCCCGTCGCTATTTTCCGTTCCTCCTCCTCCTCCAGCAATGCAATTTCCCGTGGCGCGCTTCGCAGCCGACGCTGCCCTCATTCATCTGCTTAATAAAGAACATGCACGCCCGACAGATAAAAATAAATTACCCCAGATATAAATCAATTGGGATCGCGTTTAAAGGAATCAAGTCTCTATAGAGCCTTTATTGAATTCGAGCCGTGGCAGCCTTGAGAGCCCCCAATTTATACCTAGGAAGTGTGAATGCGATTACAAGCGAGTCGAGGGGGCGAAAGGAGGGGGGCGGGGGCAGTTTTGAAATTTAAATGCGCGCCCGTAAAGCGATCGGCCGTGCGCCCCGGATTTCTGCGGGGGCGATAAAATTGTCAATAAAAAATATCACGACATAAACGAAACATATAAGAGGGTCTCAATCCCCGAGAAATGGGGACGCTGAGAGTTCGTTTATCGCTCGATTGAAACGCCGACACGAAACGGCACGGTGATGATTATACGCAATGCAATAAAAGCCATTGCTGTAGGTATATAAAATTAATCAAAATAGCGGATTGATTACAAAAAAAAAACCGCGTTGTTTCATTAAGCCAATTAAAACGTATCGGCGCACAAATCCATCACAAACACGCGATACCAATATTAATAACGCACGGTGCTAATCTAAAATTTAAAACCGTTTAAACTGGAAATCAATACTAATTTAAATTCCAACCTAAGACCAATGCATCAACAATGTATTATTGCAAGTCGCCGCAATTAATTACGCGATAACAATCGCCTTTTTTTACTTCGGGTGAGGTCACTTGGCCCCCACCCCCCGGAATCTCCATCCCCTAAAACTAATGCGGAACATGATGACTGAATATGATATTGATTTGCCTTTAGGATCCCCTACATATTTCTTCTGAACTTAGTTTTAAATATTCTTCTGAATTTGTGAAACTTATTTATTGAATAAATTAATATTTTCAAAAATGTTTTTAAGATTTCTAAAATTGCCACTAAGTTTTGTACAAATTTCTGCAACGTGGATCCAAAATATAAAAAAAAGTCCATAATTTTATTCAAGGTCTTAAAAGTATCGCAAGGTTCAGAAATTACGAATATTTTAGTAAACCTCAAAAATATAAATATTATGCAATCGAAGAAAGTGAAAAACCAAAACATTTTATTGAAATGACAAAAACCTTATTAATTATATCAAAATATGGAAATAATATCCCAAATTTTTCGGCAGCTTTAATATATATATATATATATTAAATATCAATGAAGTTACACAACATTTCACGGATATATTAAAAATTGCTGAGTAAGTGTTATAGAGTTACGGATTGAAATGTGAATTTAGATTTCCCATATATACAATCAATATATGAAGAAAGGTAAAACGTCCAGAATATTACAAACATATTAAAAGTATCAGATTTATGACATTTTTAATATTTTGGTTAACATTCTAGATTTTTTTCTCTTGATTTTATGATTGTATATTTTGTTCATAAAACTTTTTTAGTAATTCCACTGTAGAATAAAATATCAATTTATCTATCTAGCAAATGTATAGTAACTACAACGATTATTTTATAAAAAAAATGATATTAATATATATATTTAACTACGTTTTCTGCCATTTCAATAAAAACAATTGGATTTGTATTATCTTCGGCTTCATAGAGGTCTTGTTTCGTTAGCATTTAAACGCAGAGTCCCGAAACTACGATTGGGTTCGAAAAAATCAGCGCAAGTTCTAAGAAAACTTAACAAAACCGTTTACTACAATGTTCGCAAAAGTTTTGATATTCTGATTGAAAATGTAAATTGTTTGACTTTGATTATTTGATTCTTCTTCTTGAAGTTGCATCTCCCATCGGACGTTGGATATCATCTTTACTTTATTGTCAACTAATTTAAATAGTTAGAGTAAGCGCAAGAGTAATTTATTCATGTTAATAATACATTATCAAAATAATTATCGCATATTCCAAAAAAACACCATTATATATTTTTTTAAATTAAGTTTGAGGTTTTATCCATAGTTACCAGTTTCTTATTTTTGTGCCTTTCAATATACTGAAACGAAATCCGGGATATCTTGCACAGTTCCTGAAATATTGCTGAAAAACTGAAGAAGTGCATTTTCCTCTTCTAACTCTTTTTACTTTTGAAGAAAATGTTACGAAACTTGGCATGCTTACAATTTTCGATGTGAGCTTTCTTATGACAGTACCAAACATTTTTTGCGCCAACTAGATGCCCAAATTTTCATAGTCAACTTTTACACATGGGTAATCTGATATTATTTACCAGCAAAAATCGATAATTTAAAAATTTGTTGCAAAAATCAAACTGCTGTGGACTGCTCTAAGAATCAAGTTGCCATGGAATAACAAATTTCACATTTCACACTTTTATTAAGTTTTCCAGATTTACTGGCAGTAAATCCAGATTTTCTGCAGTTTGATTACATTTCCTGTGATATTTCCAATAAATTTTCTTCAATTTACGTAAATTTTCTATAATTTGAATAATTTTTTTAGATTTTCTTATTGTTTTATTACATTTTTATTAAATACTTTATAATTAATAATTAAATTATTGTGTAGTATGTCTCATCTAATGGTTATGAGTGTGTTGTATTGATTCCTGATGAGTTACTTCACTAATTATCTTCATTAATAATAGTAGTGACTGTATGTGTTAGGGATATTATCCCTAACCCTAAATATCCCTAATATTCCATTAATAATATTTTCACCAAAAATCTACTTTCTACCCTTACTTTTTCTGTGTTTGTTACACTTTCATTAAGTGGTTTAGATGCATTGACACGTTATTAAATGCGATTTTCAGACAGTTGGGTAACTTTTCAGAAACTTATATTTATAAAAAAAAATCATAGAATATATTTTCTGCGATTTTTAGGTTTTTTTGTTACACATTTTTAAGTGTTTTAGGTATTTGGGTAGTTTTCATGTATTTTTATTTTTAAATTTACTATAATTGACTATATAACTCCTAGGATACGAGACATGTAAACATGTCCATAACAAACGGGGCGTAATAAGAGTAGGTGTAATGAATTCATTACGCCTGGAGTGTATTTTCATATAAACAAGTCCTTAATATCCAGGGCGTATTGAATTTATTACGGCCTGGAAATGCCAATTGAATCGTTTATTTCAGAAACCCGTCAACAGGCATTTTTATGAATTTTTATATTTTGGCAAATACGGTATATCGGTAATCAAAACGCATATTTTTTTTGCATTGTCCGTTTAAATGACATTCCAGTAGTGACTGTATTTGTTAGGGATATTATCCCTAACTGGCTATCGACCAACGGGGGTCCTTCTGCCGTGTGTTTTGTGTAAGTGTGTGTATTAAGTTAGGGCTTGTTACTCTAGATATTCGCCCCCGATCTCTAGAGCGCCGTTAATGAGCTCCCAACGGCGAATGGCACTAGTTTCTCAGTACAAATGTACTACCTGTACTGGGGCTCGAACCCAGGTCTTCGTACATGCTAAGCAAGCGTTCTAACCTGTCAGCCAAACTAGCGGTCTGACATTCCATTTTATTGAATATTTAATTACAATATACTACCTCTGTTCCATAATAAGTCAAAATGAACAATTAAAATTTTTAATTTTTAAACGAAAGTGTTCTAACGCAGGAAGTTTCAAACGATGAGAAGACCGAATTTAATCAACCAAAAAAGAACGGCTATTGTTCAGTTTTCACTGAAACATCAGAAAAATGGACGTCTGAATAAGGGAGCGGTTTGGCAATTGAAAAATTTGGTACATCAAGAGCCACTATAAAAATAATATGGAAACAAGGTAATGATTCTGTTCAAACAATAATTATAAGCTTCAACATATTAGCAAGGAAAAGCTTCGTAGGGAAAATCGTTTGCCTACTATTCGTTTCTACTAACATATTTTGTAAGTTATTTTGTAAAAAATATGTAGTACTTCTTAGAAACGAAAATGGCTCACTTATTTTGTAGAAAATAAACATCGGTAATGGCTCACTTATTATGGAAAAAATAAAAATCGGTAATGGCTCACATATTATGGAAAAAATAAAAATCGGTAATGGCTCACTTATTATGGAACAGAGGTAGTATAAAATATGAAAAGATTTAATGGTATTCTTCGTTTTCCGAATTTTTTAAATATAACACTAACGTATTTCTGAAATATACGATTCAATTCTGTTTTTTAAGTAAAGTGAAAAATAAAATCTTGCATGCACCACGGTGTCATTGAATGATTACGCTCATCGAACGATATCCATCTCTCGGGCTAAAACCCTCGAGCTGGATTTCATCGTTCTCCGGATGTAATCATCGTAGCAACGCTCTTGGTGCATAAATACCTATTATTATCTAAAATAATATTTTAATTTACTAATATATTGGTAGTAGCTAATCAATTTCGGAATATCGAATCTTATTTAGATGTAGTACATTGAATGTTTTTGTTGTTTTTTCTTAAACTTTTTTCTGTCTACGTATTTCTCCAGCCTGGTTTCTTTTCAGTTGACATTTTGTGTAGTAAAATATCAGTAATATTTACATATGAGGGTTGGGTTTGGTGAACTCTCGGGTTAAATAAAAGCCAAACCTAACCCTCAACTATCAATTCAGAATGGATCGAAATACCCTTATTTATATATACATGGAGGCCGACCTATCTTCGCTCGGACTATTGTTGCTAGACTAATGAAAATTGAGGAAAATATCTGATTGGATGTTATTGGACACTTAATGTGAAAATTATTTTCGAATGTACAGAGTGTACCATAAATCCGGGACACAAAATTTGGTCTCCCTTTTCAAATGGATCACCCTGTATATTCTTTCATTCTTAGAACCTGCACCCAATCATTTTTATTTTTTGAGATCAAATGCAACGTTGCCAAGTTATTCACATTTTAATCAAAGTTAACGATAAATAATGGACGTGGAAAAAAATCAACAAAACCTTATTACAGGAGATCAATGAAAGAATCTGCATATGTAAGTACCCAAGCAATGTGCCAAAACGAGCGAGGATAGGTGGGCCACCCTGTATTGTGAAAAGTACATATGTCGGTTGGGTTTGGTGAACTCTCAGGTTAAATAAAAGCCAAACCCAACCCTCAAATATCAATTCAGAATTGATCGAAATACCATTATTTATACATACAGGGTGGCCCACCTATCTTCGCTCGGACTATTGCTGCTAGATTAATGAAAATTGAGGAAAAGATCTGATTGGATGTTAATTGACACTTCATGTGCTACTTTTTAAAATTATCTTCGAATGTACAGAGTGTACCATAAATCCGGGACGCAAAATTTGGTCTCTTTTTAAAATGGATCACCCTGTATATTCTTTCATTGTTAGAATCTGAGCCCAATCATTTTTTTTTTTGAGATCAAATGCAACGTTGCCAAGTTATTCACATTTTAATCAAAGTTAACGATAAATAATGGACGTGGAAAAAAATCAACAAAACCTTATTACAGGAGATCAATGAAAGAATCTGCATATGTAAGTACCCAAGCAATGTGCCAAAACGAGCGAGGATAGGTGGGCCACCCTGTATTGTGAAAAGTACATATGTCGGTTGGGTTTGGTGAACTCTCAGGTTAAATAAAAGCCAAACCCAACCCTCAAATATCAATTCAGAATTGATCGAAATACCATTATTTATACATACAGGGTGGCCCACCTATCTTCGCTCGGACTATTGCTGCTAGATTAATGAAAATTGAGGAAAAGATCTGATTGGATGTTAATTGACACTTCATGTGCTACTTTTTAAAATTATCTTGGAATGTACAGAGTGTACCATAAATCCGGGACGCAAAATTTGGTCTCTTTTTAAAATGGATCACCCTGTATATTCTTTCATTGTTAGAATCTGAGCCCAATCATTTTTAATTTTTTGGGATCAATTGCAACGTTGCCAAGTTATTCACATTTTATTAAAAGTTAACGAAAAATAAGGGACGTGGAAAAATATTCAACAAAACCATATTACAAGAGATCAATGAAAGAATCTGCGTATGTAAGTACCCAAGCAATGTGCCAAAACAAGCGAGGATAGGTGAGCCACCATGTATTTTCAAAAGTAACAAACTCGACAAGATAAATTTGTTGAATTTTACTATCACTGGCATTGAGATTGTTAAACATATTACATAACATGGGCGGCAGCAGTAAAGGGCAAGGGGGGTGGGGGCGCTTGAAAAAAATTCAATAAAACCTTATTACAAGAGATCAATGAAAAAATCCGCGTATGCAAGTACCCAAGCAATGTGCCAAAACGAGCGAGGAGATAGTTGGGCCACCCTGTATTTTGAAAAGTAACAAACTCAACAAGATAAATTTGCTAAATTTTACTATCACTGGCATTGAGATTGGTAAACATATAAACTTATTACATACCATGGGCGCCCGCAGTAAAGGGCAAACGGGGTGGTGGCTTCCCCCCCCCCCCTTTAAGATACTTAATTATTGAATATAAATTAAACAATTTCAAATATAACCTTATGTTTTGAACCCCACCCCCCGTGAACAAAATTCTGCGGGCGCCCATGGGTGAGATGCAATTTTCCAGGGAGTTCAAGATTTACAGCCGCGTCGTACAAAATGCTTATGGATATTAGGATGGTAATAGAAAAGAGTTGTAAATCTAGCTTGATTTATGTGCTCCGCTTTTACGGTCGTGCAGTGTTTCAATTTCGTGTAAATAATTATCCCGCTGCGGGGGCGTGAAAAGCGCGGATGCTGTGTAAAGAGTGGAGATTTGCCATGCGTCATCGCGTACTTACTAGAAGTGATACACCAGCAGCAGATGTGTTTTAGGAAACATAATAACGTGTGAACGGCTCCTCTGAGAAGCCGCAAAGTTGTGCAGATGGAATTGTTTCTCGTTGTGCGTTTTTGTTTTATTTAGCGCTTCAATTGCATATGAGTGATTAATGTATTGAATATAGTGTTTACGCACGCGAATGTTCGAATTGTATAACATGTATTGAAACTTCAGTTGAGCTTAAGAAATGTATACGCCGCTAACTAAGTCTAGTGACGGCAGTCGACGTTCTGTTTAAGCTTGGATGAAATACATTATTTATCACTTTGTAACTAGTTTGTGCATTGTGTTGTGCAGACGTTTTCAGATATATCGATGCATCTTGCACGGTGCGCAATGTAGAAGAGTGCAGCGCCTTGCAATTCACAATTTGTAAAAGTCTGGACGCGGATGATAAACGCCCAAGTGGTAACGTTTCCGGTCGCTGTGCGCTGGGAATGTAATACCAGTCGATTTTTCAGCTCTATATGCGGGCGCATATCTCATGCTCATAAACCGCGTCCGCCGAGGTGCATCGAAAAAATATTATCCCAGATAGCTTGAAGTCGGCTGTGCGAACGTCGCAAATGCGGGAAACCGCACCCCATGATTTATGTGTCCGCATTTGTCGGGCACGTCGATGAAAATACTGCTGGATTATTAAAGGATTTATCTCGCGCAGTATTAAACGCAGGTCATCATAACGGCGTTTGTATCAATCCTGGACGTGGAAATTGGCATTTTTCGTACCGGCGCCTCCACCATTTCTGCGTGGATTTATGAGGGTTCGCGCGGGAGCGTTAATGTATCGAAAAGGTTGGAAGGGTTTTTTTTCAGTCGACGCATAGGGATTACCCCGTCGGAATTTTACAGTCGCCATTGTCATTGCCGGTGTCGCGGATGCGTCGGAGCCGCCGGAAACTGTGGGCCGCCATTGTGCACGACACTGACGCTTTTCGCCCGATTGTGCTTCACAGTGGCTTAACAACATGTGTACGTTGTATCAGTCAATTGCAGGTGACGCCACTGTTCCACACATTAACGCGAGCACACATGTGTGCGCCACGCGCGCGCTTCTTTGTGTCCATTGTACCCATGAAGTTCCATTAATTAAAAACAGTTATTCCTGTGCGGCCCGTCGCTCGCTGGTGCGCAAATTAAAACGGCACTTATTGCGCCAGTCGCTGAAATTTATTCGCATCGCTCCCATTTTATGGCGTGCATTATTGCGGAATTAAAATAATTGTTGCGCAAGTTTTAAATTAAAAACGCAACCGCGCCCTCTCGATAGATGGCGCGCGCTGCAGGTCTCCCGGCCCATTGCTGATTTCAGCACGTGAAATTAATTAGTTTGTATCGCGCCGGGGGTACGTTGTGCGGATTATCGCTGCTGCAGGGGGCGTGAAATAGCGCCCCCAGTTAGCGCTCGTATGGTAATTGCGGTGTATGTGTGGCGTCGGAGAAGTCATTAAAGCCCTGCTCAGGTGATATGAGTGACCCGCGAGGTCGAGATAGTACGTATCGGGTCCCAGGGCGCGATCTATCATAACGGCGGGGGGCTTATCGCGCGCCCCCGGATCCAGCAGACTACCACCCAACCCGTCGTACACATTTCCCTCTCTAGTGCCCCCCCATAAGCACCCTCCGCCATTTGCATAACTTCTAATCTGCATATACTTGCCGCCTCCGCGGAAACAAACTTCGGTGAATGCACTAATTTATTCCTTTTTGCGGTGCACGTCGTTACACGTCGCATCTATGTTGCTTACATATTCGACAATCCGTCAGTTTTTAAACACATGCTGTGAAACCGTATATCACAGTTTGTGTGAATCTTGATATTCAAATTTTTATTTAAAACTTATTTCTACAAAAAAAAATTGACGATATTGCATTTATTAATAACAATTAATATAAATTGTGGCATGGATGCCCCATCTAACCCTTACTGAACTAAATTTTTGAACGAATTGAAGATGAGTTGTGGACAAATGAATACACCGATATGCATAAACTTCATAATAACACTCAACTTCGCCGATCATCAGGTGGTTTTGGTACATTCGAATTGACGATGAAACATCACAAGAGGAAAATAGAAATTTAGTAACTGGTCCAGAAGCTTACGGCCGGTTCCATAATGGTATTAAAGTTTCCTTTACACCGAAAAAGCGCCTTTAAGTACTGTAACGTGTTCCATAATTGATTTTTAAACGTCACTTTACGAAAAAGTGTCTTTTATTATATGGAAGAGAAGCAGTCTTTAAAGTCGACTTTTCTATTAAGTAAGCTTTACATAAATGAGAATTTTCTGTGATATAATGGAACAGGGCCTTAATCATTGAATATGTTGACGACATACAAATCATACAAGTAGAGAACCTTAAATGGTTTCCCGTTGAAAAGTTTATTGAAAATGCATTTTTCTAATGTAAATTCTTTTTTCGTATTTGTATTCTTCGGAAACAACTATAAATTTTTTAATTCGTTCAAGACCTCCAGAAAATAATACATTTTCACGTTAAATTCAGGACCATTTTATTTAAATTTTTGTATTTATGTAAATTTTCTTCTAAAATTCATAAAAAACTAAAACAGTTCCCTTCCCAATGAATTCGTAGAAAAAAATAATTTCTGCGTAGAATTTATGAAAACATAAAATTTACCAAGTTTGCCATGAAATTCTCATGAACGCTTAAAAAATATAATAAATTCTTGAAAGATTGAAAGAATTCCTACAAAATTGGCTGACATGTTTTAAATCCCATTAAAATTTAAAGAGTAAAAACTGCAATGAACTACATGTATGTATTGAATTCCTAAACATTTTCGCATTCCCCATGCAATTCATGAAACAAATCAAAGAAGTAGAGAACCTTAAATGGTTTGCCGTAAGTTTATCGAAAATGCATTTTTCTAATGTAAATTCTTCAGGAAACAAGTATAAAATTTTGAATTCGTTAAGGACCTCCAGAAAATAATACATTTTTCACATTAAATTCAGGACCATTTTATTATAATTTTTGTATTAATGTAAATTTTCTTCTAAAATTCATAAAAAAATAGAATCCTTCCCAATGAATTCACGAAAGAAAAATTATTCCTGCGTAGAATTTATGAAAACATAAAATTTACTGTATTGTGTGCCTAAACAAAATCATGTTTGCCATGAAATTCATGAACGCTTAAAAAATATAATAAATTCTTGAAAGATTGAAAGAATTCCTACAAAATTGGCTGACATGTTTTAAATCCCACTAAAATTTAAACAGTAAAAACTGCAATGAACTGCATGTATGTATTGAATTCCTAAACATTTTCACATTCCCCAAGCCATTCAAGAAGTTTTAAAAACCCATGGAATTCATGAAAAATTAATAATTTTCCTAATAAATACGCCAAAAAGTCCCTAAGTTCGTGAAAAAATTAAAACTTTCTCATATAAGCTACGAAAGCATTAAAAAATGCCCTGGTGAATTCATGAAACATATAAATTTCCTTAGAAATTTCAATAAATATTTTATGAATCCCACGGAATTTATGAAATTGTAACGCATTGTCATTAAACTGATTAATACGATTAAAATCACACTAAAACTTAAAGAGTACTAAACAATTTTCTTTTCAGAGTTTTTGAATTTAAATTTCCTATAGGATTTTTAAGAAAACCAATTGAATTTATGAAAAACATTTCCTGAAGCTCCAAAGGCTCTCTCACAAAATAATGACCTTTTTTCACTACTACTTATGTAGCAAAAGTACTATCATTACATCATGTATCAAAAGACTTTTATACATAACATAACATGACATAAAAATGTAACAACAGCTTTTTCGACCACTATGCAAAACACGATTTTGATTTATGCATTTTGTCAAATCTGTCAACTGTCAACTGTCAGATTTGACAATTAGTTTGACAGATGTGGAGAATGTACACATAACACAAGACACCACGACAATTATGCATACCCAGTTCATAGATTAAAGACCCTGGAGAAATCTCCTGTATATAATGCCCTCAAATGGTTCAACATCTTACGTACATACCTTAAAGAAAAAACAAACCAGAAAATTTTCAGGAACAAACTCATGCCTCATACTGTTTCAATGGAGCCGTACAACCTATCCGAATTGTCCTGACGTTATTTTATTTTATTATTTTTAATGCTGCTTATATATGTTAATGTTGCTATGTTAATTATGTATTCGTTGTATTATTGTTAATAAAGATGTATTGTTATTATTATTATTAATATCTTCTTATTAATATTATGAGTTATTAATACAGCGTAAAGTTGAAGTGTTATTTTTTTGTTTTTTTATCAATAACTCTATAACGAGGGAAAAACGGAAAATTGTCCACTCTTCATTTTTAATTTGTTTTAGCCCCCTAACCCCCCCCCCCCCCCCTTACTTGGTTCCCAAAAACCCGGGCGTTACGTTTGAGACACCCTGTATTTTCAAGTTTTATTTTGAGATTTCCATTTTGTATTGTCCAAGAATGTTTTCTTTTTTAGTCGATTATTTGTTAGAGTTTTATCGATTTTCTGATATTTCAGAGGCACATGAAGCTTTGTTGGCATTTTATAATTTCCTTTTTGCATTTATCAAACATATTTCCATCTTATATTATCTTCAAGTTTATTTAACTTTTACCAATTTTCTAAAGCTTTCGATACATTTTATAATTTCCGTTTTGTATTATGGCGGACACCAAAATGTAAAAGGACAAAAGATTAAGTTGATATATTTTTGAAGAACATCTGCCGATTTTTTGAAATTTCTATATCTTGATGCTTCTTACATAATAGTGATACAATCGCACCATTATCGAATGAGAATGAATATCGACCGATGAAGTAGACGTCTAGATGTTCGATAAAGAAGCGAAGAAGAGAGTGAATATAGTGGAAATGTCAGACGCAGCGCTAGCAAATTTAGAAAATAAGGGGGCAAGGAACGAATAAATATGAAGGACTATGAAAGCCGAGCAGAAAACTCTCGGAAGGTAAAAGAACTAAAATAGTACGCAATGGACAACGAGTGGTGGCCAAATACTTGAAAAGTAAAGTAGGCAGACCACGTCATTTATAGAACAGCATCATGTGAGCACATAGTTATATGACCAGTCATATGCTTTTAACGGAATAACATTTCAATATTACATTTTATTACTAAATTATCAGTTGTGTTGTGGCAAACCATGCTATCTGCCTTTTTTTTCAAAATGCACTTTTTTGTATTAAATGGGCACAAATAAAGTGTACTTAAAGTACACTTTATTTGTGTTTATTTGTGTTTAAGTTGATCAAAGAGTTTTTGATGCATTGTACCTTTGCATTATAAATAACTATGGCAATGATACATGCTAATCTACATTCACAATTATAAATACAAAACTGTTTTTGCTTCTCCTGTAAATTAACAAAATGGGAGATAACATGTTTTGTCATTACACTACTGAAATATTTAGTCATCCAGCGAAATCTGCCGAGGATAGTTTTCCCAAACCAGTCGTTCGCAGCCAACGTTAAACTGTAGGTGCCATACGTCACTGTAACTACGATACAGACACTCATACACTGACGTATGCGGGTATGCGGTATAAATTACACATATTCGTACATCAAATTTAGAGAAATCATTTATATATTGAAAAAAACTTATTGACATGTTATGAATAACAATTGAAATTTAGCTGCAACAGTTGACATTTCAACAGTAATAATTCTAATTTTGATAAAATAACAATTATATTTAAATTGATATTTTGAGGGTATTCATTGAAATTTTGGCAGGAGTAATTAATTTTGGCAATAACAACTACAATTTTGATAAAATTTTAATAAAACACTTAAAATGTTGACTGTAATCATTGAAATGTTGACAAGAATAATTGATTTTTACAAAAACAATTGCAATTTTCATAAAAGTTCATAAATGTTTAAAATATTAACACTAATCATTTAAATTTTGACAGGAATAATAGATACCACAATGACAATTGGAATGTTGCTAAAGTTTTGATAAAAACTTTAAAACATTTATAGTACCTATGATCCCTATGATAGTACATTAGATCAACAAAATTTAAAAAAATCCAAGAGGCTAAGGTCAAAAAGTGGCAAAATGTTGGACCACTTGACATAGAATTACCCGACTACCCGACTATTCACTAGGTTTGTAATTAAATTAATACACTTGCAATGTTTTATTATTTTTTAGTCACGTTACTAAAACTTGTTTCAATGAATAATCACCATAATGAAAGGAGTAGGAGAATGTTGTAAATCAGAAAACATCATCTAAGGCATCATGATGAAATTTGCAATTTTTTTTTACTCTTTTGATAAAGATTTTTCATTTAAAGATCTATCAGGAAACTGGATCAAAATAATGGACCACAGTAAATGTATTAATTTCATAAAAACATTCTATAACTCGTTTAATAGCCGACAAATTTTTACCACATACCAAAGCAGACTTGGCAAAAATCAATAAGCATCGATGGAATAGGATGACTATTGATTTTGGTTCTGGTTTTTCTCGTTTTTTTGTTTTCGCTTGTTTTCCAATAATATTTTAAATCTAGATTTCGTTTAAAAATCTGAATTTCAGAATTTTATTCAAGCCGTTTTTGACTTATGTTAAAATTTGAAAATCGTGTTTTATAGAAAATAAAAACTTATGTCAGATTATCACATGTATTCTTTGCGATTTCAGCAGATCTAAATGATTGTTAGAATGCCGATTGTTTCAGCAGAGGTACCCCTATACAGTTGATTATAGCTGTAGTTTCAGTAGATGTAAATGAAATGAGTGTTAGATTATCAGATGTCCCTTTTGGGTTACGCAGACATAATAACATTACTTATAGACATAATAAGATAACACAACGAAAGGTAATAATTTAGCGTTGAGCCATTTGTACGAACATCAATATTCTGAACCATTTATGTTTGGATACGACCGCAGCATCATTGCTTTAATAATCTATATTTTCATTATATTGACCGTAAAACGATCGTTAAAATTTTATTATCTGTGTTTGCAGATATTCTACCTATTATGAATAGACGATTCCACAGTCAAACAAGCCAAGGAATTGAAATTATCGTAAAATTTTTATGATCTGTATTTGCAGACTCGTTATTATGGACGATTCCGCAGTCAAACAAGCCAAGGTCTTGAAATTATATAAAATTTTGAGAAAGGAAATCAATTTCTGTTCCACGTACTGAAAAGATCGGTGATCATTGCTTCATCGAGACCATGAACTTTTTCACGACTGAAATTTAATATTGTTTATCGATTATAATCGATGAACAATATTCAATAATTAAAAAATATTTATTTATTAATTATTATTATTCGATTATCGATTATTATCATTACATACATTAATACCACGAATATATGTTTTTTGAGTCCTTAAAATATGTTTCTACTCTTAGATTAAAATTTTCATTATTATGATACTATTTTCATCAAGACAATAAAAATGTTCATTATAACAATGAATTTACTGATTCTTGGTGAAATAAGCAATAATCATTAAATTGCATTATAATATAATCGGTTAAGATTTATTAATAGTGTCAAGTAATATCAATCATAACTTGATTGACAATTATCATAGACTGACGAAATACTTATACGTATATTTTCCATTTTTAAGAGCATATTTTCATTTGTAGATGACATTTTTTAAGCGCAGAAAATAGTTTTTCGGGCATATTTTTGGTTGCCCTAGTAATGAAATACGCGAAAAGTGAAATACATTTCCTGGTGGAAGGTGGGATTATTTTTCTTCTTATTATTATTGTTAATTCGTTTCATTAAATTTAAAATTAAATTTATCGTTTATCGTAAAACTATGTCTTGAAAATAGTATGAAAAATAAGTTAAGAATAATTGCTAGTGCAGCAGAATAGTTTCTAAATAGGTACTAGTTACTAGTTGATCCAGTTAAACCATTATGGATTCATATGTTGAGCCAATTAATAATATTATTCTAGATACATAGACGAAAAATCCAGTTTTACATTGCCGATAATGAAGCGGTATTTGTCTGTTCAGATCTTTTCATCCTGCGCAAATTCGAATCCCCAATGAGTTCTGCGTGGTCTATAGAGGACACACATATATATGCGCTCGGGGGTAGAACGAGGGAGAGAAAAGGGCGGAAACCTATTGAATAATGAGTGCAAACTGTAGTCTCCAGGATAATCATTCAACGAGCAAACGAAACTTTAAGGAAGATTTCTATCGTGAGATTTCAACCCACGTCAGGTCCGGGTAAATTTTCCCTCCGGGTGGAAATCGTGCCGGGAGTTTGCTTAGAATTAGACTCAAACTTCGACGACGGTACGTCCCAGGGACGTCTGGGCTCACTCAATTCGCCACTCTCCTCGTTTTTTCCTATCCACGCCTTTCAGAGTGATCACATGTGTGAAAGCAACCTAAGCCACTCGGAAATATCCAATGTGCCCAAGGCATGATTTTATCCATACTCGTTACTGTTTACAAGGGTATTAAATAACTTTCATTGCAGTAAAGACAAATCTGATTACTTTCTAATTTATATTAACATATATTATTATTATTTATATTATGAAAAGGAGACCGTACAGTTTTAGTTTAATATCAAAGTTCTGCCACAGAACCAAGTCATCAGTTAAGTCAATTACGGCCTTGGAAGATGGAAGATGGAAGATGGAAGATGGAAGTTATTGATTTTTTCATGAAATGTTTCCAATTGTTTTAAGTTTCCGCTCCAGATGCAGAGAATGTCATCTACGTACCTCCTCCAAAATTTTATGTCAGGGTTTGTTTTATCTGTGTTCTCTAATATATGTTTTTCAATCTCATCAAGGAATATGTTAGCCAGGAGGCAAGAGATAGGCATTGGTAATCCATCTGCCATTTTATAAATTTTGTTGTTGAAAATGCACATTATTAATTATAAATTGTGCCCTAATGATTCACAATATTAACTTAAAAGCACTATCTAATTAATTACCTAACTCGATAACTATCTAACTAAACCTACTCCTACTCTATTAATTTAAAAAAGAAAGGTATCAACAAAATTCCTAAATAACTATAAAATTAACTAATAAATATGATCACAATATATAATTAATTATAGTCGATTAATAGTTAAAGTAGAAAACAAATGAAATTTCAGTTTTATCCCTTAAACTAAGATATATAAATTTTGTTTTGTTTGTTTAACTTTCATTAAAATATAATAAGATTTGTATAATTATTAATTAAATGAATTTCGCTAAAAAAATGTCAGGTCCCAATTTTTTAAAATATTTTTATAGATATTTATTATAGAAGCTAAGATAGAATTAATATACAACGTTGCGAATGTTGTTTTATTATACATAAATTTGAATTGCGGTTTTCAGGTGCAGGATTTCGTTGTGTCGTTGGTTTTCTCATTAAGTCCATCCTATTGTTTTCTGTAATATTTCCACCCTTGTGAATTACACCCCTTTATTTCCCCCCACACGTTTGCACTGGTTTCTGTGCGAATGGCAAGCCTGTAACTCGGCCGGAGTCCATTAGAGGGCCGGAAGGGGCGGCGGATTTAATTGCAAAATAAACAGCGATCTTGTAGTATGATAACTCGTTTATTATTTAGGCCCTTGTCCACCGCCGTCGCTGTTTAGGCCCGCCCCATCCCACCTCATCACACACCCGGTGTGTGATAATTCAGTTCGAACGTTATAAATTCGCCGCCCCTCGATGTGGATCGGATGGCTGCCGGTGTCTTTTATAGGTGGGTTGGGGGTGGTTGACGTCGCCACGTCGAAACGGCGGTGCCCCGTAAAAAGCGGTTAATCCCAGATACGCCTTTGAGTAATGCCGGGGAGGCTCAACCCGCAGAATACGGTGTAAATCACCTTGCCAATCCAACTTTGTATTTAATTTCGTGGATGATGGGGAGAGTGATTTTTCTTGTGTGCAGCTTTTCCGGCGTTTCCGGTGGGATTTGGGTTTTATTAATTCACCTCGCCCGCGCATTTCCCGCGCTCCCCGGGAGCACCTGAAGTTTCCACGCGCGTTTCAATTAAGCGAATCCCGCCTATAAAAACGCCGCCCCCGCAGTCTAAACGGGGCGATCTTGGATGGGCGTAAATCACACCATAAATATCGCGGGAGGGGTGCGGGCACTTAGTCCGCCGCCCCTTATACAGCCATAATAATGATTGCGATTTTCGCTCCGTCGGTTTTTCAATTAATCCACCCCCGGCTCGCCGCCCCCAAGGCCGACGTGTTTGCCAGTTACGGGTTAATTTAGACTTTATGCACTTCGTAATTAGTTTGAAGGATACGAAACGGCGAGGCGCGCAAGGAGATTAACGCGATCATTTATAAAACGCCGAAGGACTGCGCCCCCTGCATCTATCCGAAACTAATTAACAATGGAATTGGAGGGAATTGACACAGGCCGCGTTTAAAAACACCGATTACAATGTCAGCGTAATTACGTCGTTTACTCTGGAAGAACGGTTACATGACTACTGGGTAATAACAGCCATGGGGGGTGATTGATTGAATGTTTCGTTTGTGTCACGTAACAAGAAGCATTAAATTCAAATGAAATATAATTTTGGCCGCTTATTTCATAAGCTATATATTTACATCATAACGTACACAATACGAGTTAACATGTACACAGAATATTTTTAATTTGACGGCAGGCTTTTAATGGATGGTTCATAATATGTGTTATTTATATTGTTAGTGTGATAAAAGCATTACGAGTGTGAAGTTTGCAGATACTACGATTAACAAAATTGTTTCGGTGCTACTTTTTTTAATAAAACTATTCATAGATAATAAAAATAACTTGTTTTGATATTGTTACTTTACTCGAATTTTTTTATCTATGCATTACATTGAGGATTTTATGATAGGGCTGTTGCCACGCTAAAAGAATCTCGAGGCTACAAAAAAATGTCGCCCGCAATAATTTGGATTTCTCTCGAATAAAATTTTATTTATCCAGCCATTCAGGGGCTGCCGGTAATTTTTATTTAATGCGCCGAGGGGCGCGCCGCAAATGCGATCTTAATTATGGCGCCTCTATCCAGGACTTGGTTTTATTTTTATCCCACCTTCTTCCGGAGCGCCGAAGACGTACATTAGGACGGAGGCCTGTACATCGCAATCAGTGGAATTTCTCATGGGATATTATTCCCCATTATTCCGCGTCCCGGCTAAGCACGTTCCCGTGTTATTTCACGCCCTAAGATAACACGCTCGGGGGGGAACGGTGCGGCGTAGGTGGCGCCCGGGGGCGGCGGGGGCGGCCGCCGGTTCCGCCCCCGGCCCACGCGTGTCCGCGCGATCGTTTTATATTCCACACGGGTCGGCACTTAACGATAAAATTAAACATCCCCTAAGAATCGTGCGCGCAATTAGAGATGTCCGTCGGCCCCCGCGGGGGCTGCGAGCGGTTGATCTAATTACCCCCATGCGCGCGGCATGTGTGATTTGGCGCGAGGGCGTCATGGGGACGGCGGATGCTGTCAGCTGGCCGACGGACGCACCCTCGCCGATTAATATTCTGCAGCGTTTTCAATCGGGCGGCGAAAGTTGGGGGAGCCTGTGTACGAAATTCGGTGTAATATATTCCTAGTAATGATGGTGATGGTAGTTAGGGAAGAATGGTTTTGGTTTTACTTCGGTGTCTGGAAGCGAAATGAATCCGCCCCCAAGGAACGCCAGGAATGAATCGACGAAAGTAATAAACGCTTCCTTAATTATGCTCCCCTAATCCTCTTTATTAGAACTTCCACCACGCAACATTAATTAAAATAAGGGAATCCATATTTTCAGATGCCACAACTTCTCCCCCAATCACAGATACAACGAAGCACGGCGATTTTTCGAGTATCTGATTGAAAATTAATTTGTTATCAAATATACTGCTTTTCATAAATTAAGGAACTGTTAGAAAACGCATCACTTATGAAAGCCAAGTCAGGGTTATTCATGGCCTAGTTCAATTTACCAAGAAATTCTTGGAAAAAAAACATTTACTTTGCACATCTTCTATTGCAGTATTGTGATGCATTCAAAAAATAATTGTTAGAAAAGGTATCACTTATGAAAGCAGAGTCAAGGTTATTCATGGCCTCCTATTTACAAGAAACCTTTTTTTCAATTTACTAAGAAATTCTTGGAAAAAAAACATTTACTTTGCACATCTTCTATTGCAGTATTGTGATGCATTCAAAAAATAATTGTTAGAAAACGTATCACTTATGAAAGCAGAGTCAAGGTTATTCATGGCCTCCTATTTACAGGAAACCTTATTTTTAATTTACCAAGAAATTCTGTGAAAAAAAAAAGTACTTTTACTTTGCACATCTTGTGTTGCAGTTTTGATGCATTAAAATAATTGTTACAAACATAACAAAATATTTAAAATCACATTAAAAGTCATATTTTTAATAGGAAGATGTTGACTGTATATTCAAACCTATATTTGAATTCTAAATAACTTTTTAATTAAACAGCTTTTGATAATGTCAAAAACAAAGGCACTTTACTGTTGAAATTTCATATTTTCTGACAAACTCCGTTTATGACTGAAAAAAATCATCTAATGATTGTATATTACGTGTCGGACCATGCAGAAGTATTTACAAACAATAGTTTTCCCATAAAACTAATAATAATAAAGTTTTCCATATGCTGCCAACTTAAGGGGGAGGTAGCAGATTTTTTTTTTAAACAAATAACCAGGTTAAAACCTTCTGACCGCAACATGCGTTGTCACAACATACCTAGAAAGGTCTTGGTATGGTACATGTCAAGAAAGAAAAACAAAATAATATTCTACATGTGAAAATATTTGAAATTATGTAAACAAATGAATTTAATCTTTGAATTGCTCCCCTGTAAATTCATGTTTTTGATACTCATTCTCAAGATTCTCAATCTGATTCTCAAGAATCAGTAAACATATTCAGTATCTGTTTTTTTTTTACTTGTTAATGAATAGTTAATGTTAATGTATACTGCAAATTGATCAATTGTTTAGAGTGTGAAATAAATAGAAAATAAATTAAAAATTCTTAAAGTTGAAAAAAACATTGGCATTTTTTAAGGTTTTGTCAAAATATTTAGAAAGTTCATTTTGTAATAAGCATCGATCAGATTAAATTCAATCATATAAGTTAATAGTTAAATATAATGCGATTAAAACATATTGAGTCAAAGCTGAGAAAAAAAAAACATGAAAGTGGGTAGTTTCTAAGGGAAATTTGTCTCTGCTCCCTCCTTGTTAACTAGATAACATGATATAGAAAAATAATATTACGAAAATGTATGTTATACAATTAATTATTGAATATTACTCTAAGGAGTAGAATTTTCCGAGAGTCCATTTTTCCATCTACTAATAAAGTTGCTAATAGTAATTTGACATTGTAAAATAGCTGTAACGAAATTCCAAACTCATTGGCAGGTAGTTTCTGTATTTGTCAGTGTAATGCCTATCCGGGATATAACTTATACATTAAAAGACTGGCGATTATAATAATTAAATGGGGACACAAAACTAGATAATATGCCACCTAGGTCGAACTATTTTTTATATATTTTTTTATTAATTTCTAACGCATTGGCAGGTAGTTTCTGTATTTGTCACTGGAATGCGGATATAACATTAAAAGACCGGCGATTAGAACAATCAAATGGGGACACAAAACTAGATAATAAGCCGCCTAGGTTGAACTATTTTTTATATATTATTTTCAAACTAGATAATTACGAATTTCTCGAGAATCTCGAGAAATATCTGGCCAATATATTGAAGTTTTTATTTCAATGTCTAAAATCAAATAACTGAGAAATTAGTATAATAATCAAATTTCGAAAAGACGGATGCTTCCTTAGGTTACTTAATCATTTCTATAAATGATTATAATTGTAATGAACTAATATAGAATTGTAACTTTGTAATGAACAAAAATTATTTGTCCTTGAAAAAGAGGAGATACAATAAAAAAATGTTACTATATATGACTAAAATGAAACTATATAGAGCGCTAAAAAAACGTGGCGTCAACTTTTACGCTGGATACTAATACTGCTAATATTATTAATATACTAATATGACACTGTTCAAGATGCAAATAAAATATATTTTGCAACGTTGCTGAAATGTTTCCTAGGATACAAGCAAATAATTTAACAAGATTGTTTTTAGAAGTCATTATTTCGTAGGAACTGGTTGCATAACTTGACACCACTTTCTTGAGCGCCCTGCATATGAGACATTTGTTTAATAAATTACTTAAAAACAAAGTTATTTAATAAAACTTGGTACATATTTCAATGCGATTCATTGAGCTGTTTTGTGAATATTTTTGTATTGCACTATTGTTTTTATTTTCTTAAGTGGATGTTTATATTTCACAATTTACTTTTAGTAAAATTTCCAATGAGAAAAATAAAATACCTATTGCGTTTACTTTTAACAGAATTTTCCAAATACTAAGATTCCATCTCGAGAATTCTCGATAATTTCGAGATTGAATCCAAGTATTTGGAAAACAACTAAACTATCAACAAATAATTCTCGAATTCTCGAGATTTTAAATATTCCTAAAATCTAGAATTATCGCATCTCGAGAAACGAAGAATGTCGAAAATTTACGTTTATTCTCTAGCATATCCTTTAATAACGATTTGGCTTTTTTTTATTTTTGTTTTCTAATCTTTTTAATTTTTTGTAACAGTAATAAATTTTGGAGAAGTTAGGAAAAGATTTTTAGTTTATAAAAATCTATTATTACAACTTTTAGCATGCACGTTGTTTGCGCATGTTTGACTAGTTTTTAGATTAACTCAAAATGATAATAGCTAAATTAGAAATTCAGTTCGATCATGACTTTTTTAATTTTCTAATTAACTCACTTTAAGAAATATCTTCAGCTACAATTGAAATACGTTCTCAATATTCCTAGTTATGTTTTTTTAAGCTTATGACAGATTAGTTAATTTAGATTTTTTTTTAAATTATTAACTTTTACAATTTTTGTAGTATTTATTTATTCCTGATTTGCTTGATGAATATGTAAGTAATTAAGTTTACTGTACAGGGTGTTACTTAATGTTTTGTTGTGACGTGCCTGAAGGGCAATCAGCGCGTTAGGCCGCGGAGCGAGTGGAGGGTCCCTTCGAAGCAGTGACGAGGGCCAGGCTCTCGGTGTCAGAGAGTGGGGGGGTTAAAAAAGGCTCCACGTAATTTTAACCTCGCCGCTACTTCGTCGCAAAGGGGGACTCCACTCTACCTGCGTGGGTTGACGGCAGACAGTCAGCGAAGTTCAGAAATTCACCAGATTTAAATCTCGCAATGAGAATAGAAACTGAAAACTGAAAGAATGCCCGATCGAGAAAACGTGGGGGGAACAAAAAATAACAGGTGTGAATTTTGTGGTGTAAAATATCTGCGTTTATTCACACAAAAGACAGGACACCGTGCCTACGCTTCCTGAAATAAATACCTCCTCCCACAACTTTATCACGCCGCCTTCACTATATTCGGCCGAATGCCGCGAATTCGTAACGCGCGATTCAAAGGGCCGTCGGAGCGACATTTTTCTTACAAAAGCGCAAAACACGTACGGCACGAAACACGTAACGCAAATTTTACACAAAAGAAAAAAACGATATATCAAATGAAATTAAAATAAGTGAGAACAAGAAAAAAATATACAGATCTGGCCTGTGTCCCTCGTGTGTGACTTCGCTGGCGGGCTTGTTCTTATGACGGGTGGGCGGCCGGCGATCGTCGATCGTCGCTGGATTCCAATTTTCGGAACCACTCTGGCCGGATGTTCGTTGCCCCTTAGCCAAGAACCTGGCTGGCTGGGTTACTTAGCCCTTACCCAAAAAAAGGCCTGCAAAGCACATGGCCTTAGTAACAATGGCCGGACACGTGGCTTTACGAAAAGAAAAAAAAATGTCGGGTTTAATTACTTACTCTGATGTGAGCGTATGGAGTTGAGTCGTATAGTACCCTCCCTTGCCTTGTACTTGGTGCCGTCAATCCCTTTAAGGGTGGTTAAATGAGTTCACGTTTTATATCCCGGAAACCGGATGGTGATATACCAATGAAAACGGTGACCTCGTGGCACGTCCGCACTATAGGGAAGGTAACTAGTTTCTGTGATCATGGCGGCGCCTCGCCGACGATTTTAAAAATCACACGCATATAGGAAACACGTCACGTCTAAAAAAACGTGTGAGTATGGTTGCCTACGGTGGAGGTCTGTGCGCACAATTAATAATTAAAAGGCAGTTTCCGTCGGAGGCGACACCAGACCGTTACAATGTACTTATTTTAATGGGTGATTCTTTGACAAATTACTACGATGAAATGTTCATATAAACATATTTCCTTAAAGGCTTGATTTTCAAGATATAGGGTGCTAAAGAATTTTTATTTTTTCTGTTTTTTTAGCGCAAATTAGCGGCAATTTTGCGAAAATCATCACGAAATAGAAGGCTGATTGGGTTAAACTTCGAAATTCTAACAACATTGATCTTACAAATGTCAGGTGATAGAATAGTGCAATATTCAGCAAAATATAAAGGCACTATATCTATGGACTGACTAAACTAGATAGTTCTGCTCCAATATCTGTCGATAACCCGTTTCTGGCGTGCAAGGTTTTTCGCATTTTTAGCAACGAGCCGAGGGGATATCATTATTCCGTAACTCGATTTCGCCCCCCAACCCCCAACCCTCATCCGGCGAACGTCGTAGACGAGTCCTTGCCAAATCCCCCGGCATCAATATTAAGAGCTGTAGACAACAGCGTTTCCATTCTTTTGAAGTTGTTAATACCGTGCCGGGGGCGGCATTTGCAAGACTCGCAGGGCGAGGGGGGGCCTTTGGCGTATTTGGCAATCAAATATTGGTCGCGCCCCCGAAACCGTCAACACGTTTATATTGAAAGCAACCCCCTACCCCCCGACGTCCCGCGTTTCACGGGCACGGAAGGCCAATAAAAATTATTTATGGATCGCAATGAGGGAGAGAGACGTGAATTATATTCATTCGGTGCGGGGGTAACCTCCGGCGCGCTCTCCAGAAGTTTTGTCAATAACTAAAGTGGAAACGGAAAAGTTTCGAATCTTTTCCCAGAGTATTGATCCCTCTTGTCTCGGCTGCGGCATGGGCCGGAGGCGGCGGGGGGCCGACCATAACCGGGACAAATTACAATTCCGGACCTTCGCCAAATATTGATCCCCCAGTGGATCCAGCGGCGGACACTTTGATGCCCGCAAATTGATTTCCCCCTTAATGTCCGCGGCTTTCGTAATTATTTACAATGCGGGCAAGGGGGTGGGGGCTTGATTTACGTCGCTACATTGTCACCGCGGCGGCGATAAAAAGGGACGCTTTATATGCTCCCATAAATGGACGGAATTTTTCTCTAGCATTTCATTTTGGTCGAGTGTTCACGCCGAGGGCCGTAATAAATTGAACGAATTTAGGGCCGGGCTGTAAAATATTATTAAAAAATATATACCAAGACGCAGCGCGTTAATGATTTTTTATTTATGCCTCCACTTAACTTTGAAATATTTTTTATTACCTTACATGACAAACAAAAATTCAGCGTTTTACGGCCGTCCACTCTATTTTTTCATAATCAAGTGCAATTTATAGCGTGTTCATAATGCTGAAATACTTCTAATAGTTGTAAGGTGCAATAGAAACATTTTAATAAACGACAGGCGCAAGTAAAATGTTGGCCTCGTAGACCGCAAGATCTGATATTAAGATATGTTCTGCCCATGAAACATGTGCGTGAAGTTAGCGGAAAGTTGGAAGCAGTAACTATCAAATTAGGCTTATTTTATAGCCCTATATTAGTGTGGTTTACTGGCGTTAATACGATCAGAGGTCATATAAAATTACAGCGTTTTGAAATTTTCCTGCAACGCCCACCGATTTTTTTTTCGTGCCTTACGAGTTGTCTAATATACAATATGTAAATATACAGGGTGGCCCACCTATCCTCGCTAGGACCATTGCTACTAGACTAATGAAAATTGAGGAAAACATCTGATTGGAAGTTATTGGACACTTGATGTGCTACTTTTTAAAATTATTTTCGTGTGTACAAAGTGAACCATAAATCCGGGACACAAAATTTGTTTTTTTTAGATGGATCACCGAGTGTATTCTTTCATTTTTAGTGTCTGCTTTATGTGGGCTTCACAAATCATTTTTAATTTTCGAGATCAGATGCAACGTTGCCAAGTTATTTACATTTTAATCAAATTTAACGAAAAATCGTGGACGTGGAAAAAAATTCAACAAGACCTTATTATCAGAGATCAATAAAAGAATCTATGGGTCTGCAAGTAGCCATTTTTCATTTTTCAAATCTCTATAGTAATTTTAAACCGCCCCAACTTTTTTCCTTTTCAAGATATGAATGCTTCGAAGGCAGCAAACGGTACTACTTGTTACACTTAGAATGAAACATGTTTTGCAATACTCAAAAGATAAGAAAACAATCTAAACAGTAAAACTTATGTAAGGCTACCAAATTAGCCTAGGTAAAATTGTGCATATTTATTTGTTGTGAGAATTAACTTTTTTGAAGGCAGTAACTATTCTCTGGACATACCAGTAAAAATATGTTACAAATACTCTAGAGTAGGGGTCGGAAAACTGCGGCTCGCGAGCCACTGTGGCTTTTTGTGGCTTTGAAGAACTGCAATTAAAAGTTAAATTAAAACTATGCGATCGTATGAAAGTTATCAGATAAGCCAAAGTTGTATGTGATATTGTTTTGCAAGAATTTTAAGTCAAAATTGGATATTTGCTAAAATAAATACATTTTGTCACAATTAGGTTAGTAATATACAAAGTATTAAAAGAACAATTAAAATTTCAAAAATAAATTTAAATTCTAACAAAAATCCAACACAGTCATTGCAAATTCCAGTTACACTCCAGTTACACAAATATAATATGAAATAAATTAAAAAATAAATCAAAACTAGAACAGTAATCCACAAAAAGTTGAATTGTGAATTCCTGCATTGATCGTGAAAATCCTATAAGTACGATTCAAATATTAAATATTTTCGGATGTGTACAATAATTCTAACAACAATCTACAACAAATTCTTGCCAATTCCTGATAAAACGAAATAGAAATACTAAGATCACCATTAATATAGAATTTATTTTTAAATACTTAGATGTTCTAAATAAAATTCAGAGCAAATTTATTAAATTCGAGTAAAATTCCAGCAATTCAAATGGATAAATCCAGAAAATACACAGAGGACTGAAAGTACTAAAAATGTCGAGGATAAATAAAATTTCTAACCAAAATTGACAATTAATTTCTTGTAAATATTCCAAAACCAATACACCAATACTGCAAAAACTCGTAATTTGATTATTATAACAGAAAACTTTATAGGTTAAATCAAACACTTGGTTAAAGTTTCACTGTATTCATAGAATAAACCTCAACAATTGTTTCGGCCTCACGACCATTCTCAAGAGTATAGAGATACTAAAATTAAAATTCAACAACGGATGCGACATCCGTTCGGAAAAACCAAGACTGTCATTCATTTATTGCCATGTTGTAAAATTTTTCTAGCTTAGTATATATTGCACATTTGTTGAATTTTAATTTTAGTATCTCTGTACTCTTGAGAATGGTCGTGAGGCCGAAACAATTGTAGAGGTTTATTCTATGAATACAGTGAAACTTTAACCAAGTGTTTGATTTAACCTAATCATAATGTTTCACCAAGTAGTATCCACACATAGTTTCAATTTAAGAAAACTTTATAAATACAGAAATACACAAAATAACAATTAAAATATTGGAAATTTTTTAGAAGTACATAACAATTCTGACAAAAATGCATAGCAAATGTAGGAAATTCTGGTAAAATTACATAAATTTAAGGAAATTTAAGGAAAATTCCTGAAAATTCAAGTAAGGCAGAAGGATGTTATTGTTAATATTGTTACATTTTAAGATGTAAACGATGTAATTTCCACACCTAATCATTTACAAGAATATAAATAAATAAATAAGTAGATAAGAGTACTAAAATTAAGATGTCTAACCTAAATTGACAATTTGTAAATTCCTTGTAAATTACAACTTATAATATTCCAGAAAATCGTAAAATAATTATTATAATATAAAAAAATGTAGTACATGTATATAAATAATGCTAGGTATAGAGTTAAAAATAATGTAATTGGGGGAAGTGTAAAAGACTTCCAGATATCAATTGTTATTCCTCGAAAAAGAAAAAAGATTTTGAGATAAGGTGGTACTTAATAAAAGAATTGAAGTCCTTGAAAGGTAAGCCTTGAGCATCATCGGGTCATTATAAAAACGTACACCAGTAAGTAGTACTAATTCTGGTTTTACTCATTCTAAAAAATTGAAAATATTTATTGTTGCAGTGTCTGGTATCGTAGCCATAAACAGATGATACAGCTAGAAATCGCGACTCGTGTTTCTTTATATAGAGTCAGCAGTTAAATAGTTAAATATACTTGGACTTGCATGTTATTCCTCATGGGAACTCACCTCTTAACACCCCTTTTATTTCTCTAAAGGTGCTTTTCTCTGCTTTTCTAATTTTATTATTCTGCATCCTGATCCACTGCTTTTTTCCAATTTTATGCAGCTTTGCTTTTGAAGCTACGACGGATTGATTAATGTTATCTGTTATGTTATATTGTAACGTTGTAAAACAAAATTATTCAAAAATTATTCTATATTGCACACATGCCACGTATAATTTTATTTATATTTATTACGTTGCTAATTAAATATTCGCATCGTGTTAACGCGGAAGCGGGGCGTATTTTATTAATATCGCAAAAACCCATAAATCCGGGGCGCTCCGCGTTGTTGTCCCCGTAAACTGCGTGTGCGTGCGCCCACTTTTTCCATTTAATAATATTCATAAATTGCGGGCGGGCGTTTGAATTTCCGTATCGCCGTACGTATCCGTTCCCGTGCGGTTCCCTGTTTCGCATTTGGAACAATTCCAGAGCATTTTTGGGAGATTAGTCCGGGAGTAACGGGCGGTTCGACAGCTGAAACCGGGCGGTTTTCGGTCGGGCGGATTAAAGTCGCCTGCAAATGGGTGGTTGCTGTGCGCACTTTCGTCGCGGTAATCTCGATTGCGGATTTCCTGGGAATTTAGAAATTCTCGCCGGGCTGAATTTTATATCGTCGCGCCGTGAATCTTAAGCGGCCAGGGATTGCGGGGGAGGAAATTAAGGAATCGATTCTCTTGAGGGGATTACTGGCGGCGAGATGATATCCGCAACTGAGCTTATGGATATCGCCAAAATTCGCAGTGATATCCTCAAGGGCATGATTTCAAATTAAAAATTAATTAACAGCGCATTATATAATAATATAAGGCACATTATAGCGGTTTTGCATACACATTATCCTTATACCTAGGAATGAGTATGTACGGCGAGTTTCGACAAAACTTGTAACATAATTAAAGGTAAGATCAGCCAAAGCGTGGCCAATTAGAAATAAAAACTGCTCTACTTTAATTACAAGACATGAGAACCTACTTCAACCTACAAACTAGCGGCTGCAGTATAGTTGCATGCAACATCTCTGAAGAGTAGGGATCGCAGTAAAAATATATTCATTTTGTTAAAATTCTTGCTGCGATTGCACATGTAGATTTTCAGAACCGAGAGGTAATGTTTATTTGTGATTATTTTATTATTTATTTATTTACGTAGGTATATTATCAATATTTTAGTATTTACATTATTATTAGATAGCGCCACCTTATAATATGTGTGAAGACTTCCGCAAGATGATCAAAATGGTAGAAGAAAGCGATTGTCTTTGGAACATCGAATGCCAACATTATCACAATCAAATAAAGAGGCAAACATATCATAGAAATATGTAATCCAAACTTAGTACCCCCATTATTACCCCAATATATCTTCAATATTCCAAAGCAGGCTAAAAAATGAAGTTGGCCAAATATGGTTGCGGCACTCAAGAAATATACAAACATAATGATAATTTTCTATCTTATGCAATTTATGTTTCGGCACAGATATAAGAACACCTTTATCATCAAAGAAAACTGTCAGCATCACCTTGATATAGGATCGAACTTGACGAGCTTTTTAGGGTCTAGGGGAAGTTTTACCTGCCCACTGGGACGATTGGACCTTCGTTTCAATGTCATAACAATAAACCCATGATTCATCACATGGTATGATCTTTGACAAGATTGTTTCATCTTCTTCTGAACGATCAAACAATTCCTGACAAAGCTGGACGCGATTGGCTTTTTGGTGGTTCGTCATCTGGCGTGGCCCAAATTTCACAGCAACGCGGTGAATTTTCAATTTTTTGGTCAAAATCTCGTGACAAGATCCAACTGATATCCCACACTCTTCAGCAAGATCCCTGATAGTCATTTATCGATTTACCCGCACCAGGATGTTAATTCTCACGACGTGTGGATCGTCAGTTGACGTGGAAGGACGTCCAGGACGCTCATCATCTTCAATCGACTGTCGACCATTCTTCAAACGTTCATGCCAGTTGAAACATGCCGTATGCTTCATAGCAACATCACCGTAAGCCGTATTGAGCACAGCAAAAGTTTCAGTCGCAGATTTTCCAAGGTTTGCACAAAATTTCACAGCAACTCGTTACTCGTTTAGGTCATTCATCGGTGAAATCATCGTTGTTCGTACTTTCCTTTTAATGTTCCCCTTTTATTCCCAATGTTAAGGATTTCCTCGGTTATCCATTCTTGTTTAATCTTATTTTTGTCTTTTCAAATACTGTTTTTAAAGAATACAATGGACCCCAATTTGTCAATACCTAACATGTGTTTGGAATTTAGTGTTTTTAAATGTTATTGATTTTATTCAGTAGTTTGGTCTGAAGTCTGAAGTCTGAGATGTCTACGTCTTTTAAAGTTTTTAAAGAAAACAATGGTCCTCAATTGGTTAGTGCCTAACTGGTGTTTGGAATTTAGTGGTTTTAAATTTTATTGAACGTTTACTGGAAAAATATGACAAAACAAAAGATAAACAGAATACAGAAAGAACAAAAAAAAACAATAACACTAAGAGAGATAAACAAGACAATAAGGAAGAACAAGAAATAGGTGTAGAAGAAGTTAGAACAGCTACAGGGAAAATAAAACATGATAAAGCACCAGGAATAGACAAAATAAAAAATGAACAGTTGAAATACATGGGAGAAGAAGGTATACAATTTTTTATAAACATATTAAATAAAATATGGAATTCAGGAAAAACACCTAGGGACTGGCAGATAGCGGTGATACTGCCCATATACAAGAAAGGAAACAACAAAGAATGCTGTAACTATAGGAGACTATCTCTACTGCATGCCGCTGAAAAAGTATATAAGACCATACTAGAAAGACAATATAGAAAAAAAAATTGGAAATGAAATAGAACCATCACAACGCGGGTTCAGGAAAGCACCTTGTACAATAGACCACCTATTTACAATAAGTAACCTAATAAATGAGATCATAGAACACCAAAAAGACATGTATATCTGCTTTGTAGACTTAGAAAAAGTGTTTGATAAAATGAAAACAGAATTTGTGTGGCAGACACTAAATGATAGACAATTAGGACCTAAACTGAGCAGGGCAATCAAAAGCGTATATAGAAAATTGTATCAGAACCAGAGACATAATCACAACGAAATTTAAAACCACAAATGGATTGAGACAAGAGGGTGGACTAAGCCCCATTTTGTTCATACTACCAATGGACGAAATCATGAAGAAGATTAAAACCATGACAAAGAAAACAGTGATAGGATACAACAAATTAAAACCACAACAATAATGTATTTATTTTCGCAGACGATGTGGCAATCATCGCACAAAATAAGAGAGACTTACAAACAAATATTAACATAAGGGAAACTGAAGTGGAAAAAGCTGGATCAAAAATAAATATATCAAAAACAAAGGTAATGAAAATAGGAGAAACTAAAGAAGCAATAAACATTACAATCAATAACGGAAAAGTTGAACAAGTAGAACACATAAAATACTTAGGATAAATTATTGGAAGGAAAGGGACTATGGAAACAGAAATAAACAACAGAAAACAAGCAACGACAAGATTAACACGATTAACAAAATTATACTAAACAACAACAAAATTTCCCAAAAAACAAAACTTATAGTGTACAAAGTACTATTTGTACCTACTCTACTATACGGCTGTGAAACGTGGGTAGTCAACAAGAGACAAACAAGGAAAATCCAAGCCCTTGAAATGTAATACCCGAGGAAAGTATACGGAGTAACAAAGCTAGACAGAGTGAGAAATGTGGACATCAGAAATGAAATAGAAATTGTAGAACTCAATAAACAGATAGAACATAGACAATTACAATGGCTGGGACACCTAATCAGGAGAGAAGACAACAACCAAACAAACTAGATATGGGAAACGAAGATAACAACGAAATAGAAGAGTCGGAAAACTAAAAAAGCAATGGAACAAAAATATTGGAAACATATTAAATAAGAGGGAGATAACCAATGCACAAGTGAAGGAAATAGCAAGGAACAAGAAACAGTGGAACCAAATGATAATAGAAAATACATCAAGAAAACCACTTCGACACCCGAAAGGGTAAACAAAATATTTTTATTGATTTTATTCAGTAGTTTGGTCTGAGTCTGGAGTCTGAGATGTCTAAGTCTTTTAAAGTTTTTAAAAATAACAATGGTCTTCAATTGTTCAATACCTAACCTGTGTTTGGAATTTAGTGTTTTTAAATTTTATTGATTTTATTCAGTAGTTTGGTCTGAAGTCTGAAGTCTGACATATACAAATCTTCTTTTCTCTTCATAAGCAGTCCACATATATTTGTTCATTTATCGTCCAATTGTCATTTTAAGTTTGATGTGTATGTGAGCTATTGCTGGCTTCCCAACAATATGTGTATCCCTGTAATGATCCCAGAAGGCTTCAGCACCTGAATAGGCTTCAACTGATTTTATTTCTCTCATTGGTTAAGAGGAAATTAGTCTGATCTCTAGTTACTTTCTGGTCGCTATCTTGTGGAGGTTTCCAAGTATAAGTCTTCAATCAGTAAGTATCTAGCAAGTATTATCATCCTATTCTCCTGGTAAATCCCGTAAAAATAATTAAGCGTTGTTAAAACTTTTCCTACAATTGGCACACGTAGGTCTTTCTGCTTGGTAATGCGAACGAAAAGGTAATGTTTTCCGAGGAATGTCACTTTGTCGCGTGTTGCTATTGACAACAAGTGCAAAGTTAGTGTAAACACTTTGTCGTTTGCGAATAATACAATCTTATGAGTTTCTTTACAAATTGAATTACAAATTAACGATTGTATTATGAAACAATAAATAGTAGGAAAAATCTTGTATGTAATCCGAGCGCAAAGTGCCATTGTTGCTCTCGGGGAATTGCCGGGCATCTTAACAACTACTTATAACATATATTCCTACATTAATATAATGTAGTTTGCGAATAATACAATCTTATAAGTTTCTTTATAAATTGAATTACAAATTAACGATTGTATTATGAAACAATAAATTGTAGGAAAAATCTTGTATGTAATCCGAGCGCAAAGTGGCATTGTTGCTCTCGGGGAATTGCCGGGCATCTTAACAACTACTTATAACATATATTCTTACATTAATATAATGTAGTTTGCGAATAATACAATCTTATAAGTTTCTTTATAAATTGAATTACAAATTAACGATTGTATTATGAAACAATAAATTGTAGGAAAAATCTTGTGTGCAATTCGAGCGCGAAGTGCCATTGTTGCTCTCGGGGAATTGGCGGGCATCTTAACAACTACTTCTAACATATATTTTTACATTAATATATGTTACTTTGCTGACTGGCCCTTCGGGATTTGCTCGATCGCCGAATAGGACCCCTGTTCCTGAGGATACGATTACAAGATGAAAATCCTCGACGGAATTCAAATTTGGCCCCCTTTATTTCTGGCAAATCCAACCGACAAATAGCAAACCATGCATAATAATAATATTTATCTGCGCGGAGGCCGTAGATCACAGTTGCACGCGAATCTGTACATAATGCATGTAGCGGCCCGGCCCGACTGTCGGCCATATATAATTTCTGGTTGATCCATAATGCAGACTGTAGCCGCATGTAACTCCCCAAGGTCTAGTGCCGTGGTCGCTATAAATTGTCGCTCCGGCACTGTCCTGCATTATGACAGATTAGTACATCATCCATCATACCGGCGCATAACGATAACAACACCCCCCATGCCCCCCGACAGACAAACCTCTGTGCACACTCACCCGGGCCGCCCCCCATTTTAATTGAAATATTTACGGCGGACAGTTACACGTAACAACAAATCACTCGCACGCGAAAAAGCACGCGTCATTTATTACGATCCCTCCTAATTAAATTTGATTAAAGTCGGCAGCAGCGCACTCTCGATGACAACGCGCTCACGCCGTCCCCGCGCCGCCCCCACCGCCCCCGCGCCGCCGCCGCCGCGACCCTGCCGGAAAAATACAGCAGGCCGTGCGACGGGAACGTCCCTGCTGCCGACAGATGATTAATTGGCCGGCGATTTTAATTAATGGATCGCCGAATCGCGCATCGATTATCATTCCGGTTAATCGCCCTCCCATGTGCAGCGCTTGCGAAACACATTAGCACTCACTTAAAGCCAGTGGTGCTAAGTAATAATTGATGGCCTGCAAATTGCCGGGGAAATAAGGAGCTGACTGCAACTGGCCGAACGAATTGCACTCGTATTTACAAATATTCTACTATACCCAACGACATCGATAGCTACACTAATTACGGCTATAAATCTGAACCAATCGCATTAATTACAATTTAGTGTTAAAAAAGCTCAATATTGCCCATAATTAAGTGAGTAATTGTAAAATTACAACCTCTTCACAAACTCTTATTGTAAAAAAAAAAATTCTAATAATGGAATGAGAGTTTCTGCTTAATTTTGACACCAAGATACTTGATACTTTTGATACTTGGCTGTGGGTCTTGCGGGGATTACATGATTCTGAAGGGTAATGTGGGGAGTAGGATTCTTTACGTGGTGATTGAAAAGAATAAGTTGGGATTTGTTGGGGTTGAGCTTGAGTCGCCATTTGTTGTACCACAGTTCAAGGTTATTCGTACATGCCTGTAGTGTTTCCTGGGCTTTCTGTGATGTTTTAGCATTCACGACTATCGCAGTATCATCTGCATATTGGAGGATGTATGCGTTTGGGTCAGGAGCAGGATTGACAGGGTCAGAGAGAGAAATATCGAATGAAAAGGCATTAAATAGGGATGGGGGAGGGGAGAGCATTGTGGAACTCCTTGGATAGGATAAAAAGGCTGTGACAATTCAGCCAACTTTAACTTGCAAAGTGCGTAGGTTGAGAAAATCGTCAATAACAAATAACAATTCTCCTGGGCGGTCTAATAAGTGGAGTTTGTATATTAGTCATCTGTGCCACACACAGTCGAAGGCATTGGTCATATCCAGGAGCAGTGCTACCGATACGATCCATTGAGTCATTGGGTCATTAAAAGTCAAAATTGACAGCGGGACGAGGGTAGATATATTTTGCCGAAACCCGAATTGAAAGTTTCGGATCTTGTTTCCAATAGCGGATTCTACACGTTTATTGATGACTATTTTGATTTTTTTTGTTCCCAGCACAGACAATAGAGTTATCGGTCTGAATCCCGAGGTTTAAGAATTATTTTCTCCTTTCCTAAGAATATTCATAAACACGCCTTTTTTCTAGTCTAGTCAGTGACTATTTTTTAGAAAAGTTGTAGATCTTCCTGATATGAATATGGATGTGGTTTGTAAGATTAACTAGAATATATGTAGGTATGTTGTACATACCTGGAGTCGTATTTTTGCCCAAAAATAGGGTTTCGTCGTATTCGTCGTCATGTATTTTATCATGTGTCAAGTTTGTGTAATTGTCATGGAAATCATTGTTGTACAACTGGTTGATCTGATTTTCTGTTGTAATATTATAGGTATGATGGTTGTAGTCATTATAAACATCGTGATGATGTTTCGCAAAAACTCCCACCTGTTTCACGTTTTTATGATAATCGGTGTTATGTTGTGTTATGGTTGGGATGTAGTTCCTATTTTGTATTTACTTATTTGTTTAATTTTGTAGCAGTATTGTATTCCCGTTGTGTGCTTAATTTCTTTACAGGTCTGGCGCCAGCAGTTTTTTCTGTATTCAAAAATTAGTTTATTGATACTATCGTTTAGTTCGTTAAATATTCTTTTGGTCGCCTGATCTTTGTCCCTCCGATTGTCTCTATAGATGCATCGTTTGGTTTTTATAAGCCTAATTATATAAGGTTTTACTACTTTTTAAGTAGTTTAAGTGTAACTTTAAGTAGTTTTTAAGTAACTTTTTACTTAAGTGACTACTAGTTTTAACATTTTCCCCATCAATCCAAGATTACAATTTTGTTGAAACTTACAAACTTTTTGAATACTCTGCTAGTCTGGCTGACAGTTTATAACGCTTGCTTAGCATGCACGAAGACCTAGGTTCGAGCCCCAGTACAGATAGTACATTTGTACTGAGAAACTAATGCCAACAAGCCCTAACTCAATACACACATTTACACAAATCACACGGCAGAAGGACCACGTTGGTCGATAGCCAGTTAGGGATAATGTCCCTAACAAATACAATCACTAGTACTAGTGATTGTGGTTGTATGATATTATTAAACTTTTAGTTGTTTCGTTCAAAAATATAAAATAATGTTTTATCCTGGCTGATCTCGCCCTGGAAAATGGCCTCTATAAGAATAATCTCCGGGCAGGCTTAGTCAGACAATCCGCCCTGCTTAGGAACAACGCTTTATATGCCATTTTGAGGGCCCCTGAAATTTGGGGCCCGTCGGGCTTATTGGTAAAAACTGCTCTGCACACGTAACCGCAAACGTTTATCCACGAAAAAAGCACGAACTTGGGTGGAGTGTGGGGGGCGAACAAAGGCCGAAAGTTCGATGGGACACGCGCCCATGTTTTTAATTTAAAAGTTTCGCCAACCGAGAAAAAACATTCTCCGCACTTATTAGGAGCCGTTCCGGCTGGCAGGACGGATAAAAGGAGCGGATTGGAAGGGCCCCGGGTATCAGATATTATTTCGGGCATCCGAAAAGAAATTAATCGCCGGAATATGTTTTGATCCAATCAGTTCCGGTATTAACTGGCCGTGATGAGGCGATTACGTCCGCTTTTTTCGGGGTAACGGGATTAGTCCGCAGCAGACATGCAATGATACAATTGTGTCCGTATGATTGGGGAAAAAAAAGTATACCACGCTTGTTGGGCAATCAAAGCGTGAGGGGGTCGTTCGCGTGTGTGCACTCGCTCTTGGCACGCTTCATTTGACGGCTCTGCTCCCCGGAAATCATTATCAATTTCGCCTCTGCGTACCATCCGGAAATGGCGGCCCCTTCGGGGGTCGCGTTTTTATCATTCCATTATACCGCTTACGGTCCACCGAATCCGCAAATTAATCCCTGCAAGATCTTGATGGACAGATGTCCTCGAATTTTCATCCCCCCACCCTCCCGCCGGGTGGATTATCTGCGGATTATCGTGGGAGTGTGTGCGTGAGATACGCGCGCGCGAGGGTGTGCGGGGGAGGAATGTCCCGGATTTCGGACCCTCTTTAAATGAAGAGGTCTCGGATTACAGTGGCTCGCCGTAATTACGGGATGCCATTATCCGAATTGGACAGTAAGTGGTCCCGCCCGGAGTTATGGTAATTCGGTCACATGTCCGTTGTATATCATCGTTTCGGCGACTGTAAATCACGCGGAGGGCTAATGAGGGATGCAGGGATGGATTGTGGATCGTGTATGTGCGACGCGAAGATGTGTGCTTTCGGAGATAGCTGGATTATAGAGGGGAGCGCGATTTGCATTCATGGGAGCTCCGAACGATACAAGACTGCCTAGGAACAAATATTGAACTTCCCAGTTGTAAATACTTTTCGTGATGGCTCTGTGGAGCGGTGCAGTGTAGAGAGGCAGTTGATAAGTTGTTGGATGTGGGGCCCGACCGCCCCCGCAGCCGCCGAGACGTTACAATTATTGCGGAATTATAAATTAAACTGTGCAACATACTTTCGGGGCGAGTTTGAAATTTACGACCTCCCCGGCTTCAACTTTTATTAACGGAAGGGTTGATGAGGAAAAAGTTTTTATTTCGCTACAGTTCGCACCCTGCAGCCCTCACCGCCCACCCCCCACAGTGGCGTGACCTGTCTGTCAGTTTTATTGGGAAACGTCAGCTATTTTCAACTCTTCAAGATAATGCCGAGTGCAATATGAGTCACAGCTATGAGTGAATAATATTACCATTAATTTACATTAAAGTCGCAATTCCGCGACCAAATAAATTTCGCCCACTCGACCGTTACATTTAATCTTCCCATGAAACGATGTCTGGCCGTCCCTTTTGTGCATCCGCTTCCTGCTGCCGTCCATGAAAATACTGACTCCCAGCATGGCCAAGATTGGGCCGCTTAAGCTACTTCTCGATTTGTCATCGGACTCACTATCGATCCCCCCCAACAATATTCATCGGACGTAATAAGCTCTCCTTTGAATTTCATTATTACTCCCATCGTGACGCTCTCAGCGGCGCACAAAAAATTAAATTTATTTCAATAAACATCTCCCCCATCCCTCTACGAAATTCCACCGCCCTGCAGACGTCTAACAAATTATTCATAATCTGAGTTTAATTAGTTGACAAATTCCCCTGAAAGGAGCCTCAATTTATTTCCCGTCATCGCGATAATCCTATTACCGTTTCGCACGCTAAATACCATTTTTCGCCATCTTTGCGTGCCCGGCCGGGAATCTCCGCGGGCCGAGGCCGCATTACTAATTCACGGCCCTCCGAGTTCCGATTGCATCGAGGCGCACTCTCTGCACGTTTTTCACTCGCAAAACCACTCAGCGGATTGACTCTAGTTCGCCGTAATTGAATCCACGTTGAATATTAAAAATTAAATGGCCAATTCAATAGCCCTTCTGAAGAATAGGCTCACCGCCGATCACGAGATCAACGGATAACATGAAACCTATTTGCTGGTAATTGTTTGCGCATTAATGTTTAATATCAGCAATCAACCGGTAATTGAGAACATTTATGATTAACTGCGTTGATATTGGACTGCTTATATTATTAATGCGTACGGCACATATGCAGTCTAAAATGAATGAACTTCTAAATACAGCACTGCATATTTATTTATGTAAAGATATTATAAGACGAATACAATGTATTTAAATATTCTCACATAATTATTAGGGTGGCGCGAAAAAAACTTGTTTTAAATCCAAAACTGCTAGTGCAGAAAATGGGGGGTAGAAACTTGAACACAAAAATTGGGGTTTTTGCGTGTCCGCATTGGCCTTAAACATTCACCATAGAGGTAGATAGACAACCCTCACCAAATAGCACTTGTAACACATTTTACTGGTCAAATTTTAGTTAGATATTTGATATATGCATGCCTGAAACATAGAATAAAACTAATGTAACAATTTTGTGAAGAGGAGCACATCGTCGATATATTCAAGATTGGAAGAGAAAAGACAATAATAGAAAAACAATACAACAAGAGTAAAATATCAAAGAACGGCCTATCAGACGCATCTACTTTGATGGAAAGAGAGACAAAACGTTTTCTTAGACAAAAAAATATGACAATATGATAATAGGTTTCATCACCCTTTAATCTCAAGTTATCTCAATCTCTGAATCTCATTCTCAACAAAAGAAGAACAAGGACAAAATTTGGATAAGCAATAGAGCAATAGCAAAATTTGAAAGACCTGCCTATTAGTACCATTTACTTCGATGGGAAGAAAGACAAAGCAATTACTCAGACAAAAGTAGATGACAAGTTTCATAGGAAAGAGGTATACGAAGAGCATATGATGATTCATCTTGACCCTGAGTCAGAATACTTGGGCCTGCTCCAGATTCTGTATGCACTTTATCGCTTCTAATTTGAAAGTATCAGATCCACTTGCCTTTAAAAATCCTAGGAGTGATTTAGTTTTCTCTCTCCAGTATCCAGAATCAGGGGTTACATGGCCCAAGTATTCTGACCAACGTTCAAGAAGAATCTTCACATGCTCTTCGTCTACCTCTCTCCTATGAAACTTGGCATCTACTTTTGTCTGAGTAATCGTTTTGTCTTTCTTCCCATCGGAATAGATGGTTCTAATAGACTGGTATTTGATATTTTGCTCTTGTTGTATAGCTTATCCAATTTTTGTCTTCACTTTTTTCTTCTAATCTTTAATGTTCTACGATGTGCTCCTCTTGACCAACTTATTAAATTACTTTAACTATATGCTTCACGCATGTATATTTTATGAAAATTTGGCTAAAAATGAGTTAAAAGTTAAGTTAAAAGCTAATTGGAGAGGGTTGACTCTGCACCTCTACGATAAAAGTTTAAGGCTAATGCGGCAACCCTAGTAATTTTCCGAAAAATCCCAAATTTTGTGAGCAAAGTTTCTACAACCCATGCATATTTTCCGCACTAACAAATATCGAATTTTAAAACAGTGTTTTCGCACCACCCTAATATTCTCTGTCTACACGCGTGTGAAGATGATAAATATCAATTAAAAAAACTTTTAAAAACTTTCCAAATTTGACTCTTGCACAATCTATTAGTATTAAGTGTACTTAATAACCTTGTGAAAATTTTAATTTCTGTTGCCACCGTTTTTGTGAAAAAATAATATATGCTCTTCCGATTTCAAATTAAATTTCCGCAAAATCTAGGCTACCCATCCAAAATTTTGTATGCAAAGTTTCTACAACCCATAGCACATTTTCCGCACTAGCCGTTATCGAATTAAAAAAAAGAAGTTTTTTCACACCTCCCTAATATTCACTGTCACTCGTGTGAAGATGCGTGTGAAGATGATAAATATCAATTAAAAAACTTTTATAAACTCTTCAAATTTGATTTTTGTATTTTCTAGTAGTATTAAGTGAAGGTACTTAATAACCTTGTGATAATTTTAATTTCTGTTGCCACCGTTTTTGTGAAAAAAATGTTATATTCCGATTTAAAATTAAATTTCCGCAAAATCTAAGGATGGGGTATATTTTGATTTTTGCATTTTCTAATGATTCCAAGTATACTTATGTATACTATACTGTATGGATAGTGTGTGTGAAATTTCAACATGATTAAACTACTAAAACTTTTGAATGTGTGTGGTTCCATCCTGAGTTTTTGGTTAATAAATGAGTATTTATGCACTCTCAGGTGTAGGGTAACGAAATCGTATGTTTTTATGAACTAGTTTCGGCTTGGGAGCCGTCTTCAGCATTCAAATCTGTTTTAGCAAATTGAAACAAACACGAAACTCATCAAACAATTAGAAAAGGGATTAAAACTCACACTATTCGAAGCTTTAGAAATAGAGAAAACTAAGACAACCAAATGTAACAAACATTAATGATCAGATTAATTTAAATTTTGCGGCACTATACAAGTTCCTAAACTTACAAACATAAATCAACAAAATATAACTGCAGACCACATGAACCCCAGGAATATTAATGTTCCCATCACAAAATGGCGAACCACCATTAACACACATCGCTTTTCAAATTACAACTTAAAACACCCAGCAAACAACACTAACTAGAATTGCATAAAAGACAAAAGCAATCAACAATATACACTGGGCGACATGTGGTACGTAGAAAATGTTGAATACAAACACTAGTTCACATTCTAACTAAGAATATTTTTCACACAGGTAAAGCAAACGGCCTTACTTCCTTCATTCATATTCATTATCACCTTTTCAAAATTTAACTTTAATTTTTCTATTATTATACGTCAGACAGCAGTCAAAAATATTATTATTAATTAAATTCAAAGTCATAAGATTTTATTTTATTTTATTTAATCATTTCCCTTTCTACCTTGTTGGTGTAGGATTTTATAGTTTATTGTTTCTTCATGTAGGTTTCTCTCCATTTTCTTCTATCTTGTGTGAGTTGTTTGATTCTTTCCCATGTTAATCCTTTTTTCTCTGCCTGCTCTTTGATTCTGTCGTTCCAGGGTTTTTTTTGTCTTCCCTTATATGATTTCCCCGTAGGTCTTGTCTCATACACTCTTTTTGTCTGTCTGTTATCGTTCATTCTGCAAACATGCCCGAACCATCTCATTTGACCTTCTGCGATTGTATTATGTATCATTTATGTCTGTTATTTGTAAGTTTTGCCTGTGTATGTCAGTTGGTATTTTGTCTTTTTTTGTTTTATTTTCAATTTTTCTTAGAAAGCGCATTTCTAACGCATTGATTCTAGATTTGTCAGTTTCGTCATAAGTCATAAAAACATAAAACTAGACAGATGTCGACCAATTTCAGCAAACACTACAAATAACAACTAACATTTCACACAATTCATCCTCACATGTCTCCAGACAAAATACGATGTAACAAAAACACCAACAGATTTGAACATATAATGACTGTACGTTTAGAAAACCAGAAATTTGTCCTGTAACTCTATTGTAATTGTAAATTTTTTAATTAAAACAGATTTGAATGCTGAAGACGGCTCCCAAGCCGAAACTAGTTCATAAAAACATAGGTTTTCATTACCCACATCCGAGAGTGCATAAATACTCTTTCATATACTAAAACCTTGTTAAAAAAAAATGGTAAGACAGTTGAAAATAGTCAAATTTTCTGTTAAATTCTAACCAATTTTCTTTTAAAAGCTTACACATTTTGTTTCATTTCTTGGAAACGTTTTTGGGAAAAATTATATATTCTCTCCTGACTTCAAATTAAATTTCTGCAAAATCTAAGGATGGTGTATATTTTGATTTTTGCATTTTCTAATGATTTCAAGTATACTTATTAAATGTGTAATAGACAACTTCGATAGTTGAAAATAGTCAAATTTGCTGCAAAATTTTAACCAATTTTCTTTTAAAAGCTTACACATTTTTGTTTAATTTCTTGCAAATTTTCATTTTGTTTCTTATACATTTTCCTACGATTTCTTACGAATTTTCGGTGGGTGTGTTACAAATTGTCATTGATTATTTAATAATTACATTCAAAAGGTCGAAAACATTTATCAACTTCTTAAATTTGAACGGTTTTATCAGTGTCCATCAATAGTTTTCCCATAGAAAAGTTGTTTTCGCACCTTATAGTAGACCAGACCATATATATTGATTGCAAAGTTTACATCTATTACATATCTTACATATCTAGGTATATATCTTAGATACATATACAGGGTGTCCAAGATAAGGATCAACAGCATGGGGATCTCGGAAACCGTAAAAGTTACAAGGGCGGTTAAATTACAAAAAAGTTGCGCAATTTAGTGGTCAGTAATTTTTTTTTGAGAAAACCAGAAATGTCTGCTTACTCCCGGAGATATTCGACAAAATCCGACATCTTGCGATTTTTTTCTGAAGTAATTTGACAAGGTATAAGGAAACCAAAGCCACTTTTTCAGAATAGAAACATTAGAAACCATACTGTGATATAAATAGTAGAATTCGTAATTGGAAATGCTGTCAAATACAGGGTGAACATTTTTGTACATGGTGATTTCTTCGAAACTAAACGTTGTACTGAAAATTTATAATCGCTGTCTTCAGCTAAAAGCCAAAACAGTGGCAATGAAAAAGTGCCCTCTGTTTTTTTATACCTTTTCAAAAATGATATCGCAAAATTTCGGATGTTGTCGAATATCTCCGGAAGTAAGCGGAATTTTCTGGTTTTCTCAACGGAATATTACTGACCACTAAATTGCGCAACTATTTTCTAATTTAACCGCCTATATAACTTTTACGGTTTCCGAGATCCCAATGCTGTTGCTCCTTATCTTGGACACCCTGTAATAGGTATTATCTAAATTTAAATTGTTGAGTTTTAATACCGTTTAAGGAAGAAGAAACACCAATGCCCGTTGATGATAAGCCTTAACTCTCTAAGGCAATCACCTGTTGTTGCCCAACAAACGTGTTTCTTTTAATGGTTAATAACTCACCTCGAACACATTCGCTATTCAAATTTAGGACGTTAGAGCATTCCCAAGCGCACTGGCCGACGTCCCCTGAATTCCCCACACGGCCCTCCCAATTTGTAGCTAGACGTTGTCGCGGCCCATAAAGTCCATTATTTCTTCCTGAGGCGAGTTTGTCGCTCCGCTCCGAGACGACATCACCGACGCGATTTATGTCCACCGAGTCACGCCAAGCCGCGGCCTGACGTTCAGCCGCTGAAATAACCAATTCCTCCAAACGCCCAGAGAACACATCACATCTACATAAATCACTGAAAAGTTTCCACGTCTCAAACTCCCAAATAACAATAAAAATAAAATATCCAGAGATAAACATATAAATTGGAATATTATTACGATATTCAAATGCATTGTGCACATGATGTATTCGAACTTGGAGACAAGTTATTAATTTGGGGCGTATATTAATATCATTCCGGAGAATAGATATTTTCAAGGTACAGTAAAACTCTTGTCATTATTTTTTTGAAGAAATAATAGTACGTTTCAGAGTTTACAAATTTCCCTGCAATATCTGATAAAGAGGTCTATAAGAGACCTAAGAGAGAATATAAGAGAGAATATTAGAAGGTCTATCTATTTAATATTTGCATGGTCTTAGGATGTAGCAGGAAAAACTATTCTGCTTCTGTTTCTTATAAATATCATCAATTTGTCCGGTATAAGCTTTCTATTACTTTACCCAGTGCTAACGACAAAATAAAAAAAATCGTCTATTCCTATTTGTAATAGTAGTTTTACGACTTATATATTTCAATCAATGAAGAAGTATGTAGAAGTGTTATTTTATGTACGAAGATAATTCCAAATATAAGGTCTCCAAACCGCTGGGACCTCAGAGAAATCTTTGGCACGTCTTTGTTGCTTCCCCTACTGCACACCTGGCCGAAGTGGCAAGCTGGAGCTCCATTGAACGACTCCTCGCAGGCTAAACGATGGCTTGCTTGAGTGGGAGAAGCAACAAAGACTGCAGTGTGACCAACAGCCGCGCCAAATCTTGCTCTGTGGTCCCAGCGCTATGAAGACCTAATTTTTTAGATTTAGTAGATGATACCCATGTTTTGGTAGGTCCTTGACTGTCAGGTAGGCTTAGTGATTCTGGCACTTTAGAGTACATATCGTCGGTTTACTATCGAAACCTCCTAAGTCTGGATCTTGAAACTTTGCGGTTTTTGAATCATTCAAGTTCATGAAAGACAGACACACAACCTTGCAAAACCTTCTAAATCCAGCACGATTGTATGCACCTTTTCTTGAAACCTTCTATGTCGCTGCAATTATTTTTTGCAATAAAAACCTCCTATGTCTGCTATAACTTCACTAAAGTGTGTTGTGTTCTTATTTTCTTACAATTTGTTTGAAAAAAAAATTCGAAAATGGATAAATTTATTAAAAATAATGTAATGGGGGTATTGTTATGTTATGTATAAAGAGTTTACACCAACCATTAAATTGTGTTTTTATTTTATGTCCAATTATGTTCAATAGACTTAGAAGTTTTGATATTAAGGTATTGGAGTTTCTAATAATCGCATTCAAGTATTATAAATTCATGAAGATGATAAAAAAAATGATTTCAATTAGTTAGATATCAGTTAGTCTGCGTTCTACATATTATTACTATGTTAAAGATTAACATTACCTCTAGGGGACAGTACATTGTTTCCCGGGCTACAAAGGAGAATTCGGAAAACCATGCAGAATTCCAAGAGGATCGTATTCCTGAAGAGAGCTACAAGCTACAAGTTATGACTCAAGTAGAAAATAGTATATTAAAGTATAAGTGGATATCAAGGCCTTTCAAGCACGAACGTTTTTCAAAAAACCGACCCGTCGCTCCCCGCGCAGCGGGGAGGCGGGGAGGTTTTTTGAATAGAGTGAGTGCTTGAAAGGCCAGATATCCACGCATACTTTACGCTATTTTTTATCATTGATGCCGTAAATTGGCCTAAACATTTGTAATTATAATTTCTATCTGATGTGCCGTCGATTTTGCCGTACAGTTTTAGTATCGTTGCTAAGATACTGAATAAATAACTAGCTAACATGGCGGCTGATACTATGCAATCGTTCTAGCCTTGGTTGTCAAAGTGTTGAATATCGTATGTAACAATCTTTCAATTTGGCGTCAGTTTTGATTTTGGTTGAAAATGCAACGAAACATTGATCAATTAAGCTCCGAAGCAGAGAGGCGTTTAATTCCCCAAAAATCGGAATTGGCATATAAGAAGGAATACGATAAATTGGTAAAATGGATGGACGAACAGGAGGTGAAAACTGTAGATGAAAGAATGATTCTTGCTTACATGCAGAAAATGTCTACATGCTATAAGGCGTCAACAATGTGGGCAATACATTCGAAATTGCAATGCATGTTACGGTTAAACAAGGGAGTGGATATAAAATCGTTTGTTAAGGTTAATGCATTCATGAAGGCGATCAACAAAAATCATGTGGTAAAAAAGGCTTACGTGTTTAGAGAAGATGTTCATGTCCTCTCGGAATTGAAGAAAGGAAATTTAACGTTTTCAAACAATGTAAATTGTACATTTAATATTCATTTAAATTAAAATAAATTGGTATTTATATGAATTCATTTTTTATGACGTTATTTGTTTTGTATCCATGGAAACCTTTACAGGAAACGCGCGTTTTTGAAAGCCTGTTTTATGCACGCTACACGATGTTTTAAACAAGCAATATGATGCATCAATGATAAAAAGAAATTGAAATAGCCGCTCATGTACTTTCACATGACAGCGTAGGGAGCAGCTTGGTTGATGATACTACCAACTATCAACAAACATCATGTCTACTGACCTTGTTGATGACATTTTACAAGAACTAGTGTGTGGTAATATGTCAAATCGAAGTGAGACTGGATATTATTTAATTTTTAATCCTGCTGTGGATGTCAATTGTACAGAAGCTAAAGAAAATAATGAAGAAGAAATGTGTAAATAAGATGAAAATAAAGGTGATGAACTCTATGAACCAAGTAACTATAAGTAAAGTGATACAGAAAAATTTGATAATGAAGCTGATGTGAACGGAGAAGCGAATGAAGATATAAATGAAGAAGGAAATCTAGATGTAGCGGAAACTTTAGATGACAAAGAAAGTTATAAGAGGGGAAGGAAACGCAAGCCTGACATAAACTGCTGGACTAGGAAAAAAATCAAATTAATAGAGAAAAAGGTTATGATTTTAAACGACTAACTATAGATGAAAGCGGAAATGGATCGCAAACAAAGACAGAGCAGGTCGTAAAATGAAAGCTAGATGTAATTGTAAACAGAGCGCGAGATACAAAAATTAAATGTGGAATGTTTACTAAGGAAAACCGACAGAGTATTTTCAATAATTTTTGGCGTCAGATGAATTGGCCACAGAGAAAAGTTTGTGTTGCAAGCCTTGTAGACATTGTCCCTCCCAAATATAAGAAAAATCAGGTGAATGAAGTATCGCGAAGATCACATACATTCATTTGCCCCTTGAAGAAAAATGGAATCCGTATTACAGTATGTAAGGCGATGTTTATTAATACTCTGTGCATTATCTGTGAATGAAGTATCACGTAGATCACATACTTTCATTTGCCACTTGAAGAAAAATGGAATCCGTATTACAGTATGTAAGGCGATGTTTATTAATACTCTGTGCATTGGTAGTTGGAATTTATAGAATTGGGTAACTTCTACTAAACAACCGGAATCTTCTGTTGATAATAAAGAAAGCAAAAGAACAAACGTTAGATTGGAGAAAGAGAAAAGTTGTCTGATAGATTTTTTTGGCCAACTGCCAAAGATGGAGATTCACTATTGCAGGGCGTCCTCTGCCAAGCTATATTTGGAGCCGATCTGGACGTACAATCAGTTCTTTTTTTCAAGAATATTTGCAAAGTTGTTGAACAAAGAATATTGCACCATTGCCTATCAAAATTTTTCATGATGCATTCCGTGACAACAATTTGAGTCTTTTCAATCTAAAATAGATCAGTGTGATCTTTGTATTAGCGTCAAAGCAGGTAAAGCCAACTGCCAAAGATGGAGTCTCACTATTGCAGGGCGTCCTCTGGCAAGCTATATTTGGAGCCGATCTGTACATCCAAGCAGTCCTTTTTTTTCAAGAATATTTGTAAAGTTGTGGTACAAAGAATATTGCACCATTGTCTATCAAAATGTTTCATGATGCACCCCGTGACAACAATTTGAGTCTTTTCAATCTAAAATCGATCAGTGTGATCTTTGTATTAGCTTCAAAGCAGGTTATACTTCAGAAGATAAATACAATGAACATATTTCTAGAAAAAATAAAGCTCGGAGGTAAAAAGAAGAACATATAGATAAATCGAAATATATTTTCACGATGGATCTTCAATCTACATTGCTTTATCCGATGTCGAAAGTTTCGGCCATATATTACAAGAAAAAGTTGGTCGTACATAATTTCCCACTATGTGACTGTAAAACCAAAGATGGTTTCTGTTATTAACAGCTTCAATAGTATACCATTTTATTGACGAAAAAATGATTTTAATATTGGGGACGAAATCATTCTATACAGTGATGGCTGCTCTTATAATAGGAATTCGATCATATCGAATGCGTTTTTACAACTGGATGACTTCACTCATAGTTACTTGGTTCATAGAGTTCATCACCTTCATTTTCATCTTATTCACACATTTCTTCCTCATTCTTTTCTTTAGCTTCTGTACGATTGACATCCACAGCAGGATTAAAACTTAAATAATATCCAGTCTCACTTCGATTTGACATATTACCACACACTAGTTCTTGTAAAATAAGAAATATGGAAATCCATACTCCGACAGGGTACCTTTCTGCTTGCAAGTTGGCAAGAATATATCCTAAGCCGTATGAAGTCCAATATTCACATCATACATTTTTCAAAGACTTCTCCAAACTGAAATATTATACTTCGATCCGTCCGCGTTTTAAGGCAGGTGGTCCAACAGTTATTAGTCTTTGTGCAATTCAATACCAAACAGACGGAAAAATTTGCTGTATGTTGAGATTTTCGGACGACTGGAGAATTCTCGAGAGGAGGCAACAGTTAAGAAGTTAGTTTTATTTAACAAAAACTCCTACGTCTTGGGTCGTTCCTATTTTTTTTTCGTCTTGCCTTATAAGGAATACTAACAAATTATGTATTTTGTTTCATTGCAATAATTTAGATTTATTTATGCTTTGTTTGCAATAATAAAATTTTATTTCATTTATATTAAATCGATAAAAATGTTTTTTGTGTTTCCTGTAAAATCCTGTCAAAACGACTTGGGAGGTTTCGATAGTAAGCCGACGATTAGCCTAAGTTTCACATCGATAGAGCGCTGTTGTTATTATCTTAGCTCCTTCATCCGGGTTTGAACCTGAGACGTCTAGAATCGGAGTCAAACGTTTTATCGTTTCCACCACCATATAGTTTTTCTATAATTTGATAAAATCTAAAAAGTTATGATCCTGGATCATTTGAATTGGTTGAACGTTGGGTTTGGCGTATCTGCGTATCTATTGATGATATAAATCTGTGCAATTTAAATGCCAGTGGTATAAAATAATACCAAATAATATTTTAAGGGTTTTGTTGGTGTTTGCGGCCTTTGTTAAAATATTGATGAATAGCCTCAGGGTGATTACGGAATGCTGAAAACCCGCCCTGTGTCAATTGCCGCCAATTTGTTTATGTGTTTTGTGAGCTGTGCGAATGTGCCAAAAAGCGGAACGCGCCTGTGCTCGCGCTATATTTTTAATCATTAAACATGTAGTTCCAATCACGATGTTTCCGATCCATTTATCGCCGCGCAGTTTTTTGCAGTTTCGCTTTTAATCTAGATTTCCATTCGGCGGCGATAAATAATATATGGACCGACAATGTTCGAATGTTCGGAAAACTGGCGCTGTTTTTGTCCGCGCGTTTCCCAAGCGGAAGTTTATGATTGTTGTTGCGATTTTTTCTGTGTACGCAATTTTTGCGTCGAAAATCGTGACGGCCGAATCAATCACCTCGCTGAATGGTGAAGTGGAGTTCATTTATTTGGGCGCCCTTTTTTAACGGTGCACTGCGCTCTCATGAAAGTGAATCAGCGCTCCGGATTAGTTGCGGTCCTGCATTCTTATTTGCTCCTGTAATGCAATCTGTTCTTCCCGGGACGCTGGAGACCACTTATAAAATTTGCGCTATTCAACTGTTTCGCGCGAGGGGGGTTTTATCGGGCGGGGGCCGTAAATCAGGTTTATCCTCGCCTAAATAAGGGCATGACTCACTGATACACACTGGATCCCCGACGTAATTGCAGACGCAATCCCGGTTTTGATAATCTGCAGTCCGGGAGTCGGACTAATGTTAGTTTTATGTTAATCATCGGGATCGCCTCGCCCGGGAAGAGTGGGATTAGCGCTAATCCGAATAGTGCATCCAGTGCGGCAGGATCGCTCAGCTACAGAGTGCCCGTCGTGTAAGCCGATCGAATTCCCTTTTTGCGCACCCCGCCGGTGCCCGTGTATTCCCTGCTCTCCCCGTTTCCTGTTTTGCTCCCGTCCATACCTATGCGCTTTTTGCGCACATGTTAAGCCGCTACTTTTCAATGCGGACCTTCAAAGCGAACACGCGTTTGCCCGCCAGCGCCACTGTTATTTTTTACGACCCGTGTACATGCCCGCTTCAATTACTCCCAAATGATTTTTCACTCACCCCATCGAGAGCCCCCCCCCCAAACAGGCACGCTTGTGTTTCCCCATCGAATGGTCCGTTACGCCTGGAATACTAATTAAGAGCAATTGGGAAATGGAATTGCACAGCGATCCTGAATTTTAACATGGTTACTTACTACGATTCTAAATTGCGATCGGGAGCAAAACATACAACAACTCGCCAGGACCAAATTCGCGGCAGCCACACAATTGCAACGCAATGTTCCTCGACATGCAGTATTGTATACCAAACGGTCTGTTTTGGGCCTAAATAATGCTGTGAGCGTAGAGTAGTATCGTTTCCTATTTGTGTACTTATTTCTTTCTTATTCTGAAAACTAGAGATCTGGTTAAATGGGAAATATTGCAGTTTTATATGCTGGTTCAGATTATGTTGAAAAATTTTCAAAAGTGCGAATAGTTTAGAAATTATGGAAATATCGGAGTTTTTAGAAAATTACGATTTTTATTTTTTTTTAGAATAATATTGACACCCTGTATACTTTATAAACTTTTCCATTTGTTTCCAATTTAAATTATAATTAAAAAATCTATATTTATACAGGGTATTTAAATTAAATCACCTAAAACGAAATTTCCATGCTCCAGATGGCAGATATTTTTCTGTAGAAAACAGTAACTTTTTAGCGAAAATACGTAAATTGTTAATTGTTTCAAAAGTGCCCAAATGTCAATGACATTTTAACACAATTTCATATATTTAAAAATTATGCTTAGAATTATTTAAAAAAAAAACGAGTTTCAATTATAAAATAGTTGCATCAATTCCATGTAGCACATACAAATAACATTAATTTATTATAAATTATGAAAATTCAACTGACGATATTCACACTAATAACATTACAATAGAAAGATATTATACATACCTATTCTAAATGTTGGCTTAGTTGCCAGATTTACTTAATGTTACCCTAAATAAGCTCCATCTGGTGAATGGCAATGGTGATTTGGGCTGTTTGAAATACCATGTACATTTGTATCATCTGTATTTCGAAATATACTTATAGAAACACCTAAATAATCTAATAAAACACTTGAGTACCTTGAATACCTAAATAATATTTTGTAGATTTCACTGCTTTCAAAAAAGGTGCTGAAAAGGTATACATAATTATTTCTTATACAATTTTTGTGTCTTTTTTATATAGAATATGTCAGATAAGTTATATGTACTACTAAATTTGACATAATTTCACAGTTGGAGCTAAAAATAAATGCAAATTATACAATCTGAACAGCTATATTCAAAATTTTAACGAATTTGGGAAATAGCAATAGTTGCAAGACCGGACTTCAGTTGCTTCACTTAAATAAATGAAAGGTTCTTTACGGTGGCGGATAAAAAATTTACATTGTAGTATCAGTAAGATTGTAGTATCATTGTAGTATCAAATTGTAATTGACTAAACAGTGACGTTGACAGTTTAGGAAAATTTAAATTGAAACTTTTGACAACAGTTGAATAGGTTGAACCGATTTTTAACAGTTATTTACTGCCATATGAGAAATTTAAGATTATTTCACACTGGAACTAAATGTTTTAGTTTAACGATTTAGATTTAAATTCTCTAAAATTTTCAACTCCAGCTGTCAAAATCCGTCATATTATCAGAACAGAAATGCTTCAAGTGGGATAAATTTCAATTCAAATTGTTAAAATTTATCAAATATTCAAATGTATCTGTCAAAATCTCTACATCTATCTATTAAAATTTGGACGATTTCAATTACAATCGTCCAAATTTTAATAGATAGATGTAGAGATTTTGACAGATATATTTAAAAATTAAATTTAAAAACTGCAAATTTCGAAAAGGGTTCATCTCCGAAAAAATAAATTTTTCAGGAGACACAAAAAAAACTGAATTTCTGTTGAACCATTTGACTTCTTTGATCAGTTTTTTTTTCTCTAAAATTACACTTTCGCCACTATGAAAACCATATATCAGTCTCGCTCATCAAATAATGGTTTATATGTGTTCATGAAAAAAGCCTTTATCGAAATTTGAAATTCAATTGAAAATTTAATAAATTTGTAAGTTAATTTCAAAAACTTATTTATAATAAGTATTTAGACAGAGTGAGTTAAATTTTTTTGAATTTTCACTAGTGCTAAAAACTGCTTAGTTAATGAAAATATTTTGATAGTTGCAATTTAATAATAATAACTAATAATTTATCATCACACATTTATATGCACGAAAAAATGTGTGAACAAGTGTGAAAAAGTTTTTATGAATCACAATATTTATTAGCAGAGTAATGTTGATAATTTGACAGATTGTGAATGCCATACTTGTATATTTTGCAAATTTTCACAACTGGATCTAATCATTTAACATATTTTGAAAGATGAACAGAGATGAAGCATACTTGGAGCAAGGAGAAAATTTGGCAGATTTTGTAGTAATAAATTTTACATATCTTGAGAACTAATAGTGCTAATAGTGTACCCATAAGAAAATATGATACCTCTCAATTGTTAGACTTGTAAATTTGACAAAAATTAACAAAATTTAGCAGACGCATGTAAAAAATTAATAAATTTGAACAATTGCAATTGAAAATTTAACATTTAGGAAGAGTTGGAAAATGGGTCGGATTCAGTATTCAGTACATATTCTTGTTAAAACTATACATGAACATACATCAACAAATGAAATTGACAATAGGAGTTGAAAGTTTGTTTGAAAAAGATTTTGACAGTTACAGTTGAAAATGGAACCAATTTTGACAGTTGGACTTAAATAATCATTACTAATTTACATGACATATATTATGTCACAAAATGAAAAAATATCAAAATTGGCTCTTTCTGTATTCAAAATATTTATATTCTGATTGTTATAAATTTTTATTGCAATTCAAAAAAAATTGGAAGGATTTTGACAGTGGAAATTGTAAATATAAAATTCAATATTTGTTCGATTTGACCAGATGCGGTGACTATACGGTGACTTTGACAGTTTTGGAAAATTGCAATTGAAACTATAAAAACAGTTGAATAGGTTGAACCGGTTTGTAATAGTTATTTACTGAAGGGTCAGCAAAATGAAAAATAATCCATTACTTACGAGGAGTCGCCGAAATACAAGGCACTCTGTGCCGAGTATTTTACAGTGCTCCGAGTAAAGTAAGACATTTTACTAACAAGCCATGCATTATTCTTTTTCTGAAACCCCGAATTATAATAAAAATTATAAATGGAAGCTTTTCTACGTACCTATCTAGTATGTTGAACGTTTCTCTGTTTCTAAGGTGATCGATAGTTTTCTATCACCTTAGTGACAGAGAATGATTTTCCTTGACTAGTCAGGGAAATGCAACTTTCGCGACGCATTTGCGGAGCGAAAATAGTACTCTGGCTCCGGTTTCAGAAAATCAAATTTTTTGATTACTCTCGAGGGTCGGATGCGGCCCGCCGCCCGTTCATTGGTGACCTCTGTTCTTCAAATTTATCAATAATTTGCTCACAGTTTTGTGGATTCAAGTAACGACCTATCTTAGATTGGGGCGTATTTGCAATTTGGAAACGATTGCAAATGTAATTGACTTAACAAAAATAAGAAATTATTGCTGTTGTTAATATAATTTAGGTGCCCGATGGCGTTTATCCTATTTATGTTTATGCCCAGACTGTCCCTGCCATCTGGGATGAGAACACATTTATCCAGCCCAGGCCAATATCAAACCGCACTAAATTTTTACATACCCATCATCCCACTAACCACTACGACCACTCTTCGCGATGAACTACATGTAATGCTTTCAGCGGAGTCGGATTACTTTGTCGCTGCATTAGCGTGTTTTTTTTATATTCTGTGGGACCGAGTGTTAGAACCAAAAGTTAACAGTCTTTAAAAGCGGCGATGATACGTTTTAATGTAATGGATCTGCGGCGTTATTTCCATCAGCGCAGCCGTTATCTCACGGCATCGAAATGTCTCGTTTAGTGCAGAGGAAATTCCCATTTCCTCTAGGCACGATGGCGTGGGGGGTAATAATGGAAAATTGATAGTTCATAATGTAATGGATGCGGTAATGACGGGGTGCGTTACGCTAAGTAACCTCATTTGTTGTTGCAATCACGAAGTTATTGAAAATCGTTATTGAGTCTTTGTAATTTTACTCCAGGTACGTAAAGAAAATTAAATCTGAAGTGTTAATTAAGGTTTTTGAAGCAAAATTCTAAACTAGTATATGACAGGTGGAACAAATATGCAACAAAAGAAGAAACAAACTGCAAGACCTAAAAAATAATGTTTGTGAAGAAAATGTAAAATTACTTAGCAACAAATGTAAAAATGTATTAATTACACATACCATCATGATGATCGCTAATATCCAGAATGGACAATGTACACGAAGAAGAAAGGTGATTTTCAGGACTTTACGTACATGAAATTAATTTGAATTAAATGTTTGACACATCAACATCTCAGGATTTCATAAAGGCCCATTTGTTCCATATTGGATTATATTTGATCGAGGTTCAATTTTTATATGTATATCATTGTATCAGTAACCATCTCCTAGGTACCATGATCAAAGATAATTCAAGAAAGTCAACTGGACCTGAGAGACAAAAATGAAAATTGGTACCAATTTTTGTGGGTTACTGAAAATTCTACTAATGAATGCTTTCTGTTTGAAACAATTTTCAATAGCACATAACTTATTTGTCAAATATTCTGATTTGCACGATGTGGCAATCATCGCACAAAATAAGAGATACTTACAAACAAATATTAACATATGGGAAACTGAACTAAAAAAAGCTGGATTAAAAATAAATATATCAAAAACAAAGGTAATGAAAATAGGCGAAACTAAAGAAGCAATAAACATTACAATCAATAACGAGAAAGTAGAACAAGTAGAAGACCTAAAATACTTACGACAAATTATTGAAAGGAAATGGAATAAGGAAACAGAAATAAACAACAGAATACAATCAACGACAAGAACATTTCACACAATTAATAAAATTATACTAAAAAACAAAAAAATATCGAAAAAAACAAAACTTATTAAGTACTATTTGTATGTACCCTACTATACGGCTGTGAAACGTGGATACTCAACAAGAGACAAAAAAGCAAAATCGAAGCCCTTGAAATGAAATACCTGAGGAAAGTATACGGAGTAACAAAACTAGACAAAGTGAGAAATGTGGACATCAGGAAATGAATTAGAAATGGTAGAACTCAATAAACAGATAGAAAATAGACAATTACAATGGCTGGGACACCTAATCAGGAGAGAAGACAACAACCAAACAAAGAAGATATGGGAAACAAAGATAACAAGAAAGAGAAGAGTCGGAAGACCAAAAAAGAAATGGGACAAAAATATTGGAAAGATATTAAATAGTGGCATTGCAAATAGCAAGGAACAAGAAACGGTGGAACCAAATGATAAAAGAAAATACATGAAGAATAGACAAGACCGCTTCGAATTCGGGTAAACAATTTTTTTTAATTGATTTTATTCAGTAGTTTGATCTGCAGTCTGGAGTCTGAGATGTCTAAGTCTTTTAAAGTTTTTAAAGATAACAATGGTCCTCAATTGGTCAATACCTAACCTGTGTTTGGAATTTAGTGTTTTTAAATTTTATTGATTTTATTCAGTAGTTTGGCCTGAAGTCTGAAGTCTGAGATGTCTAAGTCTTTTAAAGTTTCTAAAGAAAGCAATGGCCCACAATTGGTCAATACCTAATCTGTGTTTGGAATTTAGTGTTTTTAAATTTTATTGATTTTATTCAGTAGTTTGGTCTGAACTATAAAGTCTGTAGTCTGAGATATCTAAGTCTTTTAAAGTTTCTAACGAAAGCAATGGTCCATTATTGATTAATACATAACCAGTATTTAGAATTTAGCATTTTTAAATTTTATTGATTTTATTCAGTAGTTTGGTCTGAAGTCTAAAGTCAGTAGTCAGTAGAGATATCTAAGTCTTTTAAGATTTAGAGGGGGATAACCAATGCACAAGCGAAGGAAATAGCAACAAACAAGATACGGTGGTACCAAATGATAAAAGAAAATACATGAAGAAAAGATAACACCACTTCGACACCCGAAAAGGTAAAAGAAGAAAGATTATAATAATAATAATAACTTTGTGATATGCATTTTCATGAAAGAAATTCAACAAAAATTGGGTGACTTATTTTCCATAAAATATTCTTCATTAGTAACATACATGTTATATGCACAGTAAGACGTATTAGTGCTGTAGTGCCTACTGTATGACCTATCAGTGAAATTCGACTTATATTAATTGATTACTCACCAAAAATTAGTTTTCTTCACTTCACAAAATTTAGTGACTTGAAAATAAAAGTTTGATTAATAAGAATTTGATCATAAGTTAATATAAAGCACCTACCACTGACAAGTCATTCATTACATAATGTTTAACATAAACTATTGCTCATTACTAATATTTGTCACTTGTATTTTGCAGATAATAGCATAGTCATCAGTAACATTTGTGACTTGTGGTTCCTAAACAACATTTCTAATCAGTAACATTTGATGATTTGCCTAAAATAAATTACTCATCAGTAAAATATGGTAGCTTGCATTTTCAATTTATCAGTACTTGGTTAGTGACTTTCATTGTGATGAAATAAAAATTTAGTCTGCAACTTTAGTATTAATTTTGAAAATTTGCATTTTCCACGAGCATTACTTTAGAAATTTTGTTGATTTTCATTTTCAATGTAGCACCCAATAACAATCTCCAATGTAATAAAAATTAAAAAACTTATTTTTGGGAGAAAATATGCCCATGTGTATCAATGAATTGATACCAACTACCAATGACGGAAAACGCGAAATATCTAGGAATGCATCTGTTAATCATATCATAAGTTCATAAAATCATAAGTTTAAATAAAGGAGCTACCACTGACAAATCATTCATTACATTACATTTAACATAAACTATTACTCATTACTAATATTTGTCACTGGTATTTTGCAGATAATGGCATAGTCATTAGTAACATTTGTGACTTGTGTTTCCAAAAAACATTTCTGATCAGTAAAATTTAATGATTTGCCTAAAATAAACCACTCATCAGTAAAAGATGGTAGCTTGCATTTTCAATTCATCGGTACTTGGTTAGTGACTTTCATTGTGATGAAATAAAAATTTAGTCTGCAACTTTATCATTAATTTTGAAAATTTGCATTTTCCACAAGCATTACTTTAGAAATTTTGTTGATTTTCATTTTCAATGTAGCACCCATTAACAATCTCCAACTTATTAAAAATTAAAAAACTTATTTTTTGGGCAATTGCCCATGTGTATCAATGAATTGATACCAACTACCAATAACGGAAAACGCGAAATATCTAGGAATGAATCTGGATGGAAGGCTAAACTGGCAACACCACATAATGACAAAGCGAAAACAACTGGGCCTGAAGTTTTCCAAGCTCTACTGGCTCATCGACAGGACATCCACTCTATCGCTATCCAGTAAACTTGCAGTATATAAAGCCATACTCAAATCGGTCTGTTATTACCCATCTATTTAGGTATTTATTTGATTTTATGCTGGGGAGATGCCGTTTAAACGTAGGCAAAATTTGGTGATTTATATTTTCAAGAATTCCAGAGAAGAAAATTTGGTCATTAGTAAATTTACAATTTACTCATTAGTAAAATTTGGTAATTTGCTTTGGCAATGCAACAATCAGTATTATGATTATCAGGTTATTTGAAAATTCAAGAAACTGTAGATCATCAGATATGATATATTAGTGACTTCTTATGAGTAATATTTCGTTAATTGCAGTTTCAAGAAAGCGTTAATCAGTAAAGTTTTTTTTTTCATTTTGTGACATATTTTTAAGGAAATATTACTTACTAGTACGAAAAGCAGAACATAAATTTAAAAATAAATTGGAAGAAGAATATGTAAATTTAAGAGATGTTTCATTTGTTTTACTGGTTAATATTAATGAAACCCAAAATTATGTGGAGGTGCTCGCGTCATTTATATGTCCTACTACCATTTATATGTCCCTTCTATTTCTATGTTATTACTATTGATTTACAAAGACGAAACTTAGCTTTCTCAGAATTTCGTCTATGTTAACATTTATCTATTCAGGGTATTCGCGTTCGAGCGTTACATTCCAAGCCTCTAGTACCAGTAGTGGTGGTTACAAAAATAGCAGTTGGTGATTATATGTAAATTCTGCAATAGTTCAAATACTTGTATAAACATTCAGTAGGTAGCGCATTATACGTTTTCTCGCGAGGTAATAATAACATCAATGTTTGAAACAAACTTTCGTCATTCCGCGTTGAAATGGCGACGACTTTTGTAGTCTTTGGGGGAACTTCTGAGGTGTGCGCAATGAAGGAAGTGTTTTATGAGTAATTCATTAAGCGAGCGTGTCGTCTGGGAGTGTAAAGTAGAGGGTCGTTAAACTGTACTGTAAAATTGCGCGCAACTAATGCCGCCGCCAGAAAAACGTGTGCGGGGGCGGTTTCCCCCCAATATTTTAAGCCCTGCGTGTCGCCGGACTTGGCCCGGGGGGCCGACCGACCGTGTTCACGCTAGATTCCCTCTCGGAGTGTCTGCAACAATGCGGAGCATTTCGAGAGGCAGCCTGGCCGACTGGGGGCTGCAGGGGCGGCTGCATTTCACGAACATCTCTGAATGCGCACTAATTCTGTTATATACCCGGCTCGCAGGTGGGATTGATTCGAGCACTGTTAATAATTAACCACCGCGGTACGGAAATTCTATGAATTATTCCGGACGGCGCGCTTTGTGCGGCCGCCCGGGTTTCGCCGCCTCCGGGGGGCCGAGGCCCTCTTACGCACGATCACTAATTCTATTCCACCTTTATTGTACGCAAGGCATTAGAGCGCACGCGGCGCATACATATCGCATTATTAATATTTTTAACGGCGGTCTAATCCTATTTAATATTCATATTGTACATAACTGTACACGGAACCTCAATATTCTAGCCCCCCTCGTGAGCCCGTGACAGATAAGCTTCGCCCCACGACAGTGCACACTTACTTGTATATACAACGTGTACACAACAGGCCCACCTGAATTATTCACCACACCACAAAGGCGCGCACGGGAAAATTAAATTTTTAAAGCTCTGAATTAGTAACGGCCGGCCACATATCATAACGTAATAGATGGCCGTCCGGTAAACAAAATTAATGTGAATTATTTTCACCGTGCATTTTAAAAATCCCGGCCGCGGAGTAGGCGTGCGGCACGTATATTTCCCTGGGCCCCGTTCCGCGTTTTAATTACCGTTTCCCCTGCAATAAAATAATGGACCGAAAATGCCGTTATTTTCTATTCATTTGCATTTAATTAAAAATTCAGGCGCTGGATGAAAGCCCAGTTATGTGCTTTGCAGCAGAAAATACCTATTGTAGTTTTTACTGCAATGAGGCTCAACAGTTCAACCGTTTATTTGAAGTGGAAAAATACTACTACTGCCTCTCGTACAAATTATATTAAAACATCAAACAGTGTATTTCAGATAGAATAATGTTATTATATCTAACAATAGAACTACCATCAATCGCTAAAATTGTTAAAATTTGTCAAATTATCAAATGTGACTATCCAGATCTGTTAGTGGTTCAACTTCATCAGTCCTCGTTCTTTTACAGTCTCCCTCAATACGTCATCCCAGGATTTTCTCGGTCTACTGCTTTTTTGGGGTGCTCTCGCTTGCCACATTATATTATTGGACAAATTTAAAATTTCTATAAATTGCAGTAAATTTTGTAAATTATTTAGTTATTTTGTTAGTTATTTCTACGAAAGTTTAATTATTGCTGCAAACGTTTCATTCTTCTTTCAAAATTTCAATTATTCCTTTAAAATTTCAATTATTCTGTCAAAATTTCAATAATTCTGTTAAAATTCAATTATACCGTCAACAATTTTACAATTACAAACACTTTTGTATGATTACTATCAATATTTAAACATTAACATTACAATTTTTAATTTACTGCTATTATTTCAATGATTACTGTAAAATTTTCATGATTGCAGTAGAATTTTCATGATAACTGTATTTTTTTTATGAATCCTTTTTGAAAATTTTACGTATTTGTACCAAAGATTCAATATCATTCTTTCAAAACTCCAAGTATTCTGTTGAAATTTCAATAATTCAATTAAAGTTTCAAATATTCTGTCAAAAATTTTACAATAACAAACACTTTTTGGCTGATTACTGTCAATATTTCAACGATTACATTAACAATTTTAATTTACTGATATCATTTCAATGATTACTGTAAAATGTTCATGATTACTGTAGAATTTTCATAATAACTGTAAATTTTTTATGATTCCTTTCAAAATTTCACTTATTTCTACCAAAGATTCAATCATTCCTTCAAAACTCCAAGTATTCTGTTGAAATTTCGATAATTCAGTTAAAATTTCGAATATTCTGTCAAATATTTTACAATAACCAACACCTGTAACTCCTGTAATGATGACTATAAATTTTTCAAGATTCCTTTGAAAAGTTTACTTATTTCTACCAAAGTTTCAATTATTCCTTCAAAACTGCAAGTATTCTGTTGAAATTTCAATAATTCAGTTAATTCAGTTACATAAACGATTGAAATTCAGTTAAAGTTTCAAATATTCCATCAAAAATTATACAATGACTAACACTTTTTTGATGATTACTACTAATATTTCAACGATTACATTAAAAATTTTAATTTACTGATATTGTTTCAATGATTACTGTAATATTTTCATGATTACTGTAGAATTTTCATGATAACTGTAAATTCCTTATGATTCCTTTGAAAATTTTACTTATTTCTACCAAAGATTCAACTATTCAACTATATATAAATATTTTACAATAACTAATACTTTTTGGATGATTACTGTCAATATTTCAACGATTACCTTAAAAAAAAATATTTACTGTTATTGTTTCAATGAATACTGTAAAATTTTCATGATTACTGTAGAATTGTCATGATAACTGTAATTTTTTTATGATTCCTTTTTGAAAATTGTACTTATTTCTTCCAAAGAATCAATTATACTTCCAAACTTCAAGTATTCTGTTGAAATTTCAGTAATTTAGTTAAAGTTTGAAATATTCCGTCCAAAATTTTACAATGACTAACACTTTTTGGATGATTACTGTCAATATATCAACGATCACATTAAAATTTTTAATTTACTGATATTGTTTCAAAGATTACTGTAAATTTTTCATGATTACTGTAGAATTTTCATGATAACAGTACATTTTTTATGATTCCTTTGAAAATTTTACTCATTTCTACCAAAGAATCAATTATTCTTCCAAGCTTCAAGTATTCTGTTAAAATTTCAGTAATTCAGTTAAAGTTTAAATATTGTATCAAAAATTTTACAATGACTAACACTTTTTGACTGATTACTGTCAATATTTAAATGTTAACATTAACATTTTAAATTTACTGATATTTTTTCAATGATTACTGTAAAATTTTCAATGATTACTGTAAAATTTTCATGATAACTGCAGAATTTTCATGATAACTGTTATTTTTTTATGATTCCTATTTGAAAATTTTACTTATTACTACCAAAGATTCAATTATTCTTTCAAAACTCCAAGTATTCTATTGAAATTTCAATAATTCAGTTAAAGTTTCAAATTTTCTGTCAAAAATTTTACAATAACTAACACTTTTTTGCTGATTACTGTCAATATTTCAACGATTAGATTAACAATTTTAATTTACTGATATTGTTTCAATGATTACTGTAAAATTTTAATGATTACTGTAGAATTTTCATGATAACTGCAAATTTCTGATGATTAATTTGAAAATTTCACTTATTTCTACCAGAGAATCAATTATTCTTTCAAACTTCAAGTATTTAGTTCACGTATTCAAGTACATTTGTCAATTATTCTTTCAAAACTCCAAGTACTCTGTTGAACTTTCAATAATTCAGTTAAAGTTTCAAATATTCTTTTAAGAATTGTACAATGACTAACACTTTTAGGATGATTAGTGTCAATTTTTCAACGATTACATTAAAAAAATTAATTTACTGATATCATTTCAATGATTACTGTAAAATTTTCATGATTACTGTAGAATTTTCATGATAACTGTAAATTTCTGATGATTAATTTGAAAATTTCACTTATTTCTACCAGAGAATCAATTATTCTTTCAAACTTCAAGTATTTAGTTCAAGTATTCTAGTACATTTTTCAATTAATCTTTCAAAACTCCAAGTATTCTGTCGAACTTTCAATAATTCAGTTAAAAGCTTCAAATATTCTTGTAAAAAAATTACAATTACTAACACTTTTAGGATGATTACTGTCAATATTCTAACGATTACATTAAAAATATTCATTTACTGATATCATTTCAATGATTACTGTAAAATTTTCATGATTACTGAAGAATTTTCATGATAACTGTAAATTTCTGATGATTCCTTTGAAAATTTTACGTATTTCTACTAAACAGTCAATTATTCTTCCAAACTTCAAGTATTCTATTGAAATTTCAGTAATTCAGTTAAAGTTTCAAATATTCTGTCAAAATTTTTACAATGACTAACACTTTTTGAATGAGTACTGTCAATTTTTCAACGATTACTGTAAAATTTTCATGATTACTGTAGAATTTTCATGATAAGAGTACACTTTTTATGATTCCTTTGATAATTTAATTTAATTCAATTATTGTTTCAAAACTTCAAGAAATCTGTTAAAATTTGAATTATTCTGTCAAAAATTCTACAATGACTAACATTTTTGGATGATTTCTGTCAATATTTCAACTATTACTTTAAATGAATTAAATAAAACAACTTTACTTTGTTACTTCCACTTACACATTTATTTTACAACAATAATTAAAATAAATGTGTTAGTGGAAGTAACAAAATAAAGTTGTTTTATTTAATTCATTTAACATGTTCCACAAAGTAACGGCTACCGGTATACAGTATTTATTACTTTAAAAATTTAAATTTTCTGATATAGTTTCAATGATTACTGTAAAATTGTCATAATTACTGTAAACTTGTGATGATTCCTGCGAAACTTTTTTTTTTCTGCAAAAGTTACAATTATTCTTCCAAAACTTCAATTATTCTGTTAAAATTTCATTCATTCACTGTCATTATTTCAACGATAACTTTAAAAATTTCAATTGCCTTATATAATTTCAATGATTACCGTAAAATTTTCATGATTCCAGTGAAAATTTTAACTATAAATGGCAAACGTTAACTGCTTCAACCAAAGTTTCAATTATTCTTTCAAAATTTCAATGATTCTATTAAAATTTCAATAATTCGGAAAAAATACTAGAATAACTTAACATATTTTGGATGTGTCAACTATTCTGTAAAAAATTCAAGAACTACTGATTTTAACTTTGTGTCAAAATTTAAATCACTCCTGTATAAATTTCCATATTTTATGTGAACGTTTCCATAATTTCTACCGAAATTTTAATTATTCTATTTATTTATTTATTTCGGGAAACACCTTTTGCCGAAATCTGTCAAAATTATTTACGATTTCATTAAAAATCTACAATCTACATTGAAAATATTCGATTCCTGCAAAGATTTTAATATATTTTTTTTGTATAATTACAATCATTGCAGTAAAACTTTCAAGCATTCAAGGATCAACAAAAAATACTGTCTTACGGTACTAGTACCATAACGTGATTACTTTACGGCAGACAAACTGTTTATAAAATATAATACATACAGACATTTTATTTCACCCCGTTATTATTTGCCACAAAAGTCTTCTCTAGCGACAATCATTAACGAAATCATCCCTGTGAATCCCCCGCTACAATTAATTAATGTGTATCGTCCTATATTTTTCTGTTACGCAAATTTCATCGCATCCAAAATTTAAAGCGCATGAATTTAAATTACGGACCGGCCTGTGCTTATTCAGCAATAATTAAGTCGTTAATCTAACTTCAGTGCGGCACGCAACGCCGGACGGACCGATCCCCGAATAGATCCCGTTAGAATTGCATAAATTTTTCACGCGGCAAGACGCGGGACGTAATTTTCCACTATCCGTCTTCCCCGTTCCTAGTTTTCCCAACTTAAATATGTATATTTCCATTTGCAGCTTAAAACAATTTCCCCCCCGTCCGGGACTTTTAGAATTTATTCGCTTCCTAATAAAGCGCCCGGGCGCCGTTTGTTTTCCCCGGCTGCGTTTTGGACCTTTTTTTCCGGCAGCAATGTCTCATCGCCAAGTCTTCAAATAACTCCCGGATGAGAGATTAGTTTAGGCGCATCATTTAAAGTTTAGGCACTGGTTGCAATAACGTATATTTTATTAGTTGACAATGTATTAGTGTATATGTTGCTATGTTTAATTACTAACGTTCTGGAAATAGTATATACTATTACTACTAAATTAAAAATTATGTTAATTATTATTTGACGTTCAAATTATTTATTGTATGTTTTAGCTGCCGATAAGATAACTGTATTTTTATGTTACTCATTTGTAATACATATTTACGTAACAAGCTTTGTAAATTCATCTCTACGGGCTAGCTGGAAGTTTGCGGGGCAAGCGACGCAGGAGCGAGCCCCATAATCCTGTGAGCTTAATATGAATATGTTACAGGTCAGCTGTCAATTTTACAACTTAGTAGCATTACAATAATACTAATAATTATAAGTTATTTATTTTCAACATTTACCATTTACACCACAATAATGTTGGACTAAATTTTGTCGAGAGTTGGTTAACGTACGCTAACAGTACTTCTTCCGTCACGTGAATTACGCCATTTTCTTTCTGCCAGTCTTTAAAGTGGCTTCTCTAAGAATGGCTTCTGGTATATTAATTTTGCTCTTTAATTTCAGCAAAATGTAAAATGAATAAATAAACAATTCGCATTGTCAAGATACTTCCAAGGCTTACGAGAAATTTAGGATAATTTTTGACACCGTCACTGACAAGATTGATTATAATTTTACTATATAACATCAATTTACTATTACAAATGAACAACATATAAAATATTATACAATATAAGCAGGGTAACAGTACTTACTGGCTCAAGGAGGAGGAAAGACTCGCCTGTCAAATCCCCCTATCGTCAGTAAAAACTGTTTTACCCTACTTGTAATGTAAAATAATATTATCGTCATCACTTTTCAATATCAAATGGTGTTATGACATAAATGCATCTGACTTTATGCTGTCGAGTCATGTATAGTCAGTAGTACACTTGATTACATATTTTACGGAAAATTAAAAATATCTGAAGGGAATGATTTTCATTTTGAATTCGGCCCAAAATAACACCATAGACTCAATGCTGATTTCAGAATTTTTCTTCGGTTTCTCGGAATATCTCTCTTCGTTTTGTGATGGCTCAATTGTGAAAATTCAGAATCTCACATACTACGCGTCGTAGAAACAAAATTTTACATACAAATTATAGATTTTCAAAATCTACCATATGCCATTCAGGTATTTAATATTACTCTTTTGAAAAAAAAACACCAAAGATTATAACATAAATAATAATTTTAGTCAATAATACGACAACTGTTATTTGTACTATTATTGCTCTTCCGACTTTTTATTTTTTTTATCCTTAAAGAGTTATAACATCTAAATGAAGACGAAGCGGAATTATGTTTATATAACATTTTTTAGTCATAATATCATCACCTTTCGTTTCTCGGCATAGTTTGTCATAGAGCTAATAAATCATCCTGTATAAATTGCATTTGTATAAGATTTAGACATAAGTTTAAATAAGTAGACATAAAAAATTTAAAAAATAAGAATGGAAATCAAGACCGTAATTAATGATTTTACAAAAACGGATACATTAATTAAAGTCCTTTTTTTAAATTTTAATATTTGAGTAACTTAAGTACCCAAAATAAAAATAAATTTTGTTAAAAATCAAGACGCAAAAGGACTGAAAAATAGAGTTTTAACGTACAAAACGTACAAAATGGTACTGATTTTAAACTTTTATGAAGATTCTGTACCTACCAAAATTGTACGATAATTCCAAAATTCGGATATTAAGCATTTCAACATTTTTTTTAATTTCAACATTCCATTAGTTTTAGGACCGTGACATCCACTTTCTAATAAGGTTCCTTATAACTTTATTCGGCTATTAAATAAATTTTATTTGTGGCTGTTTGCCTTGTAATCAATTTTATGTAGCTAATAAGTTTACTTATTAGCTGCATAAGTTCTTAGCTCATTTGAGTTGCTGTTATATAAAACGTGTGTATTTTAAGCCTCCGTAAAAGTTCCTTATAACTAATAGGAACTTAACTGGAAGGTGGATATGTCGGGCTTTACACAATTAGAAAGTTTCTACATTGACTAAAATTCAAAATTTCGTTTGAAAATTCAATTATTGTTTCACAAAATATCAGAGTGATTAGAATATTTGAAGACGTTGAAATATTTTTAAATAAGTGCCGAAAATTTTTGAAAACGATATCATAAGTAATTGCCACATATTTCATAAGCATAGTTTATAAAATAGCAGGATTTTTTTTCAAAATAACAAAAACTCAATACAGTACAGTACAAAAACTAGTCCCATAAATAGGTCCAAAATGTTATTCGGAAATCACTCAATAGAAAATCACAGTGTCGATAGTCCATAATACTGAAAATGTTTTTTTCTTGTCAAATATATACAGAAAATTCAATATAAAATAAATATTTACCAAATATTAAAAAAAAAATGATAATCTGGAAGACCAAAAGTTCATAAAAATTATAAAAACAAACAAACAAAAATGCAGCAAGTAAAGCATACCTGCAGAGAAACTAGATGAAGAACCAGAAGCCAAAGTGTTTATATATGGGATGTGCAATAGATTTGTCAATAACATGGAGATATGTTACGTTGAAACTTAATATACAGGGCGATTTTCTGAAAAGTATCCACCTCGGATTTCTCGGAAAATAATGGCAAAATAAAAAATCCCGAAACACGTCAATTTTTAATTTGAGTGGGACATGTTTTGACGTACTGTTGACATGTGTGTCAGTTCCCCTCTCCCCTCCAACAAGCACCTCTCGAAAATTTTAAATGACCTACCTTGACATACCTTATTCATGTATAACCCTGCATAATACTTAACTATAATCATCATTTAATCATCATCATCATCATCATCATCTAACATGCAAGAATCGATCCTTCCATGAACCAGAAGGAGACTGCTTGTGCCGACTGTGCAAACCAGAAGCAGGAAGATATCACATCCTAACTTGTAAGGAAAGAGGAGAACAATCCATAGCAAGTTACATAGCACAACTGACAAACGAGATGAATCAAATTAATGAAACATCTATGTAATTATATATTTTTTACTATATTATTTAGAATTTTTCTGTAACGTAGGTTACGAATAAAGAGAGATTATATAATAGTTAACTGAATCTTTTAGTTTTCAGTTGAAAATGCCTCACCGGAAGTAGAAGTTTACTATTTTTTAAATTTTTATGATACTTTTGAAGAATATTTTCTCACAATAAATTTCAGTTTTCAAATTTGCTTTGTGTTCCCGCTATAAAACTTGACGTAGTATTGCATACTACTGCTATTATGTAACGAATGCTTGCGGATCAGTAAACATGGAGCAATGGCCAAAGGAACAAGTGCATTCATGTTAGAAGAGTTTTTCGAAGCAAACGATTCCTAAACAGTGGCAAGACGACGTTTTTTGAACCAGCTACAACATTCGGCGTATAAATGATGTCAGCAAACTTTTGTGAAATCGTGGATTTGCATATTCTGAGAATCAGTTGCAAATCGCAAGCACCTGGGTCAGCACTACGGAAGCTCTACGGAAGCACTTCTTAAAGGACAACATTTGTGAGGCCATTAAAAACATTCCTATTAACATGTGTCTGCAGGTATTTTAAAATGTAAGAACAAGATTGGATCAGTGCTATGAGCAAGATGTTCAACATCTCGACAACATTCTATTTAAAAAATGAAATCCTCATTTCTGCACTATAAAAATTTCAAAATAAAATTATTAACGGTTTTTACAACGCTTTTATGACTGTTTGAAAACTGTTATTTACTCTGAGTAGAATAGGGCCTTAAAATGATTTTAATCAAAGGTAAAAAAATGAACATTACTAGTACGAAATTATTTTGAATATGACAACAATACATTCTAGCATGCTAGTGTATGTTTCTCAGAAATTTGTTAGAAGATATTTTCGGGCAACAACCTCCTAAATATCTCCGGTCAGTTAATCAGATCAGTAACTGATATAATTGGCATATCGCCCCCATTGAGTTATTAATTTGGGCAATTGAGGTTTAAAACCCAGCATCGGTCGGTCTTCCCAAAGACTGCGGCGAGACCCGGCTCAATGGCGGACGCAGAGCGGCCCCCAAGGCCCCCAAGGAGCGAGCAACAATTTCACCGCGACGGCCGCCACCCTCGCCGCCCCCACCCGCAATTAATATTAATTCCGCATTGTTCCCGTCTCCGCTTGATACCAGAACAATGAGGCGATGCAATCTATAATGCAAGATGGCGTCGGGCGGCGTCAGCGGGGGCGGCAAGCGGAGTCGCCCCCGCGGGGGGTGCACCGGCACCAGCCGCCCCCTAATTGAAATGCATTTCGGCAATTCGCGAAAGTTGGATTGGAGTGAGGGGCGGCGGCCCCGTGAATATTTTATCCACGTTTTCAATTACAATAAAGTTTTATGCCAACTTAACATACTTATCTCTTTCAGTCGGCCCGCCGGTTTACTGGCGCCCACGAGAGATGCGGATTGAATGGACTCACCTAGAACAGAGAAAAAAGAACAATTGATTAGTGCAATTCGCTAACAACTCCGGAACAATTATAGTGGAGCGGCGGGCTGGTACGGGGGCGGCGGTCGTAAACAGGCGGCGTTTACGACGGTCAAATTGTTAAGCGAGAAAAAGGTAATGAACTGCAAACAACTAATTATGCGCTACAACTCCTCCAGACCCAATAACAGTTAACACATTTGTTTTATAATATCGTTAAAATTCGAGCATATAAACACTTTAGATGCACGTCTTGATTAAAGTAAGCAATTTTATTAAGACCGAGGAAACAAATCATGGAAAGTGGAGCGAAGTAATGCATAACAAAGAGGGGAGCTTAATAATATTATAGATCGTCTCCATTGAATTGTGAATAATTTTATATTTCAATATATGGTTTTAATAAACCTATACTGTGCTCAAATTCAGGTTTATTCTAAAATGTGCAAACTGAGCAAATAATAGATACATGTAAATCTATAAATTAATTATGCACTTGGTGGGGGCGCCGGGAACAATTCAAAGAAGGAGCTTAATAATATTATGTTGAGGATCGTTCAAATGTAAATAATTTTCTGTTGCCCTCCACTCCAACTCGAGTCTCAGCGCATGCATAACAAGAATACTAAAACGTCGTTTGAATTGGATCAAATAATACATTATTAAAAAGCTGTGACGGTTCTGGTGGAGGCGCTGGGACAATTACACCCCACACGCCGGCGCCGGACCATCCGTCCGTCGATTAATATTTGCCCCGTATTTGCGGAGTGTAATACAAGTTAAATAATCCATGAATGCTTAATTAAACATACACAATTCGCTCTATCAAACGGCAAACATATAGAGTGCTTATGGATATTTACGCTCGCAGTTTTCCGATAATGAACGCAGGGCGCGCGCGCGCTTCCCCGCCGCCGCATATTGCAATAAACAATCTGCACCGCCCGCCCCTCGGCAATAATTATTAATTACGCAATTAGCATTATATCTGATTTAATTAACAACACCGTAACGCGCCGTGGCGTTATCGCGCACGTCGCAAATAACGATCGAGGGGCAATTACACGGGGTACCCGGTGTCCGCACACGTTGCGCCCCATTAGCCGCCCCCGGGCGCCCCGGAATTGTTAATAAGCCCAAGAAAAACGCCGTTATTGCGTTGTTTACGGCCGAGCGATGCTTTTACGACGCACGAATATATTTAAAATTTATACCCCGCAAATCCGGGAAGAAGCACCTCTTTTAAAGAACACTCCCAACTTTGCGTACGCCCTAGGCCGGTTTCCTCTAATGGAGCCACCCCATCCACAGGAAACGCCATGTGTTCAAATACAAAACGCACTACGCCTGCAGAAACTGAGGGTTGAAATTTAATTTCGCTAATGCCAGGTTAACTCCGGATTAGCGAATTTATTTCGCTGCAGCGGGCACAATTACGGACAGTGATGCTCCTGGGTTGCATAACATCTTGTTAGCAAATTCTTTATTGCTACTGGTAGGGGTGATAGGGGATCAGTCCCGCTGGAGGAAGCGGGGAATTTGCCAGGCGCGCAGAAAAAATGCCATAAATAAATCTCATTTTTACGGGACGCGCACGCATGCAAGAGAGAAAAATCACTATAATGCGGAATAGATTCGCCAAAAATGCGGGATTTATTCTCCCGCATCGAATCATATTTCCTTATTGGAATATTATGAAATATCCAGCTCCTGCGCGCAGTCGAGCTGGCACTAATTCTCTGAAGGTAAATAAAATCCGAGTAATGTGCTCGCTCTGTTGTCGTCCCGAAGAATTCCCTATGATAAAGCGGACGACAAAATATCATGTACACCGCTGGTCGTTGTGTGACATCTGTAGCGTTTTATGATAATGGTGGTCATTAATCATTGCACTATGAAAGGGGACGACCGCAGAAAGGATACTCAACCTAGCCACTGGTCAACTGCGTGTCGCGCATTCATTGACGATAAATGGGCGATGTCATGCTGAACTACGGAACGCTAATTGACGAAGAAAGGAAAGTACTGCAAATGTACTACAAATTCTCTATACAATACTTTACAATATTAATTTTTACACTAGAGCAGATATTTTTAAACTTCGTGCCTTAATTTGAAAATTCGATTGCGATTTAATATTTTGTAGTATATAATTAAATGATTTAAAACAAAATATAGATTTGAAAATAAATGGCAACATAAATATCGTCGATGAAACCAGAAAACAGTGTACTTATAAAAATTTGCAGGAGAGCATTTTAACGCCAATTTCTTGGAATATATGACAGGAATCTCAAATAAATCTGCAATTAAATTTTGTCAACCCAAAGGAGCAACTAGTGGCTAATATATGGCGCAAATATTTCATTTCTAAGTAAAAGTGGAGTTATACTGTTTTCTGGTTTCATCGATGATATGTTATTTAGTCCAGTTAAATTAGACTTTTTAGCGAAAATAAATTATATAGTTTTGAAATTTTGTATACTTACTGATTTAGATAATTTGACTTCCGGCCTCTATTCAGCGCGAACTATAGCTATTGTGGCAAACCGTGTAACATACATTTTGTTCAAAATTTTGTTCCCATTCACTTCACCCGACATACAAAATTTCAGGCGGTTCACCGTTTACGAGATAATTGCGAAAAATAACACAAGTTCACCGTTTGGGGGTGCTTTTTCAATATTAAGGGATGAAGCCCCCACCCGAGGAAGGGAAACTCGACAAATATTCGATTCTAGAGTGCTGAAGAGTATGTGTACCAAGTTTTAAAACTAGATAATTAATATTTCCACCAAAACGGCTTTTTGAAGCCGAAATGGACTAAATGTAAAATTGTACTGCATGCTTCTCTGAGGAAAAATATATGACCGGCCCCTGGATTTGCGAAATTTAACAGTTTTTACATGATCAGTTTTTTCCATGCGAATAGTATCAATAACAACATTTTGCAAACTTTTATAAGCATCAAAATCAATCGGGTTTCTAGTCTAATTTTTAGTTTTGTAGCTTTTTAAAAATGTATCTTTAAGTTAGCGATAATTAAATGATTAGGAAGTTGGGAAAATATTTCGGTTTTCTATATATTAAATATATTTGTTTTATAGATAGTGAGATGTAATTTATGTGGTCTTTAATTTGGTGATAATTAAATGATTATGAAGTTGGGAAATTATTTCGTTTTTCTATATATTAAATATCTTTGTTTTAAAGATAGTGGAATGTAATTTATATGGTATTTGATTGATACAAATATTTGAAAATGATATAATAACATGATAATAGAGAATTAATTCAATTGTTAGTCGTTATTTGTTACAGGGTTGGTGTGTTTTCAACATGATATAAATAATGATTTATGTGAATCCCATTGAATTTTTTTTGCGCAAGATTACAAAACATGGTGCGTATGGTTAAGTGTGATAAAGTAAAATCAAGAATTTATTACGAAAAATAGTTAGTTAAATCGTGATGTAAATCAATTGATTTAAATAACATCTACCCAGGCAAAAACTGATATACAGGTTGTCCAACATAAGAATCAACGGCATGGGGATCTCGGTAACCGTATAAGTTACAAAGATGGCTAAATTACATAAAAAAAGCGAAATTTAGTGGTCAATAATAGTAAGTTGAGAAAACCAGAAAATTCCGCTTACTTCCGGAGATATTCGATAAAACCCAAAATTTTTCGATATTGTTTTTATGTTTTTCTGAATTTATTTGAAAAGGTATAAACAAACAACAGATACTTTTTCATTGCCACTTTTTTACCTCTACAAGACAGCGTTTATAAATTTTCAGTACAATGTTCGTTTCAAAGAAACCATATGGCCTGTAAATAAATTACACCCTGTATTAAATAGCACTTCCTATTAAGAATTCAACGATTTATATCACATTATGGTTTTTCATGTTTTTATTCAGAAAAAAAGGCTTGTTAATACATTTCGAACATTTTGTTGTGAAGAAATAGTATATTTTGCGACAAGAGATGAAAATTCCGTTTTTTTCCGTAAGTGAGCAGTTGTTGGCGAGCCGTGCCACAAAACTTTCTTATGCAAGGTATTGAAAATTTTACGCAGTCGTACCAACATGATGACGCTCTTTCATAATAAATATTCAAGAAGTAGGGTTGCCATTTAAAAATTTTAAGTTCGCCTTGAAATGACCTTGAAAGTCAACTTCAAGGTCAAGTAAAAGATCGTCTGAAATGCGCCCCTTGTAGCCACACAACTTTTGTGGGGACAATTTTTGCTATCAAACATACCTTCGGAGAGATTTGCGTGGATTGATTAAAATAGCCTACCCTGTAAATGAGTAGAAAAATTTCTGGGGGTTGTTCGGTAGTGTGGGTAAAATACGACTAAATGTGTATTCATGTGTATATGGTTTATGTGATCAACTATCCTTCAGAGTAATAAAATATTATTTTTCCACTCCCTGCATGGTAAGTACACTGTTATAACATTGATTTAGTGGAAGTAAGTCCTACTTACCGATAAAGCTTTGGTTACTATAAGCAACGGGAAGTAAGTAAGTAAAATAATTTCAATAGCGTTCTTTCGCTGGCACCAGTCTTTAAAACCGTTTTGATAACACCCCTTCGACTTCTCCGGCAGTAGGAAGGAACAGGCAGCATCTGCAGCTTCTTCAATTCCCATTTCTTGTTTATTTTCATTGGAATTCATTTTACAACTGAACGAATGCAATTTCTGACATTCACACTTTGTTTGAAAAATAGTCTTAGCAACCAAAGCCGTACTGACATTTTGTTCATGTTGCGAAAATAAATTAATCAAACACAAACAATTAAACTAACTTCAGGAGTGGAAAAACAGTTATAAGCAATTTGAGATATAAGTTTTGACCAGTCTCGGTCTTTATTGCTAGCCCTCGCTGTCGCTCGGGCGCCAACTCGACCTCGACTGGTAAAAGATACTTACCTCTCTTAATGCTTAAATAACTATTAAAGCTAGTTCAAACATATACAAAATAATTAAATTGCTATGCTGAAAATTTCCAATTTTTGAGTTGTGTCACTTTTCTTTCGGATGAGCGATATTACTTAATCTCTATCTGAAAATATTGTAAAGGACAATTTATTCAATTAGTTTCTGACCAATTGTATCCACACACATACCTACAAATACATACCTCACCGAGACGTAGCCAGACAGACAGAGAGAAACAGACAGACATACAGACGGAGAGAAACAGACAGACATACAGAGACATGCAAATTTTGTAATGAACAATTTATTAAATTAGATTGTGACCTATTGTATCCACACACATACCTAAAAATAGATACCTCACAGAGACGTAGCCAGACAGACAGACAGACAGAGAGAAACAGACAGACATACAGAGAGAAATAGGCAGACAAACAGACAGAGAGAAACAGACCGACATACAGAGAGATGAAAGTTTATAGTGGACAATTTATTAAATTAGATTCTGACCTATAGTATCCACACACACACACCTACAAATACATACCTCACCGAGACGTAGCCAGCCAGACAGACAGAGAGAAACAGACAGGCATACAGAGAGATGAAAATTTTAGAATGGACAATACCTACAAATACATACCTCACCGAGACGTAGCCAGACAGACAGAGAGAAACAGACAGACATACAGAGAGAAATAGGCAGACAGACAAGACATTTTTTCAAATATATAAAACCACAGTTTTAGCCACTATTTGTTAGAGCTGCGTCAACACCTGCTCGAATAATGGCACTTACATTTGAATACATTTCAGTAAATATCTCCATTATTTATGAACCGATTTTGAAAAACTTTTTTAATTGTATTCAACATCAGAAAAGCGGAGGTATCAGAAGGGGGGTACTTTGCTATTTGATGTTTTTTGATTTAAAAAAACATCAAATAGCAAAGTACCCCCTTGCTATTTGATGTTTATTTTTAATTGGGCGTGTTAGCGCTTATGCGTTATGGGTTATGAGAGGTGGGCGGTCGAAAATTACATCTCTAAATGACAATTTGATTATAAAACTCAGCATGTTCGAACATTTTAGTCAAAAAAATTCTCAACGATTCTATTGAAATTATCTGTTACTTTTCAAACAGCCTTGCAGGCTCGAACCCTAGACCTGTGGATCGTCGAAGCCAGCAATCAACTCTAGTGAATACGAGAATAGACGAGAGCAATGCAATATTTAAACGTCCATAATAATTAATAGGAATTTGGGTTCGTCGCTTCATTGCGCATAGGATCTCCAGCACCATGTTATAGAATCACATGTCATTTCTTCCATAGTGCATTTTTTTCCAAACTGTTTCCAGATTTTGAAATCGAGGTGTTTAATAATTTTGTTACCAATATATCAGTACAGCATAATTTGCAATTATGAAATCGTTACTCCATCAATTCAAAATATTGTAACGGTCCAAAATAGCGTTCGGCAGAGACGGCTTTTAATAAATTAACCAGCGTGTAGACCTACACGGTAGGCAACCATGCTTGCATTTTTTTTGTTGTGGTGACGCGTCTCCCCGGTGAGCGATTTTTAAATTCACCGGCGTAAAGCGCCACCACGGGGCAGAACTAGATTGACTCGTGCCCGAGATAGATCGTGTCAGAAGAACCGTTGCAGATAAGGTATTTCACCATCCGTTTTACGGGAATAATCAACGGTTCTCAACTAACCACCCTTGAGGGGGATTGAGGCACCGACTACAGGGCAGGGAACACGCTCGTAACACCCGAGCGTTTGCCGACGGGCTAACCCGCTCGGCCGGAACATTCCTGGCTGGAGGTCGCAAGCGAGCTTCAGGTCCACGACGCGAGCCGTCGGCCTTCCGGAAGCTGTACCAGTCACCGGCGACGACCACCCGGAACGCAGGCCAGATATAAAAATTCCTATAATATAATTTCTTTTTTTGTGTGCTCGATTGGGCCACTTTTCTGTTTATTCTTGTGTGTAAATTGCGTCTACGTGTAAATTGTGTCGTACGTGTTTGCGCTAGTGTACGAGAAAGGTCGCTCCCTCTGCCCTTTAAATCGCGCGATTAGGAGCTTATTTTATTCGGCCGAATAGAGTAGACCCTGCGCGAAAGGGCGGCGCTCGGAGGTATTGTTTTCAGGAGCGCAGGACACGGTGTCCGTCATTGATTTGTGTGTGCGAATAAACGCCATCTTACCATACCAAACTCACAGCTGTTATTTTTTTTTGCTCGCCCCACGTTTTCTCTTTACAGTTTTCTATATTCAGTTACAGTTTTACAGTTTCCTATTCTCACTGCGAGATTTACACCTGGTGGTGTTGGCGTCAAACGGTCAGCGTTGTGACAGTTCGTGATTTCTGAGCTTCGCTGACTGTCTGCCGTCCACCCACGCAGGTAGAGTGGAGCCTCCCTTGCGACGAAGTAGCAACGAGGTAAAATTACGTGGAGCCTTTTTTAACCCCCCCACTCTCTGACACCGAGAGCCTGGCCCTCGTCACTACTTCAAAGGGACCCTCCACTCGCTCCACGGCCTAACGCGCCGACTGCCCTTCAGGTTCGTCACAATATTGATTAAAAAAAACGTGCTTCATACACAATTGACATGATCATTTGGAGCATTATTTTCATTTTTCTACTAAATAATTTATAAATACTACAAAATAAAAAAGGTAACTTAACCAGCACGTCACTATTTCTGCGAAATCATTTACGCAATAATAATAATAATAATACAGGAATAATGTAACACATGGTTGACGTTTCACAGAATATATAGAAAATAACTCTACAATTGTTTCGGCCTCTCAGCCATTCTCAAGAGTATAAACTAAGAGAGATAACTACAAACTATAAGAGTTTATACTCTTGAGAATGGCCGAGAGGCCGAAATAATGGTAGAGTTATTTTCTATATATACTGTGAAAAGTCCACCATGTGTTTTATTATTCCTATACTAATATGTTTCACCAAGTGGTAACCACCCACACATCCAATTTAAATAATAATAATACTAATGATAATGATAATAGTCTATATTGTCCTTTGATCCATTTTGATATTTCAAATAATTTTCCAAATGGATTATAATAATCATAATGGCAATATGAATGGAATTTATTTTGACAACAAATTTTCATGACTACGTTATTTGGTTGCTAAGTAAAATATCATGCCTAGTTTACATTAAGTTGGCTATTTTTTAATATTAATGAATTATAAGTAGATAGGCTCGAAGGCACACATGCATTTTTTAGAAACATTTTTAGTGGTCTCACAGGACCAGTCTTGAAATTGCAAACTTCCAGGAAAATGAAATGATGCCTGCCGGAGGATCTATTTGCGTTGAATGTAAATGCTCTGATCTTTGTGAATGTTTAACGATTGGCAAATGAGCCATGACCGTTTGTTTTTTGGTGTGATCATGGCGAAGAATGGCCGTCATGGGAACAATACTGATGTGTGCATTTTGTAGGGGGTCGACTGTGCGATTAAATTTTATAGCGACAGTAATCCACCCCAATAGTTTCGCACGTCATCTTGGATCGAGGTTCCAATTTGTAACGAATTACCATAAATAAAGTGACGGTCATGCACGAGGGGGTCTCCCCCTAATAAACGCAAACAGCGAAAGGGTAGCCGAGGGGTCAGGAAAATATGCGCCGCTGTATGGATTTTAATGTATGCAAAATTCGTTACGAAACGTAATTAAATGTCCATTTAAAACATAGTTCGACCTTAAAACACAATGCGTCTGCAAAACGGACCCCGGCGCTAATCTATTTACAGCCCTAGTTATGCAAAGCCACACCGCGCCGGCCTGTATTAATGCGCACTTAAACTATATCACAAATAACGCCGGAGATTTTTGGATACACCCCCGCGATTCAGCATCTCGCCGCCTCCTCAGATACGTTTTATATGCAAGCGGGACGGTGCTGTGCTCCACTTTTAGAATTATTGTTATTCAGCTCGCCGTAATGCCCGGAAAGAAGGAAGGACGCTGAACTTATTCCGCATGCATTCGCCATATCGTATCGCATAAAGTTGTCAGGACATTAAATCTAGTTAGCAAATCTGCCCGAGGCAACTGGAAACAAAGGAGGAACCCCGAGAAATGCAAACAATCGCATATATATATATATATATATATATATATATATATATATATATATATATATATATATATATATATAGCCACTGAATAATAGATCTTATCTGGTTTACAATTATCGCGGGGAAGTTTGGAGATTTTCATAATTAATTTTTGGGTTGAACGTTTTCCGCCGTCCTCCTGCAACGCGGGTTCATCCAACTCGGCCCTCACTCCACCCACGTCCGCGAACAGGAAAATCATCCAAATCATTATACCAAAGTTAGATTTTAAGTTAGATTAATAATTATTATCACCAAATATAGGCTAGTAACTCCCAGTTGTAATATCGTGGATCATCCTTGACAATAGTTCTACCTACCTAGGATACAATAGTTAATACAATGGTATCCTTAGAAACTCAACCACGATCAAAGATAATATACGATCATACAACTGGGTCTAAGGCCCAGTTGTACGATCGTGGATCAACCTTGACCATGGTTCAGTAACCTAGAATACAATTGTTAATACTATGGTATCCTTAGAAACCGAACCATGATCGTGGATCATCATTGACCATGGTTCAGTTACCTAGGATACCATTGTATTAACAATTGTACCCCAGGTAACTGAACCATGGTCAATGTTGATCCACGATCGTACAACTGGGCCTGAGGGTACCAGGATCAAACAGCATCAGTCATTATCAAAAATCGGACATTCAATCATTCATCACCTAATTTTCATCTCTGCTGCCGAAACATATTTTACTATGCTAGATCCTGATTTTGTTTCAAGATTAAGTTATGCACGTATAATATGGTATCGATGCAATTACATCATTCCAGAATATCACAGCTTATAAGCACACATCTAACAGTAATAATTTCCATAAGTACGTCATTGAAACCAATATATATGTTCCGCTTCATAAATAATAATGTTTTAAGGAACATATCGTTAAACCAGTTCTTCTTTAATGAGTTCGTGATTCAATTTTTGAAGCAATCGATGGCCATCAGATGATATTAAAATTACTCAATTCCGTGCTAATACAAGTTGTTTTAACATATACTGGAATTGATAGAACCAGTAATTACTTGGATCGACGAGCTGACTAAAAAAACTGATGTTTTCTGTCACAAATCACCTGTTTTGAACTTAATGATGGGTCGTTAATACGGTCGTGTTTATTTATGTTGAATACGTGATAGTTACCATATTGTTACATCCATTGCTGACGGCGACAGAATTTTGATCGATGGTCTAATAAAATATGTATATTAATAATTATAATCAAATTAGATCATATGTTTAGATTTATTTTTAATTATTTCCTTAATATTTCATAATCTGTGGTGTATTTGTATATTGCTATGTATTTGATAGCCTAGTGCCTATTATAAAATAAAATGAAATAGGTGATTAGAGTTGTAATAAACACTATAATCAATAATTTATTCAATTAAATAATAATAAACACTAGTTGTTTGAACATATTATAATTATAAATAATTCATATAAAGAAGTGGCAAAGGCAAAGTTGAAGGAAAAAGAAACATTGGGAAAAGACAAATCTCGTGGCTTAAAAACTTGAGGAGTTGGTTCTCCACGACAACCACAGGCCTTTTCCGGGCAACTGTGAACAAAGTAAAGATAGCCAATATGATAGCCAACATCCGAAACGGATAGGCACTTGCAGAAGAAGAAGAAATAAGTGGCTATGTGATCACGATGACAATGTTAGGAAAATTCTTGGTTAGGTGCAGGGTCGTATTGTTATTATTTTTTGTTGTTATTATTATGTATTGTTATATCATTCATCTAATCATTTCAAAGTATTCACCTCCAAAGATATTGTCGCGCACATGCACTGCTTCAGCGACATAAACATTTATAAATGTAGTATGTAACATGTAAATGTAATGTTTGTAAAGAATATGATTCATAATAATAAAACTCAAACTCAAACTCAATTGAACCTCTCAACCCATGGGTCGCATGATTTCGAGCGAAGGTCTCGAGTATTCTAAAAAAAAAAAATACCAAAAAATTAATACAATTTTGTAGGGTGGTATCAAATCAACCTGATTTAGTTAATTTTTGGTACACTCGCTATTTTTTTTTCTTCTCGCCCGATTTTGAGACTTTTTATTTTGAAAATTGTAGTTAACCTCCCATGGGTCGCGAGCCAAAAGTGGGTCACATGATTTTTCACAATAGTCTTCTAAAAATCAAAATACCAAAAAAATGATACCATTTTGTAGGGTCTTATCAAATCAACCAGGTTTAGTTAATTTTTGGTACACTCGTTATTTTTTCATTTGTTTTTCTCGCCCTATTTTCAGATTTTTATTTTCAAAATAAAACAATCTTAAAATTTAGATAATTTTTAAGTAGTTAACCTCACAGGAGATGACAAAAAATCCAACATACTAGCGAAGAAAAGAGAGGTTCTCATTCATATCATTAGGTATAGATGAGTCGTTGAAAACCAGAGTGGTGTAAGTCATATTTTTACATTCGTAAGGCCCAAAAAAATATGGAACGGACAACATCCCTTGTATATTTCTGGAATTTTATGAATTCAAAAAAATTGACTTTGGTTTTCAAAGATCCGTATTATTTTGTCTATTTTTAGAAGTTGATCTTATTTTGATCCACAAAAAAAACAAGTTTTGTATAATACCGTTGAGATAGAATCTTAATTTCTTTTACTGGCTACAAGATGGCAATAAGAAAGTATACCTTTAGTGTGAATGTTTTGAAAAATTAAAAAAAACATGTTATTTTTAAATCTGCAATTTTAAAATGGTGACATGTATATCAAATGAAAGCCCTATTATTAAGATTTTAAATGACACCTATCCCAAGACTGTATCAATTATTATTTCCTAGTAAATGGCATTTGGAGTTATGGAGTATAGTGAATTTTAGAATTTTATGAATTTAAAAAAAAAGGACTTTGGTATTCAAAGATTCGTATTATTTTGTCTATTTTTAGAAGTTAATTTGCATTTGATCCACAAAAAAAATCAAGTTTTGTATGATACCATTGAGATACAATCTTCATTTCTTTTACTGGCTACAAGTTGGCTATAAGAATGTATACCTTCAGTGTGAACGTTTTGAAAAATGAAAAAAAAAATGTTATTTTTAAATCTGCAATTTTAAAATGGTGTCATGTATATCAAATGAAAGCCCTATTATTAAGATTTTAAATGACACCTATCCCAAGTCTGTATCTATCATTGTTTCCCAGTAAATGGCATTTGGATTTATGGAGGATAGTGTACTTTACCGTTTTTTGCAATTTAAAATAAAATAATAACTCAAAATCGGATGGAAAGACAAAAAAATTTAAAAAAAAATATTTCATGGTAAGGTACATCTAATAAGGTACTAAGTAATAAAATGCACGATATTAACAGTGTTTTTCATAAAAGTTTAAGCCACGGTTTAACGGTGGTTTAGTCTTACGGCCGGTTCCATAATGGTATTAAAGTTTCCTTTAAACCGAAAAGGCGCCTTTAAGTACCGTAACGTGTTCTATAATTGATTTTTAAAATCCACTTTACGAAAAAGTGTCTTTTATCATATGGAACAGAAGCAGACTTTAAAGTCGAATTTTCTATTAAGTAAGCTTTACATAAAGGAGACTTTTCTGTGATATTATGGAAGCGGGCCTTAGTAACCTTCATGACCCTTTGTAAAACACCGCTAAACCACCGCCTAATCACGGTTTAAATTTTTATGAATAACGCTGTAAGGTTCAATCATTAAAAATGTATTGTAGTAAAACTTACAGCTTGTATCTCCATTATTGTTTATTAATTATTTTGAATTATTTTGAAATTCTGATTGAAGCACAAGCCTACATTATTTTATTTATTTACCACATATCAGTTGCAAAAAGAAGCAAAACCCGACAAGTCACATCTATTTTAAATATATCTTTACTACAGTACAAAAAAAATAGAATGGAGAAGCCTACATATCTATACAGAACTTATGAGACAAATCCCAATTATACAACTCAAATAGAGATTAAAATCTTACCTTGGATGCCAAAACCGACATGTAATCGCATATCTTATGTGCAAAGATCGAATTTCCAGTGCACCAATGAGAACTCACCATCGTATCTGCCGACTCCACTTAAGACTTAAGTGACTAACACATAACGTGTTTCGGTGCTTATGTGCATTTTTCTCGCTATTTTTTTTTCTTCTCGCCCGATTTTGAGACTTTTTATTTTGAATATTGTAAAAAAACGCTAAATTTAGGTAGTTAACCTCACAGGAGATGACAAAAACATCTAACATACTAGCGAAGAAAAGAGAGGTTCTTTATCATTAGGTATATATGAGTCGTTGAAAACCAGAGTGGTGTAAGTCATTTTTTTACATTCGTAAGGTCCAAAAATATGGACTGGCAACATCCTTTGTATATTTCTGGAATTTTATGAATTTAAAAAAATGGACTTTGGTTTTCAAAGACTCGTATTATTTTGTCTATTTTAGAAGTTAATTTTATTTTGATCTAAAAAAAAACAAGTTTTGTATGATACCATTGAGATACAATCTTCATTTCTTTTACTGGCTACAAGATGGCTATATATTGTTTATTAACAAAATAATAATTAGGAAATGGGTTCACAATGGGTTTGTTAGAAAAAATTGCTACCCAATGTTATGGATACAAAAGGAATAGTATGATCAAACATGTAGCTCCCGTATATAATAATGAAACTGAAGTGATGATAGAAGACTGAAGAAGTGAAACCTAAACAATTTTAAAGCAACGAGGTTATTGGCATTTTAACTTCCAACTTCGAAAATCATTGTTAAAAGGAAAACTGGGGTACCACTTGTACGAGGTGAAAGATTTTATACAAAATGATTTTTTTGCTCCCAAAATCTTATGAAAAAGAGGAAAAAGAATTTCTTAAATGAACTTAGAGGTATTGGAAAATGGCATTACCTATTAAAAAAGATAAGAGACAAAGTATTACAAATCTGGGAAATTCTGGACAAACATTATGGGAAACCGAAGAAAAAGGTAACTGTGAAGAAGAAATGATCGATTTTGGAATGTAAGTACTTTCTTTTTATTGGGAAAAAAAAAACTTTAATTCAGTATTAAAAAAGAGTCAGAACACCTTTTTCACAAAGTAAAGTGAAAAGCATGCTCAAGTCATGCTCACATAAATCTAGTACAACAAATTGGCATTTCTATATAAAATTGCTATTGTAATCAAATTTCTTATACTAAATTTATGTGAGCATGACTACATTTCGACCGCGATGTGCGAAGTACAACAGCTTTTCTACTGACGATGAACGCATCGGTCGAAATGTACATTTAGTTAAAATAAGTGTTTTATCTACAAACACTATTAAAAGTTGAACTTTTAACACGGCATATATGAATTTAAAATGGAATATTTTTCCACTAGTGTTAAAAGTAATCTCTAAAAAGTAAGAGTTGCTCCATTCGCTTCACTCATGTTGCAAACTTCCCCATTCACAAAATAAAATCTTACTTTTAACACTTATATCGTAACTAACTATTTTCGACAAATTTCAGCAAACAATTACACTGATAATCATTAAATATCACAGAATCATCCTCACATGTACTCTACAACAAACGATGTATCACAACACCTACAGATTTGAACATACACTGACTATTTGAATGATGATGACGGCTCCCAAGCCGAAACTAGTTCATGAAAACAAAAGGTTTCATTACCATACACTTGAGAGTGCATACACATATTTTCATTACCTCATAACTCAGGATGGATCCACACACATTCCTATAAGTGTTTTTTTTGTTCTGAAAAATGTGTTCTGGCTCTTATTTAATGATTCTTTCACAAAAACAAAAATATTTGTGTATACTCAGCATGAATTGGCATTTTCTATTTAAAAAATTTTAGAGTTTAGGTTCAAAATCCGACATGTCCATTTTATTAACTAATTTTGTCAAGACTTTGGCCAACCTCTGCTTTCTTGAATTGGTTGAATTTTAATCTTAATTTGAAAATTTAGTTACTTTGCTCAAATAAAGATTTCATATGTATTTTGCATTACCTTACATTCTATTTATCTGGACTTATCGGGTTTTGCTCCTAGGCGACTGATATATTATCTTCAAGTGGACCAATGTCACGTTACGACGTAGTTAAGCAACATGTTGTAATTTTCATTCATAGACCTTCATTGTGTTGGACATTGTGACAATGGTAATCAGAAACAGTTTATATTGGATGGACGACTATTAATAAATATGTATACAAGTATTTCCACATATTCTAAATATTTGCTTGAATTCAACTACCTACATACGTAAAAATATGAAATTGCGATAAACCAAGAATTTCTGCAATTGCCGTTAAAAGATCTATTATGGTTATGATGGATTTTGTTGTGATGTATTAGCATTTTTATTATTATTATAATATAATTCATCTAAGGTGGAAATACTCCTTGAGGGGCCGATAACTTACTAAATATTGTTTCTCTCTATATATTCATTTAAGGCAGAAATGTCGGGGGCCAATAGCACAATAAGGATTATTCAACGTGTATATTCAATAATTTTTGTATTTATGAAAATGCAAAAACATAGAAACACGTCAATCATAGTTTGCCCACAATTTTTATTTGAATAATTCATTGTGCGTTTCATCTCTAAAGGTCTTATTTTATGATAAATTGTAAGATTCTCAGTATAATATGAGTCATTAAGTCAAATTCACGAAATCATACAATACATGGAATCGTGCCATACGAGCTTTAAAAACTTATTTTGCAATTATTCTTGAATAATTTATTTATAAAATGTAAAATGCACCATTAGATGTAAATAATGTGAAAATTTACAACTGAATGTGCAAAGCTAAGCGTAATATGTCTAATTATGAAAATATTTTGTAAGTGCAGATAAACCGCATATTTTTTTTACAAATTCTTGATTTCCGTAGGAATTTAAGTTTTTTCAGTTATTCCCTAAAATTATCAATATAGTATATTTATATGAGTATTATACAGGGTGCGTTTCTTTCAATGTTTAGTATGGGCATCTCTGAAACTAGCGGAGATAGAGCGACGATTAAATGGGCAAAGAATTGTAGTTTTAAGAGCTCAATTTCATGACCTTTTTGTTAAAGATAATAAAGATATAAACACGACCAACTTCAGTTAAATTTAACTCATTTATTGTCATAGATTTGTAAGAAAATTTCTGTTAGAATGAACTACTTTTACTATAAATAAATATATGGGGAAAGTCATATGCTGCCAACATCAGTTTTTTTTAAATCAGAAACCTGAGCAGAAGTTTTGAAAATTGAATCCTTTGTCGGACGGACCTCATAATGCAATAACGTTCACGCTCAGTAGACCGCACAGCCCAGTCTCGGGGGCGAAAAACCCGACCCGAAGCGTATGCATTTAATGCCTGGACCATTCGATCGATACGTGCCGCGTGGGCGCCTCGGGGGGCGGCCAGGGCCCCCACGGAGGGCGGGAGGCCCCGCCGTTTGCGGCTCTTAAAATTGCAACCGGAAGACTTGCTTAGCGGCGGGACCGTAAAAATGCACAAGAAGACGTCGCAGGAATACAAATTATTCGCGAGGTTATAAATTCCTGATCCCGACGTATGCGTGGGTGTCAGGGATTTTGTTGATATTTCTTGTGCGACGTAGACTCGGGAATTAATTTGTCGTGAGCCGCATATACGTACACAACACGCACCCAGACGCCAGCGAACTGAGGAGACGTCTGAGGTGATTAATCGTGCACTGCGTGAATTTGTCGTGAGTTATCAATTAATCATGGTTAACACTTTGCATATTAGTAACGGGTTATACCCCCTTTTAAACTCGTATGTTTATTAATACGTAAAGCGTGAATAAATCATAACGAATACAAACACGAAATATATTAAGTATAAACGTGTACTAGTAAATGCTACTCAAATTCAGTAAAACATTATTGTTATCAAGTGCTTAAGACCATCAAGGGAATATTTATGCGACCATGGCACGATTTTGCAGTCTCCAATTAACGTAAAGCGATTCATTTACATGCACATCCTTATAGAGTCAAAGGTTGTCAAATAAACTGAACGACATATAACTTTAGTAAATGTTTAATTTATACATATAACATTTATCACTGCTTGAAGCTAAAAACGTTTTTGTGTTTCATTTCGTGTTCCTTATAAAATTCAGAAATATATCTGATCTTACACAGCAAGAATATCTCCAATCCCTACAATGAGCCTGATAGTGACTTTAATTTTTGTATGCATGAACAATGTTTCCAAAATTTCATAAAAGCCGTGCGCGATTTCAATAACAATTTTCGCGCATTGAAAATATTTCATCCGATAAACGGCGCGTTGGTGTACGGGCTCAAATGAGAGCAACCCTATACACCCAGCGCTCGGATTTTTGCCGCGTAAACCAAACATTTATTTTACAAAGGCGGGCTTTGAGAACAATTACCGTTCTTGAAAGCGGCCCGAATGGGAACAATGTTGCACGCAAAGCCCCCGGATTTTTGCGCCGGCATGTTAGGGACCAATAATTTACTAACAATGCGGGATTATTCAGGTTCACAAATGTGGCGCGTGTGTTTAAGTCGGCGGGCGCAAATTTAATTTTTGTGCAACAATAACCCCAGCCGATGCCAGCGGAGCCGATGGGACACAATTGAATTTCCTGTGTGCGCTGAGTGGAGAGCCTGTGTTTAATTAAATTTTGATGTTGCATTACTGAACGCAGATTTTTATATCGAGTTAGGTTGTCGATTGATGTGAGCCTGGCCGTTACGCAAGTTGAAAGCTTCAAATAATAATTACGCGAGTTCCATGACAGCTGAAAAAGATCTATTTGTGAGAATAATATGGCATATATCTGATTCAAAACATAATCAAGTACAGAATTATTAATCATGCATAATTTCAAATAATAATTACGCGAGTTCCATAATAGCTGGAATAGATCTATTTGTGCGAATAATATTACATACATCTGATTCGAAACATAATAAAGTACAGAAGTATTAATCATGTATCATTAATACTTTAATGATATATGAATACATAAAATACTTTAAATTAATACTTTATGACAATGTGATGTTCTCCTTCTGGTCCGTCAGGTCTTTGGGGTTTTCATTAAAATCTTGATCAATGCGTTTCTACTCATACATCTTTAATCACTACCCAATCGAATGTTCTTAAGAACGAATGAAGCAGCAAAGCTTCTCAATTGACTTAAACTAATTGTACAATTCTGCCAAATTCGTAGCTGTTCGAGTATTGCAGTTCATCGAAATGTTAAAAGAGGTGGAATTGTCAAAATTATCTCAAGATTCTGAAACATTACAAATTTATGTTTATACAGGGTGGTCACTTTTAGGACGCCGACCATTAGGATCTATTAAACGGAAATATATACAGAGTTGGTCAAATGGGATAAAAGTTTCTCATTTTTGTGCCTTTCAATATACTGAAACTAAATCCGGGATATCTTGCACAGTTCCTGAAATATCGCAGAAAAACTGAAAAAGTGCACTTTCCTTTTCCGTTTATAACTTTTTTACTTTTGACGGAAATTTTACGAAACTTCTTACATTTTTCGACGTGAGCTTTCTGATGACAGTGCCAAACATTTTCTGCGCCAACTAGATGCCCAAATTTTCATAGTCAACTTTGGACTTTCTTATGGCGGCAATATTGGATTTTAATAGCATTCAAATGAGCGAAAAAATCCGGTTTCAACCATGTATAACACATGGGTAATCTGACATTATTTTCCACCAAATATCAATAATTTAAAAATTTGATGCAAAAATCAAAGTGTGGACCTCTCTAAAAATCAAGTTGCCATAGAATAACAAATTATCATTTTGACATTTCTTCATACAAAGAAAATAACTTCTGAGTCATTTTATTGTGTATATAGTGCAAAAAATGAGGTAATATCTTTGATTAGTAAAAATGGCAAGATATTATCGTCAACATGTAAAGATTGACATGTATAATCTCTATGTAAGAAATTATAGAAATGCGACACTCACATCTAGAATTTATGGTGAATTGTATCCCGAAAGAAGACAGCCAGATTCAACAACTTTTCAGCGTTTGTGGAATGGTGTAAAATGTCAGAATACCCTTGTGTTATACATAGATCAAATCGGAAGTTTTCGCGTATTTTAATGCTATTAAAATCCAATATCTAGAACTATCATCAGAAACTCACGTTGAAAAATGCAAGAGTGCCAAGTTTCGTAAAATTTCCTCCAAAAGTAAAAAAGTTATAAAAGGAAAAGCAGTTTTTGCACTTTTTAGGTTTTTCAGCAATATTTAAACTATACATAATTGTAAAGTTGATAATAATTTCTTCGAAACGAAACGTTGTACTGAAAATTTATAAACGCTATCGTGTAGAGCTAAAAAAAAGTGGCAATGAGAAAGTGCCTTTTATTTTTTTATACTTATTCAAATAACTTCAGCAAAACATAAAAACGATATCTCAAAATTTCGGATATTGTCGAATATCTCCGGAAGTAAGCGGAATTTTCCGGTTTTCTCAACAGAATATTACTGACCACTAAATTGCGCAATTTTTTTTTGTAATTTAATTGTCTTTGTAACTTTTACGGTTTCCGAGATCCCCAGGTTGTTGATCCGTATCTTGGACACCCTGTAAAAGAAATTTTACCCACCTTTAAATCAGTTTTTCAAAATCTTTTTTTTTTTGTAACATACGGGGTAAGTTTTGTTCGTATCTACTGAAAAATACGAAAAATCTATCGGTATGTCCTAAATCCACATAAACTACGTAATATACTGTGTATACAAATCTGTAAGTTTTCAAAATATAAACCCACTATCATCATTTGTCAACTGTTTTGCGTGCACTGCTGAATATTCTAAATTTCTTTTAAATCTAAAGATCAATTCTTCTTCTAAAGATATCTACTTTTTTTTTCATTCGGTTAAATGTATGACAAAATATCTAAAATTTTCAAAATTTACGCCAGTTTACATATTTGTCAGTGGTAAGAAAACACCTGAAGGTAAAATCAGTTTGAATATTGGTGGATATTTGAAAATTTTCACTGTTGAAGTATTTTTATTCAAAATTTGAAAACTAATGTAAAAAAAATGAAAACCTTATTTGAGTCTGTTGTACAACTAATTCTAGAATATATTATAGGTTATTTTTAATTTAGACAGAATCCTTGCAAGGTATATATTTATACTACGAAGTTACTTAAGGTAAAATGATGATTAAAAATCTGATGATTTTTCATGATTTTAATACTTACAAAAAATCTATCAGTATGTCCTAAATCCACATGCACTACATAATATACTGTGTATACAAATCTGTAAATTTTCATAATATGAACCCACTATCATCATTTGTCAACTGTTTTGCATGCACTGCTGGATATTCTAAATTTCTTCTAAATCTAAAGATCAATTCTTCTTCTAAAGATATCCACTTTTTATTTCATTCGGTTAAATGTATGACAAAATATATTTACATATTTGTCTGCGGTAAGACAATACCTGAAAGTAAAATCAGTTTGAAAATTGGTGGATATTTTAAAATTTTGACCCTGTTCAAGTATTTTTATTCAAAATTTGAAAACTAATGTTCAAAAATTAAAACCTTATTTGAGTCTGTTGTACACCTAATTATTTAATATATTATAAGTTATTTTTAATTTAAACAGAATCCTTGCAAGGTATATATTTATACTACAAAGTTACTTAAGGTAAAATGATGACTAAAAATCTGTCGATTTTTCATGATTTCAATACTTAGAGTAATAATTTTCAAATTTGGTTAGTCAACCATTTTGTTATTCAGATTCAGAGTAGATTTTTCCAAATTTTACTGGGTATTTTGTTTCAATTTATAATATTTTTAAAAGCAAACCTTATTTATAAACATATTACCTACGTTAAGTTAATTGAGTCGTATAGAATCAAAACTAACTATATCCAAATACCGAAATTTTGGGAATTAGCGAAAAACCGCTCTACTGGACAATCTGTTTCCCCGAATTGTGCACATGAATTTTTTTACATCCTGTAAGCTCTACTAAATGATTGTAAAATAAAAAAAGCTTTTTATACAGGATTTTAATAATAAAAGCAGTTAAAAATTGGATAATGTTTGTTTTAAAACCAATATGTGGATAATGTTTCTAGTCTGATTTTGATAGTTAGTTCTGATTCCATAATAGTTATAAAATTAATAATATATCTAATTATATATGCAATAAAATTAATTTTATTAGAGCAAAATAGACAAAACCATCAAAACTAGGCACAAAAAAATAGGTTATAAACTGAAACCTTCGGGTTATGTTCACAGCCATAAGATGGCTTGTGATTGGTTGAAAATCAGTTGTCAAAAGTAACAATATCCAATGGATAATGTTAGTTTTGACTCAAAATCTCTACTTCTGATAGAATTTTACCCGGGATATAGTTAGTTTATACTTGAACCGACGCCATATTTGAGTTGAGAGCAAAATTTTAAAACAAAAAACCAATGCTAACTCGATTTCGATGATTTTGGATATTGTGAGTTTTGATTCTATACGACTTAATTAAGGGCAAATTATGTTTAACAATCTGCAGAGTTTGAGCTCTGGAAGATCGCAAGAAATCTGCAAGATTTTAATTTTTGTTTTCAATACTTATGTTAGTCCTTAGATTTGCCTAAATTATTTGTGTGTATAAATCCGTGGATTTTTTCAAAAATTTAATCCAGTTATGGTAGTAGTGACTGTATTTGTTAGGGATCGACCAACGTGGGTTCTTCTGCCGTGTGATTTGTGTAAATGTGTGTATTGAGTTAGGGCTTGTTACTCAAGAAATTTGAAAATTATGGTATTATCTTAATATCTTAAAATTTCCCATATTTTTAAAAACAAATTTTATTTACGTTTATTGCTCGCTAAATTATTGCATATATTATGAGAGTGTGGGATTTTCAACATTTAGATCGGGTTCAGGGTTAACGTTTCTTCTTCAAAATATTATATATTTTTTAAATTGATTATGCAGCGTATCCTAAAAATAATTAGGTCTAATTACATGTGAAATTTGCGTGCATGCAAGTTTGCATGTGCCATTTGATTTTTATTGGTGTTGCATTATCCAGAACTGTGATTCAAAGTGACATGAAATGTTATTGAGGTTATGTTATTATTCCCCCTACTATATCATAATTGGTATATATATTTTATTATTCTTCTTATGGTGCCATATATTGGCACCTTAATTGATATTGACTATCTTATTATATCGTTCATTGCAATACAGAATTTTTGATTTTTTTTGTGCAATGGTTTCAAATTTGCGTTTGAAGATTGATGAAGATGAATTTAAAACTAAGCCGTGGATAATGTTTCAAGTTGCGTAGTAACCTTAAAATAATAATCACGCTAATTCCATAATCGCTGGAAAATATCTATTTGTGACAACAATTTCCTTACATCTGATTCAAAACGCCCTGCATACATAATAAAGTGTACCGATTTATTAATACTGCATAATTAGTAGCTGCCTATATCGTTACGTAATATTTATGAATACTTTTAATTATACCCTTGAGTGTTGTATAAAGCCGTCGAGAAAAATGCGGAATTTATGGCATCGGAAAACGCGCTCCGACACAGGGCTTAATTACTTTTCCGAGGCAGGAGAGCCCTTCTTAATTAACTTATCCGGTGCGTCTCATTCATTGCACTCGCAAGCAAAACCGAAATGCATTTTAATGCAGCCCCGGGCGGCATTCATCACTTGAATATTAAATAAAAGCCTCGGCGCTCCCGCGATCTGCAAGAATCCTCGCAGGACCCCAGAAATTATACAACAACCAAAAATTTAATTACAGGAAGCTAGAGCAGAAATGTGATTCCGTAAACTCATTTTGATGATGCCAACAACTTTGCAGGGCAGTACTTGCACGAGGGGGCAGGAAATATACACAGAAAAATTCAGTACTGTTGGGCGAAACTTTGATAGGCAATTTTGAATTAAAAAGTTTATATAAATAAATGGTCAATATATTGCAACACCGTTTTCCTTCCGTCTCTCCAATAATCCACCTTTAAGTGTGGTAATCTGAGGTCATTTTGATCCAGTCCTGTGGTAGGGCCACAAAAATCATAAGGGCTACTCACTCACTAATGGCGGTCACAATCCCGGTATTTCACCGCCTTCGTCCTAAACAAATGCTTGACCACACGCGCGTGCGACCTCTCAACGCCTAATTCCATTTTATGTTCGCCAACGCGAAACCCGATTTCAGGGCGGAGGTACAATTGAATTAATTAACGCGTTAGAGTGCTTTTATAGGCAACCTCGCCACCAGTGCTGTACGTAAAAGTTATAACGTTACAACATCTTATTCATTAAATATGCGATTAAGAATTTGAGTTGCAGATTATTATCCACGAGTATATTATTTAACGGAATTAATTAGCGCGTTAGAGTGCTTTTATAGGCAACTTCGCCACCACCGCTGTAGGTAAAAATTATAACGTTACAATATCTTATTCATTAAAACGCGATTAAACATTTGAGTTGCAGATTATTATCCACGAGTATATAATTATGAGAGCATAATTTTTGAATGCAGTTATAAAAATCTCCGCCGTATGGTACACAATTGATGTTGATTTTAATATATTGTGCCTTTCGCAAGTTTGGCAGTAAACCTGTTTTTCTTGAGATTTAATTAAAATTCATGGGTTATTACGTAACGTGTACGTTCGCGGGATTATGTTCGTATAATAACTGGGGAAACACGGACGGCGGAGCGCGAGGGAAGCATCCTGTGGGATTATTCGTTTATTGCCCCCTTTTACGTCCAGAATATCATGAAAAATTAATTAAGGGAAGTAAATTTAAGTACTTCCCTGCAGTTTCGCCCTTTCGCGCTAGGCTCGGCGTGTACGTGTGTAATTTAATAGACATTGAACGTTTCCAATCTAAAGGTCCGAAGATAAAAATGAATGGTCCGTCGATAGACGTGACGGTATCGGCGAGAAAAACTTATTGTACCCGTCATAAAACACGGGGCGTAAATAAAAAGGTACGGCGGCATCAGAGACGGAGAGGATTCGGGAAAATTCCAGATTACTACATTTTACAGGAATAGCGAAAATATCCATTAAAGATATTTCAACTCGAGATTATTAAAACACATTTTCTTGAGCTGCAATGAAACCCACTACTTTTATTATAATACTTTATCTATACGAATAAAGTTAATAGACGTTTATCCAGCTTCAGGTCGCCTATTTTATATTGGCCACCAGTAGCAAAGTATATACGATGTATGTATACAATATGTATAAGTACGTATGCATAGTAAGATACAAAGTATGTATACAGGTGTGTCTACAGGTGATTCTGCAGGTGAACTACTTTCAACCTTCTATCAATTCTGGTTCCATCGGAAGTACCTATCAACTTTATACACACCGTATATGTTACTATGTTTTTGCCTACCCGTTTACTTCTACATCTATCTGAGGTAAAAATAAAATTGCAAAATTTTTACCTTAAAGGACGTTTTGAAAAATGGCTTTAATTTCTCTTACCAATGAAATAAAAATGGGAATTACATCTCGAATTATACCTGAAAGATATCTCTGTATGACATATTTAGTATCTGAAAATTTTGAAAATTAGTATTTCAAAAATGGCATAAGTTAAGAACCCACTTAAATACATCATAGGTACTTCATCTATTTTAGTACTTCTAGTACTTTTTTTCTCAGAGCAATTGGTATGACAATTGCAAGTTTTATACAACCACATTTCCAAAATAAGTAGTTTTTTTAAATATTTCGAAAATTCGAATTGCTGCATTATTTAATTTGCTCTATCCTGTGTACACATGCATTATATTAGGTATGCGAAACATGCTTATTTTTGTCATTTGATAACCATTGTAATCAAATACATACACTACAAATGTATGTACAAATACATACATACAATCAAATACAGTTTTGAAAAGTTAAATTTGTTGGTATTGTTCAGCACTTTTTGAAATCAACATATTAAAATAAAGAATACATACATCAATTAAGAAATTAGTAATTTATACTCCATAGATGACGACTGCGACAAAGTTACAAACAAACGGGTATTCCCCGGTTGGTTGTTGATATTCCTCTGCTGCATGACTGGCATTCAGAGCGTACCTTCTTAATTATTAGAAGTTATACACTTATTATTAATCACTAATTTTGCTGTACTAAATTAGTGGTAAATTGTGTGGAAAATATTGATGATTATAATTAATATCCCATGCAGTTTTAATGCATTTTAATAATGAAAAATTGTAATTAAAATTTGCCGCCGAATTAATTAAAATCCAATACCTACTAGACCTGAATCTTGCAGCTCGGAAACTTGGCGTCGCAAAGTTGAACTCTGAATATTTAACGTCCCCTCGGTCCTGTTACACGTATTGAAAACAATCTGGGCGTCGCGACGCCGACGCCGACGTCCGGGTCAAGTGTAACGCGGCGCGAGCGCGTAATAAAATACGACCGGCTCGCATTTTGTTTATTTAATTAATTAGAGTGGATGGCAAAGTGCGCACTCGGCTAATTAGTTATTCTAATTGCATGTTTGCACGGGCTGCAAAAATTTATCACCGTGAGCGGAAAATGATATTTTTAAAGTTTCGCGTGCGCGCTTGTTTTAAATTGAAAATTCCGAGCCGAAAATATTGCTGCCGAAGCGAATCAGGGCGCGCTGGGCTCGTGATCAAAACATCGAGAGTTTTTACATGAATTGCCTACAGAATTGAATTATTCTTTACTGTCCGCACCTATTTTTTGCGATTTTCATTGTTGACGCATAATCAATTTAAAATATAATTACACTCCCTGATCTCCCACACATATATACCTACACACATGCATCTAAAAACTGGATTATTTCATATGTCTAGATCAGGCTTATCAAACTCGGGCCAACAAACACCCACATTTTTCAATACTTCTTTTCTTTTTGAAAATAGTCAAAATTGACTAAATATTATACATAATTATATTTTCAATTTATTTTTGTTGGAAGCCTTAGGTTATTACTAAAATATTGAAATATTATTTATTTGACCACGAATTACTGACATAAGTATTACGTTACTGAATTGAGCACGAAGGTAACCAATACGTAAAATAACACAAAAGTTATCAAACTTTATCAAAAAGTTTTGAAACTGGGTCAAATCTTTAATTGGTCAAACTTTTTGATAGAGTTTGATAATGATCAGAACGTGATCGAAACTATAATCACTAAGTTTAATACACAGTGTGATTAAACAAAGAGAAGTGTTTGTTTCATTTAATGAAATCTTTAAGTTTCCACTGATTTTCCCAAAAAAAGTAGCTTACATTGATATGCTTTTACTTAATCACATATATTGGTAATCAGTTGGAATCTTTCTTGCAATGTCAAGCTTCTTCATATTCCTTATTAGGCATGTTGCCTATTCCATTTTAGTGGAAAAGTGTTTGTTTTATTTAATTTCATCATGTATCTCGAAGTAGATGCCTCCAACATTGACCAATTAAAGATTTGACGCAGTTTCCGACATGCAAAATAAATAGAACTAATGTGGGCGAAATTTCGTTAAAAAACTATACCGCAAAAAGTGGAAAGCAGCGGACTGAATTCAAACCATGAATTCAACTGAATTCAAAATCAGATTTTCAGATTTTAAATCTTTGGAAAGCAAATTTTATACATTTTCTTCCATTTTGTCTATAGATATAGAATCGGTACCGAAGAAGTGCAAATGCAAGTAATTCAGATCCAGTGTGATGCAAATTTAAAGGTAAAATGCAATGAAGGTGACTTGACCCAGTGGTTCAAATATTTGCCCACCACATTTGAAAATACCCGAAAATTCGCATTTGACATTTTTTTATGTTTGGAAGTACGTATCGGCGCGAAGAATCATTTTCTTTGATAAAACGAAATAAGTCTTCCACAAGAGCTTCTTTAAATGATATTCACCTCGGATAATAGAACAAGAGGATATAGTGGAGAAAAGATCAGAAGATAATAACTGCGGACGATATCAGTCCGGTAATACCAAAATTGGTGAAAAACAAGAGGTGCCAAATATCAAGAATAAAATATTAGCGTTTTACTAAAATTCATTTTTACTTTTTAATTTTAATTTCATTTTAATTTTATATACAAAAATGTACGGATACATTCCGAGTTAAATAATTTTATGTAAAGATTTATGCACCCTCAGGTATAACAATTTAAAATGTAAAAAAATAAATGTGCGTTTAGAAATTCGTTCCGCGGACAATTGGAGACCGGTTTCGACCTAAACCTGGTCTCATCAGTCCAGTGATCCGAATATATATTTCCACAATGCTTTTGTTTTTTGTTTGAGGAGAGGAACTTCTGAAAGACACGCCGAATGCACATTAGTCGTAGATTCACAAAGTGGCACTGCGTCAGAACTATGTGAGATCTTCTGAAAGACACCCCGAATGCACATTAGCCGTAGATTCACAAAGTGGCACTGCGTTAGAACTATGTGAGAGAGGTACGTGCGCGCCATCCCTCGTTCGAAAAATGAACTAATTAAACGAGATGCCAATCTCTCCGGTGCTTGGGAGCTGCTTCACAGGAGATTGATCTCGATTTGATTGGTTATACATTCGGTCTCACCGGACTGATGAGACCCTATTAGGTCGAAACCCGAGAGTGCATAAATCTTTGCTCGCCGAACGGACCAGGAGAAAAACCTTGGGGGGGTGGGGGGGGGGGGCAATGGCAGGGCTGGCAAGTACATTTTTTTCGGTCGAAGAAGCTTGCGCACAAGATCGTTAATTTCTATTGTTCGAATATGTTGAGTCTTCCTCAACAATTGGATGGATTATTGAGTGCTTGTATGTGTTTATTTCTGTGTAAAAATAGTGTTTTTTTGCTTTATCTTTTGAAATAACTAAAAAATGTACTTGAATAATATTTTTAAAAAAGTAGTTCTCATGTCATTATGCATCCGATTAATTAGTTTTATTAATTTTAATTGATAATCTCTTGTATTATTAATGATACAAAATAATTAAATTCATTAGGACAAGATAATCAATCATTTAGAAAGATTTTGTAAGAAACATTTTTCTAAAATATTTTTTTAAAGATTTTTATATCTAAAAACGTATTTCGACAGACCTTCAACACCCGTAAGTGTGCATGTTTTTAGTGTTATCAAATTAATCGTTAAATTTTTGGCCTATACCAGCCTTTAAGTTTGACAGGCTTGGCTAGGTCTCTACGTCATTGTCAAATGACATATTTTTAAGTACTCTATATTTAATTGGACTTGAAGAGAAGCCGTTAATAGAATGTATAAACACATCCCTACAGAATTTAGTTTTTTGCCATGTATATTTTGCGCAAAAATAAAGCAAGTTGAGCCGGAGATGTATTTATACGAATAGCAACCTTGACTGAGCAGTAGCATTTTCTAACAGTCTTTAGAGGCGAGCAGATCTTTTAGTAACTCTTTGTTTGTTAGAATACTTTTGGTAAAAACCTTATTTTAGAGCAATATTTCATTATTGGTTAAAAATAGTTCCAATTTCATTCGAGGATAAACATAAATACATCATATTTCCATCCATTCCACCTATATAACAGCGTAAACTGTAGAAAATCCAACAATATTATTATTACGATGAGCGGGTTTTAAGCAGCCTTTAGTAAAAACCTGTTTTTAGAGCAATATTTGATTATTGGTTAAAAATAGTTCCAATTTCATTTGAGAATCAACATGAATACACTATATTTCCATCCATTCCACCTATATAACAGCGTTAAACTGTAGAAAATCCAACAATATTATTATTACAATGAGCGAGATTTAAGCCCACGACTATTAATGACACGGAACCTTAACCTAGTACGCCACTCAGACTGAATATGGTTATTGGGCCTACCATGGACATTCATCAATAAAATCGATAGAAAAAATTAGGCACAGAGCACTGGATTGCTGGAATCTTTTTATGTTAATTAACAACCTTTACTTGCCTCATCACTTTTTAGACCAATGCTGTGGCTTCATTTGAAAGCATGTGATCGTGATATTTATGCATTAGATTTCTGCCATTTAGTTTGCAAATGCCTCATTTTTTGAACTACATTTTTCATTATGTTGCAACAAACTCATCTCACGGTTTAGGCCAATCAGAGCTTAATTCACTGCAATAGATATTTACCGCTTCGGACTCTCTACAATTGAAGTTAATTGATCTTAATTTGAAACTGTCTGTTTTTAATTTGAGATAGTTATTCCCAATTTGAAATTGCTCATTCCCAATTTGAAATATTCAGCAGTGATTTGACAACTATTGGTAGAGTGCATGAAAATAAAGTCCTATAGTTATGTTAATGTGAAAATCGTTCGTAATAAGCGAACTGGTGTCTAAATTCGATGCAATTTAAAACGAAATCCCCAATCTAATCTGAGTAGAACAAAGGCGACGTTTTGAAGCCTGCCTGCAATAAACGCGGAAGCTCGCCGTTATCCTGCGCGTAATACAAAAAAAGAGCGACGCTCGTGTAAAATCGACGTGTAATGCAGCAACAAAGCCTTAATCGCCGGAATTAGCATTGCCTGGCTCCGACGGAATCGTAAATGTCGCCCCTCAATCGGCTTTTGACGTCGCCGTCCCCGGGCAAAAAGTGACATCGTGATGTCGCGACCGCCCCCGCGCCGCCCCCATCAGTCCCGGATCCTCGCCGTAACGTCCAATTAAATATGTGATGTGCGCACCCGTAATCCGCCCGCCTAAATGGAAATACATATTACGATTATACGCGACATAAACACAATCCGGATATTGGATATTCTAATGGTAATGTGTATAAACGGCGGATGCATATTGGACACCTAGAGCAAGTCCGGTTTAATGTATTTACGGCGGCGCGCCGGGGAATTGCCGCGGATAAATCCGTCGATGGGGGGATAATTGGGGGCACCTACACCGCCGAGGACGAATATTTACGGCTGCACATAAAGGGCCACGTTTCCCTGGCGGATAATTGAATTATGTCTTCTACGTGGCCGTCGCGACGCACCCGGGGGACCCTCCCTCAGCGAGTACGTACGATCGACGGCGGTGTTGTTTATATATTTGTCCGGGCCAAACGACGGGCGAGATTGAAAATTTTCCAATTTCCTTCTGAATTTTTGCAAATAAAAACGGGTCGATGTGCAAATAATTCGAACGCCGCATCATTCAAAGGCACGTGATGGAGTTTCGCGAACTGGGGCGTGCGTCGCCATCTGCGATTGGGTAATCAACGTGTGTGGTGCAGCACAAAGTATCGACTGTGAAAGAGAGTTATTGCAGCATGATGGGTTTTAATTCCATGCTTCAAAGCGGGACTCGTCTAGATACAGCCAATTATTGTTGTTACATCAAAAACATACAATGCACACGATAGTTAAACAAACCATCTAACACTATATTTTTCCACAAAAAAAAGGACTTACACCCTTAACTTTATAATAATTTCCTATATTCCTTTTATTATACATATTAAAAGGTTTGAATGTGTTTTTGGGATCATATACAAAAAAATGTAACACATGTAACGTAACACGTACGGTGGCGGCCCAAAAAAGTGCTACTATTCTTAGAGTGAATTTGTCTAAAATTAAGCTGTGTAATCAAGTTATTCGTCTCTGCAAAGAAAAATCAAGTAACATATGTTTCATGACAGTTTTCGGTTTAGGTACAATAATCAGTTTTTTTTTTCAGATTACCAATAGCCATTAAAATGTGCTACTTTTCTCTAATTTAAGCGACCTCATATATCTTCCTCTACTTCTGAGATAGCAATGGAGAGCATCGAAAAATTCACCACCATGTCTACTGGTGATGTAATAAAACGATATAGTAATAACATAGTTATAATATATCATGGCTATAGAGGTGAACTATTTTACGACGAACATAATAATAATAATATATAGTAAGTGAGTAATCACAACACAGTAAAATGTTATATTGTATTATTATACAGGGTGAGTTTTTGTTTTCATTTTAAGCATTGGGATCTCGGAAACCATAAGACATAGAGATTCGGTTAAATGAGGAAAGAGTTGTCGTTCTAAGAGCTTATGCAAAATATGCGTATGTTTTTGAAAAAAAGGCCACCGTTTTTCCTTGGGAGCTCGCAAACCATAAGACATAGAGATTTGGTTAAATGAGGAAAGAGTTGTCTTTTTAAGAGCTTATGCAAGATAGGCTTTTGTTTTTAGAAAAAAGATCAGTTTGTCAGTTATAACACAAACTTTTTTTTTCTAAATGGCAGTCAAAGTTGGCTTAGACATTTTTAAAAATGACATATTTTTCTCTTTACAGCTATACAAGGTGTGTTATAATTACTTTGATAAATAAAGGACATCTTCGAAAATTAACTTTATGAAAATTATTATTCCTTTGACAAACACGAAAACAGGACTTTTGTATTAATGAGAGTAGCAAAAACTAATTATACTAAATTCTATTCAAATTATACAACGAAAATTCATGCATCTCATTTATTAAGAAAGGAAGTATAGCAAACCTTATATCGTTATAAAGAGAAAATTTCTCCTTTTTAAAAATGCAAAGCCAACTATGACTGCCATTTAAAAAAAAGTTTGTATTTTAACTCAAATGCTGTGTTTTGAATGGTGGTGGCGTCTACTTCGTGATACATTTTATTAATTATAAATAAAACACATTACTTTGTTAGTATCACATAAAATTATTTATTGATTTGTTACTAGTTTCGACTACTTAAGTAATAATTATCAAACAGAGTGATAACAGAGTGTTACTTAAGTAGTCGAAACTAGTAACAAATCAATAAATAGTTTTGTGTGATACTAACAAAGTAATGTATTTTATTTGGACCAAAAAATTATGGGTTTTGTTCAAACAATAATAGCATATCTTGCATAACCTCTTAAAATTACTCTCTTCCTTTCTCTGTCCTCATTTAACTGAATCTCTATGTTTTATGGCTTCTGAGATCCCAATGCTTAAAATTAAAAACAAAAACTCACCCTGTGGGTATATATACAACGTAGATACATCATAACATTTACTATATAGTATTACTATAAAGAATCGATGTACCCACAATATATGTGGGTAAAAACTATATGAATATATAGTAAATATGTAGTAATTTACTATGTAAAACTATATGAATTTCTAGTGGGGTTCTAGTTATTGTCATTGTGACATAAATACCCACAACTCAATTTAAAAAAAAAACGGAAAATGATTTTTTCCCAACGTAAATTTGGTTATAAGTATTTGTCAATTAATTGTCTACTTGACAGTACCTAACACCAAATAATTTAATCAAAATCCTTTTTAATTAGACACTTGGGCAATAAATAATAAAAGCAATAATTATTAATATCACTCATTATTATATTATGTAGGTCCTACTGTTTCTGCATCGTCTTATTGCAGTGTATTAAGAAATATAATATGTTCAAATTTAACCTATTTATTTATAAACCGATATACCATCAAATAATTCTAACCTATTTCTAAAAACCATTTTTAAACTTGTGATGTCATCTTTATTTCCCGTTTTTTTTGTTTTATTTCAGCTGTACAGGGTGGGCAAATTTCGAAGTTTTAATAGGGATCTCGATAACTGTAACAGGTATGATAAAATCCCTCCACCCCGCCCAATCTCAAGTTATTCTTTTTTGAGAATAACTTAATGGTGAAAACCAAAATTGGCTATTGTCTTTTGTTTTCATGCTATTCGCCAAAATTCAATTTTTTTACTTTTCGTTTTATGGCTGTAGATCGCTTTTTATGAGAATTTAAAAAAATGTACGTTCTTTAGTCACTTTTTTGATAACAATGCAGCGGCCTAGTCAATATTGACTACAATAATTTAAAGTTGTGGTTTTTTATATGGAACTCGTAGTTGGCCGTGACAGCTAAAAAAGAGGAAATTTTTCTCTTTTGAACAATATACTATATGTGGGGCCAATTCTTAATTTTCAATCTAATTTTATCAGAAATTCTTATTTTTGAAGATATATGCTTTTTTCCACGTTTTTCGCGTAGTAGGCTTATGTCATTTTGAATATTGGTAATTTGTACGTTCTTTAGGCACTTTTTTGATAAGGATGCAGCGGCGTAGTCAATATTGACTACAATCATTTAAAGTTGTGGTTTTTATATGGAACTCGTAGTTGGCTATGACAGCTAAAAAGAGGGATTTTTTCTCGTTTCAACAATATACTACATGTGGGGCCAATTCTTAATTTTCAATCTAATTTTATCAAAAATTCTTATTTTTGAAGATAGGTGCTTTTTTCCACGTTTTTCGCGTAGTAGGCTTGTGTCATTTTGAATATAGGTACATTATTAAACAAAGTATCTATCATTGCATTTTTACAATACCGATCGTTTGATTGACAGAATAAATCACATTTAATTGTTTATTGTTTGATTGCTGTTTATATTTCACCTTTAAAAGTTCTAAATGGCTTATGAAAGTTATGAAAAGTTTGATATGTTTTATTCTGAGTCATAATAATTCTCAAGCTGCAAGTGAAACATATTTTAATCGTTACCCAGACAGAAGCCAACCTAGTATATCTATTTTTGGAAGATTAAAAAAAAAATCAGCCCTATTAAAATATCGAAATTTGCCAACCCTGTACAAGTTAGTGCATTTAATAAAGCAAGAATAATAGAGAAATCGATAATGGATGGTCTATCGGGCAAGTTGCATAATTATTTGAATCTTCAGCTAAACCAAATTCGCACTAGGCAAAAAACCTGTAGTACGTTTTAACAGCCATGACCGTACCTAAATTAAGTTTCTTCAGACTTATGTGCTATTCAGCAAAGATTCGTCCGAAAATACTTCATTTTAGGTACTTGCAACAAAAGTTAACTATTTTGGGACTCTGAAATGCTTGTACGTCCCAAAAAAATACGACAACATCCCCAAAGTGATGGGAAGACCCTCGGAAATCAAAGAATAATTGGAAAATGAAGCCAAATGCAGATCAGAAGAAGAAGAGGAGGATGAAGAAGAAGAGTAACAAGGAAAAGAAGAAGTGAAAATGAGTGTAACACGAAGAAGATGAGAAAAATTGAAAAAATAGGCCAAATGAACATCAGAAGAGGAGGTGGAGGAGGGGTAGAAAAAAGAAATGTAAGAAGAAAACGATGAAGTAAAATGGCAATAATGAAGATAATGAAGATGAGAAAAATACAAAAAAATCAACCCGTAAACTAATGAAAGTCCCAAACTATTTTGGGACTCTGAAATGCTTGTTCGTCCCAAAAACATACACTTTTTGTACTAGTGCAAAAAATAACTATTTTCTTTTGAAAGTTTCTTTGCCGTGGCAAATGTAGTGAATCTACCTTTCCGCAGTGGAACTGTGCACAGAAGAATCTTCCAGTATTTGAAACTTTTCCATCAACTTTTTTCATTACCATTAGAACATCAACCATTAGAAAATCCGGCTTCCACAACTATCATGTCTATTTATGGTTTTGCGTAGAATATTCTCGTCCAGTTTATCACGGGATTAACAGATTTTGCAAACTAACTTGTCTATTTTTTTGTTAAGGTTATATTCGATCCACTTACTTCTCTATTCACTATAGCTTCTTCATCATTTGATATCATTGGGGACCCTTCACTAGCTAGTACATTTTCAGAATGTTCTCATGCCGATAATAAACTTATCCGTATCGATTTTCGTCTATAAATAACAACAATTATAATCATTATAACACTTTTAATTTTTTCGTTTTATATTACTTCCTTCTTGCAAATTTCTGGTCCAGTTATATTCGATCCACTTATATTTGTTGTTCGAATTAGGGAGAAATTTCCTTTTCTATGGCTACTAGATGAACACTCTGCTATAGCTTCTTCATCATTTGATATCATTGGGGATTCTTCTCTAGCTGGTATATTTTCAGAATTTTCTCATGCCGATAATAAATTTATGCGTATCGATTGTCGTCTATAAATAACAACAATTATAATCATTATAACACTTTTAATTTTTTCGTTTTATATTACTTCCTTCTTGCAAATTTCTGGTCTAGAAACTTTTTACACAACGCTTCAAATAAGTTGAACGGCGCCATCCTTTATACCCATTAGGTTGACTCAATGTACTCGTAAGTTTTCCAAGTAAACTGTATTGTTTGCTCGATGTTGTTCATAGAGATGTACTTAATTCTTTATAGACAGATCTTTCAACTTCATTTTTACCAAAGCGCCCTCGCTGGCGTTTGTTCGTGTCCGCCACTCGGTTGTTTTAAACAGAAAGTAGGCACTCTTAGGCGCTTAAAAAATAACAAGGGGTGCACTGCCCCCCTTGGTAATTCTCGAGGGGGGGGGGGGGGCATTTCCCCGCTCCCCACTGAAAATGCCTAACTTACAGAAGGAACCATAAAGATAATTGTACTCTAATTCTGAGTAGTAGAGTAGAGTAGACATAGATGAAAACAAAGAAATCGTTGAAAAAACGTGTTGATTTTAGTGATTCTTAGACAAATTTGACCTGTTTTAGAATGTTTCTCAGAAATCTGAAATTACAATTGTATTATGGGAAGAAGAATCCTAATGAGAGGACGCAAGTTGAAAAATAAAAGTGAATCTGTGATGTGGAGAAATGTGGCTAATTAATATGTACTCATGCGGAAATGGCAAATGAAGCATCTAAATTCCATTCTCCGGGTGCATTTGAGGAGCAGAGATCCCTTCCGCCAGGTACGTTCAACATGCATTAATACAGAAATCTCGCTAGCCGCCTCCGCCAGACCGTGAAGCCGTACACAGTTATAACTCCCGATGCCGGCGTTTCCGCATTTATTCTCTAAGCTTTTCCGCACACAAAGAAAGGATTGAATGAGACGCCTTTGTGAGCAAACATATATTGAAAACACGCCTTTTGCCGCCGCAGATTCCGCCGGGGATTTCAGCCCAGAAACCCGGGGCGACTTATAAATTTCTTGCGTCGCGCGCGATCGCAGGCGGCGCATGAATTACGCTCCGTCAATGGGTTTATAACGCGAATGCAAATGCGCCCACCTGCCCTCGGCCTACACGAGAAAACTGAAATGGCATTCGCAAGATGCGAGCGTTATAAAGGGGGCACGGTATCAGAATTAATAATAATCATAATCGCACTGCTCCACCTGTGGCATAATAAGCTACTTACTTCATAATTAATAAAGAATTTCAACCCAAATAACTACCCACGTTTCATTTTGACGAATTTTGCCTTGGAGGAAGCAGAGATGGCAACCTGTATGGAAATTCCTTATTTTTAGGGGAAAATTAGAACTTTGTGCATGTAAGGAAAAATGGAGCATAGGAAAACCACAGTGATGTTTGATCGTTTGCAAGATTGTAACGTTATAATTTTGACGCACGGTGATGGTAGATTGTAGCGAGGTTTTGTTGATTAACATTTATATATTTTCACATTTTTAATTAAAACAATTTATAACACAGACTGACTTTTTAGTACCAGTCCAATAAACTACCTCATAAACTGTAAAATTATAATGCAATCTAACATAAACATTTTTATCTCCTCAGAAGTTTTTCGGATATACTGTGTGTTCAGAAAGCGCTGTTTTATTTTATTAACAACGAATTTGTTTCGGTGAACTGCGCCCGGGGCTTAATTGAATCTTGAAGAGCGACGGCGCACATGCAGTTTCGCACGTACCCCCCCGTATTGATATTCCCGTTATGCATGTAACTTGTCTTACACGTAACAACATGAACGAGTGAATATTCATATATGGAAATTCGGGATCCCATTACAGACTGGAGATCGGGTTGCGGTGCATTTGTGCGCTAGCGTAATGACAGTTACTGTCATTGTGCGGCCGTTCAAAAGGGGTTGGTTTATTGTTACATGTGTACGTTTTAGCGGCCGGACTCTGGATTTATTATTATCATGCGCAGGCTGAAATATCGCCGGGGAGCGCTGACGGGGCGTGCATTTAAACGGCCGAGAAATGACCGACGCGCTGACGCCGTCAGCCGAAAACTTCCCGATTCAGTGGGGGCCGGTTTAAATCGTGCGGACAAATTATCCCCCGCCGCCACCCTCGGGCCCTAATCTTTTAGTCGCGGGCTTACGCGGTTCAGGGGGGCGATTTATTGATTGTTTATATTTAAATTTGTAATTAAGCCCTGCTGAATATGCATATCCCTTTGAAATTAAGGAGGACACGAGGGGCGCCTCGCCGGTAACGATCGGATTAGCGAGCGCGGGGACAAGCCGGCCATTGCGGGGGCGGCGGGCATAAATCGCCGTCCCATCGCATTTTAATTCGTCCAGAAAAGGACGTCGCCGGAGCGGAAACGGTCTGATGGACCGGAAGTAATGCGGCGGCGGCGGAATCCATGCCCGCCTCCACGGGGGGCGGTTAATCAGATAGGGACGCACTTTCGTCCCATGCAGATTCCTCGCGGGCGAACTGGAAGCGCTTCAGCCGGTAATGACGGAGTCATCGAGGGGATTACGCCCGTTTGCCCACTATCATACACGTTTTAATCCACGTGGTGCTCTAAATATTACCACTTACGATCGGAAACGCCATGCGCGCATCAAATAATCTCCCGATTTAATACACCAGGCAGTGTTCATCCCGGATTTATTGCCGCGCGTAAAAAATCAAATCCCCATATCACACGCACCGCACACCAGAGTAAATATCAACAGCGATCACAAAGTAGTGTGATTAAAATTTATTGGACATTTTACGCTCTCATTAAATTGCATGTTCATCAAAACTTCAGCACATATTTGCCACATATTATTAATATTATATTAATATTTTACAACAACCTAGTTTTAAACACCAATCTGTGATTTACTGTTTCCCTTTTACAGGCAAAATGGAAGCAATAATATAAAACAGTGAAGACTCTAAGAGTTAAAATTTCGACTTCTACGAGGCGCTGAGCATTAATGAAACGACAATTGCAAAAATTACACGTTTTTCAGCCCACATTTTTGTTCCATTTTTTTTTTTTGTTCTCGATAAACTGTTTGCGCAATCGCGATCGGTGTAGGTATATAGATTTTTTCCACTCCCTGCATGGTAAGTACACTGTTGTAACATTGATTTGATGGAAGAAAGCTCCACTTACCGAGAAAGCTGTGGTTACTATGAACGGGAAGTAAGTAAAAACTTACCTCCCTCATTAACACATTTTAACACTTATACCAAGTGTCTTTTTTAAACATACTGAATCAATATGTTTCACCAAGTGATTACCATACACACACATGTCACAAGGATGGTTGAGTGGGGCTAATGATTTAAATTAATACTAAAAACTTAATTTATTTTAATCATTATAAAATATAAAATATATTCTCAAATGAAAATGGCCGCTGTCATTCCCTGGTTCAGTTCTCGTTAGTACTGTAACAAGAGAAAACGTATCTGAGCATTGAATAACAACACTCTGTGAGCCTCTCAATATGGTATTATCTTGTATATCAGGATACAGTAATTGTTGATCAACGTAAGCTTATCGATAAACGGAATATAGTTCAGGGTGCTTCCTGTCTAAGACAAAGGGGCCCAGTCGAACAATCCCTACTCAGTCCACTATGTTACACACATATGTACCTGGGAGTTACCTCCCCCACATGCCAAAGTGTTCCAGACAATACCTATCCATACCCGGTAATACCATAACAACAATGAGTAGCAACTCACCAATTAACAGCTCCCAAAGGAAATACACATTTCACCACCACAACAGTCACAGGGATTATGACGCGAGCAACGCGCGTCCCTTCGACTTGCACCCCATATGCAACCCTTGTGGCGGTGATGTAACGAATTAAATATATATTATATCTCTACCAAAGAATTTAAAAAAATATATTTATGTGTCGAATCATTTAACCCTTGAATTGAATGTAACACACACATTTAATTTTAATAGCAATCATAAATTATATGGGGTGTAAAGCTAGTTCGCGTCCGTAATAGTATATAACGCCATTAGGCCGATATGTAGCAAATAACAGGCGCGGGTTGAAGTTTGTAAACCGAGGCGAAGCAAAGCGGAGCGGAGCGCAGCCGAGGTTTATATTCAACCAAGCCTGTTATTTGCATATCGGCCGTATGTTGTTCGATACTTTTTGTAATACCTAAATTACAAAAACTGGTCAATTTATCAATATTAAATTTCAAAATTAATACACTAGTTATCCAGGCGCAATTTGATACCATAGCAACATCAACGGTTCAAATACAAACAAACAAATCAAAGTGAAATTAGAAAAATAATGTCAGATGTGCAAAGTTCTTCGTTTTGTGGTATCACCGAAGATGTACTAAATGAAGCAAATGCTGCCACAATCGATTTACTTCCCCAAAAAAGCAGAAGCAGGTATGAGAAAGAATATGAAGACTTTATTGCTCATAAATTTGCGTTGTCATTTAAATAACGTCCACGGCCGTTATTATAACGGCCAAGGCCTTTACGCCTGTCATATCGATCAAGCAGACAGTACTGATAAATGTCAATAACACAGAGGTATTACAAAATAGAATATTACACGTGCACCCTGGATAACGCTAAATGAACTAGCACACCATACTGGCGACCTGAAAATCTTTCCTTTCGAAGATCTCCTGGCCCTGGTTTATACAAACAAATCTCGATGGCCCCCAGAAATATAAAAATAAAAATATATCATGAAAATGTTGAATGATTGGAGTTAGGATGGTGATGATTTTGCTTAATTGGAAGATTTGTAATTTAATTTAAATTGTTAATTACTTGTATATCAAGATGTGGTATTTGTGGCAATGACTTTGTGAATGTGCAAGATTCGACGCTTATTGGACGCAGATTTTACAGGTCATCACCAATCTATAACATATTGTAACTTATATTTTCAAAATCTGTGATTGAATGTGGCGATAATTTTACATAATTACAGAATTCACAAGTGAAATATTAATCTTTCTATTTTTATTTTTGTAATTTCTTAAACGTAGTGATTTATTAAATATGAGTGTTAGTCATTCATATAAAATGTTTAATCACTTGAATTTTCCAAAAATTTAGAAAGGTAGCTATGATTTTGCAATTGTCACAATAATTTATAATAAGTTAGTATTAACGATTGAATAAAAACTGAAGATTTTATTGAATTTAAAAAAAAAATGTGTTTGACACTGCACTTCTTTTTCTCTTTTTGTAGTTTCAAAGTTTTGTAACAGTAGTAATATTTTTTCAAGATTGTTAGTTTTATTCACTCATTTGGAATGTTTGATTGCTTTGAAAGTTGGAACAATTTGTAAACCAAGCGATTATTTTGCAGATTTTACAAGTTATAACCCATCTATAACATTTTGTAACCTTTATTTTCTAAATCTCAAATACTTATGTGGCGATAATGTTTAATGACTTGAATTTTCCAAAACAATAGAGAGGTAGCTATGATTTTGCTATTGTCACAATTAATTTCAATAACTTAGTATTAACTATTGAATAAAAACTGAAGATTTTATCGAATTTTGAAAAAAATATGTGTTTGACACTGCACTTCTTTTTCTCTTTTTCGTAGTTTCAAAGTTTTGTAACAGTAGGAATATTTTTTCAATATTGTAAGTTTTATTCACATATTTGGAATGTTTGATTGATTTAAATTTTGGAAAAATTTGTAAACGAAGCGATTATTTTGCAGATTCTACAAGTCATCACCAATCCATAACATTTTGTAACTTATATTTTCATTATCTCAAATACTTATGTGGCAATAATTTTACATAATTTCAGAATTTTCAAGTGAAATTAATCTTTCAATTTTTATTTTTGTAATTTCTTAAACGTAGTGATTTATTAAATTTGAGTGTTCGTCATTCACATAAATATTTAGTTGTTTTAGAGAGGTAGCTATGATTTTGCAACTCTCACAATTATTTTTAATAACTTAGTGTTAAGGATTGAATGAAAACTGAAGATTTTATCGAATTTTGACAAAAAAAAGTGTTTGACACTGCACTTCTTTTTTCTCTTTTTTGTAGTTTCAAAGTTTTGTAACGGTAGCAATATTTTTTTACGATTGTAAGTTTTATTCACTTATTTGGAATGTTTGGTTGATTTGAATATTGCAAAAATTTGTAAACGAAGCGATTATTTTGCAGATTTTACAAGTTATCACCCAACTTAAATTTTCTAAATCTCAAATACTTATGTGGCGACAATTTTACATAATTTCAGAATTCACAAGTGAAATTAATCTTTCTATTTTTATTCTTGTAATTTCTTAAAAATAGGGATTTATTAAATTTGAATGTTCCTCATTCATACAAAATGTTTAATGACTTGAATTTTCCAAAAAATTAGAGAGGTAGCTATGATTTTGCAATTGTCACAATTATTTTTAATAAGTTAGTATTAACGATTGCATGAAAACTGAAGATTTTATCGAATATTGAAAAAAATATGTGTACACTGCTCTTCTTTTTCTTCTTTTTGTAGTTTAAAAGTTTTGTAGCAATATTTTTTCAAGTCTATAAATTCACTTATTTGGAACGTTTGATTGATTTGAATTTTGGAAAAATTTGTAAACGAAGCGATTATTTTGCAGATTTTACAAGTCATTACCAATCTATGACATTTTGTAACTTATATTTTCAAAATCTGAAATACTTATTTGGCGATAATTTTACATAATTTCAGAATTCACAAGTAAAGTTAATCTTTCTATTTTTCTTTTGTAATTTCTTAAACGTAGTGATTTATGAAATTTGAGTGTCGTTCATATAAAATGTTTCGTATAAAATGACTTGAATTTTCCAAAAATTCAGAGAGGTAGCTATGAGTTTGCAACTGTCACAATTATTTTAAATAAGTTAGTATTAACAATTGAATGAAAACTGAAGATTTTATCGAATTTTGAAAAAAAAAATGTGTTTGACACTGCACCTCTTTTTCTCTTTTTTTTGTAGTTTGAAAGTTTTGTAACAGTAGCAATATTTTTTCAAGATTGTAAGTTATTATTCACTTTTGTGAAAAATTTGTAAACTAAATTTTGAAAAAAAAAAAATGTGTTTGAGACGGCACTTCTATTTCTTCATTTTCTCGAATAACATTAAGCATCAACATGACATTTTTGTAATATTTTTTTAATGAACGAAAATGCAGAATATAATGTGATCTTAATTTAAACATCAAACATGGAATTGGTATTAAAACGCGAACCTTTAATAGAACATCTAGTTCGTAAAAATGTGGCTTTCTGGTTGTGATTGGAATAGCTGCTATAGTGAATGTGAAAGACGTTTTGCATTAACACTGCTTTAAAAAAAAGGCGATCTATAGTCGTCCCGACGAGAGCTGGTTTGAAGGTATACCAAATTTTATCCGAAGACCTAGGATGATGGATTTTCTCTTCAATTAGTTGGCGTAAATCTAATACTTACCTTTTTATCGCACAGTTAGCACATACCACATCAAATGAGGACTACGAATGCAAATCCACAAATGTCCACTACAAAAAATGGCTATTTTGACTTTAACTCTTCGTAGCTTAGCCATTGCTTGGACGATACATTCCGATGGATATACTACAGGACAAGATATTTTTTTGGAAAATCTGATATCAAATTCGGATGTAATTCAGGATATCCTACCAAAAAGAACCATTAACTCAATAACAACATATTATGGACTGCTTTTGCATGGGCGCTCCTCAAATTGTATGATAAAAATGGTAACTATCAAATCATACTTAGATAATTTATTTGAAGCGAAAATCCATACGATATTTAGCTATGGTGAATGATCAATTAATTTGGACAATGAAAGCAGGAATGCCTCTAATTTTCTTATGTAAAACTTATAATCCCTAGTTTTCTTCACCACGGGGCATCTCCCCAAATAGGTGTTGTAATTCCCATCGTAAAACTATAATTAACCATGTAAATTATGTACGAGCATTGACCGGGCAATTTGGGGCGCACAACAAGCTCAATTCGCGTATAAATTAGGTAAACGTGCGGATAAATTCCGCTTAATTAATGAGGGGGTACAATTGAAATGATTCGGTAGCCCGGAGGCGGCGGGGCTGGCGTGCATGAATCAAAATAATTAATATCCGTGATCCAGACAGGTAATTTATTTATCAAAGGAATTAGTGAGACTGTATTAATTTAAAATAGTAATATTCCATCCATTGTTCAGCAGCCTCCCGCGTATTAAATTTCCTTGTATCAAATAGACGCTTTAATAACTCACGACACACCTAAAACAGTAATTTGTAACTGTCTGGTGCGCACCCGCGATGGCTCATACAGGGGACAGGGGGCACACAAAACGCCATTAGACTAATAAATATGGCCCGCTAAATAACGCGCCGGCGTTATTTAAAACGCAGCCATAATGTCGCAATTACACGTACATTATTGGATTACACAATGCGCAATAACGGAATTAACAGTGGTGCGCGGGATGTGTGTGTCTCGTTTTTTTTGTTCGTTAATTACACGAATGGGGCGCCCTATTTGTGTTTAACGTTTCCGCTGTATTTCAATTATTTAAAGGAGGATTTAGTGCGACTGGTGGTAATTAGAAAGGAGCAAATAATGCAGTTGTTAGCCGGCAAGCAATATCGGGCTCTCTTGATCTACGCCCAACTCCCGACCTTTATTCTTCGACTACTTGTAATTACGTTGCGGAAGCCGGTGCTATAAATTGGAGTCACGGAGCAGAAACTACTTTTTTAATTGCTCTCGGATTAAATTAGAATACTATAGGCTAGACTGATTATTGCACTATTGCAGAATTACGAAAATTCGAAAACAAGAATCCGAAAAATAAAAATTGGTCCAAATCTAATCAAAATTCAGAAGTTTAAAATACAAAGCACAACTTTTACCTCTCAATAGATGGCTCTCTAGGTACATGTGTATTCCAGGATGGCTTTCACAGCGTCAAATAAGAAAACCGAAAAAAAGGAAAAATTATAAAAGATGATTAGATTATTAGAATTATAAAAGGTACATTGTTCCACGAAAAGTGGACAGATGACTACTTTTTTGTCGAGACAAATACTGAAGGCCGATTCATAGATTTCTTAAGCAACACTGTGGCAATACTGTGGCTATGAGCATTTTCAACGCTCATTAAAAATGCCATAGCGATTGCATTACCACAGCGCCAGCGTTGCGTTGCTCGCGTAGGAATCTATTAATCAGACTTTAGGCATCTGCTTAATTTGTAGCGAATTTGTAACCAATTTTCAAAGTCTACAACTTTTAATAATTTCATAAAATACACACGCAAAAGCATGCAGCGAAATTTAGTGTGTATCAAGGAGTGTATGGTATAGGCAGAATAGCGGGACAGAACAAAAGTCTATCATCTTAACAATGTCAAAAAAATGATCTACTAATCAAACGGTAAAATATATTGTAAAAACTAGTTATGAGGTTTCAAACTTGATAGAAAAAAAAACAAAACCGTGTGTTGATGGTTAGTTTATTAAGCAATGTAAGAAAAGCGCATTCTAAAATAGTTTTTCTCACCAGACCACAGCCAAGCGACTTGATGAAATAGGAAAATCTATCGGAAAAGGACATTTTTTGTTGGAGGTATTAATAAACTAAATTAAAGGATTTATACGAAGCAGTGAAAAATACGTTAAAGCGATTTTTTTGTACATTCTGTACATATCTGCTATAGCTACTGGTGATGGTACCCCAGACATGGGGCACCATCAAAAAGAGGCAGAAGGTGGCAAAAGGGATGGAATTGCAAAATTAATAGAAGACGGTGCAATTGCCTCCCAAAATGTACATATGATAAAATGACACCAAGAAAATTTATGGGCAAAAGCTTTAAGGATGAATAACATCATGAAGATTGTCAACGCTGTACATTTCACATGGGTCAATAGATTGAATCATGGCAAATTCCAGGAAATCATTAAATTTGTGGATACTGACTATGGGGATGTCATTATATTTACATTTCAGAAGTAAAATGGTTTAGTTAAAGTAAAATATTGAAAAAAAAAATAGTTTGTGAAATAAAACCAAGTCGTTTATGGAATCAAAAATGTGAGTTGAAGGTGAAAACTGGCTCACAGATTTGACTCTTTTAGTAGACTTGAGCGCATAAACTCAATGAGTGCAACTCAGGAAGAAGGGTTTTCAAGATGAAAATCGACAAAGAAATACAATGTTTCAAACAATAACAGAGAAATAAAACAAAAGTATAGCAATCTCAAATTAGAGCAAACCTGTTTATGCATTTCGACACATTGGGTAAATATACGCGAAGAACGCAGCCTTGCTTTTTGATTCGATACGGGAACAGATTTGAGAACAGATTTCAAGATTTTCGAAAAAAAATGATATAATAATTTTTTAAATTGCATGAGAAACTGGTTACTTCTTGGTGAAACATTTTGATAAAACTTGTGAAACTTTACCAAGTGTTTTCTTTATCAACCCAATAAATTTTATAATAATTCTAGAATTCTAGAATTAATATCGTGAATAGATACATATAATAATAGATCAGGTCCACATAAAATTTACAAAATTCCAATCGGGCTCTTCTGCCAGAAAGTTTGTGAGTCAAAAATGTGAGTTGAAGGTGAAAACTGGCTCACAGATTTAACATTTTTAGTAGACTTGAGCTCATTTAAATCTGGCCCTTCTGCTTGAAAGTTTGGGGACTCCTGGTCTGAATGAACGTATCTTACAGTTGCGCTAATTACTGGGAACAATATGAATTAGATGTTCTGGAAAATAAATGAAAATAACTAGATGATGAATAAAGGGTTATAAGAATGTTACATCATTAACGTTGATAATAGTATGATATTTTCAGTTTGTAAATCATATAGAATTATGTAGTACTAGTAACAATACATAAATACACTCCAAAATAATCAAATTAAAGGTTAGAAGAATGTTACATCATTAACGTTTTTAATAGTGTGATATTTTCAGTTTGTTAATCGTAATTAACTATATATAATTATGTAGTACTAGTAACAATAAATGATTGCACTCCAAAATAAACATATCAAATTTTGTTACATACTACATCAGATATAAAAAAACAAAGAGGAAAAGAGAGAAAAGAGACGAAATAAAGTCAAAGGGGAAATAAAAAGCTATAAACATAAAGATGAACAATACAGGGTAAGATACAAAGAACTGGCACAGAGAAAATGCGAAACAAAAAGTAGGAACGGAGATTGAAAGAAAGTGGGAAGAGCTTGAAAACAATTTACTGGAAGCAGCCAAAGAAAGCTGTATAGTTGCGAATATGCCAACAAGAGTATAAAAAAACCGAAACACCAAAAATAATGGTGGAATCAAAAGGAACTGGAAGAACTAAAATTCAAAATAAGAGAGAAAAAGATTAAAAAAAGTAATGCTTAAGCACAAAAACGGAAGAAGATTACGAATAGTACAAATAAAATTAAAATTAAATTCAAATGGAAATCAAGAAAGCTAAACAAATCATGGTTAAAATTTGGGGGAAAGGGCATAGACCATTGGCCATAGACTTCAGAGAGAACAAAAAAACTATTTTACAAGAAGTTAAAAAGACTGAAAATGGAGAAAGAATATAGCACGATGTACATAAAAAGACAAAGACGGAAAGGTAATCAAAGAAGAGGATGGAATCATTGCGTTTTATAACCGCAAATGTATAATTGCGAATCCATGTTCAATCGACATAAATATACTACTTGCCAATTTTCAAATCGAATGCAAAGAGATACAAGATGACATTACAGTTCATAAAAAAAAATGATGTCTCTTTACTGGACTTTTATAAGATATATCTTCCCAGAGAAAAATATTTCTCACAATCATACCATGTCATCATTGATGTCATCGCTATTTGGAAGCACCTACATTTGTGAGCAGCTATTTTCAAACATGCAGCACACGAGAAAAATCTGATGAGCATCTTGAAAACTCAGTGAGCATTGAATGCGAAAAATATGAAAAATAAACATTTTTTTATATATATCTTAACTATATATAATTATAATTATCTTAATCTTAATTATATAAAAAAAAGTATATTATATTAGTGTATGTGTATCAATTGTAGCTACAGCTTCTCAATTGCAACTTTTATTTTAAAACAATCGTACCTTACTCATGTCATCGCTATTTGGAAGCACCTATATTTGTAAGCAGCTATTTTCAAGCACGAAGCTCACGAAAAACTAAACTAGGACCAAAAATATCTGAGCATATGAGCATCTTGAAAACTCAGTGAGAACTAAATGAGTGCGAAAAAGGGACTTTTTGAAAAAATATGAAAATATTATAAATTAGTGAATGTGTATCAATTATAGCTACAGCTTATCAATTGTAACTTTTATTTTAAAACAATCTTACCTTACTCATATCATTGCTATTTGGAAGCACCTATATTTGTAAGCAGCTATTTTCATGCACGAAGCTCACGAAAAACTAAACTAGGACCAAAAATATCTGAGCATATGAGCATCTTGAAAACTCAGTGAGAACTAAATGAGTGCGAAAGAGGGACTTTTTGAAAAAATATGAAAATATTATAAATTAGTGAATGTGTATCAATTATAGCTACAGCTTATCAATTGTAACTTTTATTTTAAAACAATCGTACCTTATTCATGTCATCGCTATTTGGAAGCACCCACATTTGTGAGCAGCTATTTTCAAGCACGAAGCACACTAAAAACTAAACAAGGACCAAAAATATCTGAGCATCTTGAAAACTCAGTGAAAATTAAATCAATTATAGCTACAGCTTATCAATTGTTACTTTTATTTTAGAACGATCTATTTGCCTTTATCAAACGTTTTTTGTTTTTTAGTTTCCCAAAATCTTACTCTGGAGCAATCTGTCCCGTTTCCTACTCACACATTCAATTGCAACTACTGCCTTCGAACCAAATATCGAAGTATTAGTGTTTCAAAAACAATATCAAACATCTCACTGCTTTCATGTTGCTGCTCTGTCTTATTAAAAATCACGAATACATGAAGTTTATTCTCCTTATGGTTGCCATTGATCAAGTGAGCGTAGGTGATTTCCCCAGATAGAGTTTAAATTACATAAACATGCTAACAAAGTTTTATTGCTCATGAGATGGTGTTAGTATTGACGTATTTTATGTATGGCCCAAAAAAACTCGCCTTTTTCAAATGTGCTATAGGGAAGCTGGTATAGGAAGTGTCCATAGGTTGGACACCCATGCCCATGCTGTAAATCAATCCAAAAAGTAATCAAAGCAATCTTCTCCATTAAATGGCCCAAAATCGTACTTTGCCTAGCCCAAGCTTCTGTTTATATGCATTTTGTTATATTGAGCGTTCAACAAAAATCGACGATGAAGTTGGCGTTGGCAATCTCAAGTCATGTCTGCACTAAGATCACAAGCGCACGCGTGCAATGCTGGCTGCCATGTTAGCATGTCAGATTTGATCTTAGCCTTAGTGCAGACCCTTCGTTGATCTTAGTGCAGACCTGACTTGAGATGGCCAACGCCAACTTCGTGATCGATTTTTGTTGAACGCTCGATATTTTACTTCCGTTTGACATTATTAACCACCCTATTATATGCTAAAATACTGCTGCGTTTGCTGAACTCGACTACGTGCGAAACGGTTAATTACAAATTCACCAACAACACCACGCAATATTTTCCCCGATTTTTTGGGCGTCCAAACGGCATCACCGAGCATGCTAATGAACTTTTTCGGAGGACCGCGGAAAAAGCAGCTAGCGCCAACCGGACCGGCTGTAATTTACACATATAATTAAAACTTTGCTTTTAATACGTGCCACAGATGAAAATAGTGCGGAATATTTATACTGCCCGCAGTGATTACTGAAGCAGGCAATTTAGGGCAGCGGTTCACGAACTTTTTACTAGGCGCACAAGTATTGATCAAAATATGATGATAAATTTGGAGGCTTGTGAAAGAAGATGGAAACACATTAAGTATCAGTTGATCAGTTTAAATCGTGCGATTTAGTCTTGTACGTTTGTTGGAATATGGCATACTTCGTGAAGTCGAAAAGTTGTAGACAAAGCCTAAACCAAAACCAACCGCAAAAATTAGAGGATACAACGAATTGAAATCCGAGAATAATTGAATATTTTACCAATAATCGATCTCATGATTACACATAAGAAAATCATATATTCTTCAAGAAAGTGGTGACTAAAAATCTAGTTAAATTATTTGCTTGTATCCTAGGAAACATTTCAGCAATCTTGCATAACATATTTGATTTGTATTTTAAGCAGTGTCATCAACTAATATCCAGGGTAACAGTTGACACTACTTTCTTGAACGCTCTGTAGATTTTCCAGAGAGATATCTCAGCAACAATCTGTCGCTGCCTTAACTCAACCTACAAGTAGGACTTATGTTAGCAGCGTATTACTCTCCTAGTTGTGTATGAATGCTGAAACATGAACGCTGTCATCACCATTATTATTATTACGTTTCCCTGCTCTCCTTGCGAGGGATAAACGACCCGTCGAGCACAGGACCGGAGAGAGAAGCTCCGGTGACGACGACGCAGACGGCGGCGACGACATCCTGAACTTCTTACACTATGCAAATGTACGGGGAAACTACGCGTCCTCGAGGAACTTGCGCCGATCGAGAGGGATCCCGACCCGAATTCGGGGCGACATTCTCCCTAATGCCATCCGCTTAGTCGATTCCTCCTGTAACGCCTAGCATGGGACGGATGCGTGCCGCAGTTGCACAAGCCACCCCCGAGCAGGGTAATACACCCTTCATCGACGATCAACTCCGCACAATGCAGACATCGGACTACTCGGGTTACACTTGTAGTAGATTGGATATCGAGATCGGGAATTGCATTAGAGCGGAGAAACAGGAAGTGTCTCCGAGGTGGAGGTTTAACACCACACAATTAAGTTCGATGTAGCAAGTGCACTCAGAACATGCTACTGCCAGCGGAAATTACGGATTTGTAGTTAAAAACGTGTCCAATCACAAAATTGTTCCAAGGTTAGAGATAACTTATCTACCCATTTGGACGTTCACGTAGAGGTCATAAACTGGCTACCCAAAGCACTTTTTATCTCCTAGTGGGTACTGTAAACCATCCGATAATTTTTCGCAACTTTATCTGTACTTAAAAAGACTAGACCTACAACATACTATCACTGCCAGCGAAAATTACGAATAGCAAGTGAAAAACTTGTCAAATTACAAAATTGTTCGAAAGTTACTAGGTTGCCTAACATATAGGTAACTAGTCGCTTCTAATCTCCTCGTGGGGGTTTCAAACCATCCGATAACTCTTTACAACTTTGTCTGTACTAGGCATTAAAGAAATTGTATAAATAAGTCTTTTATTTCATTTTATTTTTATTCAACATATTAAATTTGTTCTTGTTAGTTGCTATGTACACAACTATAAACAGTTGTAGTCTGTTGTGAACAATGAATTATCCGGGACGAGAATAGAACTCACGACTATTGAGTTGTTAGAGTCTTAACTCAATAATCAATAGCTGTAGGTTCTATTCTGGTTCAGGGTATCAAAATTATTTGAAACTCTTTTAGAAATTATTCTGGGTGTGTATTAAATATACAGCAGTAGTGTTTGGATGTCGCCTACAAGTACGAGCTATAAGTACAAGAAGAAGTTTTTGCCCTAGAGGCCACTTCCTTAGTCGCAAAATCACAGCGATTTGCACATATAGTCCGTGCCAGATCAGGTATCATTTTTCACATAAAACCGAAGCCCCTCTTGTCTCCTGTCGGACTGGTCAACAGATATGCAAATGCATCTCTTGAAACATCCTAGTTTATTGAGGTACGATAGTGAGCTTAAAGTTAATGAGTAGTGCGGTTGCTTATTCCAAAGCACTTAATTTCTAAGGGATCGAAGGAAAAGCAATGGATTATGGCTCAAAACAGCTCCCGCGGTTTTGGGATGCATTCTCATTAGTCCAATTCCACCACGGGATATCGGATTTATGTGAAAAGTGACATCTTATCTGGCATGGACTATAGCACATGCAGTATCTTAAAGGAAACGTCATATTTTAACAGTTTATCTTAAACATGATTCCTTCTGCAATATTATTATTCTTATTATCTATTTATGTTTTTGTAATGATCCTATTTAGCTAACATAAAAATATTGAAAAATATTACATTCTTAATAATGGTTCAAGACCCATGTTCAGAATCAAACAGAAAATTGTATTAATTTGAGAGCAATATTTCAATAGTAGACAATACTAAGAACATCTGACGTCTTCAAGTCTGTGAATCTGTCAGTTAATATATCAGTTAGTGACCCAGTCACTAAATGACAGAATATATTCAGTAAATCTTCATATCACTATATCAGTCCGTCGGTTAGTAATTCAATCAGTAAATCAGTCAGTCGATGATCATCAAAACAATATTCATTCAACAAAATATTTGACGTATTCATGTCAGTTAGTCGGTCAATCAGTAAATCAGTCAGTCAATCACTTAGTTAATTATTTGTAAATCAATTAGTAAATAGTCAATAAGTAAGTCAGTCTCTCCTTCAGTAACTCAGTTAATTTGTAAATCAATTAGTCAGTCCATTAGTCAGTCGGATAATCAAGAATAATATTCAGTCAACAAAACATCTCCCATGAGTCAGTCAGCCAGTACATGAAATAAAATATTTCTATATAATATAATTAATGCAAATTTCTGTTTCTAATTTTATGACATGATAATTTTTTTATTAAAATAAAAACGTTTTAACTTAGGAGATATTTAGGAGAAACTTATCCAAGACAATACAGGGTGTCCCAAATTAAGTAAGCTACCATGAGTATCCTTCTTATTATTACAGAGAATCGGTTAAATGGGGAGTATTGTGCATGTTCTAGCGTTGGAACATATGCCATTGAGAAAGTTTCAAAAATATGATTATTCTAAAAAAAACAGAAAATCTCAATTTTATTTTATGTCAAATGTTTTGGAAGTTATAAAAGTTATGCAGAAATATTACAGACAATAAATTAATCAATTATTGAACAATAATTTCCAACGCTCAAAACTGCACAACATTGCCAATTTAACCGAATATCTATCTTTGATAACAAGAAAGATACTCATGGTAGTCTACTCAATTTGAGACACCCTGAATATCAAACTTGATTTGAGAATAATATTCCAGTGATGGATAATATTAAGTCTACAGAATATCTGATTTTTTCAAGTCAAGTTTAGACAATTTTCATTAATTTTTCAATCTGAAAGCTTAATTATTTTTAGCCACTTCAAGTTTTCTGATGAGAGAAAGAAAACCAAATATTTATTTACAACAATTTTACGAATGGAGAAATATAAATGACGCAAATTGTTATATAAAAATATGAACGAAGAAACTATGGATAAAGCTACATTACTACATTACGAATCTAACATTTGATGTAAATCAATCAATAAGTCAGGTAATCAGATAGTTAGTCACTCAACCAGTCAAGTAATCAGATAGTTAAAACGATCAACTCTATTGAAACAAATGTTCTCACTATAATTTTCATTCAACTTTTGTTGATCAACTACAATCGATTAATCAAACTTAATTAGTGAACTTTAGATAATCTGATAGTGAATTAGTCAGGTTGTCGGTCCATCAGTCAGTCAGCTAAGAAGCCAGCCAGTTAGCCACTAAGTCAGTCAGTCAGTGGATCAGTTAGTCTACTAGTGGGTCAGTTAGTCACTCAGCCAGTATCGGCAAGAACTTTTAGCTATGTACATTATTCCAAGTTACTGAAAATTTCTATTTTGTTCTGTGTCTCTGCTGCACGTAATTATATCAGATTATTAATTTCTGAGAATTGAAAATTTTATAGGAGTACTGTAGTCGAAAAAATGTTTATTATGAGAGTATTATGTCGCTAAAATATGTCATATAAATAGTAAAACCCAAAAACGTAAGTGGAATTCCGTCACATAAAGATCCAAAGTCTACAAGTCAGTCGGTTAATCGGGTAACTGTCAGTCAGTTTAGTCAGTCAATCGTTCAATTAATCAATATATCAGACAGACCGTCATTTTGTCAGTAATTAAAAATAAAATATATATTGTAAATTAGAGTGACTTTTAATTTTGCAGTACAGAAAACCAAATTTGGGTTGATTTCAAATTAATCATCACGGAATTTCAAATTTTGAATTAAGTCATATAAAAAATTTGAAGAACGTAATATCCCCTCAACGTACCTAACTTCCAATTTTGTTTTTAAATCTATTTCTAATAAGTCGGTCAATTAGTCAATCAGTACAGTAGTTCAATCAGTCAGTTAGCCAGTCAGTCAGTCAGTCAGTCAGTCAGTCAGTCAGTCGGTCAGTCAGTCAGTCAATTGTCAATGTAGCAAAAAATCAGATCAATACAGATCAACGTATCTAAATGTCAGTCAATTGTCAATATTGAAAAAAAACAAAAAAAATTTCAACAGAAAAATATAAATGGTGTTAATAATAATAATTCCTACTACTCCGCCACCCATGGCGTAATTGGATACTGTCACTGTTTGACAGATAATCAATTACATTTTATTTTACCATAGGTCCCTGAACTATTACTAGTTATGCAGGCGTTAAGAGGAGAGGGGCATTATTATTATTGCCCATCTGCGCCTGCATGCGACTTATAGATGCTACAGGCACATTTCCTACATTTGTTGCAACGAAATGGGAAAACTACAGAAAACCACCCCAGAAATGCAGACCCGGGAATCGAACCCTGGACCTTGCGGTCTAGAACGCGTTAGCGGTCACTCCACCGCAGTCTAGCAGGTTGAAGAGCTTCATTTCAAGAAACCTAATTCAAGAATTAACTCGAGAAAATTAATTCACTCGCAATCTCATCGCTCGTGAATGAACACTTTCCGCTCATCGATATAATATTATTTTATCGTCTTGTATAAATATTACTCTTATGTAAATTTTGGTAGCTTTTAATTTTAACGAGATCCAAAAAACGAAATGTGCTGATTGAAGGGTAATCGTGTACATTTTAAATTTGTAATTACTCAGTCAGAATAGCAGATGGAAATTATGTAAATTAAATTAGTTTTTAAAGAGTGATAAGATTCAGATAAATAACTGCCCTAAATATCTACAAAATATTTTTTTCACGAAATCGCTGAAACACCTAAAATTCTAATTCAAGGGGAACAACTTTTGACATGCAAATGATTGTTTAACCCCCCGGCCGCAGGGGAGGTAAACCCTTTTTTTAATTGGAGTAGGGGTCGAGTGACAGCTCATTTGAAAGCTAACTTAATTTGCAATACAACGGTGCATCAATTTTAAAAATATGTCGTTTTGTTTTTAAGGATTTTTTTTAATTTGACGTAAAAAATAATTATGGCATTTCAGCAACAAAAATGTATCCAGTAACAAAAGTACAGAGTAATAAACCGTCAAATTGGTAGTACTAAGGTGATTTATTTCATTAAAAGGTGTTTTGAAACTGTGTGCCTTTATTCGAATAACAATAATTGCTCCAGTGCTGCAGCTCTTGTTTTATATCAAAGAAATCCTCATAAAAAACATCAAAACTCTTTTAAATCGAATGAACCATCTTAGTACTGTCAAACTGATTGTTTCTTACTCTGTACATTTGTTGCTGGATACATTTGTGTTGCTCAAGTGACATGTTTATTTTGCACTTTGCTCAACTTAAAAAAATAATTTCTTGAAAACTAAGATTTAAAGAAATTATATATCGTTGTATATCGAAGCTATCGTTCGACTCCTACTTTAATTTAAAAACGAAAATGGGTTTATCTCCCCTGCGGTCAGGGGGTAAAATAATTGAAGATCATTTGCCTGTCAAAAGTTATCTGCCTTGAACTAAAACTTGCAGTATTTTAGCGATTTCGTGAAAAAAAACCCGTAGATATTTAGGGTGTTACCTTTCTTCTGGGACACCCTGTATATAAATATCTAACGATGTCATGGAAAGATATGTCAGTAAAAATTACTGCAATAATACATAAGTTTGGGTTACATGAAGTCTATTAGTTATTGAAGTTGCACATGAAATAAATATCTGAAAAGAAATAAATTTATGTTGAGAATCTGCAATTACTATTATGAGTAGACATCATGTCCCACTAAATGCATATTGATGGGATGTATCCATTATTTGTTTGAAATAAAAGTAATTAAACATAATTTAAGTTCAATTTTATTTTATTTGTGTTAGATTTGATTCAAATCCATTTAAAACTATGGGGGAAATATTGCAAGAGTAAAAGGGTAGAGAATTGTTATAAATAGCGGAGATTATTTGAGAAAATTATTATAAATATCCATCAAGCGCAGATGGAGCTAAGCAATTGTTAGTGCTTTATAAACGCAGTATGAATTCGCTCACTGCTGCACGGAGCACATTTTTATCAAGCTGCCAGCTGAAAGCCAGAAATTAGAAGTCCGGAAGGGCTTTATCATCCCAACGAGTATGCTTTATGTCCGCGCGGTGTCGTGGAAGCGCGGTGAAGCCGCCCACGCCTCCCCCAGCCACCACTATCTCGCCTAATATATAGGCCGACGGCATTGTCTACTGGTGAAAGCCGCCCCCCTATAACGCGATATGATACATAATGCATCCCCCGAGTGTCCCGGTTTAATTATAAATCCAGACGGCGAAATATTTAGGGCACGATATTAAAGTATTAATAATTCATATCGCCAGAGGTAACAAATATTATACACATTCGTAGCCGAGGAGGGAGCCGAGAACAATATATATCCTGTGGAGGCTGACCTACACACAAGTGAACAGATTCCCGCATAAATCAGGAGCCCCGTGGAGCCTCGGGGGTGTGTGCGGAATTAAGAGCGGCCGGTTGGGTCATTCCGTCATTTTAATTATGCATTATCGTCGGCCCATTATGTGCAACTGCACACCGACCGCCATAAATCCGCCTCCGTCCGTTGAATTGATATTTTTTGAAGATACACATCTAGAAAATCGTAAAATAAAAGCCAGTTCGTGAGTTATAAAGCGATATTAATATCTCAATAAACGGTATCATTAAAATACACGGTTTACAGCGGGTAGATTGCATTAATCAGGAGCACGTCGGATAATAAAACCCAGACAAATGGATTTATTGTAATGGCACCGCTCCGTGCTCGCCTTCGATCGCTAGCGCAAGGAATTTAATTACGACACTAGCGGCGGAGTAAATAGCCGCAACAATAAATTGTCGGCAAGTCTTATATTTATACTGCCATCAATAAAGTTACAAGTTAGTTGCAACTGCAAGGGGAGCAATTACACACAGCGCCTTTGCTCTTCGAGGAGTTTCGGAGAAAAGGATGCGTTTAATCACCGCCCTCTTCCCGTTCCCACGACTGCATACGATTAATTCCAAGTCACAACTGCCGTTCAATTCCCTTAATGTCGCCTCTTCCGCTCCGACCGTCACGAAAAATGCCATAAATCACGCTTAACAAACCGGCTCACACGACAATTGCCCCATGGTAAACACCCTCCCTTCACACCTCATCCGCGAACCTGATTCAAATAATCCAAACTAGATTTCGAGGACTTCGAACAATCAATTCCTCATTGTTGGACTAAAACTTGACCATACTAATTGTTCAATTGTATCCTTCATTGTACCACTAAAACTCGACCACACGAATTCCTTATTCTGGATTTTTAAATTTTAGTCCAGCGATAAGGAATTGATTGTCTCAGGTCGTCGAGATCTTTGTAGTTAAGACATTTTAAGAAGTCAAAAGAGTCGAAGAAGCATAACCAACGAAAGCCCTCGGCCAAATACGTATACTTCGCGCAACGATAGTTTGTTTTTATGACATTGACTTGCAATAAAAATTATAAGGGTGGGATTGTTAAACCACTTCAAGTTAGGTATCATAAAAGTCCAGGTATGCAGTCCAGGCTTTGGCTTGAATGTTGATGCACCAAAGAGTTGCCAGCGACAAAGGGCCGGTCGATACCTGGACTTTTATGATACCAAACTTGAAGTGGTTTAGTGAAGTGGTTTATACCAATACGTATTTGGCCGGGGGCTTTCATTGGTTATACTTCTTCGACTCTCATAAAAACGCGATATCGTTTTTATGTTATTCTGAAGTTATTTGAAAACTTCAGACTTAAACTTGTTATTTCAGTTTAACATAACTGCAACAAACTAGGAATGACAATAGCAACGTCAGAAACAAAATGCATGACCATATCAAAAATACCAATCAGATGTAAGCTAGGCGCAGAAAATACAATCATCCAGCAATGTATTTTAAGTACCTAAGCTTGAGATATCAATGTTTGGAGGTAGTGAAAACGAAGTCAGAAACTAAGCGTCAAAAGCGACAAGAACGACTGCCCAACGCAACGACACAATATGGAGAAACAAACACCTGCAAACCGAGACCAAAGTCCGCATTTATAAGGAAGAAATTAGATCATACACACACTTACACACACTCTTTCTCTTTCTCTCTCTATCATACACACACATACACAGTAGCCATACACAGCAGAAACAAGGCCCGAAACATCGAAAACTAAGCAAATCTTAGACACAATCGAGATGAAAGTTACGTGCAGAATAGTTGGAAAAACACAAAACATTAGGCGGATATGCAATATTAACAAAATCAATGATTGGGTGTTAGAGAGGGAAACAGAGTGGAACGAACACATTAGCAGAATTGAGTAAAATGTCTCACCTATGGGTAACTACAAAGATTTACAATTTAACATTAGCAGAATGTCAGATGATGAATCGTCAAAGTCTCAAGAGACAAATCACCATCAGGAAAAAGGAGTACTGAAAGACTACAAAAACGGTGGAGCCTAACCTCCACGTCTTACAAAACGGAAAATCTAAACGGTCAAAATCGATGAAAAACAGGCCAGTTGCACTTCCAAAAGATGGAATGAAGAAGACCATCAATAATTCACAAAGGAATGTTCATATCAGAATCTTTATTTTTATACTACCTAATCTAAGAGAATGATAACCATATAGGGTTTTGTCCTTTGAAATCTTCGCTAACGTCTCTACATATTGTCAAAAAATACGAACAATCGATTCAATCAATTGTAATTGACTTATCGGGTTTTGCCTTAGGTTCAGTTGTACGATCGTGGATCACCTTTGACCATGGTTCAGTTACCTAGGATGCAATTGTTAATACAATGGTATCCTTCGATACTGAACCATGATTAAAGATAATCCACGATCGTACAACTTCGCCTTAGTACTACAGATTTTGTGTTAGCATAGTCCAATTGATTATGACCTTAAGAAACCCAGTATTATCAAAATTTGTATAGGTATGTACAAGTTAGCATAATGGAACTTGTTAAGAAACCCTGTATTACCAAACAAACTGACCACATATCAAGACGGGATTCTCATCTAAAATAAGTTTTGGTATTTAAAAAAAATAAAAATAAATCATGTTTTATTTTGATTTTTTCATATTTCTGATCAGTTCTTGGCAGCTTTGATGTGATTTATATCAATTGATTTACATCACGATTTAAATCATACGATTTTTTTTATAGATTCTTAAATTTGAATTGATTATTAAAATAAAAATCGGTAGATTTCTACCTTGTGATGGACCAAAATATGGAAGAAAAGAAAAATAGTTTACTTATTTGCAATTATCTACTTTACAGCATGCTAACTCTATAGTTACATTACATTTTTATAGATAGCAGAAAGTTATACTTTTGAATATCTTACTTAATTAATACCAAAACTTTGTCAAATTTTCAGGAGAATTAGCTTCAGGTATACTAAACACAAATCTAAAATTAAATGTGCAATTAACAAATGTTCAGAAATTTCAGTAATAGCTAACCCATACTAGTCAACGCAGAAAGTTATACTTTTGATTTTGTCACTTAATTAATACTAAAACATTGTCGAATTTTCAGGACAATAAGCTTCTGTATACTAAACACAAGCCTAATACTAAATATGCAGATAAAATCATTTCAGTAATTTCAGCAATAGCTAACTCATACTAGTCATGCAGAAAGTTATACATTTGATTTTCTCACTTATTTAGAACTGAAACTTTTTAAAGTTTTTAGGAGAATTAGTTTCGGGTGTACTAAACACAAATATAGTATTAAATATGTAATTAATATTTTTTTTAGAAACTTCAGTAATAGCCAATCCATACTAGTCAAAGAGAGAAGAGAAGTCAGAAAGTTATACTTTTAATTTTCTCACTTATGTAACACTCTAACTTTTTTAAATTTTCGGGAGAATTAGCTTTATGTGTACTAAATACAAATCTAGTATTAAAGTTTTTTTTAGCTCTATCAGAGTAATCTATCAGAATAAAAATATAAAGTTATAAATATAAAGATGATTTCTTCGAAACGAAACGTTGTACTGAAAATTTGTAAACATTGTCTGATAGAGCTAAAAAAGTGGCAATGAGAAGGTGCCTTTGGTTCTCTTATACCATTTCAAATAACTTCAGAAAAAAATAAAAACGCAATCGCAAGATTTCGGATTTCATCTCCGGACAAATCTCCGACAAAGAAAATCTCCGATAGTAAGCGGAAATTTCTCGTTTTCTACTGACCATTAAATTGCGCCACTTTTTCGCCATTTAACCGCCTTTGTAACTTTTACTCTTTCCGAAATCCCCATGCTGTTGATCCTTATATTGGACACCCTGTATCTTTGATTATTTGAATTTTCCCATTTTTTGTTTTATAAAACCATTTAGTTTTTAAAATTCGCTTTAACCGTTCAGAAGTTTTTTTTATGCATTCCAAAAGACCTAAAAATATCACAGTTGTGTTTATTTAAATGGCACCCCCTATATAACATTGCATATTTCAATTTGCCCCTTTTAGGCTTTATAAATCCGAAATTCGTTTAGTTTTTGAAATTCGTTCTAACAGTTCATTTATTTTTTATGGATTTGCAGCTACTTTTGTTGTTTAGACACAGGCAAAGTCCCAACCAGATATCCCAAAAACCAAGTGCCCTGCAATTTTTTTTAATAAGTGCCTGCAAATGCTTAAAAAAAACATCTGATTGGTTAGATCGAATTTCAAAAACTAAACGATTTCGGATTCATAAAGCCTAAAAGGGGCAAATTGAACTGTGTAAAGTTATAAAGGGGGTTTCATTTAAATAAACACAACTGTGATACTTTTAAGGCTTTTGGAACGCTCTGTATAATATGTGATTAATTTTAAAAAGTAACCATAATATACCCCCATATATCCCGAAAGTTAAACATTTTGAAAGTCACGTATTTAGGCCACAATATTCCGTGCCGTATAGCGTGAATAAGCTTGTATAAATTAGAAATTTTATAATACTGCACTTACCAAACTGACGAAATCGTTTATAAATTGGTTGGGTATTACGAAGACTCACCTGCAACAAAAAAGAAAAAATACATTAATAACAATATTACTGTTATAACAAAATAATAATAACTTTGCAATAGAAGAAATAAACGCCATGAGATTCCTCATGGAAGTATGCAAAGATTCAGAAATAATATTTTTATGATTATTTTTTCAAACATTAAACATATTATAGTGGGGACATTTAATTTATTACTCTGCTAGGGCCCCTACAAATAATTACTCGATTAAAAATACTATTGTTTTTTTAAATTACCATTTACGTAACTCTATTACTACTACATCTTTCATCTATCACATTTTCACTATCATGTATTATCTATAATCTTTTTCATTTTCAGACTATCATCTTATTTAATAAAGTTTTTAAAACTAAAACTGTTGCTCAGTTTCTATTGAAATGTGTGACCAAAAACCGATTCAAGTCAGATTCAACTTTTATTGATCAACTACAATCGTTAAATTAAACTTGTGAATTGTGAGAACGCGCCTTTTAGCTATAATAAATCGTTTGCCGATATCATGGTCTGTGGTCAGCCATCAATACATTTGATGTTATAATCAATAATACTACTCATTGACATAATATTTTTTCCATTATAAAATATAAAAATAGCTGATGGTTTGTACAGTTAAACTAAACGTTACGCGAATCATCATTACCCTAACTCTTCACATGGAAGCGTGGCAGAACGACGTTCATTTCCTCCCGCCATTCTGCTCACACATCTCCGAACGCATCGCACTCACATCCGCCCAAATAATCTGCACATTAGTCTGCTCCTCCGTATCGCAATCCGCTGCCGCCCCCCGAAGGCGCACATAAACCCCCTATAAACCTCCGCAATCTGCACGATGCACTATGCGCCCGGCGCATCCACCAAAAACCAACAATATCCGCCGAATAATGGCTCGAGCGAAAAAACTCCACCAGCCACCACCTTATCTCGTGCGGGGTGGATGCACCCCAGTCAGTCACGCGATTCAATTTATTTATGAGTGATGGATTACAATAAAGGCCCGGCCTGGGCTGTTGAAATAATAAAAAAAAAACGAGAGCAGGGTATAAATTAGACGCTGCACTCGATACGCGGGGACGATATCGATCTACACACATAGCTGCGGCGCGGCCGCCCCACGGGGTGCAGGGGGCGGCGGCCCTCAATCTCTATCTGTGCGAAAGGATATTATTTATGGGAATTTAATGCGGTTTCGAAAGGCAATTTATTTAGAAAAATAAGGAAGACTGACTTATATTGGAAGCGGGAGGAAATGTACGGCTAAATGAGTGGCGAAATGAAAGATGGAAATTGGATACTGGCGATGGCACGATGATAAAGTATTGGGGTGAATTAATACAATTTTTGTTTCATTTTGACGTGCAGACATTTTTTTATGCCAATTAAAAGCATGTACTGAACTGCAAAGAAATTGCTGGTTTTAATTGAATAGTGTTATTTGCATAGCAACAGTATGATTTATTCTTGTTAATAATCAAATTTTAATTTCACATTTTTCATATACAAATGTTAAATGAATGAATTGAATTGAATCAGTGACGAAATTAAATGAAAATTTTCTTATGTAAGGTGCCATAATTTTATGCCATCATATTGATCATAAGTCGGTATAGGACCAGGATCAACATCGAGAAAATAAAATAGGCAAAGAATAAAAGAGAAACTATTACGAAATTATTTACACTTATATATTTTTCAGCTTGTTTTAATAAGTACTTACTGGTATTAATATTTATTTATTTTTATCGCCTGACTAGTTTATTATTTATTTATTTTACTAATAGTCAGGCCTAATTAAAAATAAAAGATAAAATTCACACATTTTAATTCTACCCAACACTAAAATTACATAAATGCTAAATCATTTATACACACTATAACATTAAACACATAACAAATACTATTATAATTTATATTCAAACATTCCTGTAACAATCAACTTTAATTTTAAATTTAACCTATTTTATTCGTAGATATGCCTCTCAAGATAGTTTTTTATAAACCGAAACTTGTCAGCCGATAAAAATTAATAGTAAATATATTAAAACAACCTTAATATGTAACTGGTAATTATGGATAAAATTTTAAACTTGATTTTTTTGTTAATAGCTTTGTTTCTAGTTCTCAATCGTCCAGCAGAGCATTATATGAATCCAGAACATACCGAAAATAGCTCTCACACTTATAAATTTTGAAGGACCAATGTCCAATGAATGATAGAAAATGTTCTTGTAAGGTGCCATAATATGATGCCACCAGACCTACCAAAATCTAGAAAAAAGCCTGCACCCTGTGTATTCAACGTGACTCCAAATATTGTGTATGTTTTGGCACATTTCTTGGGTACTTGCATACTCAAATTCTTTCATTGATCTCTTATAATAAGGTTTTGTTGAATTGTTTTCCAAGTCCATTTTTCGAGTTTTTCGTAAAATTTGATTGAAATGTAAATAACTTTGCAATGCTGCATCTGATCCCCGAAAATAAAGATGATTTGTGAAGCCCACATGAAGCAGATCTAAAAATTTAAGAATATACAGAGTGTGATAATCCGGGACACAAAATTTGGTCTCTTTTTTAAATAGGTCACCCTGTATATTATTTCACACACAGCTCTAAATTAGTTGAAGCTGAAACTGAATTTTGTATATTTACTTCACTGTTACCCAGGCCCCCTGGTGAATATATTTATTCCTGAAAACGATAGAGAATAGGTAAATAAAACATGTATTTAGAGTTAAAGAGAGATTTTGTTTTTGTGTATCAAAATAAATACAAATAAATCTATATGACATGTTAAAATGTTAATACAGATCAATCCAGAGCAAACAACGATATAATTCAGTATTAATGAATATTCAATAATGAATGATAATTTCTGACTTGAACGTATAGAATGAACTTGAATGAAAGTATAATTGAAAATATGTATATCTTTTAAGATTTCTTTTGCAACTAATTTGACATAAGAAAACCAATTCTACCGATAATCTCGAGAGACGGAAACCTGTTTAATAAAGTTTTTATTATTTTATCTATATGAATACCATTTTTCAAATATAAATTTTCCCAGTTAAGTCGGAAGTCACGTCAAGAAGGTTCTATTCAAATTTGTTTTACAATTTAATAATGATTTTCTCAATTTTATTTCAATTTCATATCATTCCATATGTTTTTTTATAACAATATTGGATATTTCTCAGTTCAGCCGGAAGTCACGACAAGAAGGTTTCAATACCATTTTTCAAATATGAATTTTCCCAGTTCAGCCGGAAGTCACGATAAGAAGGTTCCATTTAATTTTTTTTTTAAATTGAGAAATATTAATTTTTATTCCTTTTCAAATATATAAAACAAATAACTTCTTCATTCAAATTGCCATTCAAATTTGTTTTAAAATTTAATAATTTTTTTTTTCCATTTCATATCTTTTCATATGTTTTTTTTAATAACAATATGGTATCTTCCCCAGTTCAGCCGGAAGTCACGATAAGAAGGTTCCAATACCATCTTTCAAATATCAATTTTCAGTTCAACCGGAAGACACGACAAAAAGGTTCCATTCAAATTTGTTTTAAAATTTTATAATAATTTTGTCAATTTGATTTCAATATCATATCTTTTCATATGTTTTTTTTTTATAACAATATGGTATATTTCCCAGTTCAGCCGGAAGTCACGACAAGAAGGTTCCAATACCATATTTCAAATATAAATTTTCCCAGTTCAACCGGAGGTCACGACAAGAAGAATCCATTCAAATTTCTTTTAAAATTTAATAATAATTCTTTTAATTTTATATCAATGTCATATCTTTTCATGTGTTTTTTAATAGCAATGTGGTATCTTCTTCAGTACAGCCGGAAGTCACGACAAGAAGGTTCCAGTACCAGCTTTCAAAAACGATAAGAAGGTTTCATTAAAATTTGTTTTAATATTTATTAATAATTCTCAATTTTATTTCAATTTTAAATTATTTTATATGTTTTAAATAACAATATGGTCCTTTCCCATCCCAGCCCAATATGTATTTTCCAAATTCAACCGGAAGTCACGATAAGCAGGTTCCAATCAAATTTGTTTTAAAATTTAATAATCATTTTCTCAATTTAATTTCAATTTCGTATCTTTTCATATGTTTTTTCTATAACAATATGGTATATTTCCCAGTTCAGTCGGAAGTCACGACAAGAAGGTTCCAATACCAGTTTTCAAATATGAATTTTCCCAGTTAAACTAGAAGTCACGACAAGAAGGTTCTATTCAAGTTTGTTTTACAATTTAATAATGATTTTCTCAATTTTATTTCAATTTCATATCATTCCATATGTTTTTTTATAACAATATTGGATATTTCTCAGTTCAGCCGGAAGTCACGACAAGAAGGTTTCAATACCATTTTTCAAATATGAATTTTCCCAGTTCAGCCGGAAGTCACGACAAGAAAGTGCCATTCAAATTCGTTTTAAAATATAATCATAATTTTCTCAATTTTATTTAACTTTCATTCTTTCCATATGTTTTTTAATAACAATATGATATATTCCCCAGTTCAGCCGGAAGTAATGACAAATGCCATTTTCCAAACATGACTTTTCCCAGTTCAGCCGGAATTCACGACCAGAAGGTTCCAATGCCATTTTTCAAATATGAATTTAACAACTTCAGACGGAAGTCACGACAAAAAGGTTCCATACAAATTTGGTCTAAAATATGAAAAATATTAATTTTTATTCCCTTTTTCGTTTTTTAAATTTTATTTTAATATATTTAAATATATTTTATGAGTTAGTGGAAAATTTTAAATTTATCATACCCTTGTGGTTTATATTAACTCATTCTTTTATTTAATTTGATATGAAATGTTGTATTTAGTTGAACATTTAGTATTTTGATTTTCATCACTTACTTCTTGTTTAAATTAAGTCACACACAATGTAACATTAACGTGACGAAACTTCATTAGTCTCTCATACACTGTCCCGAACCTCGCCTTCCTTTAGCTTTTATACATTTTTTTTTAAATTTATTTTCACTTAATTGATTCATACATCCAATGTGAAAACATTAATGTATTCATGTTATGTCCTCTGATTTTCTTTCATTGAATTAATTTGAACGTAGTGAAACCTCCCATTCACTTCTAGTACAAGCTAAATTAAATTTGTGCTCAAACATGCAATAAATAAGTGATTTATTAAATGTTATAGTTGGTTCTAGATTTTAGTGCGGTGCAATTTGCTTAGCAGAAGTTTTTTGGCGTTAAACCTATCGCCTAATGGACCCTTTCTAATCTTAATTTTTATCTGCAAGGACATTAATAGATATTATTATTATTGTTGTTGGGTGTAGGTAAAGGTTGGTGTTTTTATAGTGTACTTTCATAGTGTATTTATGTCGTGTATTTTTATAGTGTATTGCTATAATGTATTTGTACAAAGCATGTATTGATTGAAGGTGTATTGTACTCCTCAATTATTTCCCAGTTATGATATGAAATTCTCGAAAACATACTGTTCCTATTGATATGCCAAATTGTGTGTTATCTATGATCGCTTATAGTGTACTTTCGTAGTGCGTTTATTTGTGTATTTATGTGGTATATTTTTATAGTGTACTGCTATGGTGTATTTGTACAATGTATATATTGATTGAAGGCGTATTGTACTCGTCAGTGATTTCCCAGTTACGATATGAAATTCTGGAAAAGTTACTGATACTATTGATATGCCTAATTGTGTGATTATCTGTGATCGCTTATGCGAGTCTAATTAATTGTAAGATTATTTGTGTGGTTATTGTGATTGTTGGTATTGTTTATGTATACTACTTACTGTATTTTTGAGCCAGATCTTTGCAAACATGTTTTGTGTGTGCTAACATTAATAGACTATCTTATCTTATCTTAACACACACGGCAATAACTAATGTATCTTGATGTTTTACATTTTTAACAAAATCATTTTGACTTATCTTACTACAATTACTATTCATACTACAATGTGACTAAAATTCATATTGCCATAAATAGTCCCTATAAATTGATTAATTTATTCTTTATAATTTTTCTTGACTTTCTGATGAAGTTATTTTTATGAGCAATTACAAAATCGCTTTTTGCGGTAATGCTTTCCGAAATTACCCTATAGAGCCTCCATTTCCTCTAAATTCCCTTTCTAATGGTGGCCCATCTATTTCACTGCGTTTTCATTATCACGAACTATCGATTTGCGCCGGCAATTGATAGCCCATTGTCAGGCGAACGACAGGGCCCATTAGACGGTCAAGTTCATTTTCGTGGTGATCGACCGAAATCAGTCCCTAATGTGCAACACGCGTCTGGCACGTTTCATTTGCATTTAGGGTTCAACGCCACGTGGGGCCGTTTTTTCCGTTCCGTTCGGATGCCGTCCCAAAAAAAGTACCAAATTGCGCCTATTAATGTCGCCAGACGAATTACCATAAAATGCGCATTCACGTACCCATCCGAATTTCACGTCACGTCATAATATCATTACGAATATCAAATGATAATATTCCCGCATGGATATATAAGTGTCGTCGTTTGGGCACGTATTGTAAAAGGCAATCAATTCCAGGCGTCAATCAGGCAAAAAAGGCGTGGTGCCTAGGCATCAGCGCCACGTCACCCATACACGGCAGGAATGCGATTCTTCTGCAGACTTCCCCGGTTCACATTCTGAAGTCATACAATGGGTCTCGCTCAATTTCCCGATCAGCACAATGGCTCCAATCAAATTAGAGCCTCCCTTGGGCCTCGCCCGAAAGACCGACTTATCTGCGTAATAAAGGCAGGACGCGAAGAATCCCGGGAACCTAGGATAGTTCTCATTAGAATAGGGGAGCATCCGCTGGGCGGCTTGAAAATCCCGGACGTAGCCGCCGCCGGAGACGGCGCGGATTATCTTCTTTCCCTCCTCGGAGACGGTTTAATCAGGGAAATGCAGGACGTCAGTCTCGCGGAATATTGATAGGTGTACAAAGTACACGTCGGGTCGTTAATAATGTTGCCATTATCTGAGTCCTACGGCGAGGGGACAAAGGGCGCTATTAATTAATTATAATTGCCTCGCCATTAGGAGACGTAATTTTGAAACAAAGAGCCGGACCGCACGTGCACATTCCAAATTATGCGATGAGCGCAAATTGGTACCGCAGCAAACACCGATACATACGACACTGCACATTTCACCAGGCGGAACTGAGGAAATTTGTCACGTAATATGAATAACTACAGTCAGTACGTACTAATTCAATGCATTCCCGCATTACTAAGTATTCCCGTTATAATCTAATTCAAACAAATGGTAACTAAATAGTTTCCTTGACGTAATTTGCAATTAGTTAATCAGCAGAAGCTTATTGAAATTTTACTTTTCTTAAATAACACTTTCACTGCCCATTAAATATTTGGGGCTGTGCCACCTTTTCCTTTTTATTTTTCAAAACATTATTTTCTAGAAATTGGTTTTGAATTCTCATAATGGACATGTAAAAATTAAAAAAAGTATTCAAAAACGTAATTTTTGCAAAAACGCCCGTGGCGCGTTGGGGGCACACATCATGAAAAAATACCATATGCCCACTTTTCAAGTCTTATTGAGGTAAAAATGTTATTTATATATAAACAATTATAATAAGTAGAAATATGTAGAAAAAAAACGTAGGTAAATAATCATAAAATATGTATTTATTATAAAGTAGAAAAATGCGTTAAAAAAATGCATAAAATAATTATTCTTCATAAACATTTCTGAAGCAAGGGCTTAGACATAGCCAAGGCTGATTTGAACAATGTGGGCAGTAAAACAGACTGTCTTTTCTTAATTTATTGGACTCCCAGTAATATTTACGACATCTCTTTGTTTTCCCGTTACCATCTTTTGGGCAGTTTTCAGGTAAATGATGAATTGTGGGTTGTTTGGGTGGTAATGCTGGAGGTTGCGGCAATATTTTTTGTAGAACTCGAATTCGAAAATCGTATGGATTTAATTTTCTTGGTACTTGTACAAGAAATAAGAATTGAGTAGCATCATTTGGAAAATATGAATGGCAAGTTTCTAATACCAACGTAGTCTTATGTTCACCAGTGTAATAACTGTGCATTTGGTCGTTGTGATCTATGCCTCCCATGAATTTATTATATTCCAGTACAAGACTGGGGTTTGTCCTATCTATCGACTTCTGTTAGTATGTTGGATCATCTCGCCACCGAATTCTGTAGAAATTGTTAAGACCTCTCGTCGATCTTTGCCTTTGCTAAGACAGATACCTTTTCTTGTGTATTGACAAATGGATTCTCCCTTCTTTAAAGAGTATCTTTTGGTCAGTTTTCAGGTAAATGATGAATTGTGGGTTGTTTGGGTAGCAATTCTGGAGGTTGTGGCAATATTTTTTCTACAACTCGAATTCCAAAATCGTATAGATTTAATTTTCTTGGCGAGTACTTGTTGTACAAGAAATAAGAATAGAGTAGCATCATTTGAAAACTAAGAATGCCTAGTTTCTTATACCAACGTATAGTTTTATGTTCACTAGTGTGTATTTGGTCGTTGTGATCTATTGTGGGTTTTGTCCTATCTACTCCTCTTCTATTAGTAAGTTGGATCATCTTGCCACCGAATTCTGTAGAAATTGTTAAGACCTCTCGTCGATCTTTCCCTTTGCTAAGGCAGAGACCTTTTCTTGTGTATTGACAAATGGATTCTCCCTTCTTTAAAGAGTATCTTTTGGGCAGTTTTCAGGTAAATGATGAATTGTGGGTTGTTTGGGTAGTAATGCTGGAGGTTGTGGCAATATTTTTTCTAGAACTCGAATTCGAAAATCGTATAGATTTAATTTTCTTGGCGTGTACTTGTTGTACAAAAAATAAGAATTGAGTAGCATCATTTGAAAAATATGAATGCCTAGTTTCTTATACCAACGTATAGTTTTATGTTCACTAGTGTGTATTTGGTCGTTGTGATCTATTGTGGGTTTTGTCCTATCTACTCCTCTTCTTTTATGAGTGCTTCTTGCTATTCTTTTCGAATTATTTCGTCACTCCATGCTTTGTTGTATATGTCTAGCAGTAGTTCTGTTCCCTTTGTTCCCATCTTTTTCATTATTTCTGCGGTGATTTTGTTCGGCCCTGGTGCTTTGGAGTTTTTTGGTCTCTTAGTACTTCAGTTAGTTCTTCTATTGTTATTTGTTCCTTCCTTTTCTCCTGTCTTGTTGGGTTTTGTTGTGTGATTTGTGTTGCTATTTCTATTTTTTCCAAGAGCTCTTCAAAGTATTCCCCCCATCTCTACAAAAATTTTCTTCCTTTCCCTTCTTTTCTTTTTTGTTCATTAGGTTTGGAAAAAAATAAGAAAAATAAGAAATAAGAAAAAAAAAGACATTTCGATTAAACATAAAACCAAAAAGGTCAAAGCAGTTTTCCAGACAGATGTGAAAAACCATGTTAATTGAATTTGGAATATTACCCCTCCTCTGCGGCGGCCCTGCAGGCAAAGGACAAGAATTTGAACCTGGCTACGCTGCAGATTCAGCTCTACTGATTAGGTGTTTGGCCAGAAAAAGGCACAAAATTACCATGTAGTGCCTTGGCGAACAGTTTCGGATCACATATCCAACTGTTATAAACAAACTGGTAGCTGAGTCCAATACGTCCAGTAATAATCGCCCGAGAAAAAAAAAAGATTAATAATTCTATTTTTGATTAAAAAACTGATTAGTGGTTTGGATAATTCTGGGGTGGATTTACGTAGACTTAAAAAGATTCACTGCAGGGTGGTAGCCCAGGCTTTAAGAGAAGCTAGAAGCGTGTGTGGTTCCCGAAATCATCGATTTGACAAAGCGCGTAAGACTCGTATAACTCACGTAGCTGGAATGATCCGATTATTAGGGGTGTACCATCGCTAACTACGCATGAGAGCAGCCGCTTCCCATGTTCTAAGCGCTAGTCTCGTGTGGACTTAACTTATCTTGTGTTCGGTTGCCTAAAATTAATGTAAGTATACTCTGTTCCATATTTATTTTTAACTAAGAACTGTGGTTTGATTTTATAAAGTTTTACATATGGACAACAACAAAATGATGTGACGGTGAAAAAAAAATTAAATGTCAGATTTCTAACGACGTTGTTTAATTGGCTTTTGTAAAATAAAAATAGCAAATAAATTCTGTACTCAATAGATACTCAATTTGATGCCAAGATTGCCCACTGTCATAAAATATAACCCCTTCTTTTTAGATATAACCTATGTTTTTCAAGTGTAGTGACTTTTTATATTGGCAAAAATAAAAATGGATCAGAGTTTACGCGACATAATTTAAAAAAAAAGCCTTTTCAATTTTCTCAATGGTCCAATAATCGTCTCTTAATCCTTCATCCCAAAGATGCACTTTTCATCGTTATAACCGGCCGCATGGTCAATTAATGACGGCATTGAGCTTTAAGTTTTAAGCCGTTGCAAAACTTTTCCGTCCATTAATTAAATGCCGCGGATTTCGGGGGTGGGCGGGCGGACTAGGAGTAAACGGGATTGAATCACGCCACCGCCGCCCCCGCCGGAAAAACCTGCCGCAATTCGGGGCGTTTAAAAAGTTGGCGTTCTGTGGGGGGGCGGGCGCAATAATAAAAAGAGGAGGAAAAAGTCAGTAATCGTTCTTAGTTCGTTTTAGGTGCTTTTCATTTAAGAATTCAAAGAGCGCCCATTTATCAGAAACTTTTGCAGCGGCCGCGTTTTTCTACATTTGTCGGTGCGGGGGCCGCGTGTGCGCGCAGGATTCGGAGACTACCGCCGCCCCCTGCCAAAACAGCTCCGACACACGTGTTATGCCGTGTTAAGTGGGGGCGGCGCACGTGGTGGGATTGAGCTTTGATCGCGCCAGAACGGCGCGCCGGCAATTAAACTGCTCCTGCAGGATGCTGGGGCCGGCGGCCCGCTGATCGATTCGCGACGCGCGGCCCGAATGCCATCTGACACGGCTCCTAAATGACTTACAAGCGCCAAGCCGCATTAAATGCAAACAACGCGACCGCCCCCCTGCCGCGCGCCCGCGCCCGCAGGAGAGCAATTAATCCGCCGCCCCCCGATATTAACAGGGCGGCATTAATCCCATTGTCCGCTAATTCGCGGTCCGTGTACGTGCCAGGAGCATTGGACCGCGAGGAATGCCGAAATGCGACACGACACACAATCACTGGGTCCGCACCGTTACATCTGATGTGCAGCGGTGGCGGCAGGATGATGTATGGGGGCGGCGGTCTTGCAGGACAAGCGCCGGGAATTGCTGCTACGCGACCAATTTGCTGCGGCTGGAAACAAGAATAAATAGTGTCTATGTGTCTGTTTCTGCCCCCGATGTGTGGTTGTGTGTAACAAGATTAGACGGCCTCACGTGCATGCGTTTTTCATGTTTTGTGATTACAATTTATGGTTGGAGTTTTATCGCTTCCATGCAGTCAGTCCAACGCGAGCAATTCTCACCGACAGCGGCAGTTGCGGAAACGAAATTTTCAATCCATCAAACCAATGTGATTAAAATATGCGGAGTTCGTTTAAGAAACTACCGACACAGATCTTCATGTAGGTTGCTGATTGAGGAGCTGTAAAGCTGTGATTATTAAAATGGCTTGTTATTATAAACTGAGATGTCATTCAAGTACACGATGCTGAGTAAGAAAAGGTAGAAATAGCTCCTAATAGTTCCTCTTGATGCATCAGTTCTTTATGCACCACAATCTTAGCAATTTTTGGTTTTACTGGAGCTTGTCATCTTACTGAAATTCTCAATTTTTGGATTTTAAGCTAATGTAGATAGTTTTATGTAAATTTCTTGGGCGAGATTTTCAAGAGTAGTAATAATAATTGTGCAAGAAGTTAATAAACCTATCAGGATCTACAGGAAAATCGATAAAATTACTTTACGCAGTTTGGATGGCAAAATGTTTATATAAAGTAGAATGAAATAAGTAGGTCTAATAATTTCAATAATTTATAATAATAATTTCAAAAGTCAAAGTTTTCTAATTAAATGTTCTAGTGTCTTTGGTCCAAATTTGCATTCATCTGTAAATTTAAACATCTATACATTTTGTTGTTTTATTTGATGTAAAACGCTTTATGCACCTGTTTTAGGTAAACAATTTATATTCACTAATGTGAGACCATCAACTGTAAAGTTATTTGAAGTATTGTTGTTTTAGTAAAAATAGCTCCTAATAGTTCCTCCTGATGCATTAGTTTTTGGGCACCACACTCTTTGCAATTTTTGGTTTTGCTGCTGTTTGCCTTCCTACTGAAATTCTCCTTTTTCATATTTTTAGCTACTGGCGAGAGTTTATACATAAGTTTTCGTGTGAGATTTTCAAGAGTTGTAATAATTCTCTAAGAAGTTTATAAACCTATGTATCTACAGGAAAATCGATAACATTACTTTATGCAGTTTGGATGGCAAGATGTTTTATAAAGTACAATGAAATAAATGGGTCAATAATTTTATTAGTCAAAGTGTTCAATAGAATAGAGTGTCAGTGTCTTTGGTCAAATTTTGCATTCATCTGTAAATTAAAATATCTATAAATTTTGTTATTTTAGTAGAAGTATATATAAATTTAGAATTAGTAATTTCAGAATAACTGTAAATTTAAAATAATTATATGTAAGTTTAGTAGAAGCATCTAAAGATTTAGTCTAAATTCGGTGGGAATGAATAATAATTAACAATCGATGGTAGAATTGGTAGAATATGTATACATTTGGTCTGCCGATTTCGTAGTATATACTACTAACATATGCAAATTTAGAATCATCAGTAATTAGAATAGTTATTTAGTAGAATTATATGCAAATTCAGTAGTACCATGCAACGATTTAATAGATTTATGAGTAAGCTCAGAAATGTACGGTTAAGTTAAATAAAATATCTAGGAGTTCTAAGGCAACCGTCGCATCGCACGGTCGCATTCATATCTGCTCAACAATCGTCTAACGTATTATCGCAAATATAGCAGAAATTAATCCGCGAAAATCAGTTAACGACCGCAGTGACTACCAACACTCGACTGATAAAAGGACACAACCTCACAAGGCCCACAAGGGCCTGAAAAGTAACATGGACTCCAACTTAAGCGCAATGGAAACAGGACAAACTTCGTCAGATGGAGAACACAATAGCTCACAATCCACGGCATATCCATGGCAAAAACCACAGTTCAAGCGGCCGCGAGGCCGGCCGCGGAAAGACGAATCAATTAACAAAAAACCCAAGACACAAACACGGAACGAACCATCGCAGCAGACACCTGAAATACCTACACACAAAACAGCACTCACACACACACAAGCAGCCGCTCCCACACAAGGAAGCCAAATCACACACACAACACAACAAAAACCGCAACCAGCAAACAAATACAACCACTTCAAACACCATTATGAAATCTTCACTAAAACCACCACCACACGTATACAACTTGCACGTCTGTGGGAAACGCACATGCCCAATAATAAGGACATAATAATACAAATAGAAAACAACCACTTCAATTTAAAAACAAACAATAACGAATCTAGAATCAAACTCCAAGAAATGGTGGACAAGCACCTCATCCAAACTTTCCGAACCCAACAAGCACAACTGCTCACCAAACAAAACACACAACGTATATACACGGAATCATACTCCATAATCCTCACTGGTGTGGAAAGAGAAATCCCAGACGAAGATATCGGCAACCAACTCAGAAACATGAACTACACCTACAGATATTGCAAACGCATAACAGCAAGAGCAACAGACACACCGACTTCGTTGATAAGAATAATAACTGGAGACATAGATTCCTTTGAAAAAATGACACATGACGGAGGGTTATATTACCTAAATAGGTTCTACAGATTCATACAAAGCTCACCACCAAAACCTATACCACAAGCGTGCAGCAAATGCTCCGCATACGACCACACAACAGAAGAATGCAAGAAGGGGAAAACATGCACCAAGTGTCAAGGGGCACATGACACAATAAAATGCGATTCACCACTGCCACCAAAATGCGCCGCCTGCAACGCCGAGGACCACGCAGCTTGGTCACCCAGATGCCCAAAGAGACCCACAACACCCATAGAAGGCATCCCCAACATCAGGATCAAAAACATAAACAAAAAATCAGCAGGTATACCAAAGTCTATCACCCATAATAATAGAATCCATAATCCACTAACCATACATGACCACATCATCATCACATATACACAGGACATAAACAACACACAGAACACGAACAGAGAAGAGCTGCTTAAAAAACTTAGAAAACGATTTGTAATCGAATATGACATTGACACCCAAGCTGTATTCTCCGGTAACAGGATGTATATAATCATGTTCGACAGACAAGCACCAGACAGCGTATCACCGACAGAACCCTCAAATCACGCCACACAAGCCATCACCCACATACAAAACGACTGACTGACTCTCATATACGCAAACATTAACTGCTATAGTAACAAACGGACACTAATAAATAACTACATAGAGACAAACGATATTCACGGATGCCTCTTCGTGGAAACCAAGACCAAAACCGACACAAACGTGACATACAGGAACTGGGAAACCATACAAAAACATGGACACATCAACATCAATACACGAGGAGGATCACTGATACAGGTAAACCCACGATACAGACCACAGAAAGCCAACCCACCAGTACTAAACAACCCACTAAACGAATGCCTCCACCTTACGATCCCATTCGACAATGACAAACTCCACATCTTTCTCATATACATCCACCCATACTCTCCAATCGAACAGAACATCTTCATAAAAGCATCCCTGTATAGATATTCGATTATCATCGGCGACTTCAATCTAAACCCACAAAAGAGACGACAATTACAGACGTTCATAAGCAACTCAGACTTCATAAGACAGTACACGCAACCAACATTCATTATGCCCAACAATAACGACACCACACCAGACATATTACTACATACGGACAATCTAACTAACAACATAATAGAAATAGAAGTAACACCTGACCTCTGCTCAGATCACCTGGCCATTAAATTCACAGTGAAGCTTGACCGACCGCCAACGACCGAAACAAACAAGACGAAAATCAACCTGAAACTTACAAACGCAAAGGCAGTAAATAAAGACATGATGACATACGTGAACAAAATCGAAAGACAAGACATAGAATTGCACCACCTAACGGAATTTCAGACAAAACTCACTAGCTCAATAATAAAACACAGTCCCCAAACAAACGAAACATTCTACAAACATAGGCTACCTAAGTATATACTTGCACTAATCAAGAACAAGCGACAAATGTACAGAGAATACATACGGACAGGTAACAGAGACGCCAAAACAACAATTAACAGACTAAACAGAAACATACAGACAATGACACAACAATACAAATCACACAAATGGCTCGAAGTGTGCCAAGAAATTGAGAAAGACCGAGGTACAACCTATTGGACTAAAATTAAACGACTGACAAAATACAAAAAGACATCACGAACACCTACACTCGTACAAGGCAACAAAGAGCATACGACAGACGAACAAAAGGCATCCGCCTTCGCAAACCACTTCAAATCAGCTTTCACCCCCATCGACGACCCTACATATAATAACGATAACTTTACATACGTGAACGACTGGTACGACAGACATCTAAACCAAAACACAGACAACGAAGAACCACCACACATAACTGAAGACGAATACTACGACATATTAAATACAGGCAAAAACACCGCCCCTGGCATTGACCTAATCACTAAACACCTGCTCAGAAGCCTGTCAGATGAAATTCATAAACACATAATAAAACTATACGAACTATGCCTACGAGAGAAAACTTACCCAGAAATATGGAAGAGAGGCACCATAATAACAATCCCAAAACCCGGTCTAGACCACTCACTACCTAGCAGCTACCGACCAATAACGTTACTCCCAGTTCTCGGCAAAAACTTCGAACACATCCTAAAAAAACGAATATCTATACTAGCAGATGCAAATATACCCACATACCAATTCGGCTTCAAACCTAATCACTCGACCACCCACCCACTATTTATCATGACAAATAACATACAAGCTACACACTTACAGAACGGACACACGGCGGCGGTATTCCTAGACATAAACAAGGCATTCGACACTGTCTGGCACAAAGGCCTCCTGTACAAAATGTACACTCTAGGAATACCAATGTACCTCATAGACATCACCAACCAATTCCTAACAAACAGACAAATACAGATCAAGACAAACAGATCACTCTCACAAACATTCTCACCACTTCAAGGGGTGCCTCAAGGCTCCCCAATCTCACCAATCCTCTACAACATATACTGCCACGACATATACAACCATAACTTCGCCGACAAGACTCACATAAACCTCAAATCATATATTTTACAATACGCAGACGACACCGCCATCATATCTCATGACAAAAAACTAGACGTTACAATGCACAACCTACAACAACTAACAGACACTACAATGGAATGGTTCCGTATGTGGAGGCTCACACCCAATCCTACCAAATGCCAGCTCCTTATCCCCAACCATACTATTACCAACTACTCACCCACAATCGACATCCAAAATATAACAATACGACCAGACACGAACATTAAATACCTAGGCATAATATTCGACACAAAAAATAAATTCAAGACACATACGCAACGGACAAGGACCGAAACTATCAAACGATCAAAACACTTCCGCAGCCTGACGTATAAAAACCAAGGCATTTCAACACATACAGCGGCTAAAATATATAAATCAATATGCAGACCTATCATCGACTACGGACACATCATCTTAAGCAACGCCACAGAACTCACAAAACGCACAATACAGAAGACAGAACGAAAATCAATCAGAATCATCTCCAAAATCAGACACCCCGACAACCCCCTTCACAATATATCCAACGCAGAACTGTACAACACCACAAACATCCCACCTATACTGGACAGACACGGAAAACTCAGACAGAAATTCAAACAAAATGAAACAAACTGGACAATTATGGACAAACTATGCATCGAACGAGCCACTAGACGAACGAACATAAAGCACCCTTCAAACACATTATATGAAATATACAAAGAATGACTTTGGCATACCTGTCCTCATCATTCACATCACCACTGCTCACCATCATCATCATCATCATCATCCATCATATAGAATTTACAATGTATACAATATATAAAATGTAAAACCTAAAGGCGGAAAGACCACATAGGTCGAAGCCTAATAAAGATTGTTTACTACTACTACTAAAATATCTAGAAATTTGGTTGAATTAAGTACATACATACAAACTTAAGTACCTTACTCGCATACAAATATATTAAAGATGTCTAAAGATCATCTCTAAAGTCAAAAAAGATAGTTTCGAGATAAATGCATTTAACATTTCACTTTATGATAAATCAAAAAAGACAGATTCGAGATTAATCCATTTCAAAAACACTTTATAATAAATCCAGTTTTCAATACGATTTGTTTTTGCAAAGTTTACATTAACATTTCAGTGGACCATGATACAACATAGAAACTTGTTCCTGAAAATACAATAAACTTTTATGATAATTTCAATTGATTTTCTCAGATTTTCACTTGGACACTTTATCTTGTATGTCCATATATACAGGGTGATTATTTTTAATTTCAAGCATTGGGATTTCGGAAACCATAAGACATAGAGATTCGGTTAAATGAGGAAAGAGTTGTCGTTTTAAGAGCTCATGTAAGATATGCTTTTGTTTTTTGAAGAAAGACCACAGTTTTTCAGTTATAATAGAAACTTTATTTTTTTAATGGCAGTCATAGTTGGCTTTGACATATTTAAACAGGAATTTATTTTCTCTTAATAGCGATACTAGGTTTGTTATACTTACTTTGATAAATAAAGCCATCTTCAAAAATTAATTTTATGAAAATTATTACTTGGAAAAATAAACACGATACAGGACAGGACTATTTGTATTATTGAGAGTAGCAAAAACAGAGTTTGCCATGGAATACATGTTTCCCCTTACTACGAGAATTCTATTAATTTTTCTATTCTAATTATACTAAATTCCATTCAAATTATACAACGAAAATTCCTGCATCTCATTTATTTATGAAAGTAAGTATAGCAATACCTTATATCGTCATAAGAGAACAAAATGCCCTTTTTAAAAATGTCAACGCCAACTATGACTGCCTATTAAAAAAATAGAGTTTGTATTATAACTCGAAAACTGTTAAAACCGTTTGTATTTTTAAAAACAAAAGCTTATCTTGAATAAGCTCTTAAAATGGCAACTCTTCCTCATTTAATCTAAATGAAAAAAAAACTCACCCTGTATATAATATAATGATATATCGGCCTCGACACCATAAGGTACAAAAGGACGGATTATCTATGTATATATGATATATATGTAGATGTAGATGTAGATGTAGATGTAGATATAAGTTTTGAAAGCACCCCAAACTTAGTAGAATACGTAACAATTTAGAAACATTTTGTCTCTCAACTAAGTAGAACTGTATGTAAATTTAGTAGATTTACGAATAAGTTCATAAATTTACAGTGAAGCTTGGTAAAATAACTAGAAATTTATTAGAATTACATATAAATTTTAGTGACTCGAATGCAAATTTAGTAGAATTGTCTAAAGATCAAGTATAATTATATGCAACTTCAGAATGAACCTCAAATTTTGTAGAATACCGAACAATTTAGAATAATTTCATTATTTTGTCTGTCGATTAAGTAGAATTATACGTAAATTTAGTAGAAGCACGTGAAGATTTAGTCGATTTCTGAACAAGCTCAGAAATTTACGGTGAAGGTTGGTAAAATAACTAGAAATTTATTAGAATTACATATATATTTTAGTGACTCGAAACAAATTTAGTAGAATTGTCTAAAGATCAAGTAGAATTATATGCAACTTCAGAATGAACCTCAAATTTTGTAGAATACCGAACAATTTAGAATAATTTCATTAATTTGGTCTGTCGATTAAGTAGAATTATGTGCAACTTTAGAATTATCGGTAAATTTATAAGAATATATACAATTTCGGAAAATTAGTTGTAAATTTAAAAGAATATCTATAAATTTGGTAATTTGTATAGAAATTTAGTTGCATCGTCTAAACATTTAGTAGAATTATGTGCAAGTTTCAAATTTTACGGTCAAGTTCCATATATCTGTAAGTTTTGACAAATTTCATGTAAATTTAAGTAAGTAGCATGGAAATTTGTAGAGTTATCTGAAAAATCAGTACAATTATTTAAAAAATTTGAATGTTCGCATCAAATTTGGGAGAAAAACTAATAATTTTGAATTACGTATAAATTAATTGAAATATACCGTGCGATCAACAATTATTTAGATAAAAGAACCTCGAAAGCTTCGAAATGTACGGTTAAGTTTAATAGAAAATCTAGAAATTTGATGGAATTACATACAAATTTAAGTAACTCTAATGTAAACCTACTTAAACCTAACCTATCCTAACCTAACAATTCAGTATTATCAAAACATTAATTTTGTCTTTCGGTTAAGCAGAATTATACGTAAATTTAGAAGAAGCACGTGAAGATTTAGTAGATTACACATAAATCATATTTGATGCGATTGATTCATTTTTTTTTAAAATAATTCTACTGATTCTTCAGATAACTCTACAAATTTCCATGCTACTGACTTTTCCCGCCGGAGCGCCAATCATGTGCAAATTTAGATCATCAATCAACCATTCTAAGAATCATCATTCATTCTATAAATCATTATTCTAAGAATATATCTGTACCTTCGAAGTAAAAGGACCAATGTCCAAATTTTACAATTTCGAGTTATGTCCACCATTCATCTCAAAACTGTCTGTTCTATTAGTAGAAGTATTATCCAACTATCAGCACTCGTCGATTAAAAAAACATTATATCAAATGTCAATATCCATAAAATTAGTCAATAATCAATTAATTATTAAACTACTTAAATAATAATAAGTATATAATTATATGTATTCGACAGCTACGAATGTTAACGAAGGATTGTTTTTAAGACATGGGGTATTTGCCATATAAAATGCACTTGGCTCTTTTACTTCCAAAGCAGAGATATATAATTTCGAAGAATTACTTGTAAATTTATAACAACATCTATAAATTTGGGAGAATCATATATAAATTCGTAGAATCATCTAAAGATTTAGTAGAATTATTTCGAAGAATTACTTGTAAATTTAAAATAACATCTATATATTTGGGAGAATCATATATAAATTTAGTAGAATCATCTAAAGATCTAATAGAAGTATTTTGGAGAATTACTTGTAAATTTATAACAACATCTATAAATTTGGGAGAATAATAAATAAAGTAGAATCATCTAAAGATTTAGTAGAACTATGTGCAGGTTTAAATTTTTACTGTTAAGTTTGATATATTTGTAAGTTTTGAAAAAAATGCATATAAATTTAAGCGAGTCGCATGGATATTTGTAGAATGATCTGAAGATTCAGTAGAATTATATAAAATTTTAGAACGCATCGAAAGTTTTCTTAGAATATCTTAGAATAATATAAAATCATCTATAAATTGAATGGAGTATCTATAGTTCTAGTAGAATCGCTTTTGAATTGAATAGAATTAATGGTACATTTGGTAGTTTTTGTTTTTGTTTTTTGGGGGGATAAGCTCATCGCGATCTATGGGCATTAGAGCTTACATTTGATAGAATTAGGATAGATTTTCTGGTATAAGGTATAAAATAAAAATCAACTGTCAATTTAGTACAATATGTAGGTAAATATTTTAAATTGTATATAAATTAATTGGAATATCTACAAATTTGGCAGAATCGTTTGTGAATTAGATAGAATTAATAGTAAATTAGGCAGGATTCCCATAGATTTTGTAAATTTAAGTGTAAATATACAATCATCAACGTCGATATTGACTGTTTCGGTAAAAATAGTGACTGTAGGTTTCTAAATACTTTATCATGGTCATTTGATAAATCGTGTAAAAATTTATTCTTGACGATTATTCAGCATGTATGATATAAACTTACTCTCATTCCGTAAATGGGAGTAAAATACGTTGTAAATGGTACGTTTTTAAGTTGCTCGATCTTAAAGAATAAAACAATTTCCAACGACCAGAAATTTAAAAAAATCTGTAGCTATACCAGATAGTATTTTTTACCAATCATACAAGACAGTCAGTGCATTATTTATCCATCACCTTATTCGTAAAACAAAATTAATGCCACAATTCATTTCAACCGTTATCACTGCCCCCAGCGATATCAATCCTCCGACAAAAGGCCTCCTCAAGTTAACGTTTACACCAGCGAAACTCTTCTTTGTGTGTCCGCATTTCAATTAACCCAACAACAAAAACCGCCCACCGCCAAGTGGCGCGCTCGTCTGCATATCAACCGATCGCATCTGCCGCCCCCGCCTCCCCCGGGGGCGATAAGGAGCGCTAAAATGCCAAAAAGCGACCGTCCGTCGATAAAATAAATTAACAGATTGTTTCTGCCGGCGATGGCGGGGGCGGCGGGACGGCGGTCGCCCGGGGGATGAAAACAAGCGTGCCCCCTCCGCCGCCATATATCTTCCACTATCTGCCGAAAAGTTCCTTTGTAAACGTTTCCTTTAAAAACTTTTCCCCAGAGCGTCGCTGTTATTCTTTTTGTTATGGAATAATAAATCGCGGACGGCGACTTCGACGCAGTTTTGACTCCTGCGAGAGGGCGAGGTTTTACTACTGCTGGTGGTAGATATTGTAATTTTAGTGCTAAAAGTAATGACCACCACAAGTTGCACTGGAAACTTTTATCTTAGATGCTTATCTTATTTTTCACAAATAAAAAAATTGAACTTTAACTGTATTAATATCAACTTGTAGTTTTCAAATTACCACGACATGATTGGAACTATAGTTGCTATTTTAATAATACATTTGATATTAACAAAGTAAAGTATTCGTTATTCAAATATTTACCATGAATGGCAAAGTGAAAGCCTCTAACATTAATCAATTAAAAAAATATATAATTGTTGAACAATTTATACAACTATAGGAGAATAACATAATACACATGTTTTATGTCTCTAAGGAAGACGTTTTAAGAGACAATATCAAAATATACTTATTATTGCATGCAGCAATAATAATTATTAATACACATTTTGAAGCTTTGTGGCATTCATCAATTCTAACTGAATTAGCAAACAGTGTGTACTCGATTTTATTCAGTTTTATTGTTGCTACTTAAATATAGCTTTCGTCATTTTAAGAAACAAAATAGTAAACAATTTATAAGTTTTGTTTTTTTTAAAATTAATTATAATATCTTTTATATATTAGGTTATAAGACCTTGTGAAAGACTAGTGATACCTGCACTTATTAACTTTTCACAAAGTATTTTAATGCGATAAAATAAATGTATACTTTGTGAAAAAGGTTACTTAATTATAGTTCATATTTAAAACAAGATTGATAAATTCCCTGGTGAAATATTGCATCGCTCATCAATCGGCTGGTGTTTAGATTCTGCGGGAAAATGTGCGCTGCACCTCGGAAAACGCCTGTTCAATTACGGAGGCTTCCTGGATGCACTTCCCGTCGAACTTTCGCGACGATTCAGGGCATGAATTATGAAGGGCTTCTGTTCAGTCAGCGCTCCTGAAAGAATGGAAGCGCAGTTTTGCATTTACAAGGCAGGCTCCCGGACTATTACACGGCTCCGGGTAAATGCATTAGCATCTGTTTTCTCTTCCAGCGCCTCCCCGCGACCGTGATCGATCCGGCCCCCCTAGGTGTTCACTGCCTGCTTTGCATAATCGCCGCCCCCCGGAGCCGCGCGGGGGCCGACGACGACGTCGCGATCGGCGCCGGCGACAATGCCCCCGTTATTTGTAAATTGCGTAAACACTAAATTCAGATACATGCAGAAATAGAGCAGAATACATTATTTGTTGGGTATTCTTCGAGTTATTACGTTAGATGAAGTCTGAAGGAAATGAAAGTACGAAGTAGAGATAATTAACTTGTTTTAGTTGCGACCTCTTCATCATAAATCATTTACGACAAATTTGCACCCTTACCCTTGCAATGTTAGTTCAGATATATTAGTGTAAATCGAAAATTGTATATTTATTTTCGTTTATCAACATTTTCACCAACCAGCTTCTTCACGACGCACAGTAGTGCCAGAGCGATTTTTTTTTTCGAAACTACTTATTGCGATTATCTAGTTTGTGATTCTCACATATATAAGCTACAGGATCTAGGAAGAGCATGATTTGTTTCCTGTTTCAAGGGTATCCTCATTAATTTAGGCCCACTTTCAGAAACTTGGACCCCCAACGTGTATTGCGAGAGGAAATTAGAAGCCTTTGAGATGTGGACCTACCGCAGGATGTTGACAGTATCATGGACAGAACATGCGACGAACGTGGAGGTTCTGAGAAGAATGGAGAAAGACAGAGAGATTCTATTGGAAGTGAAAAAAAGAAAACTGCAATATCTCGGCCACATCATGAGAGGTCCGAAATATGAGATTCTACGACTCATAATCCAAGGAAGAATCGTGGAGAAAAGATCTATCGGAGCGAGAAGAATGCCCTGGCTTAGGAATCTGCGAAAATGCTGCTTTACGAGGGCCAACTAAGCCACATATCAGTCAAACTGGACACAAAAGAGCGCTTTACAGCGTTATAAGTTACGAATTTTAAATAAGCATTGAGAACAGCTTTGATTACAAAAAAAGCTCCGGCTTCCTCCGAGATGTGGAGGCTCACTTTTCAAACTAGACGTGTTAGAGTAAAGATTAGAACAAAAATCATCTGCCTTTATCTGCCTATCAGCCTTTATCTCCCTATCTAATTCTAGTTCACTCAAGTTGCTAACGTTGTCTAGTCATGAGCGCTATCAAAATTAAAGACCGCGATTTGTATTCCTAATACAAATACAAATTCCTTCGACAAAACCACCCTGAACTTGACGAGGAAAACATTTCTTCAATGCTGACAACTCTAAGCAAGAGGTTTTTGCCTCATTTTAATTTAAAAAAAAGTAAATCGGGACCGGGCGAGGTTAAAAAAAATTCAGCGAGTGGATGGAAAATGAATATGTTTTTAACATACGAGACCAGGAATCCACAGGATGTGTTGGGAGACCCAAGTAAAGACTTTGATGATTGTGGTGAAAAAAGCAAGAGGAATAAAATACGCAGTCTTCAAGCATCGTACCCACAAAGCTTGATTAACGCAGCTGCCACACATAAAGACAAACCTGACAAAATATCAGTACGAGGTGATTCGACAAGCGCTAAAAAACCTTGGGAGCCATGTTTTTCCAAGTTATAAAAAAATTATCCTCTCAAAGAAGCAGTGCTACCCTAAAACTGTGTTAATTAATGAAATGTCCGCAATGATCCCTTTGCAGAATATGCTTGACCACACTGCCAAACCAATTCGGGAAACAAAACCTCCAGAAGAACTTGAAAAAGTAAATAATCATGAATTAATATTGACGACGAAATGAGGATTCGACGGTTCCTCAGGCCAAAGTGATTTTGCCCAAAAATATTTGATGGACAATAACGAAATAAGTGACTCGAATTTATTCATGACGTCAATAGTTCCTCTGAAGCTCACAATCCCAATTGATGTTGATCAAAATAAATCGATTTGGGGAAAAACACCGACTTTCCTCAACAAGACATTGCAGGCCCTTGAGATACAGTTTCCAGAATGAGACATTTGATTTGGCGCAAGCTGAAAAAAACGGGTTGAAGAAGAAATAGAGAAGTTGGAAGCTACCGAAGTGGTGATCGGCATTAATGTCATCCGTATTCGACATATTCTGGTGATGACAATGTTCGACGGCAATGTCCGGAAGTATACAGATCTACATTGTTTTCCACAGAAATCATAGATCCGCAATGGTCCCTTTGCAGAATATGCTTGACCATACTGCCAAACGAATTCTGGAGACAAAACCTCCAGAAGAACTAGAAAACTTAAATAATCATGAATTAATATTGACGACGAAATGAGGATTCGACGGTTCCTCAGGCCATTTGATCGACAATAACGAAATAAGTGACTCGAATTTATTCATGACGTCAATAGTTCTTCTGAAGCTCACAATCCCAATTGATGTTGATCAAAATGGATCGATTTGGGAAAATAACCGATCTTCCTCAACAAGACATTGCAGGCACTTGAGGTACAGTTTCCAGAAAGAGACACTTGATTTGGCGCGAGCTGAAAAAAAAACCGGTTGAAGAAGAAATAGAGAAGTTGGAAGCTACCGAAGTGGTTATCGGCATTAATGTAATCCGTATTCGACATATTCTGGTGATGACAATGTTGGACGGCAATGTCCAGAAGTATAGAGATCTACGTTGTTTTCCACAGAAATCATACATCCGCAATGGTCCCTTTGCAGAATACGATTGACTATACTGCCAAACGAATTCTGGAAACAAAACCTCCAGAAGAACTAGAAAAATTAAATAATCATGAATTAATATTGACGAAGAAATGAAGATTCGACGGTTCCTCAGGCCATTTGATCGACAATAACGAAATAAGTGACTCGAATTTATTCATGACGTCAATAGTTCCTCTGAAGCTCACAATCCTAATTGATGTTGATCAAAATGGATCAATTTGGGGGGAAAAAAACCACCTTCCTTAACAAGATATTGCAGGCCCTTGAGATACAGTTTCCAGAAAGAGGCACTTAATTAGGCGCGAGTTGAAAAAAAAAACGGGTTGAAGAAGAAATAGAGAAGTTGGAAGCTACCGAAGTGGTGATCGGCATTAATGTCATCCGTATTCGACTTATTTTGGTGATGACAATGTTGGACGGCAATGTCCGGAAGTATAGAGATCTACGTTGTTTTCCACAGAAATCATACATCCGCAATGGTCCCTTTGCAGAATGCTTGACCATACTGCCAAACGAATTCTGGAAACAAAACCTCCAGAAGAACTAGAAAAATTAAATAATCATGAATTAATATTGACGACGAAATGAGGATTCGACGGTTCCTCCGGCCATTTGATCGACAATAACGAAATAAGTGACTCGAATTTATTCATGACGTCAATAGTTCCTCTGAAGCTCACAATTCCAATTGATGTTGATCAAAATGGGTCGATTTGGGATAATAACCGACCTTCCTCAACAAGACATTGCAGGCCCTTGAGATACAGTTTCCAGAACGAGACACTTGATTTGGCGCTAGCTGTAAAAAAAACATGTTGAAGAAGAAATAGAAAAGTTGGAAGCTACCGAAGTGGTGATCGGCATTAATGTCATCCGTATTCGACATATTCTGGTGATGACAATGTTGGACGGCAAGGTAGCACAAGCCACCTACAAAAGGCACGCTAGTCATGCACGAAAACGAAAATAAACGTATTCAACAAGAGTTTCTTGGGAAAGTCGTCATCAAAGTAAACTTCGTTAAGCAGGGTTACGGATCTTCTAATAATGGTAACACTGCCAGACGTTTTTTCAATGATGCAAGGTCACAAGTGCAATAACTGGAGTCTAATCCACTTGATCGCTGCCATACTGGAAGTAATAAATAGCAATGCAATGATCGACCCAGAAAAATTCCGGCTCTTCTGAAAAGAAACAGCAGAGATTGCCATTTAAAAGTATTCATGGTACTACATGCCATCCACGGTACATAAGATTTTGTTGCATGGTGCTGAAATAGTGCTGAAGTCGATTCTCCCAGTCGGAATATTGTCGGAAGAGGCAAAAGAAAGTACAAATAAGGATTACAAGTCTTTCAGATTAGAAACTCGCGGGAAATGTCTCATTTATCTACCAACAAAGACGTATTCCACAAGTTACTGGATACTTCGAATCCTTTAATCACGAACATGAGACCCGAACCAAAGAAAAAGCATCTGGAAATCAGTGATGCAGCTAAGGAACTGTTAATCTAATTTCCTTGAATTTGAAATCGTAAGTATCTTTTCAATTTGAACTACCTTTGACTTTGAATCCCTAGATTTATTGTTTACCAAATTCTCCAGCCTTTTAAGTTTTCTTGAATTTTTAATTGTAAGCATTATTTAATTGAAATATACACTCAAAATATAATCGGAATATTGTCGGAAGAGGCACAATAAAGTAGAAATACGGATTACAAGACTTTCAGGATCAGAAACTCGTGGAAAATGTCTCGTTTATCTACCAACGAAGACGTGTTCCACAAGCTACTGGATACTTCGGATCCTTTTATCACGAAAATGAGACCCGAACCTAAGAAAAAGCACCTGGAATTCAGTGATGCAGCTAAGGAACTGTTAATCTAATTTCCTTGAATTTGAAATCGTAAGTATCTTTTCAATATGAACTACCTTTGACTGAATCCCTAGTTTTATTGTTTACCAAATTCTCCAGTCTTTTAAGCTTTCTTGAATTTTTAATTGGGGAAAAAAAAACCTTCCTCAACAAGACATTGCAGGCCATTGAGATACAGTTTCCAGAAAGAGACACTTGATTTGGCGCGAGCTGAAAAAAAAAACGGGTTGAAGAAGAAATAGAGAAGTTGGAAGCTACCGAAGTGGTGATCGGCATTAATGTCATCCGTATTCGACATATTCTGGTGGTGACAATGTTGGACGGCAATGTCCGGAAGTATAGAGATCTTTTTAAATTAATTTAATTTAAAATACTTGTTGCTTCTTGTTTTGATAAGTACAACCTATTCCGAAAATTTCAGAATTTTTTATCTTGCCAATAGGCTTTCATTTCCTCATTAGTTCTTTAATTTTCTTCAAAATTTCAATAAAAACAGTTGAACTTGATGTGTTTTTTTGTTCTGAGTCGAATGACCGGCCCCAGGTTTCTATGTTTATCCGTTCTCGAGTTATTGAATTTTTTCCGCTTTTTGGCCCTTCGGCCCCTCTGTGCGACGTACTAAGAGGATTGACAACTGCTAACTTACGAGATGGTAAATTACAATTAATGAGCAATTCTTAATAACATTTTGCTATACAGAAAAAAAACTGCTACCAATTACTCCATAGGCGCAAAACAGGACATTTCTAGAAATCTATGCAAACCTTTACAATTGAACATACCTAATCTAAGATATTCACTTATTTCATTATAGCTGTCGTAGAAAAAACTTTGTATGATACACATTCGCAAAAGGCATTTTGTACTCGCGTTTTTTGTTGTTCTCGGCTGTGCCTCGTTGGACAAAATTCACGCTCGTACAAAAAAAAACATTACTTACAAATGTCAATTTTCCCTGTCCTTCGAAATGTCAGTTGTCAATATTCTCAAATGCTACCTTTCAAATCTTGTGTCATTATAAATGGCAACAATTCGATTTTCGCTTGGTATAATATTAACGTACTGTTTATATTAAATTTACGAATAATGTTTGCATACTCGTGTTCAGTATGTGTGCTAAAACCTTGTCGGTAAGAATAGAGATCTACGTTGTTTTCCACAAAATCGTACATCCACCGCCCCTATTCTGCAATGAACAATACTCACACGATTCCAATTAACCCCCCGAGTTAGGGCGATGCTTTTGTTGCTGCAGGGAATAAAACGCGGCGCAGCGAAAATTGCTAGACACGCTCTCCTTCTCCTGCGATATTTTCGACCGTGGAATTAATTAGCGAGATGTGAGAAATAATCCGGAAACGTTGAGCACAGGGATAGAAACGTCAAGTGCGCCGCTAAAGTCGGGGGGCGCGAATTAACGCGCTCACCCCCGGAGGCTGCGAATTAATTCTTTCTGCCCCCGGCGTTAATTGAGCCGCCCTATGCGACGTTTTAAGTTTCCGTATTAATTAGAGCAATTAATCGGGAACTCTCGCCGTCTCCTGTTTGTGCGGACCGCCATGAATATGCATGCGTGCAGAAAACACTCGGCAGATCAAAGCAAACACCGGAAATGCGCGCCATTAAGTTCCGATACGCGGGGCGGCCGCGCGGGGGCGGCGGATATATTTTTTTACCACCCCTGTCCGTTAGGCGGGGGAGCTGCTGAATATTCAGGGAAATTACGATTTCATCCGCGGCGCACTTCATTACTGCCTCACGAACGTACATAAATATACATCTTCAGGGCGAAATTGTGCGCAAATTAGATTAAATATGGAAATTCCATTTCCAATATTTGCGGAAATGCGGCGGAGATGCCGAAGATTTAGACCGAAGACGATGATGACGGCTGCGACGCTCACGGCACGGCCGATCGATGCTTAATAATTATATTGGAAATCGCTGTCGATTCGTCTCCAGACGTCTCCGTAATTGAGTCATTACTATAAATTGGTTATTGATGTGATTTAATTGAGATCGTTATACAGTATACAATTCACAACTTACAATATTAATGATTATAAGTCTCATTTATTCACTCTCGAATAATTATGAAAAGAACGCCCAAGTGTTGTAACAGACCCATTTCTTACATTCACCGTCACAATCTTTATCCAGGAAGATACACTCCAGAAAATTCTAAAATTACAATCAAAATATTGGAAAATTTGGGAAATAAATAATAATTGCTACAAAAATTCGCAAGTTAAAAAGCTAAAAAGACAATAAAATAATTTTAAAAGTTAACGAAAATGAGAAGTCTTGGAAATTAGTTGAAACTCAATTTCGTTTGTATATTCGTTTGTAAATTCGAGTAAAACTCTCGAAAATCGAAATAAGACAACTAAAAATATGGAAAATTTCGGAAATATGCAGGGTGTTTCTTAAACGTGGGCCAAAAATGCAAGGGGTTATTGCGCATGTGTTACCCTAAGAATATTTTGTCCTTTGATGCTGCCTAAAAAACAGGTTTGTTTCAAAGATACAGGGTGATTGAATTTATTGATTTTTTTTTAGAACAACAATATTATTCACAAAATTTATAACACATAAAGGTACTTTTCTTCTTTAGGTGCCGTATCCGCTCCGAAGGTCCGCTCCGAAACAGCAGATGTAAATAGTTGGTTGCTAGTACAGCCAAGCCACTCCCTAAGGTTTTTCAGATATTAGTTTCGTCTCCTTCCTATGGATCTCTTTCCTCTGATCTTTCCCTGAATAATTAGTTGTAGGATCTGATATTTTTGTCCTTTCATGTGATATGTCCCATCTATAAAAGTTTTCTTCGCTTAATTGTCAGAATTAATTCTTTTTCTTTGCTCATACGTCTCATCACTTCTACATTGGTTATTTTCTCTACCCATAAAATCCTCAGGATTCTCCGATATATACATAGCTCGAAAGCCTCCAATCTCTTTATGTGGATCCTTACTTAAACTTACTTTTAAAAAAAGTTGGTTATTTTCTCTACCCATGAAATCCTCCGAATTCTCTGATATATCCATAGCTCGAAAGCCTCCAATCTCTTTATATGGATCCTTACTTAATCTTACTTTAAAAAAAAACTCAAAAACATGCATGCATCCAATCTTCCCCTCATTGACAGTCGAAGCCTTTCAAAAACACCAGGGATGTTTCTTATCCAATTACACCCAACAATTATTCGATTTCACGAAAATATCAAAATTAAAAAATATATATATATCACAATTGGTTTTGTTGAAAAACATTTATCATCCTGTATGTTCGAAACAAAGCGGTTTTTCACAAATCATCGAAAGACAAAATATTCTATATCCCTTGCATTTTTGGCAACTATTAACAAAAATCCACATCAAGTCATGTAAATTCCAGTTATACTTCAGAAAATTCTAAAGGGCAATTAAAATATAAGAAAATTTTAAAACTAAATAAAAATTGCTACAAAACGTTATTCTGAATTGAAGTAAAACTCCTGGAAGACCTAAAAAGACAATAAAAATAATTTAAAAAATCTAGAATTGTGAAAATCCTTAAAAAAAATTTTAAATTCATTTAAATAATTTAAAATTCTAGCAATATAACAAAAAGTTTTCAGAAAATTTCAGAAATATACTACTACGTAGTAGTTTATCTATATACTTTATAGTGGTAATATATTTGTACATTATAGTAGTACTATATACATACTGTATATAGTATTACTATATTGTAGGAATATAGTCGTGCGATATAGTAGTGCTATATAGCGGTTATACAGGGTGTCCAAGATAAGGATCAACAGCATGGGGATCTCGGAAACCGTAAAAGTTACAACGGCGGTTGTGGTCAGTAATATTATGTTGAGACCAGAAAATTCCGCTTACTTCCGGAGATATTATTATATATATTATAAAAAAACAAATCAGATTCATGTAAATTCCAATTACACTCCAGAAAATCCGTAAAAAATTAAAATATTACAAAATTTCGGAAATAAATAAAAATCGCTACACGAATTTGAAAAATATGCTTCTGAATTTCAAGTAAAACTCGACAAAAAGACAATTAAAATGATTAAAAACACAATAATTGCGAAAATCTTTTGTAAAAACTGTAAAACTTTAAAAAATCAAAATAAGTAAATTTAAAACGTGGAAAATTTCGAAAATATATAGATTTTTTTTACAAAATTCAACGTCAACTTTATGTCATCAGCCACGGACTCTGGGAATGAAGCATCATTCAAACACTATTAAGATATTAGTGAATTTCAAAAATAAACTAAAATTGCGACAGAAATGCCCATAAAGTTCTTCTGAATTCAAGGGACTCTGGGAATAAAGCGTCATTCAAACACTATTAAGATATTAGGGAATTTCAAAAATAAACTAAAATTGCGACAAAAATGCCCATACAGTTCTTCTGAATTCAAGCAAAACTCTCGAAAGTCCCAAAAAGACAGTTAAAATAATTCAAAATTCAATAACTATGAAAGTCTTTGAAATTTATTTAAAATCGTAGAGCCTGTAGATACAAAATCAAAGAGACAATTTAAATATTACAAAATTCTAGTAATATGATACACAGTTGATGTGAATTCGAGCAAACGTTTATAAAATTAAAAAATTACAATGAAATTGTGAAAATTTACGAAATATATAGAAATTCGAACAAAAATCCGTATAAGATTTCCATTTCCAAGAATTCCATAAAATGTTGAAATTGTGAATTCGAGCAAAACTCCAAATCCAAAAATTATAATAACATGAAATTTTCGAAATGTAGGTACAGAAATAGTAACAAAAATCATTATAAGTTCATGTGAATTTCAGTTGTACTCTAGAAAATCCTTAAAAGACCTATCCTCAAATACCTTAGGAAAATGCAAAATGGATTCTAACAAAAATCCACTAAGGCCTGTATCTATATTCCGTACTTGAGCATGAGATCGACTCAAATCGTATATTTGCTTGCGTATTTTCTATAAACGGTTATGCACCAAACGCAACTAAATGTAAGAGTTGAGGCGAACTCAAGCTCAAGTACCGACTATAGATACGGGCCTAAATGTTCTTCTGTGTTCAATTAACTCCTAAAATGTTTAAAAGGACAATATATATTAAAAATTTACAAATGTAAATTCAAATAATAAATTCAAAAATTACAATGAAATTGTGAAAATTTGCGAAATATATAGAAATTCGAACAAACATCCGTATAAGATATTGTAAATTCCAGTTATCTACACGGCTGAAAATCCCATAAAATGTTCTTGTGAATTCGAGCAATACTCTGGAAAATCCAAAAATTATAATAACATGAAATTTCCGAAATGTACGTACGGAGATAGTAACAAAAATCATTATAAGTTCATGTAAATTTCAGTTGTACTCCAGAAAATCCTTAAAAGACCTATCCTCAAATACCTCAAGAAAATGCAAAATTGATTCCTACAAAAATCCACTAAGGCCCGTATCTATAGTCCGTACTTGGCATGAGTTCGGCTCAACTCGTAATTTGTTGCGTATTTTCTATAAACGTTTATGCACCAAACGCAACTATATATACGACTTGAGTCGAACTCAAGCTCAAGTACCGACTACAGATAGGGGCCTAAACGTTTTTCTGCGTTCAATTAACTCATAAAATTCCTAAAAGGACAATAAATATTAAAAATTTACACATGTATATAAAGAATCTAACAAAAATCCAGAAAGTATATCGTTTCTAGTAAATTCCACTTAAACTCCTAAAATATATATGATTTATTTTGGAGTGGAATAAAAATCCTCAACATTTTTTTGTAAATTTGTACAGTTTATGTAATTTACAAAAAAAAAATGATCATCATTTAGGGAAATGAATAAAAATTCTGCAACGATCCACAATTAAGTTCTTAAATGGTCGACAGACAGTTAGGTATAATACCCCTAGCAAATAGGTCAACTAGTGTTAGGATTTTTGTTCTTGTTCGATTTCGTCCGTTATTCTTTATAAATGCTTTGAAACATTTCAAATTTGTTTGGAGATTTAATATTTTGCGTGGCATTTTAAACTTAAATTTGTGTATGTTTTCTTACAACACATGCGCTGGCATGCGCTGTTCAAATGACATAAGTGATAGCTGACATTCATAATAACCTATGCAAGTGCATTTTGAGCAATTCTGGAATCGAACTATAAATTTCCCACACCATAATTTTCAAAATGAATGGCCTATATCTCTATAGATGAGCGGGCATCAATAAATATTCATAATGTAATTAATCAGATCAGATTTCTCTCAATGGACAAATCAGAATCATCTGATTAATTTAAAATCTTTGATTCCAATAATAATAATTGCACATGAGATAAAGGGAAAATCATTTGTCAGGGTCAAAGGATTTGCCAAAGGAACAACTTTATATATATTTAAAAAAAAACTATTATTGCTCGTTTTTTCGAGTTAAGCCCAGTTTTATAATCGTGGACTATCTTTGTTCGTGGTATCTTCGATAAATTGACGCAATGGTATCCTAGGCAAATGTACCACGAACAAAGATAATCCACTATTATAAAATGGGTCCTAACTCGAAAGGACGAGCAATATTAGTTTTTTTTTTTATAAAGTTGTTCCTAACCTTTCCATTTCCATTTTCTCTCAAATTCAAATTTGAGAGGACCCTATTCGAATGATTCCATTTTAATGCCAATTATGAAGAGATTGTTTTCTTTCTGTTCTATAGCACCAATATTTTAATTTTCATATTGCACATCAATATTGAATTTTCATTACACTAATTCTTGTTTGTGTATCAGTTGTACTCTTATCGAATCCAGCCCGAAATAACTTTAACACCACAAATCTGCCGCACCCATCAGCCCGGCCGAAAAGAAAAAATTAAAACAACCAAGAATAAAAGGCGGCCGACACTTGGGTTTAACCTTTCCCGCTCCATTGACGGCAAATGAACGGGAAGAATTACGGCCGGTCTCCCCCGCTTTGTCTCGGCGAATTGGAAAAAGCAATCAATAACCATTAGAATAATTAAATAGTGGAGTAGTTCATTAAACCCCGAGAATAACTCAAATCAGGGGAGGCCCGGATCCGACGGCGAGGATCCCCAGGACCCCCGCAAGCTCCCCCGGGGAGATTTCATTTAAAATATTAGATTTAATTTCCGCTGTATGATTGAGTCCATGACGGAGTTTAAAACTGGAGCAGCACTCACATCGGCAAATAGGCTCCCCGTGCAGAACACTTCTCATGTCTCACACAACCAACTCAATTTTACCTCCTATATATAGGAGGCTATATAGCATATATCCCTGTAGCGTATATATTTCCCCTTATAGCATGTATATATGCTATAGGGGGAAAGTATGTATAGCAGGCTGAAGATTTCTAGTAGGAGACGGTGCCACGCTCGTGGAACTCTTAAAACTTTAAGCTTGTAATTTTAAACTTTTAAACTCTTGTGTATAGGTGCCTTTTTCAGTGGGCCGACGGCGAGGGATATATTGAAAAAAAAAGTAAAGTTCGCCATGTGGAAGATCCTCGGAATTTTTGCCGGACCGAAACGTTAATTGCACCTGTAGAGTTGGCGGGATTAATTAAAACTTTCCGCCAATATTTTTCAGGCAACTGGCGCGGGGGTGGAATTAAACAGCGAACATCTGCCGCCCCCAAGTGCAATTGCAGTTTACATCGGCGAAGACGGGCGTTCGTGTTTAGGTAACTGGCTAACGTACCGTGCGCCACATATAATCGTATTTTGTTGTTTCGTGTTGTGTGGGCGAATTACACATGCTAGGTAGGAACGATGTGAAGATATTACATTCTAAAGCAGGCGTGGGCAGACTTTTACCATCAAGAGTTACTTCTAATTTTCACCATATGTCGCAGTTACCATTATTTATATCTTCTTCTCCAGTACTACGGTTAAGTATGGATTATGGCTTCGCTTTGATGTTCCTGTTATACTTCCCTTCAGATGACAAATATTAAATTTCATAATATATCTAACAACACCTTCCTTTGAAAGAATATTCGTTTTGTAGCCCAAATATCGATTTTCTATTTCATTTTTTAAACAATGTTCACATCCTCTAATAAAACAAAAGATCGTTCGATCGTTCTGAAGACAAATTAAGAAAATTAAAAAAAATAGTTGAAGGGTCAAAAGATCTAAATAAGTTTAAAATTGATATAGAAATAAATTCTACGTATACGCGCTGTAGATCAACAACTTGAAAATTTATTTTCTTCGGTTATCCGACTCAGTTACTGTCCATGCCTTTGCCGCCACATTGAAAATTAAAGGTTGAACAATCAGAGCTTGTTGTGGCTGGTGATGACTCCAAACAGTCTAAAACACTAGTAGAATCCTGTTTCATAACCTCATGGATAATATTGCAATCTTCCTTGGGATACATATGGGGTATATTTTAAGAAACCGACATTACCAGGGCAAACATCCGCAGCTACCAATGCCCTAGATCGAATAAAATTGTAATAGCAAGCAAATGTTAGTTTTGCACATGAGGGCCTCCTTTGTTTCCTGTGGGACGAAAAACGAATATTCGCCATGAAATTTCGATGGAAATAATTAATGCCTCCGCCCACGCCGCAGTGCAGGAGTTAATTCCGAGTACGTGCCGTTTTTGCAGTCATGCCTCCTCCATCGCTCTCTCTTGGTCCCGCCGGAGCCGGGCGTTTGATGCGAGAGGTATTATTCAAATTGAAAAGTTGCACACATAATAAATCAAGGGCGCAGTCTGTCACGGGTCATTTTAGCGTATTGCGGATGAACGTGGTCTGCCTGGCAAAACGCGACGAGACGTCCGCCGGATCGTTACTGCGGGGGGCGGCAGGCTTACAGGCGGCGGGGGCGGCACGCACGCACGACGAGCAAAATTTGAGCGCTGGATGATTTATACTTTTTACCCAGCCGCCTTAACCCGGAGCGTGAGGTGGCATCTTTCCTATGTAAACGGAAAAAGGAAGACTAGCGCATTCTCCTTGATCATAGCCGACTTGTCAACCTATTTGTAAGTCGAAGCAGCACATACGTACTTCACTGCGAGCGTTCTGTTTCAATCGAACCGTCACCTATGACCCAAAAAAAGTAAGTATTTGAATTCAATATTTTGGATCTATATAATAATTGCGTTACTTCTACTCATAGTTATTGGAAAAAATTGCCAAATTTAATCAAATTACGAAAACTACTTTACCAAAATATGTTCTGTGACATCAATGTCTAATTGCACTTTTGTTATATTATATTTTATACTTATATACATATGTTAGTAACTCTATACAAGGTATTTCATAAATAAACAAAAAACTATACGTGGCGAATTCTGAGTCAAAACTTCTAATACCAAAATATTGTATCGTGCTTTCTATCGATAATCATGCTATCTCGTATCTACGAGGTCTCCAAGTCTTGAAAATCATGTCGATATACATATTTGTTTTTATTTCGATTTTAAATTTTGTTTTTCTTTTTTTTTCATTACGCGTGATTTTATTATTAAAATTTTCGACTTGGAAATTAAAATTATTTCTCATATTAAGGTTCATTCCCAAGAAAGTTATTCTGAAGTAATAAGTAATTTGTTAAATATTATAAATACGTAATTTTTAGTGTGGTCCATATACTACGTTGATTTTTTTAATTAATAGCAGATTATCCCCTAATACGCATACTTTGAAATGAAGCTTCGTCAACTTTTAAGGGCATATTCTGAGGTCCAAAACCCAGCATGCCTTCATGTTTCAATCAAAGATGAAGTTTTGCAAAACCTTTTTTCAGCAAATACATTTTTTTGTTGCAAAAATGATGCTTGAGATTATAAGTAGTTACGTTTTTTACCTTATCTATGCATGGTTTAACAGTAAGTTTCATAGTACTTCCAGGGGCATTATTTTGAGATACATAATAAGAAAAATAGTGTTTGCATGTAAATGTTCCCCAAGAAAATTATTCTGTAGTATTGATTTTGTTATGTAAATCTGGATTTAATAAGGTTTTTACAAAATTTCATCAATTGGAAGTGCTTCTTCCTAACAACATTTTGTATTTGATACATAATTTGTTACTAATTTACTAGTTTTTGTTAATACTATAAATACGTACATTTCAGGGCGATCCTTATAATATTTTGATTTTTCTTATTATTATTTTAAAAAAATAGAACGTTTTGAACTTCAGGGTTTCAAGGAAATACTCACAAATTTTGTTATACTTTGCTTCATCACCTTATATTCTTAAATGCACACGTCAAATGAGACAAATAAATATTGATTTGTGTATTGTAATACACTATTGTAAAGAAAATTTTACATTTCTTTCATTTTATGGTTAATTGGGGTTAGACCTTTGCTTTCTATATAAAATTTGTCGTATTTAAGTGCTCCTAAAATAACTATCCTAAACTTTCCAGATAGTGAGGAAAATTGGAAAAAATACGTCTAGTCCATGCCAGATAAGATGTCACTTTATACATAAAACCGAAGTCCCTCCTCTGTTATGTCGAACTGGTCAGCAGAAATCTACTGTAATGCGGTTGCTTATTTGAAAGCACATTTATAAGGGATCAAAAAAATAAATTTATGGTTTACATGGTTATATTAAATTCAGCTCACGCGATTCTGGGATGTATTCTCATTGGTCTAATTCCATCAGTGGGGGATTTCGGTTTTATGTGAAAAGTGGTATTTTATCTGGCATGGACTATAGTAACTGATACGACCAGCCTGCCCAACTACCACATAATACACCATTCAATTCATATAAAAATTGACATACGTTTTCAAGCTTATTGCGATTAGTTGAAGTAGGAAAGCTATAGCAAGTATGAAAATTGTAAGTGGGACAAAAAAAAACTGGGACAGTTAATATATTCTCATGTAAATGAGTCTGATATAGTTACTATAGATACCATTAATATAAAAAGCGTTCATCTATCAAAATTGTTTAAAGCCTGGTTCAAACTAATAAATTGATGATAAAATTTAATGAGCTACAAATGAGCAGCTTAACAGTAGAATTGTGACAGATTTCAATCGTTACACGTCGCAGTTCTTCTTTTAAACTCTTCTGTTCGGAATTTTATAGTACTTACAAATAAAATATAATTTCAGGTTGTACTATCAACGACAACAAAGCTAGGAAAACTCTTAATTCTAGCATTATTTTATTAGTTTGCGTTAACGATTGATATTGTTGTAAATTAAACGATTGAAATTTTTACAGATTAATTTAAAAGTTGAAATAACATATTTAACTCTTATCATTGATATTTCAACAGAAATTTTTGAAATTTGACTGAGTAATTGAAAATTTAACCAGAATAATTCAAATTTTATTAGTAATTCATAAAAAACTATGACCAATTAACTTTATTCGTCGAATAGTTTCTAGGGAAATAATTGAAAATTCGACAGTGATCATAAATTTATTTTGTATAATTTAGACTAAAATTGAAAATTCAACAGCTTTGAATGAAATTTTGGCATCAATCATTGAAACTTAATTACTTAATTACTTAGGTTTTTACAAAGTAACTAAATTTATACAGAAATTAGAGAGAATTGTTTTAACTTCCTCGGTAACCATTGAAATGTTGAAAGAAATAATTGTAAATTTGACAGTAGGTATTTTTTAATACTGATAGTACTTTAGTACTGAAAAATTGATAGGAAAATTGAATGTCGTAGAAATACTTAGTTAAATATTTGACAGTAATCTTTGAAACTTTGAATAACAGTGTCAAAATTTTAAAAAAATACCGAATAATACAAATATTGACAGGAATAGTTAAAAATTGATTATTTTTAAACGAAACGATCGAAATTTTTACAGAATAATTTAAATGTTGAAATAAAATATTTAACTGTTATCATTGATATTTCAACAGTATTTTTTTAAATTGACTAAGTAATTGAAAATTACGAAACTAAAGGCGAAAACTAGAGTCATAATACGGATGGGACACACATTTTGTCGACCCATTTCCCAACAAATATTCTAAAAGAAGAAGCACGACAGTAACAATTGAAATTTTGACAGAATAATTTAAATATTTACAGAAATAATGGTATATTTAACTGTTATCATTTCAACAGTAATTTTTGAAATTTGACTAGAATAGTTCAAATTTAATTTATAATTCATGAAAACTATGACCAATTAACTTTATTCATCGGATAGTTTCTAGGGAAATAATTGAAAATTCGACAGTATTTTTAGTGTAATAGAAATTTAGACATACATTGTAAATTAGACAGGTTTGAATAAAATTTTGGCATCAATCATAGAAACTTGATTACTAAGTCTAATTTATTAGAATAATTACTTATTTTTTTTACAAAAATAACAAACATTGTACAGGAATTATTGAAAATGGTGATTTTTTAGACTTCCTCGGTAATAACTGATATTTTGAAAGAAATATTTGTAAATTTGACAGTAATTTTTAAAACTGGGATAGTATTCATTGAAATATTGATAGAAAACTTAATGTTTATAGAAATAGTTTAAAATCATACAGTAATCTTTGAAATTTAGAATTACTCTGTCAAAATTTTAAAAAAATTACTGAATAATTAAAATTTTGACAGTAATAATTGAAAATTGAATAGTATCAGAGACGAAACTAGAGTTAAAATACGTACGGAGGGGGCACAAATTTTGTTGACACAATAAACAAATAGGTTTAAAAGAAGAACTGCGACAGCAACAATTGAAATTTTGATAAAATAATTTAAGTGTCTACAGAAATAATTTAATATTTAACTATTATCATTGATGTTTCAATAGTAATCTTTCAAGTTTGACTGAGTAATTGAAAATTTTACCACAATAATTCAAATTTAATTAGTAATTCATAAACCCTATTATTAATTAATTCGACAGTAATCATTAAAATTTTATAGTGTAACAGAAATTTCGACAGAAATTGTAAATTCAACAGTTTTACATGAAATTTTTGAAGCAATCAATGAAACTTTGACTTAATTACTTATTTTTTTTTACAAAATTCATACAGGAATTGTTGAAAATTTTACGGTAGTTGTTGAAGTACCGAGGAAGCTTAAAAAAATACCGTAAAATGTTCAACAATTCCTGTATGAATTTTGTAAAAATATTAAGCAATTAAATTAAGTGATTTTATTTAAGGAAGTACGACCTTTTACTCAAAATATTACCAATTAACTTTATTCGTCAGATAGTTTCGAGGAAAATCATGAAAATTCGACAGTAATCATTAAAATGTTATAGTGTAACAGAAATTTAGGCAGAAATTGTAAATTCAACAGTTTTAAATGAAAATTTTGAAGCAATCATTGAAACTGACTAAATTACTTATTTTATTTTTTTTTACAAAAATCACTAAAATTATACAGGAATTGTAGAAAATTTTACGGTAATTTTTGAAACTTCTTCGGTAAACAATGAAATTTTGAAAGAAAAAAATGTAAATTTGGCAGTAATTTTTAAAACTGGGATAGTATCCATTGAAATATTGGTAGAAAAATTGAATGTATATAGAAATAGTAAAATATATGACAGTATTCTTTAAAATATTGAATTACTGTGTTAAAATTAAAAAAACGAATAATTAAAAAAATTACAGGAATTTCATTAGGTTAATAAAGGAAACACTTGGTAAAGTTTCACAAGTTTTATAGAATTGCTCTACAATTGTTTCGGCATTGCTGCCATTCTCAAGAGAGATAAACTGAACACAAATTCATATTGTGTAACTTAAATGTTTAACGCGCTTAATTGATAATAGTGGTGGGATTGCTCATTCATTCATTACACGGCTTTCCAGGATGCCGTTAAATATTGGCGTGTTTTCAAAGCACACCTGGTCGTTAACGATGTTCCCCGTAGCCTTCTTAATTTCGAGGATTATATTTAAATAAGTGACAAATATTTTAATGAAAACTTCTGTGATACTCAACTGTTGTAGTTTTAAGAACTGCTGGAACTTAAAATGTGCAATTTGACTTGTGTAAAACTTTAATGTAACTTAACACCAATAAAATAGTTTACTTTACTTTATTTTATTCCAACTGTGATATTTTGGGACGCTGTGATATTTTAGGACGCCTATGATTAAAAGTAAAAATCAAACTATAAAAAAACCTTGGATGGCCGCGGTTGTGCCTACAACTATTTCATAAGTTAAACGGTGAGAATAAAATACAAATAATTTGATCATTTTACGATACGCAAACATGCATAACAAGAATTTGAGCGAATTTATAAATAATTTGCACCGCAGAAATGAACTTGCTTCACTTCCTGCAACGCTCAGCAGTGGCACATTTGATAATCTTTGTTGACTATTGATTTTTAAGATGATTGTACTTTAATAAAATTTATGATAAACTCAACTAGATTTAAAAGAAAAAAACATTTATTTCCGAGATAATTGCTGTAAAAATGAATTGTAATATTACATTTTTTTAAATCTATGTGAAGAGAATGTCACCATGGTGTGAGGATGTGAGGATTTTATGGGGCGCTGGTCACTAGGCACAATCCCGAAATTCTTTGTATCTGGGCGAACATGTCGCGGTCGTATTAAACTGTCTGCACTTAGCTGCCGGCCCTCCCAGAAGAGATGATAATTTATGACTTGGGACAGTTCAATAGGTTTCGTTTGTCCAGGCCCGGCTCTGATTTTTTATGGGCCCTATCATAACCGATAGCCGGGATTGTACATATGTACATACATACATACATTACTATTTTACATTTTACTATTGGGGTTATTCATAGCAAGGCATACCCTAGTTTATTTAATACATTTTTAAAATAAAATTATACATTTGATTATATCCATTATTTATTAATTAATTGCCTGACACGATTTTCGGGGAATTTCTCCCCACTATGAAATAAATAGTTTAGAACGAGGAAGGGTTGTAGATTACATTGTATTGTCATCTACAACCCTTCTTTGTTCTTTGTTATTAATTTGATAATGGGGAGAAATTTCCGGCAATTGATTGACAAATAATGGAAATAAACAAATGTTGTATTTTAATTCAAACAATGAATCATCAATTCCTTCAAATATGTAGTAGATTAATTATACTTTATTTAAATTACGCATATTATTATCACACAAATTTTAGTATTTTATTTTATCGGTACGATAGTTAGACATACGTGCCCGCTGAAAAAAATGCGTTTACGTTATACAGACCATTATTTGTTGACATTGTGAGGAAGGGTGCAATTTTGTATTCAATATGAATAATTTCTCAAACAAAGAGAGAGTGTTGATGGTTAAAATACAGGGTGTCTCTAAATTATGTGGAAATGGCTTAACCACAGATTACTTGGATCAAAAGAAGACTATTTAACAAAACTTATCTATATACAAATGCGTTTGATTTAGCCAGTATTCAGCTTCAAAGTTAATTAAAAAAAAAAACAAAATTTGCTTATAAAAAGAGAACGATTAGATTGATTTGGATGTTGTTTGGTATGACACTTTATACGGGTATAACTCATATTTTGACATAATATTGTTATTATCAGTAGACCGGTTGTGTATAAACAAGTGAGGCCCAATATTAATACATTCATATTTTTTAATGACAAAAGCAAATAAACTATAACAAAATCAAATCGGACGCAGGGATTCATAATAAAGTTTTTTTGTATCTTTATAGTTTGTGATATCTGTTACAGCTTCGGCACAAAAAAATAAAATATGAGTTACTGCCCTACACTCGATTGGAAACAAATGTAATCTAGTTGCCGAGTTGATGATGGTTTATTCACAATAATGAATATAAAGTACACTTACGTCGATAAAACAGATATTTTGCTGGTTTTAGGATTTTAGGAGCCCTAATAACGAGGAAGAAATTTTGGAAATTATAGCAATTGCTTCATCCATGCGATATCCAAATAGTGCAAGAGCTTTTACTACCTGATTATGACCTACGTTTTGCATTTTGCCGATGTATTCAGGAAAAAAGAGCTGAACATTTACTTTTTAACCAGAAAATTCTGTTCACTGATGATTTGTTTCCAAACGAGTGCAGCACAGTCACTCATATTTTATTATTTTGTGTCGAAACTGTAATAGATATCAAAAACTATAAAGATACAAAAAAACTTAATAATGAATGCCTGCATCCGACTCGATTTTTTTTAAATTGATTTGCTTTTGTCATTAAAAAATATGAATGTATTAATGTTGGGCCTCACTTGTTTTATACACAACCGGCCTACTGATAAAAACAATATTATGTCAAAATATGAGTTATGCCCGTATAAAGTGTCATACCAAACATCATCGAAATCAATGTAAACGTTCTCTTTTTATAAGCAAATTTTGTTTTTTTTAAATTAATTTTGAAGCTGAATTATGGCCAAACCAAACGCATTTGTATATAGATATGTTTTGTTAAATCGTCTTTTTTTGATCCCAGTAATCTGTGGTTAAGCCATTTCCACACAATTTAGAGTGTTAAATGTTAAATTATTATATATGTTAAATTTAAAAACTGTATAAAACATATGAAACATGAAAATAAACATGGAAAATTTAAGCGAATGAATAGATTAATTGCTACGGAAACGGCCTTATGAACATTAATTTAATTAATTTGCATTGTGACAGTGGCAGTTTATTTGACTTAAAATTAACTAGAAAGTTTTGAACTGGAAAGTTTTCTAATATCTAATATTTTATAAACTGCAATATGCAAATACGGCGCAAAAGTTGAATTCACTTGACTAGTCAGGGAAAGTGTTTCTCTGCTAAGGAAAACTATCTGTCACGTTAGAAACATAGAAACGTAGTACTTGATAGGTAGCACGCAGAAAATCTCCCATACAATTTATTAAATTAATAAATATTAATTTTTATTATAATTGGGGGTTTCATAAAAAAAAATACTCGACTCGTCAGTAAAATGTCTTACTTTACTCGGAGCCTGTAAAAGTTGTGAGGGTCACGTAAAACTTCATCACCCTGGCTTTTTTTAAATCTGAAGCACTGAAGCAGGCAATCCCGTGAACTGTTAAGTTGTAGTACATGCACGTTAAAGAACCCGATATGAATAGAGCGAAATTCATAATGGCATGATTTCTATGTGTGGTAGATCGCTCCTTGGCGACGGTGTTTAGCTATAGCAGCAGAAAATATTATATAATTATGTTAATTTCTTAATATAACAAAGTGTTGAAGATAACAATAGTAAACTTGTTATAAAAATGAATAGAAAACAGTTTTATACCAAGTGTTATATTGTAATCTTTAACCCTTCTTTGTTTTCATTCCTTCCTTTGATAATGGAGAGAAATTCCCCGAAACACGTGTCTGAAAATGATTAATAAATAATGGAAAACATTATTTCACATTTCATTTCATTTCATTTAATATGAACTGTTTTTTCTGCTTATAGGTAATGTTTAATAAGTATTATAAAATTATACACAAAATATTCTGTTATACATACATTAACATGAGTACTTTGACGTTTTATATTTTTAAGAAATTTAAAAAAATGGTGATTATTTATGATGAAATTTATGTCGCCGGGTGAATGTGTAACTTTACCAGCAGTATTTCAATTTTAACATAAAACGGTCGGGTGTAAAATGGAATGAGAGCAGAAAAGGTCGTTGAATACCAAACATCTGTTGTCTAATTCTAAGAAACACGATACCCTACACATTCCACAGCATTTCGTAAAGATATTACGCGGTAAATAGCATATTGAGAGGTATTGCAGAATACTTCTTTTCATACAAAACAGTTTCATGGCTCTACTGAAAAATTAACTACTTGGACTTATATGGTTTTTGAAATGAATGATTTAATTGAATAATTATGTTATCAAATTAATGTTTAAAAGAATATGATACTAATGAAAATCTGGCTATATGATGTAAAAAATTATTTATTACATACTAATCACAAACACTTTTACGAAACTTTGTAACTTATAAGGTAAGAAACACAGTTTTTAACGATTTAAGATTTACGAATTTTAATAAATATAATGCAGTTGTGCAATTTATATTAACTTATGTAAGTTAAAACAATGAGCGAGATTATTGCTTAGTGATACAATACGAGATAATAAAAATATACATATAATAAAATTATAGTGAATTAAGTATATACGCATATTATATATATATATATATATATATATATATAAACAATCTTTATTAGGCTATCGACCCCATGGGGTACACACATTATTACTCTAATATTTATAATTGTTATAATTTTCAAGTGTGATTAAAACCTAGTATGCAAGTGTTTTATATTTTTACCGAAATGTTTTACAATAAATTACTTCTATTTAAAATACAATTGTAAATATTTGTTTTATTTAAACCATACCTTTTAAATCCTTTACTTAAAAACAACGGTGGTACCGTTGAGAATACGTACCCAAGAGACTAAATTAAAATGACGAATTCATACTTCTAGATTTAGTGAAGCGGAAGGCTTGCAAAGTTATACATAAAACAATTGTGTACAATTTGAAATTAATATTATTTGGAATGTCATATCAATCAAATATATCGTGATAATTTAAAATCTTGACTAAATTGAGACTACCAAGTTATATACATACTGATAATTAATAGAGGTGGTTCCATCCCCTCTCCGGGCAGTCGCTAAATAGTAAAATTAACAGTCTTTAGTATATTCTAAGAATATAAGCCTGTTAATGATCATTGCTTACAGATTTTTTTTAGCAATACTCTAATTTACTTTTGATATTACCTAAACACTTCGAATTACACTTACTGAAAATATCCATAATATTAAATAACCGATCACGAAATAAAATGTTAAATGATTCTCAACATAATTGAATAAGAACAGAAACCAATCTTTTAATTGAAACTGGTAACATTTTCGTCATTAATAAAGTTAAACACACACACATATATTATATATATATATATATATATATATATATATTTATAATATTTATATACACTGGCGAGCAAAAAATAGAGGTCACCTTAAAATTATGACTTATTTTCGGATTTTTTTTGTTTTAACTTTATGTTTGCAAATTGTAAACAATTGTACTGTATTTTGCACACTAAATTAAAAAAGCAATGTTGAATCGTAAAGTATATTTATTGTTTTTATTGCCTATTTTGGAAATATCACAAATGTACAGTTCAGACGAAGTTCGAATATTTGTTCCTAGGACCAATATGGAACAAAAAATAATGAAAAAAATGACGTGTGAATGACCAGTTTCGCAAAGGAAAATCAACACTAAGTAAGAAAACCACAACGAAACGTAGGTTTTCAATTAGAGCGAAATGGATGTTGTTTCATAAAAGTCTGTAACACGATGATAGTAACTGACAGATAGATAACATTTGTCAGGAAATGTATTATTAAACGCCTACTTTGGTTTACAATTTGCAAACATAATGTTAAAACAAACAAAATCCAAAAATAAGTAATAATTTTAAAGTGACCTCTATTTTTTGCTCGCCAGTGTATATATAAACTATATTATGCATTGATTTAATCGTAGGCTATAATAATCATTGAAAATAATAGTCGGTATAACGTCAACGCACTTTTTTCAATGGGAACACTCGCTAAATATCATGACGATAAAAACAACCTGCTGAAATAAAAATATTAAATGTGTGCATAATTTGCTCGAGGGTACCAAATTTTGGCGCCCGGTCCTGCATTTAACTTGCCTGATGCCTCTCGGAACGTTGGTTTCGAACGTTAGGCCTCATAAATTACATTGGCGGTACCCTCTGTTGACATTTTACAATGTAAACATTTACGATATAAAGGAATCGGTTTTTCTAAAGGTTGTACTTTCTGGACCAGACTCATTTTATGTTCGCCAATTTAGTCGCTGTTGTCTGTTCGAGACAGTGTCAAATGTGCTGACTCGATTGTTAAACGTTTGCGTTTCAATCTGAATTTTAAAAATAGGAAGTGAGTTGCTTGGAGGCGGACGGCGCGGACGTTGATTCATTCCTTGTAAAAATCTGCTGTTGATGTGAGTAATGCCGCCCATTTGATGCGGCCGCGGACCTCGCAGGCATCGTAGGGAATTAATTTTATTTTAAAACAACACGGAATTATCCCCTAATGCGCGCCGCTTTATAAATGGGCGCAATTCCGTGGCGGAATTTATAATTCACGTCTCTCCATTACCTAGATTATTTATCTAATTGCGACGATTTATAAGACGATGAAATTCCGGTAATCGACTCCCCGCCTCTGCGACGCGCAACTATTTTAATTGCGTTATATCCGCCGGTAATTGGATTATTAATAATCGCGCATTTATTAAGTGAATCAGCAAAAAGTTTCGGGGAAACACGGCGGGGGAGTAATTGGGGGTCCCCGACACCGTCGTGAAGGATCCGGGCCCCCGGAGTGGAGAGAAGCGGTCCCGGCCATTTGCCAATTACGTTGTCATGCTCTTTCGCGTGCGGCATAATTGCGAAATGTTCCCGGTACATTAGCGGGCCGCTCCATTTGGGAACATTACGTTCAGAATTCCTCCGCCGCCGCGGTACGGATAGATACAGAGAGGGAAAAAAGGAGGAACGTAATTCACTTGTTTATAATTGACGGGGGTGGGGGGTGAGCGGCGGCGGTGTGTTGGGTGGAGGACTTCCTTATTTTTCAAAATATAATTGTAAAGCCTTACGTCCTCCTTTGAACTCGCACAAAAGCCCCGGTTCCGTGACCCTAATCACGGTTTCTTTCACCGAGTGACAACGGCATGAGTGCCAGATATAATAACAGTAAACTCTCCACCCTTTCGCGCTCCCTTTGTGATCGGGAAGTCATCCAATTAGGGCATGGGGGTGCTTTTTCTGCAGCGAGGTGTCTCTCTAATCCCATCGGTTGCCAGTTGCAGCCCAATTACCTAATGCCTGTTAGTTAATTAAACTAAATGTAATAGCTATTAGAAACAGAGGCTGAATTTACATAGAAAGCGAGGGTTTGCACTTTATTAGCTACCCCCCTAGGTGTCTAACCAAACACCATCAGCCCCAGGCGGGCGCGTAAATCAAGCGATTTTATTTACCTCAAACTAATCGGCGATTTTTAATATCCCGCAATTATTACGCGCTTCAATTACCAACCGCCCCCGCACGAAAAACCCATTAGCCACCGCCCATTTAACTCTGATTACCTTTTTTTACCCTCTGTTCCAGGTGAGTGTGTGCGCGCTATGTCGGCGGCGGGGGCGGGGGGCTGCGGCGGGGCAGGGTCGAAATCTGCGGGGTAATCTATCGGGGTGAGTATTGAAATTGAATTAATTGGGGCGAGGGCGATAAAGGCGATTCGGCGTTCGCCTATTGAATTAAATTCGGAACGGTTTTCGAACGGCGCCCGTTGAATATTAATGCGCACCTTTAAAGCACATCGGAAAAGCGCCCCTTTCCAGCGCTGGTGGCGCGCGGGGGCGGCGACATTGTCGCATGAAAATTTTTACGCCCTCGTAAAGGCGCGAATTTGTACGCCGGGATGCTGCGTGCCGGGGGCGCCGTGAGTGCTCCTCTGGGCAAATTAATAAGTGTACAGAAATGTGTACAGTGTACGCCGCCCCCGGCCTCCCCCGGGGCCTTGCGGGGCGATCTTCCTCTTAACCGGCGATCTTTGTATGTGCCCAGCGTACATGTGCGCCCTTTGTCGGGCATGTTTGCGGACTTTGTAGCGCTTCACTGTGGAATATATGGCCCACCCCATTTTTACCCTTTGCACTCAACGCAATTAATAAACGCCGCAATTATTTATTACACCCCTTTATGCTCGCAAAAGATTCACTTTCATATCTTATCGCCTTCAAAGCGCCGCTCCCCATCTCTTTTTCTCCTCGTGCACAGTGGCGGCCATTACTCCCGATATTATGTGACATTATTTAAAGGGCTACTGAGGATAATTGAAACATGAATAACAGCTAGAGCCCGTCCTGCTCGGGCGATATAAATGAAAAATATTGTTGCCCACGGCGCACATAAACTAGACGCCAAGCGGACCGCAATTTGAGCGTTTTTCCGACGTCCTTTAGATTCCTGGCGACGTTAAGGGGGCTAATTTATTTCGCCCGGGGATCCTCGCCAACGAAATCAATTATAATAATTCAGGAAATATTGCGGCGATGTACTGTGAGAGACAGGCGTCTGGAAAATAACATGAAATCAATTGTTTATGATTACAATTATAGCGTTTCGAACAAAAAAATAACACTATGTTATGAAGGAAGTGCACAGTAATAATTTTATGTAATTAGTTGTTTACATGGACAAGTTTCGGTCTGTGGACCGTCAATAGCATTTCAAATTTGTTTATTATTTACCTAAGATAAGAACATACAATTAGTATGAATAACTTAATATAAATTTAGAAATCACACAGACAAATGATACAATCTGGTTAGAACAGCGGTTAGAACATTTCAGAACAGAGGTTAGAAGTGTAGCTCCAAATGTCGTCAAATGAAAATGTGAATTATTTATGAAAGAGTATTTGTTTAGAATAGGGTCTTCCTGAAAAAAAAAATATATAACCTTTTTGTGTCTTAACGTAAAGTTTATAACCTGTAATTAAACATCCCACAGAGAAAACGTTTGGTTTTCATTGTAACTTATCAACAAACAACATACAATATCGTAAAACTTACACATTTTGTCACGTGTCCGACGAAACGCTGTTATTGGCCGAGCGGCACTGTGACGTCTTTGCGCATCTTGGCGATCGGGAGTCAGTGCATAAGTGATAGGAATCGTGGATTAATTCGACTTAGAATCCAGTCTGACATAAAATAAGTTCTGATGGGTTAGTAAAGGGACAGCCAGATAATCTGATAGAAGTTCACGTGTTAATGGTTCCCGACATTTTCTCAAAAAGTGAATTTTTCAACGTAGCCGAAACGCGTGGAGTCGCATATAATTTTTCAAATCCTCTTCCAGCTGTAAGAACAAATAAAATACTGTATAAACTTTGCAATATATCCTATATCTCATACGAATTGGTAATGCTGATTTTAAAATTTGTAATTATTAATCATCTAATCTAATTTCTAAAATCAACAGTTTGCTACAAATATTGTTTCAACATGTTTTTTTAGTTTTAACTAAACGTTTGTGTAAGAACATATTGTAAAAATCTCACAGTACTTTTAAAAAGTAATAACGATATGGAAGGTATTGTTTTAGAATGGAACCCACAAAACTATTTTGAGGTTATGTTATTACTAATGTATATATATAATCGGAAATCCCCTTGAATACACATTACTAATGATGATAGTTAATTATATATATTTATCGAATTTCGTCGATAATTTATTGAAAATTATGTACTTACATTAAAATGGTCTCCACAAAAATAGTGAGACATCAAAGTGACACTCGCGGAATCACTTCGGACTTGTTGTATCCCTTTTTCCGTACATCCCCTGTTGGGACGTTTATAAACAACTTATTTGGTTCGCATTTACTGCTGTTATCACATCCAGGCACAATGCAATACTTATTCGTCCCTTTTTTCGTAAAACCGACGTTTTCTTTCTGTCGCTCCATTGTAAGCAATGCTACAGCTGAGCGCCACGTGCGTTGTGACGTCACAGCAGCATGGCGGGATTTTGGGACCTTTTCAAACGCCGTTAATTTTAAAATTGTGGTTGCTAATTACAACAATTTGTCTGAACACAAAAATTAGTGCCAAGGATGTTTTTAATGTGTCTAGAGTTCAGTTTCAAGGTTTTTGAAAAGTCGCGGAAGACCCTATTGCCGTCTACAGTCTAGTTTTACGTATAATGTCTTATGAACTTGAAAATCAGAAAGCAAAATTTTGAAATGTTGAAGTTAAATTGTTAATCAGATTTGGAAAATTAATTTTGATTATTAATCAGTATGGTGGAGGCGCTGGGACAAGACATTTTATTTGTAATTTGTACACGGTAAACTTTGTTTCAAGTTTATAAATGTAGCGCAATATGTTTGGGGCAGGGGGTTAGTAGTATTTCAAAGTTGTTCATGGGTAATACAGGGTAGAAACGATTAATAATTCCTGTATATAAATAAACGAATCTTGTTAAGTTATACGTCTTGCAATGCCCAGTCAAAATATTGTCTTGTGTAATTGCAATACTTCATATTAATGGACAATTAAATGTGATCAGATGTGCGTAGCACGTTACTCGATCCACTATTATTATTCACAATGAATTAACTATTATGAACAATAATATAAACTATAATATGAATAATTAATAATTATTATAAATTATAACATGAAGAATTATTAATTATAATGAGTTATAATATGAAGAATTATTAATTATTATGAGTTATAATATAAAGAATTAAGTGGTCAATGTTGGAGGCATCTACTTCGTGATACATAATGAAATTAAATAAAACAAACAATTTTCTTTGTTTATATCACACTGTTTATTAAAATTAGTGACAATGGTTTCGATCACGTTCATCATTATCAAATTTAGAGTTTGATAATGATCAGAACGCGATCGAAACTATAGTCACTAATGTTAATAAGCAGTGTGATATATATATATATTTCTATATAACGGGTTTTCCAATAAGAGGTGTTATTTTGAATAGCCCGCTATTTCGGTAGATGTCACTTTTGGCGCAACAGTTACGGTGAATGGATTGCGCTATCAAGAGATGATTAACGATTTTTTATGGCCGGAATTGGATGGTATTGATCTGGACAACGTTCACTTTCAACAAGACGGCGCCACGTGCCACACAAGCAACGAAACCATTGATCTTTTAAGGGAAAAGTTTCCGGACCGTGTTATCTCTCGAAGAGGTGATCACAATTGGCCACCGAGATCTTGTGATTTAACACCTTGCGACTTCTTTCTTTGGGGCCACGTGAAGGAGAAGGTCTACGCCAACAGCCCAGTATCGATTCAAGACCTCAAAGATGGAATTCGTGAGGCTATCGAGGACATACAGCAGCCACTTTGCGATTTAGTTATGGAAAATTTCATGAAAAGGATTTTGTCCTGTAAGCGTGGCCGTGGTGGTCATTTGCTTGATGTTATTTTCCACTATTAACGGCATACCTTCCTCTTTGTAATGAAATAAACATCTGATGATTTATAATAAAAAATGGCATTTTTCTTTGAATATCAAAATAACACCTCTTATTGGAAAACCCTTTATATAAAGAAAAGTATTTGTTTTATTTGCAAGAATAAAGGTTTACAATAATTGTGTTTTCTCATATATTTCGTCAGTATCCTGCCGATTTTTCTAGATTAAATTATCGATTACGCCTGTCCAAATTTGAATGATTATGTCAAATTTTCAGCTATTTGTGTCAAAATTTCATTACCTACTGCCAATGTTTTAATGATATCTGTCAATTTTAATGAAAACTGTCAGATTTTTGATTATATTTGTTAACAAGTCAATTATTTTTACCTAAATTTCAGTATTTCTGTCAAAATTTCAATTGTCTCTATAAAAGTTTTATTGTTTTGTCAAGTTTGATTGTTTTTATTCAACAAAATTAAAAAAAAAATAAGTTTCTTTATAATATAAATTTTCTTTGCCAAATTTTTATTATTTATGTCACAATTTTATATTTCTCTCAAAATTTCAATTGTCTCTGTGAAAGTTTTATTGTTTTGTCATATTGTCAATGATTGCTATTATAATTTTTATTCAACAAAATTTGAAATATAAAGTTTTTATAATATAAATTTTCTTTGCCTAAATTTTAATATTTTTGTCACAATTTTAATTATTCTGACAAAATGTCACTGATTTGCTAAATTATTACTGTGAAATAGGATAATTTTTCCACATTCAATCATCGATTACACCTGTCAACATTTCAATGGTATAGGAAAACACTAGTATAAGCCAATCCTCGGCAAACAATGTCTTCAATGTGTAGAAATCTTTTAAAATATTAAAATCATTCGAAATAATAGCATTTACTTTGATATTTTCGACGTTTTATGGTAATATTATAGTATTAAATAATAATATAGATAAAATTTGTATCGATATTATTATTGTCCATGTTAAATGGGTCACTTTCCTTATAGTTTCATTAGGGTACCAAAAATCGAAGGAAATCATGAATTTCGTTATCAAATAATTCAAATATCACATTAACATATCAAAGGCAATACTATAATTTTTAATGATTTTGATTATTTTAAAAGACATCCTTAAGACATCTTAAGACATTGTTTGACGAGGATTGGTTTATACCTTAAGAGGCACAACCGAATTATCTATTAAACGGTGCTGTTAATTTTATTATAGTTTGAATAGGAGATGCGCAACCTAAGGCAAAACCATTTTCCCATGTTATTTCACTATGTTTCCAAATTGATCACCAGGTATAATTAACAATTTTCCCATAACATCAATCAGTTTTCATTGACAACTACCTCTCTTTCATTTTCAGTTATAAAGGCTGATCTATGAGGTAGGTGACAAACTTTAGCAGAAGAAAGGTGATTCTGAGAAAATAAAATAATGAATTAAGGTTCAATTCGTCTTAGTTAAGATGAGAATCCTAAAAATTTAGAAAATAATAATTATTAGAAAGAAGAAAATGAGACATGTAAAGAAAAACACCTACACTAATTGGTAGAAGGTGTAATGATAAATATATGTATATTATTAGCGAAATAATTCGAGACAAATTACAAGAGGGACATATTTTTAAATTACTCATATTTCATGGCCATTTGAGTCAAATATACAATGTTTCTATCTTTAAGGGTTTGTAACTGAATCAGGCCCAGGCATCAGCCCAGGATAAGTTTCCCACCGACCTCATAGATCACCCTGTATAGCATTAAGGATTGTTTTCTTTCTGCCATCTGATTGTATTACTTTTTATATAGTTCTCCCCTTTGCGGTTGAAAATTTAAAGAACATGTCTTTAGTCTCAGCTGATTACAAAATATTTCAATATTCCGAAATATAATTCTTGCTCTAAAAACTTCAAATTCCCTTTGGAGAAAAATTCCTATCTGGTTAAGAACCTCTTCTCAAGGTCTCCATTAATAAGAATAGCTTATAGTATAGTACACTATTAGGTTGGTAAGGTCTGATGTTGCCATATATCACAAAATAATATTATATGTCAAGAGTTCCATCTGTTGGCACTAAATGGAAATGTGGACACCACTTTCTTGAACGCTCTGTATAACTGGCAAGTTTCTGGCAAGATGAAAAATGTTATACCAATAAACATCTTGCTGCATTTGAGTACAATAATTTTGTTAGTTCTAATAGATTATCGCATAATTTTTAAAATTGACAAGTATGACAAACGTTATCTTTCTGACATTTTTTTTTTATAAAAAGGTTTGAACCATTTTTTTAATATATATTATCGATAAAATTTCTTTCATATATTTTCATCATGTACTATTGACATTAAAATGTCCCCTTCTCTTAATTTGTTTTATGATTGACATTAAATATAGTGTACAATTGACAATTGGCTGCTATTTCTCTCATTCTCTTTTACAACTGAATCAGTTTTTAATGTTCCGTCACTAGATTTCTTTATTATTTTATGCAATTGACAATTGGCTGCTACTTTTCTCTTTCTCTTTTACAACTGAATCAGTTTTTAATGCTCCGTCACTACATTTTTTTAATTATTTTATGCTATTGCCAACAAACCTTTAATCGGGCCTATTTTGTATGAAAACTTATATTTTCTCTTTCTCTTTTACAGCTGAATCAGTTTAATGCTCAGTCACTACATTTTTTTATTATTTTATGCTATTGCCAACAAACCTTCAATCGGGCCTATTCTGTATGAAAACTTATATTTTCTCTTTTTCTTTTACAACTGAATCAGTTTATAATGCTCAGTCACTACATTTTTGTATTATTTTATGCTATTGCCAACAAACCTTTAATCGGACCTATTCTGTATGAAAACTTAATTTTAGCAGGAGTTGTTTTTAAACATTGCGTTAAAATTCGATAAGCTATTCTGTAAAAACAAATACTGCCAAACTGAATAGGCATGAATGTCTCATTTGATGTCACTTTGACAGCAGACATCTGTCACTGGCAATAGACGAATTGCAAGTGGTGAGAAATATTCGCTTCTATTGTAGTATTTTGACAATTATTGCATTTCTCTAAAATTCGGTATGCTATTCTGTAAAAACAAATACTGCCAAACTGAAAAGGCATGAATGTCTCGTTTGATATCACTTTGACAGCAGATTTCTGTCACTGACAATTATCACTGAATTGCAAGTGATAAGAAATGTTCGCTTCTTTTGTAGTATTTTGACAATTATTGCATTTCTCCAATGAGGCAACATCATATTTTATATCTTAATTTCTAGTTTATATTCTATCATTCTATCAACATTTAGTCTGGAACTCTTGTTGTGTTTGATAACGCTCTCATCACCGGAAATGAACTTATTTCTTGTATTTGGTTACTTGACTCTACCTAAACAGTAATTGACTATACTATTTAGATACTATTCTCATCTTCTGCCATTCTAATCACTAATCACGTTTAATCTATTTTTTACTGTTATGGTGAGCGCATTGCCATCTATGGGCATTAGCGCTACTACTAATATAATTTTAGTCGCTAATGAAGACCTGATTTGTTGTATGTGGCACCTAATGACATTAGGCTACTTTAATAGTAGCTGCTGTGACTGAAAATGAACTCATTTCTTCTTTATTGTAACTGCAATATATTTTAATCGCTCGTCACCAATAACATATTATGAAGCCAAAAAACAGTGTGTGTCTGCATTTACTGAGTGACTGAGTTTTACTGAAGTACTTAAAATTTTAAATATAAACTCAAGTATAAAGTATACCCACTTGAGTATAAAGTATAAACGGTTTTACATAATCCTTAAGTCCCACCTCGCCAGTTTAGAGTTAATTTGTAGGTTATTCATGTAGAGTTATTTGTTTTCGTACTAGAACATTATTTAGCAACCAATGAGCTTATGGCATTTACCTCACCTTGTTAGAAATAAAATAATAACCACGAATTGAACTATTATTCCATGTATCCTGTTTGCTAATCACCTAGAATAATTGCTGCATAAACTACATAAACCTAATTGCACAACATGCGCTCTATTTCTGTGTCCACGTTTATAGTCATATCTATTTTCTTGGTACCGCTATATTATGCACCAATGCTGAAAAATTTAGAAATGATTATTGCACTAAGACGTTGACCTACATCGGCTCATTGTTATAAATAGATTTGCACGGGTGAAACACAATAGAGGCGAGTTATCGTAAAAACAGTGTTCATACTTTATGGCGCAATAAAAAGACCCATTCCAGCAGTTCCACCTACCACTGAGGCACACGTCGGAATGCGAGCATTTTATTTATAATAAAAGAAATTTTAATCTGTGGTCGAGGATTCGATTCTCGTCCAAGACAATATTGAAATATTTCCTATGGCATGCTAACAGAAATTGAAGGCGAATCATTTCAGTAATAGACAGGCACTTGTATATAGTTCCGATATATTGTTTTATAACGTGCGGGCAAAAATTATTTTCATCCAAGAGGGCCTTAAAGTCTACCGCTAAGCTGTATGGCGTTAAATGCAAAGCACACGTTAATGATACTAATTTTTCTCAGCACGGTATAAATCAATTTTGTTTTTCAAACCTATTTCGCACACATGGTCTTATTATTAATTGAGCTGTTGAAAACCAGAGTGGTGCAAGTCATTTTTTTTAATTCATAAGATCAGAAATATACAAGGAACATGTCCTAGGACACATTTCAGGACTTATCTGAATTAAAAAAAAAGGATTTATATACCACTCTGATTTTCAATGGCTCAATTTTAGGTAATAAATATTTTTATTGTATCGAAAACAAAACTCTCAACCTCATCAATTTACCAATTATCAGTATATTTTTATATAACAATAACATATAACATATAATATAACCATATAACCAATGAAGATGTACTGCGAAGAATGCACAAAGAAAGAGAACTTTTACTTACCATCAAAACAAGGAAACTCCAGTATTTGGGGCATATTTCCCGGGGAGAGAGATACTCAACTCTCCAACTAATTATGCAAGGAAAGATACAGGGAAATAGATCCGTAGGGCGCCGCAGAACATCGTGGTTGAAAAACCTCCGGGAATGGTACGGGAAAACTTCGGTAGAACTGTTTAGAGCTGCAGTTTCAAAAATTAGGATCGCTATGATGATTGCTAACCTCCGTTAGGAGATGGCACCATAAGAAAGAAAAGTATATTTTTGCATAAAACACGCCTGTTAATGCCGGCCCGTTTGTTCCTCTCTGCGCCAATTAACTTTCAGTAATCCATATTCTATTTGACGCAAATTGATGAGAGCCAAACTGTTTATTTCATTCGCACAACAACGAGGAATCGTTCAATTACTATGATTACGTCGCGCGCTCTGTTGCCGTTAATTAGCGAATTTAATTAAATTCGTTTAATGGCGCATCCAATTCGAATTATTGCAACTGCACAAAGAAACAAACGCGAGTGGTGTGCGATTCCGGGTGGGCGACGATCGCCTTTTTTGTAATCAAATGGTAATGGAATTGATGGTGTTTAAGTGTCATATTATAGGAGTTTAAGTATCATATTGGAATAGTTTAATTGCACAGATTCTCGATGGGTTGTTTAATTCATGGGGGCTCTTATGGTGCCGAAATTATAAAAAGGGGGTAATAGTTGTGTTGACACCATCTACATAATTTCTAGCATTAAGCTAATGAAAGGGTGGCACAATTTACTTCACAACATACTAATTTATTAATACGCCCACACAATTACTTGGAAATGCTCGTGTTGTCATCTGATAAATTGCCATCGTCGGTTAATTGTCTTCCAATATATACGCGCGGAAACGTAGCAGGTCGCTTCCTCAGGAAACGGTGCCACCCGCAGGTCAAAGTCCTCGCAAATACAACACCTTGTTTGAACAGCGCGAATAGAATAATAGGGAACTGCCCCGGGCGTCGCGACGCCAAACAGGCGCACGCTGCGGCTGGCAATTATCGGAAACGGCATTAAAACTACACTCTTTGTTGCATGAATTGTTGCAGGGAAAACAGTCCGTCATGCGGTGTGATTTGATTCAGAGTATGGTGTGTTTTGTGTTTGCATGCGCTGCCTAATCACAAACGCCGCAAAACCTACCCTGCAAACATCATTATTTGGACGGATATCTGAAATTCAATGTTACAACCACAATTAAATTATATTTCGGATGTTGAAAGCATTTACCCCGTGTTGCATATTTGGTTATTGCAAATATAACACTGGCAGAGTTCAGCGTCATATTTTAATTCATCCATATACTCTGAATATAAATTATAACAACTAGTAATTTGTATTAATAATAATAATAATAATAATATATAAATATCGAATGTTCAATGTTTATCACCGCTTTTCCAGCCCCAGTTTCCATGCCTTGCTTTCAAGGCATAATTCCTTTTCAATATTCCTCACTTTCATAGCTTCGTCGATGTCATCTTGCCATCGATAATAATAATATCTATAATAATAATAATAATAATAATAATAATAATAATAATAATTAAACACTGTAGCATAGAGAGTGAAGATTTCGAATAATGTATAGGCCTGCGTTTTATTCTTTCAGGGAAATTTAAAAATTGTGAGCTCACCCATCATGTATTTTGTTTGTGAGAAAAATGGATTGTTAAAGAAAATTTAATAGTAAACAAAATAGCTTTTAAAAGATTCATTAAAACTTTTGTACTGGTAATGAAACGTATTCGTTATCTGTACTAAAAGTTTTATACGTTTATATACTTTATATTGTAAACGTAATAAAGATACTATTTACTATATATAAACTATTTTATAGGTACAATCCAATCCACTCCTAGTCAGGGTTGGAATAAATTATGATTTAAAAAAAATCAAAAATCAATGATTTTTTTAAACAAATCAAATAAATCATTATTTCTGTAATATTTCTCATATTAAGGTTAATTATTTCAATAATTGATGTAAAATAAGTGTATGTCCTTAATCTTGATAAATTTCTTTATTTTACATGAGTAAACTTAAGTACCAAAAATTTATTTTCACCTTTTGTCATTATAGTTTCTCCATTTTTGTTCTCAAAATATAATTCAATGGTTAATGAACTCTGTTTCATTTTTATTTTTAACTAAGTAGGCTCTGTAGGGTGACAGTATTGTTGGCCAATGTAAAAAGTCACTAGACTTGAAAAAATAGGTTATATTTAAAAACAGAGGTTATATTTTATGACAGTGGGCAATGTTGGCATCACATTGAGTATCTATTGAGTACAGAATTTATTTGCTATTTTGATTTTACAAAAGCAAATCAGTCAAAATATAACATAAAATATAGTTGATGATTGGTTTACTTAAAGCTACATCTAATTAATTAACCATTTAATTAATGAAGCAATAATTTAATTATTTTAATATATGAATTAGACAGCGTTGTAAGAAATCTGACTTTTAATCATTTTTTCACTGTCAGATCATTTTTGTTGGTGTTCATGTGTAAAACTTTATAAAATGAAACCACAGCCTACTTAGTTAAAAATTTGATTTGAAAGTTTTGATTTGAATGAAAAAACAATTTTGAAGAAAAAATGTTTTACTCGAAATTTACTATGTATGTCTCATTTAGGTACGAAATTAAATTAAATTTATTTACAGCGAATTTTGGTAGTCATAAGAAAATGAAACAACTTCAGGCTATCCAATGTTAAATTTCCAAATACAAATTTCTGAAGCTGTTCAAATTTGATCTCCTATTGTGAAATTGTTTCAAATTTACAAGTGCAACAGATAAAGTCTGTTATATTTTCTATTGCAACTATTCAAATCTGTCAAATTTTTATCTACTAGTGTAAAAATCTACCATTTTAAAGCGTAATTATCAAAATCTATCATTTGCATCTGTAGTGTGCAATATCTGTCGAGTTTTTTCTGTTTAGTTGTAATTTACAATAACATCTATCTAAATCTGCCATTTTTTACACTGAACTTAATAAATCTGTTCAATTATAAATTGTAATTGTCAAATTCTGTCAATATATCTGCACAATTATTTAAATACTAAACAGCAGAGGTAGAATTTGGGTAACTTTTTTGCTGTTGTAAGTTTCAGCTGCAATTTTCAAAAACTATCACATTCTCGTCTGAAAATGTCGAAGCCTTATCGTAACCGTAAATATAAACATAACATAAACATAAACATACGACATAAAATGTGGTAACTTTTCAGCAGTACAACTGGGCAAATCTGCCCAGTGTCTGCCCATCTTTCTGTTTCTGCCCAGTTTCTGCCCATCTGCCCACTAGGTTTAAATATTAACTGTTAATGTCAAAATCTGACAAATTTTCTGAAGTATACTCCAGATCTGCAACAATCAGAATTTGTCAAATGTCATATTCGAATTCATAAACAACAACTTTGACATTTTTCATTTTTTGTTACATAATATGTCACATTGTAAGTCTGATAAGTGTAAGTAGTTTATTTAACAGTCAAAATCTGTAACTGAAAGTGTAACTATAAGTAGTTTATTTAACAGTCAATATCTGTCAAATTATCAATAGTGACATAATCTGAGAAATTTCTACACCAGATGTGAAAATATAAAATGTTCAATCCCAACTGTCGAAATCTGATATATTATTCAGCTGAACTCTGTTAATATGTTAAATTTTCTATTGAAATTGCGAACATTTATCAAATTTTCGCATGCATCTATCTAAATCTATTATTTTTTTAGCTTGTCCTGCTCATTTTCTTCACATTCAAAGCTCTAACAATTGAAATCGTGATATGATCTTGCAACTCTTAAACATTAGCATAAATTCTGAAAATTTGTACAAATTTATAACTGCAACTATCAAAATCTGCGAAATTCTGAAATGTACTCGAAATCTGTTATTAAAATTTTGAGTGCATCTATCAAAATTTATCAAATGATTACCTCTAGTTGTGAAAATTGGTCAAATTTACAAGTATGAAGTGAAAATCAAATTTTCAACAGTACTCTGCCAATGAATATTCTGATTGGTAAAATTATTTTGTATTTTTTTAATTTTCGTGCATTATATTTCAAACTTGCCAAACAGAACCCTCCCAATTTATTAAATTTTAAATCAGAATCGTCCAAATCTTAACAGGTGGAGCTATTAACAGATTTGTATATATGCACTTGAAAATTTGATAAATTTTAACAAATTCAATTGAAAATTTTACATATTTAAAGGGTTCTGTTGGACAATATGTTGTATGTTGACAGTTAGAGTTGAAAATTTTAATGATTTTCTAACAAATTCGTCGAAACCTGTATAAAATTTTAGCTCCAGTTGTGAAATTATTTAAACATTTTCAAACATATCTGTGATATTTTCTAGTGCAACAACGGAAATCTGTAAAATTTTCATCTGAGACTGTCAAAATCTACAATTTCTTTAAGTAAAGCAATAGAAATCCGTCACTTGCAACAGCACCTAATGCAATTTTCCAAATTCGTTAAATTTTTAAAAGAAATTGTTCAAATTTATGAAATATTCAAATACAACAGTGAATATTTTTCAGCTTGAACTGATAACCCTGGTCAACACAATTTTGTCCCTTAGACGTAAATAGCCGATTCTGATAGAAAATCTTGCGCCCATATCAGAAACGTAAAAAAAAAAATGTTTCTAGCACATCAGGTTTCTGTGATATTTCAACTATTGCAAAATGTGTAACTTTTTCGGAATATTTTTCGGTATGCAAGACCGATTCCGGCAATACGGTTTTTTTTATGGTAATACTGGATTAAAATTTCAGTTTGACAGTTACCGGTATCACTTTTCTAACCTTTCTTTACCCAAGAACGTGTTTTTGTAAGTAAATAATGAAAAACTATGTAAAACATCTAAAAAAAAATTTTTTTTAAAGAAAGTTAAAAGGAAGGGTCGAAGGAAATATAATGTAAAAAATAGTGTTAGGGTGTTAGGTAATGATTGTTTTTCTTCTAGTGACGCTTCAGCTTCTTATGATTCGCTGTCTATGTTATTATTTCTTACTATAAATATATTACGCTATGTTCCGTTATTACCTTTATGTCTATTCTGCTTCGATCATCTGGTTACATCCAAATCAAATTGCTACTGATGAGTGATGGATTTAACTTTGAGCCTCTTGACCTCTCATTACATCTCTTGAGTTTTTTTGTTAACATGGGAGTTACCACTCTAATTTCACTATAGTGAAGAAGTAGTGCGTATACGATATGGAAGCATATTATTCCTTCGATCATTCATGTCATTTCATCATTCATTCTTCGATCATTTCATGACATGGAAGTGCTTCCATGTAATTTGGGTGTTTGCGTCAAAGGTTTTTACGTTTAGCGCTTCGCTTGTACATTAGTTTTTTTCATAATGCACTTCTAGACTGGCACCAAATAAGACTGAGGACGTAAACCCCAGCGTTACATCCTTTTCTGCACGCGCGTGTCTCCCCCTTATCTAAATCGATCCGCTTCGCGTTCTCCTCCTCCATAAATCAATTTTTATATTCACCAAGCTATCATATTCTAGGGGTGTTGGGCTCTATTTTCGGGGGCTTAAACAATGGATTTATTAATGGAAGCACTAGCTATATTGGCTACTTGAACCGCTTATTGTGTTAGTGAGCAGAGCAGGGGGGAATGGCTAGACTGCAGGACGATTGCAGTTGTGTAGAATTCGTAAACCTTCGAATTTAGCTAGACTTGAGAATTTATAACGAAAAAAAAGACGAAAAATATACAGAAAAAATATTGAACGAGCAAATTTTTTTATAATAATAATAATAATTTATTGGTGTCAAATGCCATTAAGGCTAACAAAAGTCAGAGTAAAAAAATGGTAAAATCGGACATATAGGATACAATACAACATAAAATCCATATATAGAATATACAATACAATACATATAGGATATAATGCTGTAATGCTGCAATTGGCGGTAAACTTAATGGTATTTTACTATAATTATTACAATCTGATCAGATGGCAAGATTGAATTATGAAATTATACGATTTCTTTTAAGTTTTTGGTTTTGTAGATGCTGTCATGAAATTTGATCAGAGTTTTAAAAAATATATTTAATTTATCTCCAATTATTATGCTGCTCAATGCATCACTCGGTGATCTTCGTAGGTCTTAAATTCTGGGGCGTGTTTTACCACACTATCAACAATGTGGAAGAACGAGCCTGTATACATGCAGAGCGCTCAAGAAAGTGGTGTCAACTTTTACGCTGGATACTAATAGAAGACACTGTTCAGGATGCATATCAAATTTGTTTTGCAAATGTTGATTTAATGTTCCCTACCATATAATTTAACTGGATTTTTTTTCAAATGTCACTTGACATTATTTCGTTCTAAATAGTTGGAAAAGTTGATATCAGTTTTTTGAAAGCTCTATATGTAAAAATATTATGAATACGATAAAATACAGAAGTTTCATTTAATATAAATTTTCTCTGTCTGATAATTTGATGTGATTGCAAACTAATTACCCACCACTTAAATTGCATTCAGCAGAGCCAAATGCAGTGCATCAATTACATCACAATTAATCTCACTTGGTCTTCTGGCTTTCAAGCTGTGATCAATTGCTGTTGCCCATCCAGTGGCCAGAAACCGGAACGTGGGATGGCAAAGACCTGCGTATTTGCGCAGGTATCGACCTATTTACGTTGTTATCGAGTTAATACGCAACATCGCTACGCCGACGCGGAAATATAATGGCACCCCATGTAAATGTTAATTGTCTTCGGCGTCGCGAACGTCTCCGCACATTGCATTGATTATGGGGGGATTGGCCGAGTTTTCTGGGAAGCTAAGGCAGCTGCCTTCCAGCAAATGCAATCATGAATAATGCAGATCTGGGAAGAGGAGTGTAATCAGATTATTGATAGGTTTAGATATGCAAAACAATTTTAGGTTCGTCATAGGTTCAAGCTTAAGAATTTAAAGAATAAAAAAGTGTATCAGTTCAAATTTTTTGAAGTTTTACACTGATACTTCCAAAGGTGCAATTTTATGAGTATACATTTAATAAATAATTATCCTAACCGTCGCGAATAAATTCTATATATTATTGCGTTTCGAAAAATGCCAGCGATTTCCTTTTCCCCCCTTTTCCTGCTTTTCCCAGAACTGCATTAGTCATTATTACATATGCTGGAACCAGGTTCATTTTTAATAATGAATTATTCATTTTTTCGCAAAATTAAATGTGTTTTTAAATAAGAGAAACCCTATTTGGAGGCTTCAGAGAAAAAACCAATCAACTGCAAAAAAGTAAAAGCCGAGAAAAATTATTTAAAAGTTAAACAATCATAACTTTTTTATTTACAGTTTAATAACAAACAAAATATAATGGTATACAACACATTCTTACTTAAAGTTTGGCATAAGCAAAGTTGTATTGTAACAAAATTTAGTTTTTTTTTAACATTTATTAACCAATTTTTATAAAGGAGTTGGTTGTTTGTTGCGCTGAACTTTCTCAGCAACCTGGGCTTGGTTTTTTTTTGTGCTACTATTATTATTTTAAAACAACTGTTTAATGTTTTTAAAACATGTGGTTATGAAAAACAAAACACATTTTTTTAATAGACGTCAAATTTAATATTAGGTTTTTACAATAAAAAATCACACTTAAATCACACACAAGAAGATGAAAGTTTGTACTTGTAACAATAAACCTTTTTTTCAATGTAGCCACGGTTTTCAGTACTATCGTGTGTAAGTACTGAAAACCGTGGCTACATTGAAAAAAATGGTTCATTGTTACAAGTAAAAACTTTCATCGTTTTCTTCATCAACATCATTATCTTCAAATTCCTCTCCCCTCATTCTTGTATCAACCTCAAGAAGTAGATTCTTAAAGTACTAGTGATGGAATGGGGCGATGAAAGGCAAAAGAGACTGCATGTTTTGTTTTTTTTTGCTGCCATAACAGGTCTGCGATGGCAAAGTGAACTTTGCTGTACTTCAAGAAGTGATGGTAAATGTATTCCTTTTATAACCTTAGCATTTTTCCTTTGTACTGTTGCAGCCCGCTATTTTATATCTAAAACTCTAAATGGGGTTTCTTTGTCAAAGGAATCTTTAAATAAAACACTAAACGGTTTCCCCTTTTCGAACAGAACCCACGTGATTTTAAGCCATTGAACCATTTCACCATCAATAGCGTTTTTCCTGTTATCAATGTTTTCTTCAAGCTCCTTTGTACTTAAGAACACTTCTCTCCTCATATAATGAACCTCAAACATAGCTTTTTTTTACAGTTTTGATGACATCAAACCAGTGCTGTGGTACAAACAGGGTATGGTTTTTCTGACTTGCCATTTCTATCATCCCAGTCTGTATCGTTGGGTAGGTATGACTGACCAGGAACCATGTACATTTTATTAACATAAGAGTTGCATGTTCTTCAGGCACTTTTTTACGGTGAATTGAATGAGTTGTATAGATTTTTGATATCTTCGTTAATAAACAAGATACAATAGAAATATGTGTTTTTTTAAATAGTTATAGTTAAAGTCATAGTTGGCTTTGTTCTTGATAAATAGGTTATGTTTTTTTTCCTCTTTTCAATGATCACATGTGGATGTTATATTTGCATTTTAGTTGAAATCTATTAAAATTCTATGAATACGTCATAAGTTCTCTTATTGGGCCTAATAGACTAATAAATTAGTTATTATTATAAAACTGCAGCTGTCAAAGTCTGTTCTATTTTCAACGGAAACTGTAAAAATCTGTGAAGTTTCTAGCACCAGTTTAGAAAAATCCTGTAAAATTTTCAACTCGTGTTGTCGATATCCAACATATTTCTGCTAACTCGTCCAAAGTTTTCAATTGAAACTATTGCTATTTATCAAAGTTTGAAATGCATCTGTCACAATCTGGTAATTTTTTAGCTCCACCTATTAAAATTTGTCAAATTTACAACTCTAACGATTGAGATCTGCCATATTTTCTTGCTAGAAAACTATTAGCACTAGCTGTAAAAATCTGTAACATTTATAACTTCAACTATCAAAATCTTCCAAAAACTTTTCCGAGCTTCCCTCTCCAAATCTATCAAAATTTCAATGAAAATTTCAAATCGACGGAGCTAAAAAAGGAGAAAAATTTGATAAATTTTAAAAATTTCAATTGAAATTTTAATATATTTGAAGAATTTATCCGCTACTTAATTTCCACACATAATAATATTGTATTCATGTGGCATTTTATAACTTACAGGTGGCAAATGTATGTGTTTGTCAATAAATAATTTGACTCTAAATAATACAAGCCTACAGTACTAGTGATACCAATACAATACCAGTCTATTACGCCCAATAAGAGAACATATGACGTATTGATAGAATTTTAATAGATTTCAACTAAAATGCAAATATAACATCCACATGTGATCATTGAAAAGAGAAAATAATAACCTATTTATTAAGGCCAAAGCCTACTATGACTTCTATTTAAAAAAAACACAACTTTGTATTGTATCTTGTTTATTAACGAAGATATAAAAATTCTATAAAACTCATTCAATTCACCGACAAAAAGTACCTAAAGAACATACAACTATTATCTCAATAAAAAAAAGTTAAATATTGATAAAAATCGAAAATGGAAAAAAATGAGCTTTGGCCATTACTCGAAAACAAAAGATGATTGAGTTTGTCTATAGAAACATCCATATTGGGCCTGTACATTAGTTCGATACTCTTTCCTGTAATTTTGGGATCATTTACAAGTTTCAATATTGTTATTATTAATATTACGGTTCTGTCCACCGCAGCTATCTGAAAAAAGCGTTATGTTTTCATACTGTTTGGAGTTTTTTTTAATATGTTTCATAAAGCAGCTGGTCTTCTGCACCTCTACCGCCTTCAGTTTCATCATACACATGCATATGAGCAGTAGAATCATTTAAACAATTCACAGCGAAATTGTACACGTACAAATTTATTTTATACTATGCCATCGAGGTACTTAGTTTTGGGAATGGAAGGCCTTTTTGTAAATCAAAAGTGCATAGATATGTATCTAGAGGTGGTGGAATGTCATTTTCTTTACTTGTTTTAGCTTGTTCGTTTACTTTTCACTAAGTTCTTTTAACACGTCTCCGGCCATATCAATAAGTGTTAAATGTGATTCTTTTTTTGTTTTTAATTCTTGTTTTTTGTCTTCATCGTATTCTGTCTTGATTTGTGGTTCTAGTTCATCACATATTTTCTACGTGTGTTTAGCAGATGGTTTAAAATGCATGTTAAACTTGGTTGAAAAAACTCTGTAGTAATACTTCATTTATATGGGCAGCTTGTTTTCTTCAGAACACTTTTTAACGTACAACTCATACATTTTCCGTATATTTAGATCACAGCTTAGGTACTGTTTGTTTTGGTGTCCTTGCGAGTATAATGACTTTGGTAGCACGGAAAATACTCAATATATTTGACGTCATTGTCATAAATTTTATTAGAGGCGGTGGCTTTTCCTCGCCAATCCTCCAGAATTATTGGAGTTGGTTTGTTGTTGCTGTGAGACCTCGCTTTCAGCCGTTAGAGCAATAAGAAAGTAGCGCATTCTGGTAGCAAATTATCAAACTTTGGACTTGGTTTGATCGTGCAGTGAAAAATATACATTCTTTCACGTACCCTACCATACCTAACTCAATTTTCGTAAAAATTGGAGTTGGTTGGTTGTTGCTTCGAACCCTCCATTTGTTCTTCATTATGCGCGGTATAATGTTCTGTAATTGTATAATTTTTTTTGTTTACTAGAAACTTTTAAATTTTAAATTAGATTTTTTTAATTTCTTTGACTATGGAAAGTGTTTTACTCTACTGAGAGTTTAGGTCATAGTTTACAGCAGGTGTTTGTATAAACGCTCGATTTGTGTTCCATGTGGTTTTAATAGTGGGGGTAATAAAACCTGTTATGATTGTTGTGGCTGGCATAAAGCTTTCAATTCAAATAATACCCGTAATCTAAACACAGCCGAAATCATCGGTTTGTGTTGTGTCGAGGTGCGAACAGTGGAGTCCACACCTCGCCCTCACTTTTATTGTTAAAATATAATTATTAATTAATCCTGGGCCATCCCTAAATCATCTGAATGGATCGTGGGCATAAAAGGGCCGGATGCCCGCGGCCCCCCGCCACCGCCGCCGTCCGAAATCGCGCTCGAAAGCGGCGCCCTTTGTCCACGGGCTCCACGTAACAAAACCCCTTTTAGCCGATCGAGCGTTTTAATTAATGCGGAATGCGGCCGGTAATGCGCCCGAGGCGCGCGGGCGGCTGCGGGGGCGGCAAAAAAGGCGGCAGCGGAGGATGCGGCGGGCATCGATCGCGGGCGCGACGCTCGTTAATTCCGGCCCTAATTAACTTTTTAGAGTCGCATGTTCACGGCGCGAGAGGCGATTAATCATATTCAGGGCGGGGGCGGCGTGGGCGGAGGTCACGGCGCGAGAAAGTGCAACTGACACCTGGTGGTGCCGGTAATTGCGATAATTGCTATCGATGGTTTCGTGTGCACTTTGGAAGGCGAAGGTCGGGGGCGGTTCGTCGAACGAAACCGTGAACAGGTCAACGAAGTGCATGCTAAGGTCTACGTTAAAGTGGATCAATTAAAAAGAAGCTTGCAAACTTTGACTTAAACAAAAATTATTTATATTTATTGATAAAGTTGTTAAAATATTCGTTATAAACGAGATTATCAATTAGTAAATACATAGTCCAAGTGAGATATTACCCTAAGGACCGGCTTATCAATCATACAGTTTAGACGCTTTATTTACAAAAAAAAATAATGATTATAAATTTGATTGATTCTGATTTATAAAAGTTGACAGACGCAAAGTTTTGAGTCCCATGATTTTATTTTTTTAATTATTAAATAATAGTGCAATCTTTTATATCTTTTACAAAAGTTTTATTTTATATATATTTATTATATATTTGAGAAAAATTTTCAAGAATTTTAATGAATTTTTGTTTTTCAAATACACAATATCATAGTTATCCAATATCAATGGTAGGTGTTTTAGTGAATATTATTAAAATAACCACACGATATTTATAAAAATAGAGGGGGAATTATTCCCAATGCCAAAATTTTATAACTTTCAAGATAATCTTCGAATCGAAAAATTTAATCGAAATAGACCATTCCATATGTCATATGACATATGAATATCGTAAACATCATCTTCATAATTATGTATCTTAAGTATATTATATGTATTAAGTAGGTTATGTATATTGTGTACATCAAAACTATGAACTTTGAAATATTACATTCATGGAATACCTATGTACTTATGAAAACAGTGAAAATATAAACGAACGAAAAATTTAAATATTCTCGGAGAATTTTCAAGTTTTCCTTGAAAAATTCATAAATATTTGTCATCTGTTTTTTCCATTAAAAATTCATGAAAATATTCGTCAGTGTGATTATTTTCTTGATTTCTTGAAACATATCTAGTAAAATAAATTATGATGTTTTCAAAACTTTCCAATTTTCAATTTTTATGATGTTTTTCTGAAATTTTCGAAGGATATATAAAAATTTCAGGAATTTATCTGTAATTCGGATAAAATTATTTGGATATTACAGGAACTTTAAAAAAATTTACACTTCGTTACGTCTATAAGTTTTGATTCATTTTAATGTTTTTATTTCTGGAAACTACAATGTAAAAAAATGTTCATTACTAGAAAGCAGTAGCAAAAGATCATTATCATGGCTATCGACCTCTGGTATTTTAGGCAGTAAATAATAAAAAAAGTAAGAAATAAAAAATGCTGGGATATTATTCTCAATGCCAGTATCTAAAAAGTTTCTGGCAAATTCAATTAAACATTTCATGGAATTCTTAATGAACATATAAAAGTATCGAAATATTTAAATATCCTCGGATAACTTCGCAAGTTTTCCATTAAAAATACATAAATATTGGCCTTCTGATTTCTTTCCATGAAAAATTCATGAAAATATTCCTCAGTGCGATAATTTTCCTGATTTCTTGAAACATAAATAGTGCAGTATTATTTTTGAAATCTTCTCAGTTTTCCAGAATTTTTCCTGAAATATACAAAAATTTCACGAATTTATCTGGAAATATAAAATTTATATTTCCAGAAATATCCTTATGTTCTGCGATGATTTTGAAAAAAAATAAAAACTTACATGTTACATGTCTTTGAATTTTGCTCCATTTTAATGATTTTGTTTTTTTCTAAAAGCAGCAATATAAAAAATGTTCTTCGGGGGCAATAGTAAAAAATATTATCATGGCAACAGACTTTCGGCCTTTATTAATAACTATCGATAATTAATAAAATATATGTATGCATATATCAATTTGAAATTATTATCAAATAAATAAAATAAATTATCAATTAAATAAATAAATAAATAAATAAAAATAAAAATATTAAGATCTTCAAGGTTTCTTGAAAATACAATAAAACGTTCATGAAAGAAAATGAAAATAAGTATATTTAGAAGTAATGAAAATTTGAAATTATTTTTTTTTTGTTCAAAGTTTCTTAAAAATACAATAAAACGTTCATGAATGAAAATGAAAATAAGTATGTATAAAAGTAATGAAAATTTGAAATTGTTTCTTTTTTACTTAAAAAATATATCAGAAATTTTCCTTCTAACCTGTTTTTCCGTTAAAAATTCATGAAAATATTCTGCGATGTAAAAATGTCTAGTACAGCGTGATAATTGCCTAAGATTTTGATTTTAATTTAAGAATATTTCAATCATAATTGGAGAAAATATTACATTATCCCAGAATTTTCTAACGAAAATACACAACAAAATGTATTAAAATATTCTTGGATATTTCTAGCATATTTCATACAAAATTCATGAAAATTGTACTCAGTGTCAAAATTTCAAATGTAACGAGATAATTGGGAGAAAATTTCATTTAAATATAAGAGAAATATGTATAGTTATTAAAACAAGTGGAGGGGAGAAATCTTAGCACGTACGAAGCTATATTCATGAAAAAAATCCGTTTATCATTAATCAATTTTGACCATTCACCCCTCAGTAATTCATTACTGGAATTTATCCCATCCATGGCGACCTCGAATCCACTTCCAGAGAAAGGTTAGAATTAATTGTACAATTCTGAATATATTTCGGCTCAGGAGCCTCAGGAGGTTTAAGTAGTTTTTAATTTGTATTTCTTAGGATTTAAATATGTATTGCGTAGGATTTAAATATGTATTATTGAAAGAAGGTTATGTAATATGTTTTGTCTTCTTTTCTCCTCAGTACAAATATCTACTAAAGATGACCACGTAGTGGTTAAAAATGTACATTTAGCGAAATAAATGTCGTTGTGAAAAGGATAATTTGTTATTTTTCTTTAAGTAAATATAAGAGAAAAAATAAAATTGTACATTGCGTTACACTCGCCCACACCTTTTTTTTTAATTTTAACATTTTTTGCATGAAAAATACATAAAATTTTCTATGCGTAATTTTTAATAAAATAGTCTTGGATAACTCCGAAAGTTTTTTTTATGAAAAATTCATTAAAATATTGCTCGGTGTAAAAATAAAAATTTTAAATATAACGAGATTATTTGCATAAGATTTTAATTTAAATTTAGGAATATTTCAATTAAGATGGTAGAATGTATTTCATTCGCCCACACTTTCACTTTCCTCATAAATAACGCATAAAAATTATTTATCAGGAAACGTATAATTCTGAACGTTTTACATACAAAATTCATGAAACGAGAATCGTCAGTCTCAAAATTTTAAATATAACGTGATAATTGGATAAGATTTTCATTGAAATAATAATATTTTAATTAACATTTTAGAATGTATTACATTCGGCCATGGAGTTTTTTTTACAAAAATCCTTCTGGACTAAATACTCCTTCATAATTCCCAAAGCTTTTAATGGAAAATTCATGAAAATTATCACCAGTGTCATAATATAAAATATAACGAGATAATTTTATAAGATTTTTATTGAAATAAGAATATTTTAATTAACATTTTACAATGTATTACATTCGGGTATGGATTTATTCTATTTTGAGAATCTTTTCCGTGCAAAATACATTAAAAAATCCTTCAGGACTAAATGTTCTTGGATAATTCCGAAAACTTTTGATAGAAAATTCATGAACATTATTCTCAGTGTCAAAATATTAAATATAACGAGATAATTGGATAACATTTTCATTTGAATTTGGGAATATTTCAATAAAGATTGTACAATGTATTAGATTCGCCCACAGACCTTCTCATTTCAACCATATTTCTCACCCACATGCAATGTTCCCTTTACATGAAACTGGTAAGTGTAAATTGTGAAAAATGGCCCTACCGATACATTCCCTTATATCCCTATAATATTTGTTTCCAATTCGTATTATTAAAATGCTCATTATGTATATTGAATCTCATCATTAAAACAATACTTTAATCGAATGGGTGAATAAAATGTTTACATTTACACTTTATTCACTATAACCATTGACAACGTGAATAAAGTAAAAACATACGTAAATACGCACTATCGTTGAAATTTTCGTTGTCACCTGACAATGTGACACTTAGATCACTTAGTCTTAAAATCCTTGCTATCGCTCGGATTCCAAACTGACATCTGCAGCTGTTATGACATTCATAACATTCCTATGTATGTTAATAGCTATAAATGTTTTATGTTATGTTTAATTACATAGTGATTATTTTTGCAATTAGGAAAATATTAACGATAATCGTGACTTCTTTGCATTACAATACATTACACAACTTGTAAAAGCAGGATACAGGATTAATATATTGTTGTGGTTGTGGTTCTTGCAAACGTATAAATTTAAATGATCGATGGATGACTGCATAAAAAATAGATTATAGGTCTGTTGTAAAACTGAAACAAAAATATAAATGAAACTTCCTGTTTGTAAGTTTGAAACGATCAAAAATCGTTTGAATAGGCGGATATGCACAAACAATATTGCGGTCTCATTCTATATGTTCGGTATATTGCAAGTAATTACTTTGAATGTCGGGAAGAGTATGAGTATTCCATCGTCCAAATAATATTTGCACATTAATATACTGCAACATATCCGCCGAACAATGCTGCTGAGTGTAGAGACGTAGTGGATATAATTTAAGCAATGAGGTCGCCAGCGTATTCATTCAAGGATCAATAACCCGGACCACTTGAATCCGCACAGATACTGCCTTGCCACTGACTGATAAATATCCCCCCGTCCTTCGTTTTAATAACGACGCGCCCCCATAACACCCCGTTTCCCTCATCGCGTCGATTACTTCGGGAAAATATCTTAATTAGGCGAAAACTCGCGGGGGGCAGACATCGGCGGGCAGACGTCGCGGAATATTTCATTACGAGCTGCACCCGGGGCCACTAATGGCGACCCCCCGGGGCTATTAAGCGACGCAAACCCCAATTGCAACTTTTTTCACCCCTAATATTGTTATAATAGAAGTATTATGTTACATGCTCGCCCGGTTGACGTGCATTGTTTCGCATAATTAAAAAATAAACCCGCTCAAACACACTCATATGCACGAAATGCAATTTAATTTCTTTTAATCTCGCCTGGCGCGACGCTATTATTTCGCGTTTACCGCCGCGGCCGGCACGAATTCAATCATGCGATTGTTATTTACATTTTGCTGCGGCCCTGGTTTTTATTTATAAGGGCCGCTCGGTTACCGAAATTGTTTTATATTTATTTAAAAGGATTTCAGCCCTTCCGCCCTTCGAGATTTGACCCCGTTGTATGTATTTTTTTCCTCCTCTACGCTCCGCGAGATCCACATGAAATATACATGCCTGGGGGCAATCCCAAGCTCCTGTCGGTGGTACACGGTATTGCTTTCAAGTTATTGCCGTTATTATCACACAAAAACATTTTTATGTTAATTCTGATTATATTTATACCCCCAATAGGCACCGATGTGTATTCACCTGCACTAATACTTAATTGCACTTTATTACATTCTGATTACAATATTCCAGCATACTAAAAATACGAAATTATTTTAGTAACACTGATTTTGGAACACAATTTGATTACATTATTCAAAGCAACTAAAGTTAGAAACGACATTAATAATGAAACACTACATTAATAACACGTACTTTATTTTGGTAATACACAAGTACATTGTCTTTTTTTATGTGTATAATAATAACGTACAGGTGAATACATACAATTACACTAAATATACCTACGATTCTAATAAAGTAACAGTAACATGCGGTGCGAACACATCCCGTGGCATTCATTATTCATCCATTCACTCAATACCGCTATAAAATATGTATAATTCATTTATACTAAATTTCCTCGGCTGGATGCGCGTTTCATGCACAGTTGGAGTTGTCTTTTTTCTAATTACCCATCCACAATGTGTGTTAACGCTACAACTCCACCCATAATCGGTCATTGCTCCCCAGGCACATAAATAAAAATTTCGCTTAATATATTCGCGGCTCGTTGCTCGTGGGACTCGAGGAGATAAAGCCTTGTAACATCAAGGAATTGGCCGCTTATGTTTTCTACGAGTTCCGCACATTCCGGGCCTGGGAAGAAAAAAAACTAATTCACACGATAAGGGAAGCTTATTTGCCTTCCCGGCTATTATGGTACGTTGCCAAGTTTTTTCTTTTCCCTTTCTTTGCGATCATCGAGGCAATTCAGACCCACCGATGTAAACGCTCAACGACGAGGAGTTCTCGAATAAAGAAAAGTTTAACGTTTTTTTCTTATATATAATATAGAAATGCGAATGGAGAAATTAAAGGCTTGGAAACTTAAACAGCAAAAAAAAGAAACGAAAAACAAATTGATCAAGATTAAAATGGAATAACAAAATTGCTGAATAGTACGGCTTTCGTCCTTCAAAGGATATGAGCTAGAAGAAAACGGGGCCTTGCCCACAATAGTATGGTCAGAGGGATTTTTTTGCAACTCTTGTGAAAAATAACCATCCTTACTATTGTCAGGAGAACCGATACAGTTTCTTTAGATTAAGTTTTAAGTAGTTGCGGTTTTTTGACCTGATCTAAAGTTTGTCTCGCCCTTAAATTTCTTCAATTAATTGCGAGGGACTTAGACCCCTTCCTGTCTTAGCCCAGTTTTGGTTATACATGTTTCCGATTGTGTGTTATTGCATATTACTGTGTTGGTGTTGTTTTCGTATACATTTTTTATTCTCCTTATTATTTTGTCGTTTACCTTCATTTGTTTCGGTGTTTCCCATAGTTTCGCTCTTGGTTCCTTATCGAATGCTTTCCCTAGATCCACGAACGCTATGTATATTTTTGTGCCTGCATCTCGTTTTTCGAATGTTTGTTTAAGCGTGAATATGTGGTCTTGTACACTACTTCTGCTTTTAAATCCGCTATGTTGGTCTTGTAGTGTTTTCTCTATTACTTTTGTAAACCTTTTGTCTATGATTTTTTCCTAAATTTTCATCGCTGTGTTTGGTAGGGTTATTGCTCTGTAATTTTTATATTCCTTCTTGTCCCGTTTAATAAATATCGGTGGTATGAGTGCTGTCTGCCTGTCGGTCGGTGTTTTCTCCGTTTTTCAGGCTTTTCTTATTATTTCCCGTAGCCTATCTTACCCTTTTGTGCTTATGTGTTTCACTGGTGATTCTGCCACTTCCTGTCGCTTTTCCATTTTTCAGTTGTTTTATTGCTGTTTTCACTTCCTCTTCTGTTATATTTTCTCCCTTTTCTTTATCTGCTTTTGTTCTATTTGTCTCTTTGTTCTCCTCCTCTTCATCTTCTATTCCCAATAATTCCCAATAGTTCTTCAAAGTATTCCTTCCATCTTTCAGCTATTTCATTTTCTTCCCTTAGTACTTCTCCGTTTTTGCTTTTTATGACCCTCTCTGTTGTTTTTTGTCTTGTCTGTTTCTTTTATTACGCCGTACAATAGTTTTTTTGTTTTCCGTCCTATTTCTTTCGACTTTGTCTCCAAATTCTTCCCATTGCTCCTGTTGTGTGTTTTGTTTGGTCCTGACTTCTCCACTTTTCGGGCAACTTGTTAATTAGTCTCTGTCCAATAGAAATTGGATCGCTTATTCGCAATCGGCACAAAAACGCAAGAAACAAGGTAAAACAGCTAACACTCAAAGCTGTTTTACCTTGTTTCTTGGGTTTTTATGCCGATTGTGAATATGCGATCCAATTTCTATTGGACAAAGACTGATTAACAAGTTGCCCGAAAAGTGGAGAAGTCAGCACCAAACAAAAACCGAATGAAGAGAAGAGTGAAGGAGTTCCTGGTAAAGCAAGCATTTTACTCCATAGAAGAGTTCATGGAATACGATATGTGGTCTTACTAAACTTAATTTTCAACGATACTATGTATATATATATATATAGTAAACAAAGCTTATTATTATTATTATTTATATTCTTTGTATTCGTCCTGTGTTTTGTTGTTGAGGTATTTTTTCCATGCCTGTTTCTTTGTTCTTACCTGGTCTCTTACTTCAGTTTTCCACCAGGCTGCTCGTTTTCTTGTTTGTTCCTTTCTTGCTGGTTCCGCATATTTTACTTGCCACTTTTATTATGCTTTCTTCGAGATTTTTCCACATTTGTAATAAATTTTCTGTTTTCGTTGCTTTTTGTGTTGTATTTTATTTGTAGTTATCTCTCCATTTCTTCTTTGTATTCTGTTTGCGTGTCTTCGTTGTTCAGCTTATAGTCTTTTATTTTGGCGTATACTTTAGTTCTCTTTGTTTGCTGTTCTGTTTTTGTTACATCGTTGTTGTTTTCCCTAATTTGTGTTATCAGTAGGTAGTGGTAGCTTCTATTTCCGCCTCCCTTTTTACTAAACATTACGTTGTTTTTTGTTTGTCTATTCCATTATTATAAAGTCTATTATCGATTTTCTATCTCTCGCTTGTTCTGTTCTGGTGAATGTGTGTATGTTTTTGTGTCTGAACAATGTGTTCGTGATTGTTAGGTTGTGTACTATGCAGAAGTTTAGCAGTCTATTATGTTGTTTACGAAGTTTTTCCATTCCTTTCTATTTGCAGCCTTTTTCTTTGCTTCTTGTTGATCGAGGTCGTTTCTTCTTAGGATTTCTTCTATGCTGTTTTCCCATCTTTTCCTTGGTCTTCCTCTTTCCTTCTTTTTCTTTTCGTCTTTTGATGTCCATACTATTTTTGTTAGTCTGTCTTCTGACATTCTTATCAGGTGCCCGAACCATCCTAGTTGTGGTTTCTGTATTAATTTTTGCACACTTTGTATTTGTAGGTTTTATCTGATCTGCTCGTTTCTAACTCTGTCTAATCTCGTAACTCCTTCAACTTTTCTTAAGCATCTGATTTCGGTTGCTTGTATTTTGTTCATTATCTTTTCATTTGTTGTCCAGGTTTCGCTTCCATATAAGAGTGTTGGTCTATAAATTGTCTTGAAGAGTGTCATTTTCGTGTTTTTGTAGATTCTTCTATTGTTCACAATGTACTCATAGTAGGTTTTATTTGCGGCCATGATTCTGTTATTTATTTCGTGTTCCATGATTCCTTTATTATGTATTATTGTACCTAAATATTTGAAGGTTTCAATTTGTTCTATCCTTTTCAAATTTATTAGTATTTTTGCTTTTGTTTCCTTTTTAGCTACTACCATTACTTTTGTTTTGTTTATATTAATTATCATGTTGTGTTTTTTTCAGTTCCTCCTATCATATGCTTATATTGTGTTGCAGGTCTTCTTTGCTTTTGGCTAGTATGACTAAGTCATCAGCAAAAGCACATTCTGTTATCACTATTCTTTTCATTTTATAGTATCCTATTTCAACCTTCTTGGTGTTATCCTTAATTTTTTTCATTATGTTCTCTAGGAATATTATAAAGAGCAGAGAGCTTAAAGCGCCCCCTTGTCTAAGGCCTTGTGTGGTTGTGAAATTCTCAGATGTTGAATTATTTGTCCTTACGTAGTTTTCTGTGGTTTCATACATACTCTTTATTGCTTTTATTAAATGCACTTTTATCATCCTTTCTTCAAGTATTTCCCACACTTTGGCTCTTGGGACTCTATCAAATGCCTTTTCTAAGTCCACGAATATCATGTATAGTTTGTTATTTTGTCTTAATATTTTTTCTGTAATCTATTTAATTGTGAAGATATGGTCTTGTGTTGAATGTTCTTTAATGAATCCACTTTGTGACTTTTCCATTGTTTTTCAATTTCCTTTCTTAGTTTGTTCTCTAGTATTAATTCATACAGTTTTGCCGCTGTGGACAGCAGGGATATTCCCCTAAAGTTTTTTGCAATTTTTACTGTCTCCTTTTTTATGTATTGGGATGATCACTGCTTTTTGCCAGTCTGCTGGTATTTTTCCTGTTTCCCATATTCTATTTGTTAACTGTAGTAGTATTTGTTACCCATACTTTCCTATGTATTTCAGCTGTTCAGATTTGATTTTATCGTGACCTGGGGCTTTTCCGTTCTTTAACTTCTTTAGTGCGTTTTCTAACTCTTCTTCTGTTATAGATCCCTCTTCTTCTTCTGTTTCGTTACCATTTTCTTGTTTCTCTTCGTTTTCATTTCCTTCATTGGTTGTCTCTTTTCCAGACAGAAGCTCTTGCAAGTGCTCTTTCCATCTGTTCATGCTTTCTTTATTCTCTTTCATTAGTACACCATGTTTATTTTTGAGTAGCTTCAGGTTTGTTTCTTTTTCCTTTCTGCAGCTTTTTCAGTATTCTGTAGAATAGTTTTTGATTTGCTTTAAAATGTTCCTCTAATTTGGTTCCGAAATTCTCCCATTTTCTGTCTTTTTCCTTCCTTATTATTGCTTTTACTCTCTTTCGTTGCTGCTTGTATATTTCGTAGTCTTCTTCGTTTTTTGTACATTTTTTTCCATTTTTGTTTCTTTTTCCTAACTTCTTCCTTCACTTCTTTGTTCCACCAGCTTGTTTATTTTTTGTTTGGTGCACTTTTAGTTTTTCCACAGGCTTATTTTGTTGCCTGTCTTACTATATGTTTGAAATTGGCCCATAAATCTTCTACTTTTGTTTTTCCGCTTTTTTTAGTGCTTCTTATTAGTTCTTGGATTGATTCTTAGTAGTTTTCCCTTACTTGTTTGTCAGCTTGTATATTCTAAATTTCTGCATGCCGCTCATTTTGCAGCTCTCCATTTCCAGTTTTATTATTCCTTTTTCTTTCTTCTTTGTTTCCGTTATTGTCAGTATGTCTAGTTGTGTTAATGTTCCATCTACCAATTCTCCATGTTTCGTTTTTATTTACTTGGTCGTTTGATTTTAGATTGTTTGTGCCCTTGTCCTTTTTTCTTGCTGTGTATTTTCTTGTTCTGGCACCTTCTTCTTAATTCTACGTTATTCTTTTTTTTTTGTATTTGTTTTCTTTACTAATTCCAGTGCCTTGTTATTCCGTTTATGATTATTTTTCTGTATTTAATTATGACCGTTTTTCATTTTCGTCTTTCCTCCCTTGCGATTATTCTTATTTTTGCTTGTACCTCTCTATCTTCCTTCGTGAGAAGTCGTTTTCTATGTATTTCTTTGTGTAGTTAAGTTTGTTCTTGTTCTTTATTACCTCCATTTTCTCGTCGAAAGTCTCTAATATAGGTACCATTGTCGGTGTTTGTTCCCTGTTCACTACGTATGTGTCATTTACTCTTGGTTTCACTTTTACCTCGTTCTCTAGTATTGTTTGCACCTGTCCTGCAATGCTGGCTGTGGTGGTTTTCTACTTTTATTCCTTACCTACAATTTATTTACTTTTATCCCTAATAATTATGTTATTCTTCTTTTCCCGTTTTTCTATGTTTTGCAATGAATTCATTGCAACTTGTTATTGCTATGAATAAAAGATAATAATATAATCTTCATACAAGTCGGAAACTGAACGTGTGCACTTACAATATTTGACCCAGAACATTTTCGAGGCTCCAATTCCGGGGTCATCCGTTTATCGCCAGTCGTTAAAACTGCGTCCCACAAAACGCATCGATCGCCGACAACATTAACGACACTTCCTGTTCGTTTCTGCGAGTCATTGCGAGGGCCGCGGCCAGATTAAAGTGTCCATCTGAAAAAACTGCTTTACTTTGTGGCGCAACACAGGCCGCATTAATTCCGCATGCAAATTGGGGCCGCGGACCGCTCGGCTGTTTTTAATTGTCCTCGTCGCTGTCAAGTTTTTGCACTCTCCAGCCATCGATCCTCGGCGCCCCCGCCTCGGCCATGAAAGTGCATCGGGCCGAGCAGCGGACGGGGATGTAGCAGTTCAATAGTCTGGCGCAATTGGCGTCGTTCCAGGCGCACGGGGGCCCCCATGGAAATGGAATTGCGCGATGCACACCGACACACGGCACACGAATTTTCGCCGGCTCGCAATAACCGGAGTCGCCTAATCCGCGGAGCCAAGCTGGGACCCAATTTATATCTTAATTTGCGGCCGACCCAGTTAATTCATCCCCGTATCTATTGATACGGATAATATTCGGGTATCTCGTCGATGATTTATCACCGTCTCCGGCCGGTGTGCGTGTAATCCTGATCCGGCCGGGCCGCCCGCCCCAATAAGGATTATCATCGTTACGGCCGAATGAAATTGTAATCTACACACACTGCCTCCCATAATTTAATTAGGGGATAGAGACGTTACACAGCGAAGGGCCAAGGGCGGTGTCTGCTTCACAACAGGAATGCTGTAAAACCATTTGCACGACAACAAATTAGCACGGGAATGTAATATATGGATTCCACCCTCAAGGTCGGTTACAGAAATGTGCTCCTGCGCAGCATCTCGCAGCAAATAAGGACCAAAAATCAGTTTTCTCAAATTTATTAGGAGATGCCTTTTCACACCAAGCGTAAAAACTGAATTTCCATTTATAAAAGATTCTTGTGAAATACGAAAAGGATTAAGGAAAATAAAAAAAATAAGGAAAAGGAAAATTAGCTGAATGCAAATCATTGTTTTCCATCAAACATTGAGGTCACATAACAGCTCATTTTCAAATGAGAAAGCATCTATTGGCTAATTTAGAACAACATTTGCAAATGAAAAAACATGTATTAGCTGACATAATTTCTTCGTAAATAATACACCACCTGGTTTAACAGCGAGCGTAAAATCATAACCGTAGAAAAATATATACGGGTTTTCCAATAAGAGGTGTTATTTTGAATAGCCCGCTATTTCGGTAGATGTCACTTTTGAAGCTGTCATTTCTTGGCATTTGACAAGTAGAAACTACGCCATTAATAAAAATGGTACGATACACGCTTCAACAACGCATTGAAATTATTAAAATTCACTATAAAAATGGTGAAAATTTGGCAGAGACGGTTCGTAAAACTCGAACATTTTTGGGTCGTCGTGAAGCACCTTGTCGGACCGCAATACAGAAATTGGTGGAAAAATTCGAGCTGTTGGGACAAGTTAGTGATGAGAAGAATAAAACCCGTGCACGTCGCTCAAGAACAGCCGAGAATATTGCTGCTGTAGCCGAAAGTGTTGAAGAAAACCCAGGTTTGTCCATTCCTCGTCGTTCTTTGGAATTAGGTATTCCAAATTAGGTATTATTAGGTATGGTATTGATCTGGACAACGTTCACTTTCAACAAGACGGCGCTACGTGCCACACAAGCAACGAAACCATTGATCTTTTAAGGGAAAAGTTTCCGGACCGTGTTATCTCTCGAAGAGGTGATCACAATTGGCCACCGAGATCTTGTGATTTAACACCTTGCGACTTCTTTCTTTGGGGCCACGTGAAGGAGAAGGTCTACGCCAACAGCCCAGTATCGATTCAAGACCTCAAAGATGGAATTCGTGAGGCTATCGAGGACATACAGCAGCCACTTTGCGATTTAGTTATGGAAAATTTCATGAAAAGGATTTTGTCCTGTAAGCGTGGCCGTGGTGGTCATTTGCTTGATGTTATTTTCCACTATTAACGGCATACCTTCCTCTTTGTAATGAAATAAACATCTGATGATTTATAATAAAAAATGGCATTTTTCTTTGAATATCAAAATAACACCTCTTATTGGAAAACCCTTTACTTGAGCTTGCACATAATTAAGCCTGATCATATATACTCAGATACATGGATTATATTAAAAAAAAAAAATACATGGAACAATTGGGTTGTAGAGAATTTCTCGAAAACAGTTTCTCGAAAGAAAAATGCTCGAATACAATTGCTCGAAATACAGTTTGTCAAATGGAAAATTGTTCGAAAGCCGAATTGCTCGAATAACAATTGCTCGAATTGAAAATAGCTCGAAATAAAGAAATAACTTAGTAAAAGAAGATTTATTGAATTTACATAAATACAAAATATGTAATTAAATGCATGTACTTGAATCATGTTCTGTAAAGCATGTTAGGTTACGTTGAGTTACCTTAAGAGCAATTTTCCATTCGAGCAAATTTTATTCGAGCAATTTACCATTCGAGGAACTATATATTTAGAGTAATTGTTTTTGGAGTTATTCTCACCAAACTGAATCAAAGAGTTGTGATTATAATATAGTCAGTATTTGATTTCTCTGTTGGTATAAAAACCTAACGTGATTGCTTTAAAGGTGACAATTTCTTTTCTTTTTCTTGTACCGTGTCCGCTATCGAACGTAGGCTATCATGTTAGTTTGTTCGAAACAGGGATGATGTTTATGTCGTGATAATTGCAACAATAATTTTGGCGAAGTATGAAAAGGTACCAAAACCATCCATTCCATGTAGAATGGTATGTTTTGCACACATTTTACACAATGCCATCATTCAAACAAGGGCCTATAGTGTTCGAAACCATTGTAAATAAAATACATCAATACTTTTACATATCGTATATATACATATACAATATGAGTGACAGCATTGAATTACTTATGTAATTTTGTGAGTATTGAAAGCATACAAGCAGGTTCTTGGAAGTGAAACTGAATGCTTATCCTTGCGATCAGCCATTACTAAAATTATAGATATTTTTCCACAAATGAAATCGTTTAATTTTTTATCTCAAGTGCCCCACCATTTTAAGTACTTTTTTTTAGTTACCCTGTTTCCATTGTATTTCTATACTTTTGCCACTTACAACTCATATGTGACGTCATAACTGAGATTAAACGATTTAAGAATTATATTATCACTATTATCAATGATCAAATAAGAATATTGTGCAATAAAGTGAAAAACAGGAGACCACAATTTTCAAACTTCAAAGTTATGTCTTTTATCAAATTATCAAATCGAGTGGAAGGTTGTGTAGTAATAGATCGTTTATAGAATGCGTGCGTAGATTAGGTAATATATTATTTCTATTAGAGTTTGAAAAACTTTAATATTTAAATACTAATTTGAGTTAGGAAAAGTTGAATATTTCCTAACAAGTGCAGAAATAATATTTCAACATTAAAATACTGATTTGAGTTAGGAAAGTGGAGTATTTCCTAACAAGTGCGGAAATAATATTTCAACATTAATAGTATATTGTAATAAGAGTGCGGAAAGGGCTTCATTGCAAAACGAGTATGAAAGTTGGAGCACGAGCGCCAGCGAGTGCTCCATTCATACGAGTTTTGCAATGCCCATTTCCGCACGAGTGTTACATACTATTTTTTCTACGAAAGTGTAGAAAACTAAAGATTAATGTAAATTTAATCATTAATTTAAAATAAATGTCATTGTAATTTAAACGTCAGAAAATTTATAAATCGCTTGTCACCAAATCGAGACTCGAAATTTATACATTAATACTGGAAGTAGAAGAATATCAATAATGGATTCCGATAGTGACGATATAACAAACACTCCGCCGGAACTTGCGGCCATTGCATCCACAGTTTCGTCCGATTTATTGCCTCAAAAATCAAAAGAGAGGTATTGGAGTGCGGAAAGTGAGTGCGGAAAGTACTTTCCGCACTCCTTGTAACAAATACCAACTTTCAAGGTTAAATTTTATGACAGAAAACGTGTCTTTCAACACTTTCGTAGAAAAAAGTTATAAGTCAATTTATTAAAAATGTACTTATTTTTTATCATTATTATGAATCTTAACAGAAACATGTTCACAATTCGTGAATGAAATTCTAGAACAGGTCTTTGTGGAACTAGAAAAAGGGTTATTAGTTACGTTAACCTCTTCTTTATTGCCCAATATTTTATATTTTGTCCTCAGCATCGAGTAAATGCTCCACAATATAGAACTCGGCTATCGCCTCGACCAAAAATCCCATGCTTAGTACGGAGAAAAATTACATTTCCTAACTTATTGTACAAATAGCTATTTATTAATTATTGAGAAATTGGGTGCCAATTTCTAATTGTTCAGCAGGATTCAAATAATGCACTTTTCTACTTGCGCTAAAATCAAGAATATTTTTACATGTAACACATTTAACCCTTAGTATAAACTAACAAATATATGAATAGTTCAGATAGTGATAGAATAATATTGCTAAATCCAAAACTGTTTAATTTTATCTTGTTTGAAAATACATTTCTTTTAATATTTTTTTGCAGATTTGTTGTGATTTTCTTTTTAAATTTGAAGAATATTCTAAAACTTGTATTATACAGTTTTTGTAGACTGTTTTAAAACATCTGAACAATACATTTTCTGGCAGTATTCGTAATTTGCAACATTTTATATTGATACAATGAACCTTCTGACACATTTTAATTAACATTCTGGACGTTTAAACATCTTCATAATGTTGCATATTTTTGCATTGCATATTTTGGAAATCTCCAATCTGTATAAAACTTTTTGGCAATTTCTGAACTTCGTTAAAATTCATCATATTTGATTGAAAATTCTGAAAATAAATGCATATTTACGTAAATTGTGATAATTACTTTCATACAACTGAATTTTCTGAAACTTAAAAAAAAACTGGTTTTTGACTTTCTTTAGGTTCAGTACACCTTCATTTGGCTTTTGAAATTTACTGTAATGTTCGCAATTTGAAAAGTTCTAATACTGTGATATTTTGATTGAAATTCTGGACTTTTCAACTTATTTGATAGCACATTCTGGAAATCTTCATTAAATCCATAAAACTTTTTGGCAATTTCTGAAATTTTTATTTGTATATTGTGATAATTATTTTGATATCTTACAATTTAAAAACAATCTGATTTTAAACTTTCTTCCGTTTTAGAACTCGTTCATTAAGTTTTTGAAATTTACTGTAAGTACTCGTAATATTCACAATGCGAAAACTTGTAATACTATGATATTTTGAGTGAAATCGTGAACTGTGTTAAGTCTTGTGAAGGCAGAAATTTTCATTAAACATCCATTAAACTCGTTTGCAGTTTCTGCAGTGTTTATGAAATTTTGTATAACTTTTTTTTAACTGAATATTTTAATGATATAATTAAATTTTCTGCAATTTTTCATTTTCTTAATTTGGTAGCCTCAGTATTGCAGTAATGCATTTTCATCAGGTTTACGCCATGTCTCAGAAAGTTTCGAAACATTTCTGAAACTTGTATTTTTAGTAGTAGTGGTAGTAGTAGTAGTATAAACAGTTATTCCCTATACAGTTACACAACTGCAGCATACTTAATACATATTATAACATAATATTGATGATAGATTGATAGATATATGATATACGGTGTGATACATGATATATGGAATGGGCTATCGACTTTCGTCTTTCGGCCCATGAACTGTTGGAATATGAGTGATTGTCTAATTTTTATTTGTAGGGTTCTTACAACTTCTGATATTTCTATATATTTTTGCAATTTTCTGCGATTTTTTTTAATCCACTTTCACGGAGTGTTTTCAATTCTACTTGCAAACTTTGATGTTTTCAATAAATTCGCAATTTTCGTGAATTTTCTGCAATTTAAATAAATTTTAACAGCAATTATAATTCAAAGATTATAGGTGTAGATGTATTAATATACAAGTATATGTTTGAACTTGTTTCGGGTCTTTGAACTTGCGTGTATTGTTTTGTGTGTCCTGAAAAGGACCTTTTTCACGACGTTTCGGCAAAATCGCAATTGCCATCTTCTGTTGAATTCTTCTCGAATGTTAGGAGAGAACTGAGTTCTCTCGTGAAAACAAAACTTCGCGAAAAAGTTCCGGACATACAAAACAATACAAGGATAAATCATAGACCCGAAACATGTTCAAACACATTTCGTCGGTGAATGCATACGCATGAACATATACAAGTATATGTAGATATACTAGAGTATAGACAATATAATCGTAATATGTGGATATAGGTAAAGTGTCAGACTCGCCCAAAGTGTGCTAAATTCCTATGTGGCCCTTCAGCCAAAAAGTTTGGGGACCCATCGTTTTTATGAAGAAATCACATGATAATCGTAATAAATGCGAGACTTGCGGAAAGGAATGAGAATTTTACGGAAGTTGAAGTGAAGCGGTATGATATATCTAATTTTCTGGAGGGTGAAAATCAAAGTTTTACAAATATCCCAACGATGAAAGTATGAATTGGTGAAATAATATTTTCGATTACAAATTTAGACGAGACAGTTGAGAAGAATCCTATCCTCGTAATAGTATATTATGAAAATACTATAATACACAAATTTCATACAATATTCTAGCGTCCATCTAGTGTTTTCCCAAATAATTATACAGGGTTATTCGCGCTATAAGGCACGGAATATTGTGGCCAAAATACGTATCACTTTTGGGATATATGGGAGTCTATTATGGTTACTATTTAAAATTAATTTCATATTATACAGAGTGTTTCAAAAGCCCCAAAAGTATCAAAGTTGTGTTATCTTAAATAGAACCCCCTGTATAACTTTGCATATTTAAATTTGCCCCTTTTCAGGCTTTACAAATCCGTTGAGTTGTGAAATTCGCTCTAACCGTTCAGAAGTTTTTTTTTAATGCGTTTTATGCACTTATAAAAAAAAATGCAGGGCACTTGATTTTTGGTATATCAGGTTGGGACTTTGCCTTAGTATAAACAACTGCTTGGAGTATCTTTTGATGGTAACATCGTCTATTTGTATTGTGGAATCTGTCTCACATTAACTTTGGTAAACTTTAAAGGGCCTTAACTTGTTTTTTTTTTTTAATGCCAAATGTTATATTTTATAACTTAGTCGTATTCAGCGTCTTACTTTACATATTTTAGTATCTTGAGATCTGTATTCATTTTTCAGAAAATCGAAATTATCTCCCAAACTACCAACTGTTGAGACAAAATGTAAGGCTTGAAAGAGATCTAAAATGAGACGCTGAATACAACTAAGTAATAAAATATAGGGTATGCCATTTAAAAAAAAACAAGTTATGTCCTTCAAAATTTACCAAAATTAATGTCACATGTCACAAGTGTCACAAATGTCACAGCAAGGTGATGCCACAATGCAAATAAACGGTTTTGCCGCCAAAATATACCTTAAGCAGTTATTTAGACATAATCAAAGTCCCCACCTGATATCCCAAAAATCAAGTGCCCTGCGATTTTTTGAATAAGTGCCTACAAACGCATAAAAACATAAATAACTTTCAAACGGTTAGCGCGAATTTCAGAAACTAAACGGATTTATAAAGCCTAAAAAGGGGCAAATTTTTAATATGCAAAGTTGTACAAGGGGTTTAAAAAAACCCACAACTTTGTTACTTTTAGGAATTTTGGAATACCCTGTATAATATGAAATTAATTTTAAAAAGTAACTATAATACACCCCCATATATCCCAAAAGTTAAACTTTTTGAAAGTCACGTATTTTGGGCCCATATTCAGCGCCGTAATGCGTGAATAACTCTGCATTTTAAAAATTATTCAAGTTCGTTCAAGTGTCAAATTTGCGAATTTATTTCGTTGAAAAGACGACTTCATGGCACGTCACTTTATGCCTCAAAACTGTCACTTTATGTTACAATAATATCACTGTGCTATAAAGTGGCAGGTATTATTAACGATTTTGACATTCACAATCACAGCACTCTAATTGTAGTCAACGATATTATTATTTCTGCATTAAGGGAATAAACGAATGTATTCATCCCGAAGCTGTAAGTTATTCGTGTCGGTTTACTCCTGGTCGAGAGAAAAGAATATTAAAGCACTAACAGTATGAAAACTCATTTTAAAAATAACCCTTCCGTACAAATTATTACACAGGATTGATGGATCTGATAAATATAAAGCCCACGAAGGGCCCTCTTGCACATCTACTAATACTCTGTGATGTAGTGTATTGTGTTATGTAATTAAATCCAGAGAAAATATTGAAATTTGTTTACGAGTCTAAACATTAAAAGTAATTGTAATAAAAATAAAAATTTAATTCTCATTATTTAGTTTCTATTGAAATTTATTTACGTTTAAACATTAAAAGTAATATATAAAAAGTTATAATAAACATGTAATAATATTACCCCAACCCCTCAATATTCACCAGTATTCTTGTTTAATGATTTATCCTTGCTTTTTAACTCGTCAACGTAAAAAAACTTAATTCAAAATAATAGTGAAATAATTTTTAATAATAACCCATAGTTTCTACTCCAGCCATTATGTTGTCACATCACGCAAACTTGTGTAGTTTTACTACAGAGTATTTGCTTTTCATAAATGCAATTTGCTGTAAAATCTAGACCTTATTTGTGCACTAAATGAGGAATCAAGTTATAGAAATGCATTTTAAAATAGCTGCCGTACCGCCTTGGTTAAATATTAATTACGCTATTTTGTAATCAAATTATAATTAGCCGAGGTTTCATATCTCGCATGGAAGCATGTGTGCGAGTATCAAGTAGAATCAGAGTAATCAGAATTCACTGGAATGCACAGACAAAATTGCGCGCCGCATAAAAGCCACGCTCATAACGCGCCCACCCTGCCGGGGAAATCATTACACAGTTCACTTAGGAAATAACCGCCCGCCTTTGATGAAATTAAAAAGACCTTGCACTTGCACCTCCGCCCTCCAGCCGCCTTTGTGAGCGGTCATAATAAGTTTGATGATCCTTTCAGCGTGCAGGATATACCATCCGTGCACGTCTTAATCTTGGTAATTTTATTTCACATAACAAAATCATCCCATTATCCCCCGGGGGGCATCGAATTTCACCACCACTTTTTTCCCACGACGAAGAGGGGGACGCCGCGACGGTCCTCTTTCACGGGCTTGTCTGCGGACGGCGGCTCGTATTTTCAGCCAGGGGGAAAAAGACGTCGGGCGATGAAAACGTATTTGCTTGGAATTGAGAGCATTTGTCTGTTTAACTGGGAAAACATTTATTATGTTTTGTTCAAGTTTACAGAAAAAAAAACGGGAATAAATTTATGACTGACACACCCTATTAATTCCATGTGCCCTAATGTAACTTGAGAATATAAGTATGCGGGTTGATGTGCAGCAGCATACTGATATACTAAATTGCATGAACGAAATCTGGGCGTTTGCAATATTTTTATTTGCGTATACGCAGATGAAATCTCGTACAGTAAATTTAAATGTATATAAGCTTTTATATTTTATTTAAAATATGTATTTATATTAAACGCTCCCTTGCTATTCACTTTTCTCCATCAAACATCAAGTTAAGAGAAAATATCCGAGCGGTTTATTGCCCTGCTAATAATTTTTTGTCGTAAAAATTTCGCGATATTTCGCTTAATAAAATATCACGTTCCCCTCCGGCATCCGGGCGTATTTTATTAATTAGGGAAATCTTTATTACGTCCATCACGTCTTTATTTATGAAATACACGGCAGAGCTGTAACTCTTTACAATCTTTGAAGCGGCATTTGCGTCCTCTTATGTTGCATTTGTATGGCTGCAAGATAATTTTCGGTGCTCTAAAGTTAATTGTAAACCTCAGACATCAGAAGTACACCGAAAACGTCTGGGCATTATGTAGCTCGTGCAATCTGTGAAATTGTATTTTTTTCATCGGGCAGCGCCGTCCTTTTGTTCCCCGAACTCGTATTTTGATAATGGAAAACTTGAATCGATAAGAGCCACGTTTAATATAACATTAAACTGAAATTACATCGAACTGTCTAAGTGTTTTCTTGCCGTTTCCCTTCCGGACGATAACATCCGCTAAATAAAAAAAAGGCGCCGCGCTGCTCGTCGACGGCGGCATTTTCCGGGGGCGGCTATTATTCCCAATAGAACAGGCATGGAATTACAAATTTTCCGCCCCAGTTCGTGGGAATCAAATAAATCGCCTTATAAAGGTGTTCGCCGGGGGCGGCAGGGAGGTGCGCTGGAGTGTGTGTGAGCGAAAAACCGCAGCGTGTGTTTGGTGTGTGACTCCCGGTCCGGAACAATTAGTTAAAGCGACGGCACAAACAGGAAGTGCGCTCGATGGAGGCCGATTATTCAATGGAAACGGGCAGCTGCTCTCTCTCGGGTCAATTCCTACGAACGAGACTCCTCTCCGATTCACAAATGAGACTCGATTGTTATGGACGACAGTTTAATGAGTCTTCCGCACCAGATTTGGTTCACCAATTAGTTACACCGGTCAAGATACATATAATAGAGAATAATTAGTTCAATATCTGATTATTATAAAAATCTTCTTTGAATTCATTAAATCACAATTTTACCATAACAATTAATCATTAATTTTACCCTAACCTAAATACTATCATTCAAATTAGAGTCGAAATCAGGAGAGATGTCTCATGATTCATTCTAAATGAATGTTTAATGCAGGAATAAATGCAAAATCGGTGACGCTATATTACCCTAAACCGCTGAAGTAAAGTGAGCGAGTAAATGTCCGATACGATGATGGCAAATCTGCCATCATTTTAAAATATCTATATATTTATTGGTTGCGATGTTTGTAATTTAACTCTCTAATTCTACAACTAATATAAAAGTATATCTGCAATATTTATTATCAATATAGGATAAAAATATGCAACGTTGATGAAAACAGCGTCTCATTTTCCCCGGCATAAGAATCTGTGCCAGTAGCTCCTCCGTAAATTAAAAAACTCAAACTGGGCTTCCAGATAAGCGTAACAGACAGATATTACACTCCTGGCATTAATTAAGCCGAGATCCCGCCGTAACTTCGCAGCTTTTAAGATTTTCGTGTGCGCCCGGTTCACGGCGAAAATATAATAAATTTCCGCGGGAAGGTGCAGTTACCGCGGCGGGTTTTAATTACTGATGGCAGTGGCCGATATGAGGCGGCGGCGGCGAAACTTTATATGATAAGAAGTTCGACAATGGCAGAAAGTGGGACCGCAAGGCGCGTCAGCCACCCCCGCATGCTGCTCTGCCAGCCCCCCACGTGTGAATTAATAACTGCCGCCCCCGGAGCGCTAACTGCCGCGCCTTGGGCCGTTTGCATCAAAATTTTAAGTAACAGCCCCTCACGGGGGTGAATAACACCGTCAAATAGGAGGTGAGATGAACTATGGGAGTTGTTGATGGACTATGTGGGTATTTTATTAATTCGAAGGTTCTAACCTATTAATTATTTAAAACAGACTTCGTTCTATTGTTATTACGATCTATAATAATAATAATATTAGTTTCTAGTACATCGACAGTACATTAGGGTCCGTATCTATAGTCCGTACTTGAGCATGAGTACGACTCAAGTTGTATATTTGCGTATATTTGGTTGCATTTGGTGCATAAACGTTTATAGAGAATACGCAACCAAATAGACGACTTGAGTCGAACTCATGCTCAAGTACGGACTATTTTTTTATCGTGCAACATAGGGTTATAGTCATTTTCAGATATCGTCGGTGTTCTGGCAATAGTCACCAAGTCCAATAAGATCACTTTTCAGTAGACACATCTAAAAAGTTAAACAGGTACGAAAAATCGCTTATTTAAGATTATTGGAACGTTCTGTACACCTTGCGTACATGTATGGTGTTTAAAAAATAATGGAAACGATTTCCAACATTTACTGTAACATGTTATTTGAATTTACTAATTGAACACATTTGCACTTTATTTGTACTTAATTCCGAAACTAGTTCACTAAACCATATTGTATTAATAACGACTGGAACGAAGAGCTTTCCAACGATATATCACAAGTAGGGGGGTACTATTTAATTTTTTTAGATGGAGGTAACTGTGGCTTAAAGGGTGGGTAGGAGGTCGACACTAAATACGCCATTTTGGTTCCCCTTTCGAACTACCCAAACGGTTTTGAGTAATTTAAAAAATAATCATGTGTTCTATGATAAAAGTCGATGGCAACTTTTCAAATTGACACCCTGTATATGTACCATGTAAAAATGTAAATCTTTAAATATTGTCTTCCGTAATTATTTTAGAGAAAAACTGTAATGAACTGTATTATAGAGCAAAAAATTCTGCGTCAATTTATGCTGTTACTTTTTATTTTCCATTGTCCACAACCTAAAAAATCGACAGCAAATTCATGGTTGAGTGCAGGGTCGTATTGTTATTATTATGTTTTGTTTCATCATTCATTTAATCATTTCAAAGCATTCACTTTCAAAAGTAAAAGACATAAACTCTCATAAATGAAACATGTAATATGTAACATGTAAATGCGTTTGTAAAGATTTTTTTTATTATTCTGTCTTACGTAATTATTTTAGAGAAAAACTGGAACGAACTCTATTGTAGAGCAAAAAAAAATGCGTAAATTTATGCTATTACTTTTTATTTTCCCTTATCCACATCCTAAAAAATCGACAGCAAATTCGTGGTCTAGTGCAGGGTCGTATTGTTATTATTATGTATTGTTTCATCTTTCATTTAATCATTTGAAAGTATTCACTTTTAAAAGTAAAGACATAAATTTCATAAAAGTAATATGTAATATGTAACATGCAAATGTAACGTTTGTAAAGATTTTTTTTTATTATTTTGCACAACAGGCCATGTAGGCCTAGGGCGTTTAAGTAATTACATTTTCCTCTATACAAATCTCTAAATATTCGTATATTATTTTTCTCCACTCTTTTCTGTCTGGCCTCTTTTTGGGCTATTCTTTGTAAAGAATATGATTAATAATAATAAACTGAAACTGAATGGGTACAGTGTTCTCGGGCATCAACACATTTGTAAAAAATTGAACACGTAAATTCTTATGCAGAAAGAGCTTAACATCGACGCGAATTTATGGTTATGGTCTAAACCACATGCCCTGCCTTAAGGTTAAGACAGGGCAAAAACTTTAGAATATCTGAGCATTTTTTATAATTTATTGTATTTAACTAGTCACTCATATTACGTTTTTTTTTGACATTTGTTTTAAAAATAATTAAAAAAAAAATGTCAAAATGGAATAATTAATATTTCCCATATTTTTATTTTGACATAGGTTGTTATGCATCGTTGAAATGAGGAAAAGAAAATCTATTTAGATATACACTGTGTATCAGCCAAATGGAATAAATTCGATAATAAATAAATGGGGGCGTGTTCGAAAAAACGCTCGGACACGTCGATTGTTATTTTTAGTTGCGCATTTTTTTCAACAAAAACTTTTTATACAGGGTGTGTCATGTGACCGTGGCCAATACCAACTTTCTTATTTTAAATGCAACACCTGGTAAATTATTCAATTTTTGGATTTTTCAGAAAATTCTAGACATATTTCATGTACAATGTCCTATACCTATCTTCAACTGTTTCGGAAATATTATGTGTTTTCAGATTTATTGCAAAAAATTAACATTAAAAAAAGAAAATTATTTCTTTACAGAAATTAGTTACAACACACTCAAAAACTAATAAGTAATACTGTTTATTTCTTGATAATGTAAAAAAAAAAAAAAAAAAAACAATAAATTTCAATGGAGATGTTCAAAATGCTCGCCGTGAACGTCTTGGCAACATCCTAATCTTAAATAGAAATTTCTTCTAACGTTACTCAACATCTCAGGCGTGACCGATCTAATCGCAAGCATTATTCGTCTTCTTAAGTCAGCTAAGTCGAGGGGTTTAGTTTTGTATACAATACTTTTGACATATCCCCATAAGAAGAAGTCTAATGACGTCAGATCAGGGGATCCTGCTGGCCATTCCATCGATCCTCGCCTCCCTATCCACCGATTTGGAAATATTCGGTTGAGGTAGTTCCGGACATGGATTTGGTAATGGGGCGGTGCTCCATCTTGCTGAAACCATGTCATATTCGCTGGAACTTGTGGGTTTGCTGGATCAGGATATAAGTTTGTCAAAGTTGGCACAACATTATTTTGGAGTAGTGCTAAATAATTATCACCATTTAAATTGCCATCAATGAAAAAGGGACCTATGATATGTTCTCCAACAATTCCTGCCCAAACATTAACCTTTACAGGGTATTGCGTATGTTCTTCTCTCATCCAGTGGATGATATTTTCCGTCAATCAATAGCGGCAATTTTGACGATTAGCATGACCGTGAAGTGTAAAGGTGCACTCATCAGAAAACAAAACATGTTCTAATTGGATCACATTGTTATCTAACATTGCCATCATTTGTTCACAAAAATACGTTTTCCTATCAAAATCGTCTTCCATGAGCTCCTGAGTTGGTATCATTTTATAGGGATGCATTTTAATTTCTTTTAATGTTCGAAAAATCGATGAATGGCTAACATTGAACATTGTGGCTGCTTGTCGACTAGAAGTATGTGGGTTTTCCACAAACTCAAGCATACTATCCAATTTGGTATCATCACTTATTGCATTGGCAGCTGCTTTTTTTATCTGCCTTACATGTCCAAGATCACGAAACTGCTTTTCTATTTTACTAATTGTCCCTTGGGATATAGGCGGCAAATTTGGAAATTTTTCATGAAATAAGCGAGCAACTTCCATTTGTGTCCGTGTGTTATCTCCATAACCAATCATCTGTAGAATTGTAATTTTGTGCATTTCTGTTAAATTAACCATTTTTCTGATATGCAGTTAACGAAATTCAAACGACTATAACACTGACAACTAAACTGTCATGCAGGCAGACAACAATTTCCTAAGGCCAGGCGTTTTAAACACAAGTAAACAAAAGTATTTATAGCTTTTGTTTATTTTATATCCGTAAAAAGGTAAAAAGGAACGCTGAAATGGTTTTTACTTACTTTCTCATTATCAAGACCTAAATGGGAAATAATTATTGAATGTGTTGTAGCGAATTTCTGTAATCAAATAATTTTCTTTTTTTAATGTTAATTTTTGCAATAAATCTGAAAACACTTAATATTTCCGAAACAGTTGAAGATAGGTATAGGACATTGTACATGAAATATGTCTAGAATTTTCTGAAGAATCCAAAAATTGAATAATATACCAGGTGTTGCATTTAAAATAAGAAAGTTGGTATTGGCCACGGTCACATGACACACCCTGTATAAAAAGTTTTTGTTGAAAAAAATGCGCAACTAAAAATAACAATCGACGTGTCCGAGCGTTTTTTCGAACACGCCCCCATTTATTTATTATTGAATTTATTCCATTTGGCTGATAAACCCTGTATAAAAATCAAATAGGCGGCCATTTAAAATAAGGAAGTTGCTATTAATATCTCGGAAACCGCCAGCTTGACTTTTCTTTTAACTTGATTCTTAAGTTTTTGCGATCGATCTAAGTACTTTCATTTTAAACTTTTTTCCGCATCTTTAATATTTATTTTAGGTTTTTTTTAGAATGACTTCTAAACTGCTCGGACTTTCAACATAATCTGAACCAGCATATAAAACTGCACATTATTACCCATTTAAGCAGATCTCTAGCTTTAAGAATAAGAAAGATACCCATGCAATCTTACTCTATGTAGGACACCCTGTATATGATCCTCGAATAATAAATCCGTTTTGAAAACGTTTGTAAAATTTCGGTATTTTAGAAAGTAATAAAGATAATGAAGTAATAAACTGTTGAATGTAAGTGCTCCACGTACTCTCCGATGCACCATTTTTCATCATTCTTAATATATCAATATTGGTAATACTATACTTAACTATCATAATTAATTAGTTTCCCATAGAGCTGGGCTCCTATTTCATGTCTTATCTTTTATATATCAAACCAATTATTTTATGTATGTAAATATAATATAATTATAAAAGAGGAAATGTTGGATTATAATAAGTACATTATAAATTTATGAATATGGCTTTATCAGAGTACATTGCGGCGAAGTAACTCGTTCAGTTTTTCTCATGATTTCCTTTATGGGTTCCGCTTGCTAATTATCGCTTAAGCAGTGCAACAATGGATTTTTAATGGCGTGTTTGTACTAGGATGCGATGGCATCACGTGGGAGAGCATGAAAAAACGATGATTATCAGAACGCTCCTCGACAGGTTATTACTGAGTTTATATATATAGCAGGATCTCATAAAGGAAACATTTGTTGTTCGAGCGGGGCTGTTGATCGCGACCCCCATATTCGTCCTTACCCTCGTCTATAGCGAGGGTAATGACGCCTAGGGCCGTAATCTAAAACCACGCGCGGACTTGAATGACGGGTCCGCAGTCGTTATGGTCCCCGTCCTTTATTCGTGACCGTACGAATCATCCAGGAATTGCTCCCTCCAGGACACTGCAGCGGGAACACCATAAATATTGATAAAATCGACTGCTTGGCCATCGCGTGTGCAATCACCACCGCCGCTTCAAAGGCGTGGGTGTTTGCGGGGGTTTATTATAAATGGCGGATTTGCGGTTTGAGACAAAGTAATTCGGCTGAATTATTCCCGCGCGGGGGTTATAATATTTTGCCTAACCACTCGTATAAACGTCCGTGAAAATATTTGGCAAAGCCTCTGGAACAAATTCCTCCGAGCAAATTCGAGTAACCAGGACTAACCTATTACACTCATTCCCGACTCTCTCCGTTCGCGTGGGAGGACTCCTTTCTTTTATACATGTAATAACCAAATACAGCGGTCCTTGTCTGCCTGGATCGATAGGCCCACACGCGCGTACATCAGCCCTCTCACACACGCGTGGCAAAATACGGCAGGCTCCTATTCCCATTGCTATAACAGGAATATGTGATCCCTACCATCCTACATCTTAATATATACACATACATAACGTCTCGCCGGCGTCTGCAGGAATACGTTGGGGGAGCATACAGCATTGTATAGGCATTGTATATTCATCCTTTAGGTTCGACAATAAATTCCTCCAGGTTGTATCCTCCACAGCGGGAGCCGCCACTTTACAACCCGGCCGAAGGACAGCGGACAAAGTTTTACTGCCCCTGTTACTGCTTCTGCGGTCATCATCATTACTGCGATCTTTAATTTCACATTACGCCCGGCCACCGCTCCTCAGAGTGGATGTTCATTATCGCCGGCTTTACATTAACGGCCTTCATAATTGTTATTAATTTAGGGCGAGCTGTAAATGCCAGAGTACACCCCACTAAAGTTGCGTAACACAATATAGCATAACGGCTAGTGTTCGTGTAATTAATGGAAATAAGAAGCGGCTTATGGCGCAGTAATCGTGAATTTTACGGCTCTCACGACACTGAGACGAAAAATTGACTCTAATTGGATCGACACAATAATGTGCTCCCTAATAAAGCGGGCACTTAAATTACAGAATAGTTACGCTCGTAATGTTGATGATTATTATTCATCTCCAAGTCCCTTGGGTAAGAAACGAATCCACAAACTTACCAAACACGATGTAATGATAACAAACGCCACTCACCTGGAAAAGAAAAAAAATAATTAGCTTTAATAAATACAACAATTAACAATTTTCATTTTTAAGCCCCACTTCTATAAAGTATTGTCAATTTATTGGATTTTCTCATAAAGAGTCGATATAATGAAATTAATTTTTGGATTGGCCCTTAAAAAAGTGTTATCTCGAAAGCAACAAATTAGTTTTTTAATTATTCAAAATTCATCCTCCTCATCCTCCCCAGTGGGGCACATTTTTTAAGAATAATTCGTTTACGAATTTTTAATTTTTTTATACCTCTGAACTTCCTTTTGCACAGGGTTGGTGTGATTCAAATCAAATGACTTTTTTTTAAAATAAATCATAGATTTAAATCAACAGTAATTTTGTTTTTAAATTAGTCATTGTTTTTGCACTGTTTATGTATTCCAATAGGTGTACAATTAAAAATATAATGTAACTATAGAATTAGCATGCATTTTTTTCAATCACATTTCTGTTCAAATTCAAGATTTTATTTAAAAAGTTCATATGATTTGAAGCATGATGTAAATCAATTGATTTAAATCGCATCTAAACTGTCAAAAACTGAAAATTATTCAAAATTTATCTTCCCCATCTTGGGGACACATTTTTAAAGAATAATTCGTTTAGGAATTATTTATTTTGTATATCTCTGAAGTTCCTTTTGCATATGGTTGGTGTGTTTAAATGATATGATTTTTTTATAAAATCGTTGATTTAAATCAAAATTGTTTTTTTTTCAATTTATCATTGTTTTTGCACTGTTTGTGCAATACCAATAGGTGTGCAATCAAAAACATAATGTAACAATAGAGTTAACATGCTTCAAAATAGATAATTGGAGATAAGTAAAATAATTTTCTTTTCTTCCATTTTTGGTCCAGCACTTAGTACATACACCGATTTTTTCATCATCAATTCTGTCAAATTCCAAAATTTATTTAAAAAAATATATGATTTGAAGCATGGTGTAAATCGATTGATTTAAATCGCATCTAAACTGACAAAAACTGGTCAGAAATACATATAAAAAAATCAAATAAATAAAATAAATCATGATTTTTTTTTAAATGATTAGATTTTTGATTTTTTTTAATCATGATTTATTCCAACCCTGCTTTTGCATCAGGCTGATATTATAATTATTATTTATATTATTAATACTTTACAAAGTATTTTTCATGCATGTCAGTTTTAGCAAGTAGAACAGGACTATGGTTATGTCGAGTCGAGTAAGTAGAAAGGATAGCAAAATGCAACTAGAAATTGGAGAACAAAATATAATTGGTCAACATACAATAGGTCAAATATCTAGTATTTCTAGTAATTAAATAAATATCTAGTATAAAAACGCCTGCTACAAATTTTGCTATTACAACTTTTTTTTAATGCATGTTAATATTCTTTCATCCTTAACATGTTTTAAACCAAAATGTACAGAAGATTTAACTTTTAAATGGCGAACAGCTCTAGTTTGAAGTTTAAAATGTAACACCATCAACATTGTTATTTTCTCCACATAAATATGACATGTTTAAAAAGAAATACTTGGAAGTAAGTAAAAAATCTTTTTTTTTCATTTTTGGTCTATCACATAGAACATACACCGATTTAATCATTTCTGTTCACATTCAAGTATTCGTTAAAAAAATCATATGATTTGAAGTGTGACGTAATTCAATTGATTTAAATCACATCTAAACTGGCAAAACTGATCAGAAATACATATAAAAAATGTGAGTCATGCTCACATAAATCTCTCACAAACAAATTGACATTGCTGTATAAAATTTCCTAAATTGCAACCTAATTTCTTGTACTAGATTTATGTGAGCATGATTGTACATACGTATGGTAATGATTGTTTTGTGAAAATTTTCAAATTTCATATTTCATCGCAAATTTCGGATTTATTGCGCCCAATATGGCAACTTTTCATAATGTGTGAATATGAGGATACACATGGCATCTATGTGGTTGTAAAAGAAAAGAAAAATATAACGTAATTGAAAATTTGAAATTCAGATGTTTGAGACATCTAGATTCGATAAAGTTTTTGGAAAAAATTGACAACCGGAAGTGGAAGTTTACACGCATCGTTTTCATTGTTTCATTCATATTTTTTAAATATTTTAAATGTTTGTAAAATTTTAACAAAATTAAAAGATTACTTTACTGTGTACACTTTTTGAAGTAAACACAATTGCATTACAAAGACAATTAAGATGCCATTTTAATGATATTAGCCATAAATATAACAAAATTAAAACATAAATACCAAAAGTTTTATTCGCAGTATTGCAACAGTGATATTATAAAAAAAAACAAATGGGTGCCGATTTTTTTTGCACCTGTATTTATTTTGAACCTAAAGTAAAAAATAGCAGTTCTTTCTGACAAAATTGCTGTTAAAATTACAATAAGTAATTAAGTGCTTTAGTTAACAGTATAATGTTTGTATGTAAATTGTAAAGCAAAATCTAACGTGTTAGGTATTAAGAGAATAAGTCAAAAAGTATAGGTACTTTTTGTTGATATGTGTTGTGACATCACAGACCAGCTTGTAGAAATTTGAACTCCCAATAAATACAGTCCACTAACAATATATTTTTGGTATCCACATTGTACCCTTATATAACAGTCATCATTGTTATTAGTATCAACAATATCATTACATTATAATATCAGAATTGCATGCTTTAAGTTATAAATATTCAGCAGTAAGACAAAATACATCAAAGAGTGGAAATATGAGCATTTAGATCTTTTTTTCACTGTCCTGAAAAGTAACTGTCCAACTAACTGTTTAACTAGTAACATGTTAGAAATATAATTGGTTTGCTGTATGACAGAAATAAATCAAAAACAATATCTAGATATGTCATTATTTACATTTTGTCAAACCAAAATATATTGAAGACTCAACCTTTAATGGTGGTTTATCAATGGTTTATCAATGTCCTGTGAAGCAGCCAGTTAGCGGTAGTTGACAGTTAATTTTATTAGGCATCAAGGTTGCCCTAACAGACGGTTAGATAATTGACACATCGGGACAGTTGGTAGTACCAAGAGGCAAACTTTTAATGACGTCATTGATGGTTTTTCAATTTGATTGGTTTATTTTGAATTGAGCGCCAAATTTCTCGCATGATTTCTCAAAGATGTTAGTAGTTATGCTAAGAGAGTTCTACGGCATTTTCTCATTCAAAGATGTTAGTAGTTAGGCTAAGAGAGTTCTACGGCATTTTCCCATAAGGATTTACATAAATTCTTCGTAAATTAATTTAAATTCACTTCTTTCCGGCCGTCGAGTGGGGAGAGCGATATTTGTATACGGGTTGCCTATGCACGCGGGATAAATATGTCGTATGTTGGGGTCCCTTGTTACCATCAAACAGCTCAAACGGCTTTACAAACAGCTCAAACGGCTTTACAAGCAGCTCAAACGGCTTTTTAAACAGCTCAAACAGCTCGAACGGCTTTACAAACAGCTCAAAAGGCTTTTTAAACAGCTGTACCGCCGTTGCCCCCCCCCTCCCCCTCCATCGACGGTGAAAAAAATTTAATTTGAAAAAGTGAAATTAGATTCCTATGTAAATCCTTATGGGAAAATGCCGTAGAACTGGCTTAGCCTAACTACTGAGGTTGTAATTATCGCAAAACAGTGGGCCAAACCTCCAGTTTAAAGTGATGGTCACCGCCATCTTTTATTTAACCAGCAAGTGGCTGCTAAAGAGATACGATTAACATCCTTTCAAGGGTAACCCTATGTTATCCAGTTTAGCTAACAGCGAACAAAATTAGCAGGATATTGATAAATCCACATTAAATGGCGAAGAGCTCTGATAATAAATTTTCAAAATGTAATACGTAATAACGTAATATGTAATATGTAATTAACGGTTTAATTTTCTTCTCATAATGGAGAAATTATGTTGACAATTTTAAAATTCCAGATTTCAGCTTAATGTAAATCCTTATGAGAAAATGCCGTAGAACTCTCTTAGCCTAACTACTGAGCTTGCAATTATCGTAAAACAATGGGCCAAACTGTTAACCTCCAGTTCAAAGTGAAGGCTACCCCCATCCTTTATTTAACCTGCAAGTGGCCTAAAAAGACACGATTAACACTCTCTCAAGGGCAACCATTTGTTGTCCAGTTTAGCTAACAACGAACAAAATTAGCAGGACATTGATAAATCCACGTTAAATCTCAAAGAGCTCTGATAATAAATTTTCAAACTGTAATACGTAATAACGTAATATGTAACCAACAGTTTAATTTTCTTCTCATAATGGAGAATTTATTATGACAATTTTAAAATTCCAGATTTCAGCGCAAATTTCGTGTAAAAATCTATTTTTTCAAAAATGTGTGGGTGTTTACGACACCTATTTTATGGATACGATAGTAAAATAAAAACTAAAGATTAGTAAAGTAAATTTTTAAATTAATATTTTTTCAAATCTAAATTTGATAAGGATTTTGAATCAAATGACAATCGGAAATAAACTTCCACTTCTCGCACGAATGTCTCGTCTTTTAATAATAATTTTCTGAATATTTTAGATGTTTTACAAGTTGTAATAAAATGATGATCAAATAAGATGATGTTACACCGTACATTATTATTTGCAGGAAACACAATTTCGTTGCGATGAAAATTGAGTTGAAATCTTAACCATTGTAGTTGATAAATATTATAAATAAGTATATAAATATTATTCGAAGATTAGTTGTAAATTTAAACTTAATAATATACTTGTATAACTATTATTAATAACTTAATCAACGTACTTTTATAAAAAATATATAGAAGTGCTTTCTGACAGAATTGCAGTTAAAATTTAATGTCTATATTAATTTTTCATTTTCAATTCGAGTAAAGCTGCATCAATTTTCCATTCTGTCCTTAATTATTTATTTAAATTATAAATTGCGCCATTAAGCTACAGAGAGCAACTTTTTCCATTTTATTTTTAAATTTCGAGAAACTGCGCAAGATGATTTACAATTTAGCTTAGGCGGAGGATTATTTTATCGCGCGAGCGGGACAAGTTAAGGCGGGATCCCTAAAGTGAATTTTGTATGAGGTCTCAAAATAACAGCCAAGACGTTAACCAAATTATCCGCTGTGCCCCGCTCCTTTTCATAACTTTCGTGGCCACCGTAAATGTAAAACGTGCGATGTATGAAATTAGGAAGGCAGCACACACTTCGGGGACGAGGGAAAGGGCGCATGTGAGAAATTTTCACTTTCCAGCCACGGAAGATGGGGCATATGCCATGAAAAACTTTTAATTACATAAGAGGTGTAGTGGACATTTTTAAAATTTATGGATTAGAGGGTTTAGTGGATAAGTGCTAAAATTACATGCAATTATTTATTCAGTACAAACAACATAAATATTTCTAGTATCTGTGATAAACTGGTGACTATAAACAAAAGAAAATAAATTTTCTGAAAAAAATATTGACGTCTGCTTTTGCTGTTGTAGCTAATTACCATTGTCAATGAATCTACTTTTTTTTGCTGAGGTTCTCTTAATTTGAATCATTAATTTATGTAACGTGCATAGTATGTTATGAAGAAACATATACTTTTCTGATAACAATGATAACCTTATATCCAGAAAGTTTGAGGAGTATATACTGCGTTATTCTGTTGCCATTACCAATGAATCTATTTTTCTTTACAATGATTTTCTCTTAATCTTAATCGTCAGATTATGTAACGTGCATACAACGTGCGCCATATAGAAATAAATACATTTCTGCTAACTTACGAGTATATCGAGAAAGTTTAGGGCGAGTGTGCAGCGTCATTTTATTCACTTGGATGATGTAATTTTCAACATGTAAAATGTTTAGATACGTGCTTGAAGTGGGTGTATTTTTCGTATTTTGTATGCAAACCGTTCATTGGATTTTTAAAATTTCCCATTTCAAAAGTTATTATCTAAAATGTAATAATAATAATCCCTACTTTAATACCTTGCATTATCGCTGTAAATCACCACCCTTTATTACACATATTTTACAACGATATAAATCACGTGCGTTTCTTTTCCCATTCCAATTCCAAATTTATAGTTTCTCATCTCCCACAAATTCGCACCCCAATGCCTTTCGAAATTCGCACACACGCGCGCGTCCCTGCTGCTCCCGCATCTTCCCTGCGGAGAGTTCCTCAGCGTCCGCCGTAGGACGAGAGGTCCTTTTATCCCGGCCAGGACTAACGGCTTAATTTACGGCATTCCCTCGCCCAGGGTCCTGGATGCAGGTCCGAAATAAGAAGAAAAAGCGTGGAGCACGTTCGTACGGGGCCCTTTATGTCCCGGCACAAAACAGTTTTACGCCCTTGCACCGGGGAACGTCAGCATTCCTGGCGTGTCTCTGCCTCGCCATTATATCGGCCTCCGAGGCACACAATACGCACTTCACCTCTTTCGCTCCAATGAATCGCAACCCACAGGCCCCTGGATCCCACCAAAAGGGGGAGACGTGTCGTGTGACGGCATGCAAGGATCGAATGTGTGAGGAATTGGAGCGGTATAAATGTCAAGTGTGTGGATTCGTTTCAAAATATGAAGGAGGAATATAGTAAGGGTAAGTATACAGGACTGTCCGAAGAGTCGGACAAATCAAGGTGAAAATAAATCAAGGCGTTGTCAGCAAATGTCATGTAGTGGAGAAATTTGGTGTTCCCTCACATACACGGGATAAAATAGATTTTATTTGTATTTAAAATAATTGCCGGATTCGTCTAATTATGTGGTTTTCACCATATTTTATATATTCTTAGGCGAAAACCCCATCTCCAGTTTTTCCAGAATTTTCCTCTGAAATTTATAAAAATTGCATTTTAGTGTTTTGTTTTTAATTTAATTTAATTTAATTTTAAACTGACATTATCATTATCATATTATCCTGCCCATATTCAATTATTATTGTCGAAAAATTAATGAAATTCGAAAGATTAATACCTAATTTGAAGTATTTCTCTCAAATATTCGTTTTCTTGACGAAATTTCAATTAATATGCCAACATTCAACGAGTTTTGTCAAAAAGTCAATGATTACTACCAAAAATTCAATTATAATATCAAATTTTCAATAATTTCTGACACTATTTCAATTATCCTGCCCATATTCAATAATTATTGTCAAAAAATCAATTAAATTCCAAAAATGAATACCAAATTTGTAGTATTTCTCCCAAATATTCGTTTTCTTGACGAAATTTCAATCAATCTGCCAACATTCAATGAGTTTTGTCGAAAAGTCAATTATTACTGCAAACATTTCTGGTGTAATGTCAAATTTCCAATAATTTTTGACACTATTTCAATTATCCTGCCCATATTCAATTATTATTGTCAAAAAGTCAATGTAAATTCGAAAGATTAATACCAAATTTGAAGTATTTCTCTCAAATATTCGTTTTCTTGACGAAATTTCAATTAATATGCCAACATTCAACGAGTTTAGTCAAAAAGTCAATGATTACTACCAAAAATTCAATTATAATATCAAATTTTCAATAATTTCTGACACTATTTCAATTATCCTGCCCATATTCAATTATTATTGTCAAAAAATCAATTAAATTCCAAAGATTAATACCAAATTTGAAGTATTTCTCATAAATATTCGTTTTTAGGACGAAATTTTAATTAATCTACCAACATTCAACGAGTTTTGTAAAAAAAAGTCAAGATTACTATAAAAATTTCAATTATATTATGTCCAATGTTCAATAATTTCTGACATTATTTCAATTAAAAAATAAAATATACCCCATCTCTAGTTTTTCTAGAATTTTCCTCCGAAATTTAAAAAAAATGCATTTTACTGTTTTGTTTTTAATTTAATTTTGATAGCTGTGTTATAATTAACTGACAAACATCTTATTTTACCAAGTTACATGAATTCAATGGTAGGTATTAGAAAATGCATAAAATACAGTGTCTCCCAGAAAGTTGGACACATATGGAAAAATATTTTATTACTAACTTCTCAGAAATTTTTATTCTTTCAAAAAGTTTCTGCATTATTTCAAACTCAATAAGTAATCATCGAAGTAAATTTATTTGCCCGCGTACATGAGCCATAATTAAAAAGAATGAAATGACTTAAGAGTAAACTACTTAAAATATAGAAAATGTTATTTGGAAAAGTACTTAGAGTTAACAGAAGGTTATAACTACGAAACTTGAATCACCTACGATTTCAATATATTATTTTGCCTTTTCTGGGTAAAGGTGGGCTTTGTGATATGCAGTCAGATAAACCTAATATAATTTATAATCAAATCACCAGAATATTTTGATGAAGTCAAAATAATTAGTCTAAATCGTTATAAATCTTTTATAAATACTTATTTTGACTTGAAGTTTATTTATAATTTGAAAATGGCTTCAGTTCTGAGTTCATAATAAAAGGCAAAAATTGTGTTAATTGAAGGTGATAATTATCACACTGAAAATAATTATTTATAAAAGATTTATAGCGATTTAGACAAATTATTTTGACGTCAAAATATTCAGGTGTTCATTATCGATTATATTAGGTTAAACCAACTTTGGAAATGACAAAGCCCATATTTATACCAGACAAGGCAAGAGAAAATATTTTCGTCGTAGGTCGTTCTAATTTTGCATTTAGAACCTTTGGTCAATTCTAAGCAACTTTTCCAAATAACAATTTCATATATCTTAAAAAACAAAGGAGTTTACTCTTAAGCTGTTTAACTATTTTTGGTTATATTTCGTATACGGAAGCAGATATTTTACTTCGACGATCGATTAATGAGTTTGAAATAATGCAGAAACATTTTGAAAGAATAACATTTTCTAAGAAGTTCATTATCGATTATATTAGGTTAAGCCAACTTTGCAAATGACAAAGCCCATATTTATACCAGAAAAGGCAAGAGAAAATATTTTCGTCATAGGTCGTTCTAATTTTGCATTTAGAGCCTTTTGTCAGTTCTAAGAGACTTTTCCAAATAACAATTTTATATATCTTAAAAAAACAAGGGTGGTTTACTCTTAAGCTGTTAACTATTTTTTATACCTCGTATATGGAAGCAGATATTTTACTTCCACGACCGATTAATGAGTTTGAAATAATGCAGAAACTTTTTGAAAGAATAACATATTCTAAGAAATGAATAATATAATAGTTTTCCATGTGTCCAACTTTCTGGCGGACACTGTATACGACTACCCAACATCAAATTTTACCTAGATCTTACGAGTTTCTAGGTTCTTCCTCATTTCTAGTATAGCAGTCATATATGACTAACAAACATCAAATTTGACCTAGATCTTACGAGTTTCTAGGTTCTTCCTCATTCCTAGCATAGCACAGTCATCACTAACAAACATCAAATTTTGCTAAGATGCTATGAGTACTCCATAATATTTAAAAATAGTACTGAGAAAACAATAACAAAATATACCCAATCTCTAGTTTTTGCAGAATTTTTCCGTGAAATTTTAAATATTTGCTTATTACTGATTTGTTTAAATTATTTATATTATTTTATATATTATTATACATTATTATTTTTATATATCTGTTATTATTGACTGACAAACATTATATTTTATTAAGATGTTTCGGGATTTCCATAGTATTAGAAAATGCAGAAAACAAAATACACCCCATCACTAGTTTTTCTGGAATTTTCCCTTAAAATAACTAAAATTATAAAACTCTGCATTTTACAGATTATTTTAATAAATTTATATAGCACAGTCATATATGACTAACAAACATCAAATTTTACAAAGATGCCATGAGTACTCTATTCTATTTAAAAATACCAAAACAAAATATATCCAATCTCTAGTTTTTTCAGAATTTTTCCTTGAAATTTTAAAAGTTTGCATTTTACCTAGTTTTTTAAATAAATTTTTATACAACTGTTGTAATTGGCTGACAAACATCATATTTTACTAAGATTTTACAGGAATTCCACAGTATTAGAAAATATAAAAAACTAAATATACCCCATCTCTAGTTTTTCTGGAATTTTCCCTTGAAATCATAACTAAAATTATAAAGCTCTACATTTTACAGATTATTTTAATAAATTTATATAGCACAGTCATATACGACTAACAAACATCAAATTTTACTAAGATGCCATGAGTACTCTATTCTAATAAAAAAATGCCAAAAACAAAATATATCCAATCTCTAGTTGGCTTTCATAATTTTTCCTCGATATTTTAAAACATTGCATATTACTGCTTTGATTACACTAATTTTTATAGAACTGTTATAATTGACTGACAAACATTATATTTTACCAAGATGTTATGTGAATTCCATGGTATTAGAAGTTGCAAAAGACAAAATATACCCCATCTCTAGTTTTTCTGGAATTTTCCCGTGAAGTTACAAGTACTATAAAAGTGAGTATTTTACAGATTTGTTTAATAATTGTATATTATTTAATCAGAATAGCAACCAATAAAGTGTAGATAGTCAGGCTCATCGTAAACATCCGAAATCGGATATGTACATGAAAAAGAAGAATATTATTTAACGAGCATATAATGTATAATTCACGAAGTTGAATTTTATACATGAGCCGAAGGCTAGTGTTTAATAATTTTCGCCATCATATGCGAGTTAAATACGACGTTATATCTAGAGTGAAGTTTTTTGTAATAAACTTAACACTAATTTTATATTTAACCTAATTTATTGTATTCTTCGTAGATATGCCTCTAAAGATGTTTTTTTTTTATAACCAAAACTAGTCAGGCGATAAAAATTAATAATAAAATAAATAAACAAACACCAGTAATTACTTATTAAAACAACCTTAAATTATTTTTAACAAATGATGACAAAATAGTGTCCTCGTTTAAATAAATTGGAGTTGTGCGGGTGAATGGATAAAATCTATAAGCCAATTATGTACGATTTGCGATTAATTTAGGAGTAAATCGATGATCATATAATTGTTTTTTAATTTGGTCCATTCACCCGCGCAACTGCAATTTAACACATTAACAATTTTTTGACAATAAGAAACCAATTGTTAGCAACCAAATGTACATATGTAAATGAGCTTGCATGGAATGAATGAAATATAGCAATGAGTAGAGTAGAGTATACATCATTTAATTAAAGGCCCCACCATGTAGAATTATGAAACCATAATACAACCCCTGTTGTATAATGAAGTCATAATAAAAACCCAGTTGTAGGTGAAGTCCTGCCCTGTGAAGTCATCATCCAACCCTTGTTGTATGTTACAATAATTACGTACATAATAAATGTATTAATTATAAGTCATAGATACATTTATTTAGCACAGTTGTATATGACTAACAAACATCAAATTATTCGAAGATATTTTGAGTAATGCAAATTTGAAAAAACAAAGTATACCCCTCCTCTAGATCTCTAGATTTCCAGTATTTTTATTTGATATTCTAAAAGTTTTACTTCTTTTCTAAGGTCACTAAAATTTTTATGAATCTTGGTTCACATAAATGGTACGATATCAGGATTTAATTAAATGGTACAAATATTCAGCAGCTACTTCTTGTAGATCTATGATCCATATTACGATATAAACAGATAAACAGATTTGTGAAATCCTAGTATCGGACTGTACTATACTACTTGAACTGAACACAATATTACAGACAATATTTCAATTTTACACGCCAAAAAATACAGAGAGAGTAGAAAGAAAGAGTGAAGGAATGGGGGGGTGGGGGAAGAAAGAGAGAGAGAGAGACAAAGAAATCTTTATTAGGCTATTGGTCCTCGATTTTTTTGTGCAAATTCATACAATTTTTAAGACGGACAATGTTTTCTATTTGCATCAAAGGGGGTGATCACATTGCAAATAGCTGTCTCTTACTTTTGACTAGACCTTGTTCACTTTTCAATAAAAATTTCAGACGCGTAGATTGACCAAGTATTCAATTTGGACTAAAGATTTGTTATCTATATACTGATAGATAAATTGCCTAAAGTAGATACCAGATACCTAAAGAATTGAAATTGGCAAGCAAACTGACTGAAATAATATCGTGTTAGTGTAAGTGCTATCTACTGCAATGCTCCTCATAATCATTGATCTTTAACGAAATCAACATTTAAAATCAACCGAATCCCTCCTTGACGTTTTTCCAGAATTGTGACAACTTCCGCTCCTAGCTTCCGGTTTCCGCTTCCTGGTTCGGTTTATCTGACTGCCGTTCACTTGCATGGCTTGTGCGGCTCTGCAGTTAATGAGACGTCGCTAAGTAGGGTCTGTGCTGGCGGTGACCACCGGCGTCCCATATCACGCTCCCTTCTTCCACAGATTGTAGGTGGGAAGGTTCCTTAATACCGGGAAGAATGCCCGGCATTCCCGTCTGAGTTGGGAACTTCTGGAGCCGGGTTTTGATCGGGCAACGGCCCCTCGTAATACGCGAATTAGAGGAATGACTCGTAAATGTAAATTATAGTTGCACGTACGATTAAGCTTTAAGAAGCGGACAAACAAGTACGGCACGGATATTTGGTTGTGGAAGGATTATGTATAATTCGATTGCGTTATCTTTTGATAATGTATGGAGGAGTAGAAATTGAAGTGCCAAAACTTGTAAGTGGATCAAATTTAAAAAGAACTCTCTGAAACTTCTGAAGAATATTCATCGAGTGCATTGTATGGGCAATACATAAACCACGGATATTTTTGTAAGAAATGTAAATTATAGATGCATTTTTTGCATTCACATTTGAACTTTTTCCACAAAATCTGGTTGCGGTGAGTGATGAACAAGGAGAACTTGCTCATCAAGATTGAAAGAAAATTGAAAGAAATTATCAAGGATTTTGGGACAAAAGTATGCTGGGAGATTAGTAGTTATACTAGGAGAGTTCCACTTCACCCCCAGCAGAGATTTCGATTAATTTAATTGACGCTTTTAATTCGCGGTTTCAATCACTCACCGCGAGCAGTAACAATAGGGTGATTGCGGAAATTGCGAGTAATCGAAATCTCTGCTGGGGGTGTAGTGGAACTCTCCAAGTATAACTACTGAGATTATTGCTGGACTCTAATACGTGAAACTGACCCAGATAAATACAAACGATGTTCAGACACTGCCATATACTTTTGAAATTTCAATTATTTTTGAATAAATTAACGATTATTTATTAAAAACATACGAAAACATTGATATTTTATATCACGCAAACCTGACCTGATAGAGAGAAAAAAAAAACAGTTACATATTCGAATTCAGCGCACCAAATTACCTTAAAAACACTGTTTGATTGCTCCAGTCAAAAACCTTGTATACCAGTGAATTAGGGAGAGATATGAAAAAGCTAAAAGTACCCAAACATGCAAATGGCTGAAATTTACAAAAACTCTGGTACCTACTTTTGAAGAACATTCATCGAGTGAGTGGGGAATTCATAAAAATCTATTTTTTTAAATTTTAAAATGTTTGTCACCCAACTATCAATATACTTAAATTTGGATATTTTAATTAAGGAAAGAAATAGCAAAAGCTGAAAGTGATCAAACATACAAGGTGCTGAAATTTACAAATAATCTGATACTTTTGAAGAACATTCATCGAGTAAGTGGAAGAATATATAAAAATCGTTTTTTTTTTAATATTTCATATCGTCATCACCCTATCCAAATACTATTACTATGAATGGCTCATCAAAGTTTCGAAGAATAAACTAAAACAACATTTTGTGGCACTTATAGAATATTCCATTTCCACTCTTGAATTGAAAATATATCACAGAATATTTTGTGCATAAAGAGTTGCATTTGGTGGTATACGAAGTAGAACCTTTTTACGTATTATTTAAATGTACAATCATGCTCACATAGATCTAGTACAAGAAATTAGTTGCTATTGTAAGCCATATCAAATTGTTTGTACTAGATTTATGTGAGCATGACTGTACATAAGATTATTTTTTTATTTATTGTTTTTGTTGTAGTAGTCTTTAAAGGGTTTCTTCCATTCCCAGTTAAGACATAAAGAAGGTGCTTTTTTCCAATTTTGTTTTTATGTTTTCTTCAGAAATTTTGTAAATTATATACTTTCGTAAATATTATGGCTTTACGTGTTATCAAACCTGATTAAATTTCGGCGGCGTGATGATAATTAAATATGAAAGACCGGAATAAAAATGTTCATTCGAATAATCTATATTAATTACTAATTTCAGTATACATTTTCAGCTGATTATTATTTAATGAGAAAAGTGTGGGGCAAAAACAATTAAACCTAATTAAACTTCCGCGAACTCCTTCCCGAAATTATTACATCGCGAAATCTTCCATGTCCACTCATCCGCCGCAATAATTAAATTTCACGCCTCCTCATCCCGGGCGTCGCCGTTAATTATTATTTCGCGGCGAATTTCCGGCGCGCAAAAAGAGAAGACGGGGGCGTCCCGGCGCTAATTAGAGGGCGCCTTCCGCGCGGTCGCCCCGCCCGCCGCCGCCCCCGAAATAAATAACGGAATGAAATTAATTTTTTTCGGCGGCCGCCTTAATTAAAAATACCCGCCCGGTTAATTAACACTTTATTAAAAACATTTTTCGCCCGGCGGCGGCCCGAATAGGTAGTAATGGCCGGCGGGGGCGGAGGGCCCGGGAATTTCATTTTCCGCCGCATTGTGCGTCCGCGAAATGCGAAAGCCGTGTTTCCCATTGTTGGGAGCGTGTCAAAGAAAATCCACAGTGAAATTTGCGGCCGGCTGACCAGAGCGCCCCACACAAGGGCATGTTGTAATTTTCATCACAAGTTACTAGAGAGTCCTCCAGGATCAAAATATATTAAATACAAAGATAATATTTTGCCAGTGGCAGATGCAATTACTTCGAGGAGATGGCATTTTATATGTACTGATCAGAATCCGGAATCATTACTATGTGGAAGAGACATATTTAGCTTTTATATTTATTTACTTCTAACGATCCCCTCAAGACCACCACAAAAAACCCGAAAAGAAATAACAAATGTATAATAAATAATAATAACATTTATTTGCTCCTACAAAACGTATAAATATATATTTTTCTCCTACCGTCCTATAAACAGTCGATTCGTACCATACACGCACTCCACAAAATGGAACCTGGTAGTGATACGTTTTTTGGTTGTCTTTATATGAACTATAATACGAAAGCAAAGGTAAGTGTTTTATATTTAACATTTTCTGATTGACAAATACAAGTATTTTACCTTACTGTTGAAATTAAGTTCTCGGAATTATCACACTTTTCATTTATTTTTCAAAAATTAAGTAGTAGCACACAAACTTATATTCGAATAATAAGTTTTGCCTTCTATCCATGTAAATGTAAATTTACATAGTTGAAAAAAGTATAGTCAATCATTTTCATATCTAACTTCGTCTTCTAATTGGTTGTAAATAGTATATTGTTTAAATATTTGCAATGCTTTTGCAGATGGATTTTTTTGTTAAAGACGGGGACGTTAAAAATACTACTGCAAGATCTTCAACATCTGCAAGTAATGCAAGTGATTGTGCATTGTCAAATGAAGTTCAAGAAGTACCCATCGAAGTACATATTACAAAGAAAAATAAAATATCAGTATAAAGACGCGAAAATATGATGAAAATTATTTATAATTTGGATTTAACTGGGTAGTAGATGCAAATGCACCGAATGGTCTTTGTGTACTATGCGAAAAGGTAATATGTAACAGCAGTTTGAATCCGGCAGAATTAAAGCGTCACCTTGAAACGAACCATCCAAATCTTCGCAACAAAGGTGTTGAATATTTCAAACGTGAAGATGATCAATTGAAGAACAAAACAAATGAGTTTTCTAAATATAAGCTATCTGATAACGAGAAATCACTCGAAGCTTCGTTGAGCATTTCCCGCTGAATGTAAGCTCGCAGTTCTGCCAAATTTCTAGGCTTACAGAATCGTATGAATGGATTAAAGATACATTTAAATACTGAAATCTAAATCTGAGAATTTATTGTTCAAAGAAAGAGAACAATTAATAGATATATCAACGGATTCAATTTTAAAATGTTAATTTGAGACAAAATACTAGAATTTTTGATAAAATTGCAATTGTATGCAGAATATCCAGAAATATCAATAAGAGCGATAAAAATATTAATGCCTTTCGTTTCTACCTATTTATGCGAACATTCATTTTTAATATATGTAGGAACAAAAACTAAATATAGAAATAGGCTCGATGCAGAAAATGAGATACGTCTACAAGGAGCTAATATTTTACCGGATTTTAAAATATTTCGAAAGGGCAAACAGGTTCACCCCAGCCATTAACATGCAATCTAATTTTGTTTTATGGAATTTTATCTAATTTTCATTTAACTTTGCATTTGTGTTTTATTTTTGTAATTTTATAATAAATGAACTTGAAAATAAGTATTTTTTACTAATTTACCTTTTTAGCATTCTAAAATTCACGTAAGTATTAATTTGATATTAATTTTTCTTAAGTTTTCCGTTGAAATTTATACAACTTTAACACTAGTTATATATATACGAGCGCTACAGGCCTTGGAGGCCCTTGGCTTTATGGACAATCTGAGCCCATTTTTCCTATCCTTGGTTATCTCTCTCCAGCCTTGCACTTTGAGAAGTTCTAAGTCTGCTTTATTTTCGTTTTTCCACTGGGTTTTGGTTCTTCCTCTTCTTCTATTTCGACTTATTTCTAATGTCCATATCCTACTTGGAGTTCTCTGTTTTTTCATTCTTGCTAGGTGTCCTAGCCATCTAAGTCTTTGAGCTTTCACTACCCCGACTATTTCGACAACTCCATACAGTTTTCTTATTTCCTGGTTTATTCTTGTCCAGTTGCCCTCTATTTGTTTTCCTCCATATATTTTCCTAAGAATTTTTCTTTCCCACACACTTAGTACCACTGCGTCCTGTTTGCGTAGAGTCCACACCTGACTCGCGTACGTTACTACGGGTCTTATGATGGTTTTGTACACCCTTAGTTTTGTTGCCCTAGAGAACACCTTGCCCGAAATTATTGACTTCATTGCATGCGCACTTTTTGTTCCTGCTGCTATCCTGGCATTTATTTCGTCAGCACTACTTGGTGTTCTTGTGAACTGCACTCCAAAATATACTAAAGACTCTGCTTCTGCGAACTTGTACTCCTTGGTTTCTACTTTGATTTTTATATACTTTCTTTGCCCGAGATATTTGGTTTTTGTTTCATTTATTTCTAAACCTACTTTGTTTGCTGCTACTATGATTCTTTTGACGCTGTCTTGTATTTCCTCTTTTGATCAGGCTAGTATTGTGAGGTCGTAGGCGAATGCTAAACATTGATGTCGGTTCTGGTATAATGTGCCCTCTCTCCTTATCCCACTGTCTCTTAGGATTTTTTCTAACATAAGGTTAAATAATGTTGAGAAGAGGAGGTCTCCTTGTCTTAGCTCTTCTTTAACTCTGAACTTTTTTGACAGTCTTCCAATCATTCTTACCGTATTTATAGTATTCTGTTGGGTCACTTCTACTAGTCTGGTCAGTTTGTTCGGTATTCCTAGTTCGTCCATTGCCAAATATAGTTTGTCCCTTTTGATGCTATCGTAAGCTTGCTTGAAGTCCATAAATAGTAGGTGTGTGGTTAGTTGCTGTGACTTGGTGCCTGTATTTCCTTTAGTACGAAAATCTGGCCGACTACTGATCTTCCTTTTCTGAAGCCGCACTGGTATTCCCCTAGTATATTCTCGGAGTGTTTTTTTTATTTCGTTGTATGTAGGTGGCTAAGATTTTGTATATTCCGTCCAATAAGGCTATCCCTCTATAGTTTTCACAGTTTTCTTTATCACATTTCTTAAAAATTGGGCAGATTATCGCTTCGCTCCATTCCTCCCTTTTCCAGATTTCCTCTATTAACTTTACTATCGTGTCCTGTAGTCTGTTTCCTCCATTTTTATCATTTCGGCTTGTATTCCGCTTATTCCTGCACTCCTATTGTTCTTCAGTTGTTTTATTATCCGTTTTATTTCTTCTATATCCGGTGTTTCTTCTTGTAATGGGTTCGGTTAATTTCCTTGCTTGGTTGGTTCTTGGTAGCTTGTTTCGCTCTGGTATATATTCAGCAGGTCCACGAAGTACTCAGCCCATCTGTCGCTTACTTTGTTTTGATCTCCTATTAAATTTCCTTGTTTATCCTTGCAGAGGCTTATTTTTGCTTGGTATTCCCTTTTGACCCTTTTCGCTCTTTGATAGAAGTTCTTGATGTCCTTGTTTCTGTGATTTTCTTCTATTTCTTCCAGTTGTTTGGTTTGGTACATTCTTTTCTTTTTTCTGCATAGGGTTTTGCAGTTCCGCTATAGCATTTCGTAATTGTGTTTGCTCTCTTCTGTCCTTTCTTGCAGCATTCTGATTCTTCCTTTCATTTTCTTTTACTCCCCTTTCACATTCATCGTCGTACCATTTGGTCCTATTACTTTTTTGTATTATGCAGAGCTCCTTGACTGTACTCATTATGGTTTTTTTCAAGTACCTTCATTCTCTCGTCTATGTTTTGGGGCATGTCTTCATGTCGTAGCTTTTCCTTAATTACTTCTGGGTACTTTGCTTGTCTTTCTTCTCCATCTAATGATATTATTTGTTTTTTTTTTGTTCGGTCTTCTTAATCGTGGTTTTTAGTATTAGTTGTTTTAGCTTTATTCCTACCAGAAAATGATCAGAGTCTAAGTCTGGTCCTGTATAGGATCGTACATCTTTGATTACTCTTTCACTTTTCGTTTCCACCAGCACGTGGTATATTTGGTATGTCGTTTTCTCATCTGGTGATCTCCACGTTCCTTTATGTATGTTGTTGTGTTGGTAATAAGTACTTTTTATTTTCATATTTCTACTCATAGCCATGTGTATCAATAGTCTTCCATTTTAATTAGTTTTTGTGTGAAAGCTATATTTGCCTATTGTTGGTTGGTATAATTCTTCTTTTCCTATTTTGGCGTTGGCGTCGCCTTGGATTATTTTCACATCAAACTTTGGTATTTTCTGGTATATTCTATGTAGCTATTCATAGAACTTTTCCTTCTCTTCTATTTGTTTCTCCTCAGTCGGAGCATGTATATTGATTATACTAATTTTTTGATACCTTCCTTTTAGTCTTAGGTAGCATAGTCTGTCTGTTACAGGGGAAAAGTTTACTACTGCTGCTTTGAGATTTTTGCTCACCATAAATCCTGTCCCTAATCTCTTATATTTGCCTCCACTTTTGAAGAAAGCGTATTCCTTTATATCCCAGATGTCGTTTCGCTTCTGTTTTGTTTCTTGTAATGCAATTATGTCTAAGTTGTGTTTCCTTACATTAGTTACTAGTGTTTAAACGTCGCGTTTAGCGAATTTGCACATATGATGGCAATTTACGCATGCACACAAGTTTGCATGCGCAGAATAAAGGCTAATTAATATCTTGCATAGAGTTTTTAACATAGGGTTATGTAGATAATTTTATATCAAAAAAGGGTTCGCGGGATAATAAAGTTTGAAGAATACTGTGCTAGGCTTTTGTGCCAAATTTATGGATTTGCTGTACACCCCAAATATTTCAACACATGTGCATATTGTTAGCTCTGAATCCAGGTATCTAATTACAACAAATGCAAACATACAATAGCTATTATGATTACATCATCAATTCCTGATGAAAGCACATATTGTTCTCGCTCTTAATCCTCTAGTGTTCTGAAATGAGGTGCATTTGGGGCGAGTCTGGTGCGATGATTTGCGTGATGCTCAACAGGAACTCATGTAGCATCGGTAAAAGCCTGTCATTGAATGGGAAAGTCTGAGTCGGCCATTAGGGTTGTCTCAGCTTGAGTGGCAAGCCTTTCACCCGGGGAGGTGCGATCGGATAGGTCTTAATGTCCCTCGATGTTCCCGGAGGAAGTGTCGCACGGTACCATTGCATAATCACCGTTTCACGGCGGAGCACTCGGAAGGGCAGGTTAACGACGTGCTCAGGACATTTTTCCGGCGGTCATTTTATGTCGTCCTATAGTCTTTATGCTGGCATAAACAGGAATGTGCATGGCAAAGACATCCGGGCGGGCGGTTTTACGCGCGCAGGTTCCCTTTACGCCCTCGGAGTCGTTAAAGGGTGTACCTGTGCCGTCGTTACGTGCACGTGGAGGGCCACGATTCGGATTTGATGCACCGGGTTGTTCACCTTGTACACGGCGCCCTTTTCTTTATTCCCTTTTAGGGTCATCCATGCCGGCCCAGGTCTTTCCTTTTCATCGCGCTTCCTTCCCCGGTTTATGTATATTGCAGGCTGCCCTTGCAACGGCGCCTTATTTATGCACCCCTCCGCGGGAATATTGTAAACACGCCGACGCCGATCGATCGATGTCCTTCCCCAAGACTAATAACCGAAGGATAAACACACTATCGTAGAGCACGACTCCAATTATAACTCCAACTTTGTGGAACTCCTGGCAGGAACTCGTAAAACGGGCCGGATCGACGGGCGTTAATTTTTAAAGAAGAGCCAGTCTAGTGTTAAGTAATAAATGTCGCTTCCTCTTACACGTGTTAGCCGGAAAATTGCGTCTCTCCCTTACGGACCCCATCAAGTATTAATGAAGCGAAACACCTTACTACCAACCCTCGCTCCTAATTGGTATCTCGGTAATCACATTAAAGATTTTAGGGCTGCAAAAAGTCCAATAAGAGCTACTTCATTACTGACCTTAGCTCGCAGGATCAATAAAACATGAGCTCCGGGAATTAAATTTTAAATCTTCCTTCCCCATATTTAAATCCCTAACAGCATTAGAAACCGACAGCCTTTCAAGTTACACAAAAACACTTCAGGCCATAAAATAATAGCAAATAAATTGAATATAATTCCTCAAATGATCGCAAGATTATATCTAAATTCACCTCATCGCTAAAGAACATATCGTGGGTTCAGAATTATAATTAGGTAACTCAAAATTTATCGAATTTTAGTTATCTACCACAGCATACTGTTTTAGTAGATAACTTTCAAATACTATAAGAGGATAACTAGGAGTCGAATCAAGATACCCCTGGTGGACAATTTAAAAACTAGACAAGTAGATAACAAAGTATGTTTTCAATGCAATATTTAGGTAACTGAAGATATCTAGTTCTTACAATTGGAAGTCCGATTTTTCTTAGTGAAAGAAATGGATATCCATTTTTAGAATTCAAGTTGTCAATGATTAGTACATTTAGCTGCTTCGAAGGTTTTGCTGTCTGCTGATGTTGTTAGCGATTTGTTCAGTGTAAAACACGAAGTAATAACCTTCAAACTAAATAAATAAAATCACAATAATGTGCAAATTGTGAATAGGGCAACGTTTAGTAGACATAATGCTTAAAAATTAAAATAAAGAACAGCAAAATAGTTCAGGTGCGTACCTATTTTTTTTTTAGTCGGTATAATTTGAAGACGATCACCCGGATAAACCGGGTGATCGTTTTCATTCCGGAACAAAGGAGATTTGCATGACTACCCTAAATAATTATATGGATACTATTTAAATACACGTCATATCTTACAGCTGTGTACGCAACTTTCTGTCATCCATACAAAATTCAGTGTCTCTAAGAAATATTTTAAATGGATGGAAGTACTTAAGCTTGGAGAGTTCCAACTCACCTCCAGTAGATATTTCGATTAAATTAATTCGCGGTTTTAATCGGCGGTTTTAATCGGCGGTCTAATCACCGCGAGCAATTACAATAGGGATAATTAGGGTAATCGGTGATCCGCGGTTTAATCAAGATCACGTGCAAATCAAGACCCTCACTTTCTTTCGTCCATTTGTTTCGCGGACGAATGCACTTTTATTCTAAACAGCGAGCCTAATACTCAAAACACTAGGCATTAGGCCCAAGAAAATCTATTCTCCATCTTTCGAAATGAAAATGCTCACCCAATATAATTTTACATAATTTTCGACTAAAATATTTCGTTTTCTTACAGACTTCTTACATGAAACTTTGACTTATGTAATGATTCTAAATTTTGGCAATTTGGAATGCAATTATACGAGTACAAGGGGATTAGAAATCAACCAACAGCTTTCAAAATCTCAATCTAGTAGGATTAAATCGTTGCAAGGTTCTTGGTTGTTACGACAAGTATTAAATAATTACCTAACACTAATTTGTTTAGAAACTAGGCCTTACAAAAATAGTTATTTTGACTAAAATACTTTTTACTGTCTTCTTGTAGATTTTTCGCATAATTTGACTTCTGCAATTACACCAAGTAATAGCTATTTGGAATTCGATTATATCTTTGAGATTGGCAAATTGGTTGAGAATTCCAATTGGAAAGAACAAGCAGATCAACTGGAAGTCAAAACAGGAGATCATCAGGAAGTCAGAACAAGATAGACGTCCATACATTAACAGAAGTTGAACCATTTGGTGGGGAAGGTGATTCAGATTTATGTTAGTAGAAAAAAGAAGATTTTACTAAGATTTGACACTAGAAAAAAAATATCACTTTGTCAATTTTCAGTCTAGAGTTTAAGGTTAGTAGAACTCCACTACTTTTAGGTAAGTAGAAAAAATAAATCATTTTTGTACTAAGATTTGACACTAGAATAAAGAAATCACTTTGTCTATATGCAGACATCTCCAGTAACGAATCTGAGTTTCAACCTGGTGAGAGCAGTTAAAGTGACTTCAGTAATTTTGAAGAGGTTTCGTCATCTAATCTTCAGCCGGTTCTGGAAGGAATGCAAGAACATCCTGAAGTTACCGAGAAGTCTAGGAAGCGAAAAAAACAACCAGAAAAGTGAAAAAATATAATGGAGCACATGGACAAGAATATATTGGTGTACGAAGTGTTACTAAATCAAAAGTAGAAATAGGATCTCCTTGCAGAACCCAGTGCAGAATGAAATGTTAAATAAGGATGTCCCTTGAGAAAAGACAGGAACTATTTACTGCATACTGGAATCTGGGAAGTTATCAACGACAACGATATTTAATCAATAGCAACTCGAATAAGGCCGAAACAAAAACAAAGACTGATTCATCCAGTAATAGGAGAAACGTTAGCGCACATTTATATTTGCCGATTGATGGAGTACGTGAGAAATGGAGTGTGATTCAATGCACTTGGCTATTGGGTCGGAGTATATTGGCCAGGTGATTGGAAAACCATAGCCCGCAGTGCACGCAATAAAGGGGACAAGGCTTATACGGTAATTGACAAAAAAAAACCAAGGACTAGTTTCCAGTTAGACACAAACTTGTGTCCTACTAAACGTCAATTTGATGACTCTAGAATTTGGCCATCGTGACAAGTTATGTCTATTCTCACTCCCTGATAGTAGGTGGAGGCATTATTATATTATTTTTTTAATTATTTAGAACCTTATGACGATTTTGGGTTCTGGCTCTCTCGAAGACAGATTGTTTTGTTTTACCATTATCTGATTATCTAGTTTGCCACTTCCTGCGTGGAAACATCCTCCTCTCCACAATCTAAGACCTATTTCTTCATCTTCACCATTATCAATCAGCAAATTGCTGAGTCCACTCCTGATCATCGGTCTCCCGTAATTTTTGCCATTGTGTTCAATTTTGCACCTCTTTCTTAGACGCCCTAAAAACGTACTTCTGTAACTATCGTTGGAAGGATAAATGTGTTTTAGTGTTTTATTTTGCTCCATTTCCATTACATGATTGCCCATCTTAATATTGCTGTCACTAGAATTAATACATCGGATCCAAATTAAGTCCCACTAATTTATTAGATTCTTTTTTTTTTGTAAAGTAAGTTACAAGTCCTTGGGAGGAATTTCAACATTGTATAATTGAATGGTAGTGGAACTTGAAATATTTCTTTGATATATATTTTTTGGGAAAGTCGTACTACTAAATATGCCATTAATGTGCAATGTGCTGAATAGCTAGTTGGAACGGTTTGATAAGGGATGAAATTTATATAAGTTGGGCATGAAAGGAAAATCATTGTCACAGAATTTCCTTTTCTCCGGGTGCGTGCAGACGGAGGTCCGAGGGGCCTTAAAAATTTACCCCGAATTGCCGCAATAAATATGGGGTGCGTGGGGCCGGCGTAACGCCCTGCGCGCTGCCCCCGGGGGCGGCCGGTGGTCAGGGTGGTCGCCGTCCCCGGAGAAATAACATGATGTCCTGCGGAGGCATTGAAATATAGCTCCCGGAGGAGCTCCCTGGCATCCATTATAATTGACAACAGTCACGGCAACTTTGCGGCCACAAAGGCGCACGTACTCCGTGTGCAGCGATGTTATCGTTGCTCAGTGTAAACGGAATCTACCTTGTCCGTGGCTCATTGTGGGCCCGAGAAGCGAATTGGGTCAAACGGCTAATGCAGCACCAGCAATTGCTCCAACAAAACTGGGCGCAATTAATTTCTCTTGAATACCAAGACAACTGTTGCTCGTGGCGGGTGTCCAAATTCTTTTCAATATCATTCATGATATTCGGGATTACATCTAAAGCCATGGGAGAGTTCTCTACCCCAAAGAAGCTAATTTACTAATTAAGTATCAGCTAATCCCTACTTAGGCATTGTTTAATAGCTCAATTAACGTATATTTTAAGTCGTACCTAAATATAAGAGAAGGATATGAGGAAGATGATAGGGTCGCCCGAAAACTCCTCTTATTATTAACATTTCATCTGATAAAGCTGTAATTCAGGCAGATATCCGTATGGAAATTTTTGCTCCAGATGGTCCTTATTGCATATGCAGACGATATCGGCGACATAAATATAAAAGTATAACTGGGGTACAGGAAATGTTCTTCAGAATGGAGATTGGCGCAAGAATGACGGGCCACAAGACTAATCGAATAGGGCGAAAAATCACTTCATAATTTCGAAAAAGTAAAACACTTCAAGCGCTCACCGGAAGAGAACTTCCTCACAGAGATATAAACGCGCGTAATCTAGGTACCTCGATCTGTGTTTTCACTAAATAAGTAAGCAATCAAAATTCCTACCCAGTAGATTGAAAGTGATAACATACAAGACAATATGATTACAATTACTTAGAATTAGAATTACGTATGCTAAATCTGGGCACTAACAAAGCTATTAGGCAGTAGAATAATTGGCCGTTGGGATTTCATTTGTAGAATTGGGAAGAATAACTTTCTAGAATATTAATTCTTCTTACACCATTAATAATATATAAGTGCAATACTAACTAGTCGAAAATATTCCTCCCGGAACTTCCTACAAATCTCTTGGTAGTAAACGCATTAAAATCACATTAGTACACACATCATAAGTAAACAAAATATCTGTTTTTAGAAAGTATAATAAAAAAAATATATAATTAATACTATTTTTAAAACATGAAACCTTAAAAAAATGATTTTCCAAACTTTCTGTTTCTACAGTTTTTCATTTATCAAAACAAAACATGTGAATGTCTAAGTAAATATTTTTAGAACCCATGTTCATGAAATAGAAATTAAAACTAAGAAAATATTGAGATTATTTATATTAACAATACAATTATATTAAACATTTTCGAAACATAATATATTATGTGTGATATTAATGTTTGTAAAACTATTTGGAGTTTTTAGCAGGAAATTTTGTAGAATTTTTATAAATTTCACGATCATATCGTTTGTATACAGGAGAAAGATCATAGCGACATAGTTCCATAAATAAACAAAATATCTGTTTTTAGACAGTAAATTAAAAAAATATATACAATCAATACTAATTTAAAAAAAATATACCTTTAAAACAAATTGATTTTCCAAACTTTCTGTTTCTACAGTTTTTCATTTATCAAAACAAAACATGTGAATGGCTGAGTAAATATTTTTAGAACCTTTGTTCCTGAAATAGAAATTAAAACTAAGAAAATATTGAGATTATTTATATTAACGATACAATTATATTAAAATTTTCTAAACATCTTATGTGTGATATTATTGTTTTTATAACTATTTGATGTTTTTAGCAGGAAATTTTGTAGAATTTTTATAAATTTCACGATAATATCGTTTGTATATAGGAGAAAATTCATTATGCATAATTTCAATTTATTATTATTATTATGAGATATACTAGTATGCAATATGTGTAATTGAATTCGTATTCAATGAGTCATTCGTTAGATATTGTAAGGTTTACTTTGTTGTATGATATTTTTGAACTATTCTAATTATTCCTCCAATTAGACTCATTTTTAGATACCGATATCTCAAAAACCAATGTATCAATATAAATATAAGTTATTACAGATATTGCATGATATACTGGTATTATATTGGTATAATTAAATTTATTTCTAAAGAACGCATAGTGCAAATATCTAATTTTCATTGCTGATTTAGGTGCATATCTATCTCATTTTTGTCATACGTAAATGCTGATATCTCTTTAAGGAGCTAAATGTAGGCAATAAAATATGGTACTATTACTAATAAGTTTGTTGAAATAAATTTTGTAGAATTTTTATAAAATTCACGATCACATTCGAATTTTGATAAAATTCACGGTATGGTTGCGAAATTTTAATAACTTAAATTTTATTAAAATGTGGGATTTTTACATAATTTTCGCTATCACTCTCGGCTTTGCCTCGTGCACTAAACTATTTTTGCGTGAATAAAATTCGTCTTTATTCACTTATGCCATAAATACCTATTTTATCAACAAAATTATGAAATTTTCTTAAATTTTATGTGAGTAATCGTTTTCAATTTTTTTTTTTAAGAATACCTGAAACATCATTTCACAAATCACTTCATTTCATATTCAGATTTTCATATCATTCCCATATTACTTTATTCGATTTTCAGATTTTAATATCATTTCACATAACGTAGAATTTTGTCTTTTTATAGATAGATAGATAGTTTATTTAACATTTGATCATTTACATGATATTGGTTTTGTCAGTAACACACATACTATCAGACAGGGTGGTCACTTTTACGACGCCCACCATTAGGATCTATTAAACGGAAATATATACAGAATGGGATAAAAGTTTCTCATTTTTGTGTCTTTCAATATACTGAAACGAAATCCGGGATATCTTGCACATTTCCTGAAATATCGCTGAAAAACTGAAAAAATGCTGAAAAATGATATGTTGCGAAATTTTATAACTTATTTTAAAATAAAGATTAAAACATGGGATTTTTACATAATTTTTGCTATCACACTCGGCTTTCCCTCGTGCACTAAACTGTTTTTGAGTGAATAAAATTCGTCTTTATGCACTTATGCCATAAATAGCTATTTTATCAACAAAATGATGAAATTTTCTCAAATTTTATGTGAGTAATCGTTTTCTATTTTATTATAAGAATACCTGAAAAACTGAAAATAGTCCATCGATAGATTTCTCGCAAAATTCTATTGAAAACTTACACCAAAAATCACCATTTAATGGAAACGGTATTTTATGAATTATAAAACACAGAACTGTGATTAACACCCACTAATGGATGTTATAAAAATATGTAATAGAAGTAATAATAATAATTAAATAATAATAATAATGATAGACCTGATAAATTTGCCCGTAAAGAACCCAATATTCATAAAGTGAAATTTCCAGGTGTTAGCGATGCTAATTAGCTACAACAGCAGAAATATCCCGTCGTTAAATAAACAAATGTTAATAATAATAATAAAGCTAACAATAGAATCCACTACTATTAAATTCTGATCAAGGGTGTTTATAAAGTGTTCCAGGAATAAGATTTTCTATCCTGGCCAGGAGTCTCGGTTTCCTCTGGAGCATTTAGTGATAGAGGCACCCCCGGAGGCTTCGCGCGCCTTGCACGATCCGGATTCCTGCACCGTTCATTATCTCGAAATTTAATCCGGGATTACTGCGCCGTAACAAATGCTCATCTCCGCAATGCTCTTTCCTGGAATCGCGCAATCCCCCGCATATTATCTTTGCGCCGCGCGGCGATTATCAGAAATGGAATCTTTTAATGCAGCAGCATCCCGACCGCCCCCACACTATCTCCGCTCGTTCACGCACCAGCACACAACTAACTGAATCCTGGATGCGCGCGTGCAGATCACGAAGTACAGGATTCCCGTTTCCGTGGATTAATCGAAAAAATGATGGAGAGCGTGACGGGAATACTCGGGATGCTGTTATGTTGCACCAGGAGTGATAGATGTGGAATATTTTCAGTGCTGGGAAGAAACAATTCGTACTTATTTCAGTTCAGGTACAGGCTTCACCATTCATAATTCACAGGATGCTATTTACAAGCTTTTTGATACCAGCCTCAATGGGGCAACATTACATACAGGATTTAATAGTTATTTATGAGATATGATAAATTTTACTCAACTCAAAACTGTAAAAAAAATACAAAATTAAAAGTTTCAGACATGAAAATAAACATTTGCCGAGAATATTACCTTTTGTTACAACGAATATCTTTTGATTGTCTACCACACCATTTAATAAACTGCGAATTTATCAAAAAGAATGATGAAAAATTCGATAGGTCTGACCTGAACATTTCTTGTTAAACAAACTAATTACCATTTTGTAATTTGAGTTTTCAGTTTTTGTAATAGAAAGAAAGGGAGTCGTTTCGCGACTCACACAAGTCGTATATATTAAAATGATAGCAACAAACACTATACAATAAATAAAATAAATTGCAATAGATAATAGCTATTTATGGTATAAGTAAATCAAGTAGAATTTTATCCACGAAAAAACAGTTTAGCGCAATACGCAAAGCCGAGTGCGATAATGCTTTCGAGTGGATAAAATTGCTTTATTCGAATAAATTATTATCGGAATTATTCGAATAAAGCAATTTTATCCACTCTAAACGCTAAACTGTTATTTCGTGGATAAAATTCTACAAGTATATCATACAATTTTTTTCAATTCGTAATCAGAATTGAGAAAGTTTGGAGAAGTATCACATGGTCAGGTGACAACAAAAATTTCGAGGAAAGTGCGAATTAATGTATTTTCTAAAAATGTATTCACGGTGTCAATGATAATAGCGAATAAAATGAAAATGTAAACATTGTATTCACCCATTCGATTAAAGTGTTGTTCTATGGATGAGAATCAATATACATAATAAAAAGCATTTTAATAATGCGAATTGGAAAAAAATAAATTACGACGGACAAACTTTCGTAAAAATTTAGAAAAATTTTGAAAATGGATAAAAGCTATTTATGGTATAAGTAAATCAAGTAGAATTTTATCCACGAAAAAAATAATTTAGCGCAATAGGCAAAGCCGAGTGCGATAATGCTTTCGAGTGGATAAAATTGCTTTATTCGAATAAATTATTACCGGAATTATTCGAATACAGCGATGTTATTCACTCTAAAATATTAACGCACTCGACTTTGCCTCTTGCACTAAACTGTTTTTTTTTTTGGATAAAATTCTACAATTCTATAAGTGTATCATACAAGATTTTTTCAATTCGTTATTAGAATTCAAAAATTTTAGAGAAGTATCACGTTATCAGGTGACAAAAAATTTCGAGGATAGGGCAAATTCATGTATTATTTTACGTTATTCACTTTGTAAATGATTATAGCGAATAAAGTGAAAATGTAAACAACATTCTTCGCCCATTCGATTAAAGTGTAATCATTAATATACACATTAAGCATTTTAATAATGCGATTTGGAAAAGATAAATTACTACGGACAAACTTTCGTAAAAATTTAGATAATCTTTTAAAAAAATGGCAAATGGTTTAAAAAGCACAAAAATATAAAAAAAATCCATATAGTTTTAAATAGTTTTTTAATATATCCTAAAATTTGATAATTATTATCTCATTAGGAGTATTATAATAAAAAAACACCACACTCTAAAAGGGTAGTACTATTTTGCTTTTCATTTCAAAGATTACATGAATTTATTAGATATGTAAAAAGTAGAAAAGGTAAGAGAGAGGCGGACGAGAAAATATTAAAATATCCTAGAGTTTGATAATTATTACCTTATTAGGAGTATATTATTATACAGTATTATTATTATACTAGTATATATTATTATACATAATAAAATAAAATTATAATGGTTTTGTGTAACTAAAAACATAAAATTATTCTAAAATTTATGACAATTAAAATTAAACATTTAAATAATAATATGATTATTCGCATAAAGCAAATTTACCCATTCGAAAACTTTAAAGCCCTCGGCTTTACCTCTTGCGCTAAACTGTTAATTCGTGGATAAAATTCTACAAGTGTATCATACAAGATTTTTTTCAATTCGTTATCAGAATTGTAAAAAAAAATGGAGAAGCATTTTATGTGTACTTTCAACATTAACATTTTTACGATACACAGAATAACGATTACTTCATGGGATTTTTATGTTTAAATTTTAGTGTTTTTTAAAGTTGTCAATTTTTCAAAATCCTAATTCGAATCATAATTTTTAAGATTCTAACGATTCTTACATCGTTTGGTTTCTCATATTAACTAAACACTAACACTAAATGAAACACTTAAAATATAATAATACAAGCCATCTTTTGGCCTCAATTCGTTTTCAGAATTGAAAAATGTTGGAGAAGCATTTTATGTGTACTTTCAACCTTAACATTTTTACAATACACAGAATAACGATTACATCATGGGATTTTTGTTTATAATTTTTGTGTTCTTTAAACGACAAAGTTGTCAACTTTAAAAATCCGAATCATAATCCTAATTTTTAAGGTTCTAACGATTCTTACATCGTTTGGTTACTCATCTCTAACACTAACAGTAAATGAAACACTAAATAAAAGTTTGGGATTTTACTTTACTGATACATAATTTCCCAATTTTTCTAACTAGATGAATTAAAATATAATAATACAAGCCATCATTTGTTAACAATACAAATTTTTGATAACAATATTGTGTCAAGAAACTAATTTAAAAAACTATAATTTGGCTATTATTTTAGCTCTTTTTTTATGTAAACAAATATGTTTACTAGATTATATCAAATTTATAGTTATACGTTTAGTTTTCATGTTGTAAACCAAAATTATTACATAATGACGCATCTTTGAAGATTTTAACGTTATGTATTCTGCATATGCAGATTTGATAATTACAATTGCAATTTCCTTGTTAAATTATTTAAAAATTTGGTAATTTGACCATTTAATTGTTCGTCACAATCAATCTAAGCTTTACAGTTTTTGATTATAACACTTTTGGATATTTTAACATTTAATCTAACATTTTATAGTTTAAACATTAATATTTTTATGTTGCGTGGAATAATGATTATTACAACATGGTAATTTTTCTTTCTTATTTTTGTGCCTTTGAAACGACAAAGTTGCCAAAGTTGACGTGAACTTTTTTCAGTTCATTTAAATTTTTACGATTACTATACGATTTTACTAAAAGTTTGGTATTTTATTTCACTGATAACTAAATGATTTAATAATAATCTTTATTAATGTTACTAATAGGTTTACACAAGTCATGAAAAAAGAAGTATGCAGTGTAACGTATAAATAATTGACTATCATAACATATGTGTATAGGTAGATTCAACAATAAATAGTGGTTTACATAAGTTACATAAAATCTATATAAAAAAATATTAATTGTGAGTTCAAATAAATATTGACAAATCAGAAAATCGTAAAAGATATTGGAAACTGCGATACTAGATGATCACATATCACACATAAATTAAAAAAATACAAACATATATATTGAATTTTAGAGTTTAAAATATGTATTAATTGTAATTTAAATATGTAATACCTTCTCATATAAAACATACAATTAACGTCTACAAATTTAGAATCATACTAAAACAATTTTCGATAGACAAGGAGTATTACGCTGTGACTGAATTCATCTGTGATGATCTATAATTATTTCAATGTGTCATCTTAAAACTGTTATGTTATAATGTGTAATGTGTACCATAGCAACATTTTCTGTGCAACCAAACATTTGTAATTATAAAAATCTGTTTGCTTTTCATTAAATAGTTCTCATGGGTTATTTTGAATTTGAAGTGCACAAATTAAATTTGGCATCACTATGGAAATGACGAGATTAAATCATTTTTTTACAGTAAAATTTCGCGTTTTGTCGGTTTTTGTGCCAGGAACAGCCACTATTAGGCACTTTAACGGCTGTTGGTACTTGTAACGGGCGCGAAATAGGATATCGTGGACTGATTTGCGTACGCGAAATGGACACTTCGCGTCCCGTTCTTGGGAAAATAAATATATTGCAGGTAGACTTGATAGCTATTTTGAAAATCCCTGGGCATTTCTTACCCACCACACTCTAAAAGGGTAGTACTATTTTGCTTTTCTTTTCAAAGATTACATGAATATTACTTTTTAGATATAAATATTGGAATGTGTGTGGAAAGATATAAATATGTAAAAAAGTGGAAAAGATGAGAGGTGGACGATAAAATATCACACGGTCAACACAGTAAACACATGGTAAACACTCAATACCAAGAACCTGATCTGCCTGTGCAGAAGTAAGCTGATGAACATATTTTTTGCTGGTAACAACTCCAATTTATTATTATTCTGTGAAAACTATATAAAATAAACTTTTGAGTGAATGCCTTTCATGTGAGCGAACTTGTCGTTAAATAACCGAATTCATAAAATCGCAGTGCCCGAGGCGGGCGAATTGGCGGTATTTCCGTGGAACGCGTAGTGATTGAAAGCGTGAGCCATTACAGCCTCGTAAAAACGCTTTTCCGGATTTTATATCGCCATAACATAACCGGCCGTCCATTAGCGGCCGAGGCATCGATCACAGTTTCCGGATTTAATGGCACCCGGAAGTGATCGCACCGCGAACCGCGACTTACCGCGGCACGCCGTCCTCTCCGCGCGATTGAGCTGTAAATGGCACATAAATTAACCGGATCGTGATCACGAACGGCGCAATAAAGCGATTATGGGAGGATTAGTAGCGATATAGGTAAGTGTTTGATCATGCCAGTGATGGATTTCATATTGATTTAGATTGATTGATGTCATATTATGTGACTGTAATCTTGCATTACAACAATATTACCCACTTTTAGGTAAACTTGACGTGCACAGCGTGATTCTAGGAGCAATATTATTGCAACGAGTAATTCTTTGCAATTATATTGCATATATTGTATATTGACATCAAACAAATTACAAATTTGAACCATTAGTGATTTACAAGATTGCCTTAAGAAGAAAAACCGAAAAACGAATTTAATTTTAATATGTACGACGCATTGTTTTATTTAATTTTAACTGAATTTCAGGATTTCTGGACCAATATTAAAAATATTGACTCGATGTTTTTTGTATCAATTATCTGATGTCATAAAAATTAATGGATATTGAATATGCTGATATTGATTGTGACAGCCATATTTTTGCATTCCACAAAGCTAATTTTTCTTCCCATCCGTTGGGCGAAAATAATCACATCGCCCAATTGATATCATGAGTCATTCGTCTTCCTCACATTGCCACCATATATTCGAGATTCTCATATCGGAGGCCATAAAAATACGCCGGGATGCAGTCGGTAATGATCGGGCGTCATATCATCACGTCCGCATCGGCCGATCAATCAATACCAATATCCCCCCGAACCCACAATGAATTATGATATTTGTAGTCGCACAGGACGGTTCATCCCTAACGTTATTCCGCAAGAGTTTAGGCTCTGACTTTTAAACGTAAGAAGATTTCTTTCTAGGGCAATATCCAATAAATTAATTGGAGGTTAGAATAGAAATGGTATAAGTAAATTTCTTTGATATATTTGTACAAACTGGTTTTTAAAGAAATAACGTTATTTTGAAAAATGCTATAGGCTTTTTAAACGTAAAAACAGTAGAATATTGCAAGGAACTGTTTCAGAGTTAAGCTCAATTTTCTCAAAATATGAAAATATTACTTACAACATATCTAATATATTTCAATGGTTCAATGTCCATTCGTATACGACGGGAAACAATAAAAAAATTAAAACTTCCAGCATCCTATCTAACAGGGAAATTTCTTACTAGGTCAAGAACAGGTCTACCGGCCAAGATCAGGTCTAACATCAGGAAATATGAGGTGTCGCAGAAGTGCGCATGGAAATCAACACATATACCTACTTAAATTGGATGTGTGAGTAGTTACAACTTGGTGAAACATATTAATATAGGAATAATAATAGGTGGTGATTGTGATGCGTATTATGTAGGGCAAACGGGAAGAAATTTCAATACGACGATGAAAGAGCACAAAAGAGCAATTCTGCTTAATAAGGAGGATACTGGACTGGCCCAACACTGCATTAATAATAATCACTTCTTCAGAAATGATGGGCTGGAAGTATTACACACGGAGCACAAAGGAAAGCGGATGGATTTGCTAGAAATCTTAGAAATTCGCAAAGCAGTCATTAAAGGAGACAACATTGTGAATTAACAATTGATGTTTGACAATACACCTTTAACATAATCTTTATTATAACGCATCCCGAAAACTAAGTAAGTAATAATTACTATTGTACGGTACAATCGGCGACGTTTGAAGTGCAAGGCAAAGTCATAAACCAGAGCGAATTTCGACCTTATTGGTAATCGGGGTTTAGGCATGTGGAATGTATAATGTATAAGTACAAATACAGATGCAAAACAGCTCCATCCTCAAATGTCCACAAGGCGGTCGTAAAAAAACCGTGTTGCACTTCGATTGTCGGCGATTACACGTAATTATTATGGTATGTTTAGGGAAATTGGCTGTGGTCATCGCATTCAACAATGCAAAATTGTGATAAATATTAAATTGTTGCCATGTACTATTTTCCGGGTCCGTGATCCGTTTCCTTTTTGGACTTTAACACAATTGTTTGAACATTAAAGCCGGAATTTGTTGCGGCCGCATCCCCGTTTTCCGTTCCATGATTGCGGTGTTTATGGGTTTGTAAAAGTGAATAATAACTGACCAGCTCGCAATATATTCTCCACGCGGATCGCAGCAGTTACGCAGTTTGCAGTGATAAAGTTAATCCGATTTAGAGGAATTTCCAATCTACGACGCTCACAAAAGGGGGTGATAAATCTGCCGTATACTTATACTGGCTTCAAATTTTTATACAGGAAACCCATAAAAGTTTTATTTTTAAAGCCTCATCTCGTGTGTGTGTATAAGCAAACTTATATAAAGTTTGTTTAGGAATGATATTCGATTTTTATGTCCGCCGGAGAATTTGCAGATTTCGTTTCTGGGATTAAACGGGAACTTGTTCCTTCGATCAAACTTGGAATTAGGCTGGCGAAAAAAGCTGCACGCTCACTCGGTGAAATGGATTCCAGAAGAATATTCGCCGGCTGCCACAAATAAGGCCGGACAACGGGCATGTACGACACCAGCTAGCTGATCTCCAATGTAATTTTCTACTTTTGTCCCCGCTTCGCGCCGCTGTCCAACATCAAAAAGAATCTGGGTCAAATATGTCCGAATGGGATACGCTATACTTTGTTCGCAGCGAGGATAAATAATATCACTCTTTGTAAACCATGGTATTAAATTAGCCCCTTATTTATTACGGTGGCGAAAAACCGCTGGAATCCCCGGGAGGCAATAACCAGGGGTTAACTTATTTGGGGACGTCCCGACGCTGACGTCCAAGAGTTGACGCGACTTATCCGACTATTCGAATACCACGGTTTAGGCTCCCATGATTTATCGAGCTGCGAGGCACTCGCTAGGTGATTCGTAATTTACCCGGGATTAATGTGTTTAGTTCGAGAAGTTTTAAAACCTTGTACTAGATCAAAAACAATGTGACTCGAATTTATTCGCCCCTTGCAAACACGACTCCTTTCGGGATCCCTTAATGGATTTCACGTGTTTGTGCAGACGCTCTCGATTCGTATCGGCCGCATAAATCGCGTGGATAATAAAGTTTACCCTCTCTCGCCCCGCCGCTTTTTAATAAAATTTAAAACGACGCATAGGTGCGCACTGCAACGAGTAACAAACGGCCGGGACGCGACATCCGAGGTCCAGTTTTATTAAAACTTCCATCAATATGTCACATACACAACGAGATTCCACAAAGAAAGGCCACCACGCGTTTTCTTCTTCCCAAAGTGTTTCTAGAGCAGCAGATATGTAACTTGCACACGTACTTATGAGCGCATAAACGAATAGTTTATTACCGAGCTTACTTATAACATTTTTACACGTCGTTAATTTGTACTACCACGTAGTTTCAGTTATAATTTTTTTTTTAATCCTTACAGTCATAAGATGGATGGCGAACCACAATGTAAATTCCTATATCTAGGGAACATCATAACAAAAGATAGAAACAGCAGGAAAATAAAACTTCTACACCAAGATACAACTTCTTGCTTCCAGCAAGATATCGGTACATTTTATCTAAACATAATTGTAGAGCATAGCACGGTACGGCTGAGACCAATGAATTATAAGTAAACCCAACAAGAAAAAGTTTAAAAACCAAAATTCGTTGAAGAAAGTGAAAAACATATGAAGAAATGTTTGCTTTAATAAGGGAGAGAATCCTTTTTTAATTTAACACTACAAACATCCTCTAAATAGAACTTTCAACAGTTTGTATCATCACTGATACAAATTGATATGGAATGTATCGGTACGGATATATACGGATATTATTGATACGGAATTATGAATAAACTGGATGATCAAAATGTGTATTATAATAGCTGACTACAACTAAAGCTGACACGTAGAATTTTGGGGATGATTATACTTGTGAATATACGGATATTATTGATACGGAATCATGAATAAACTGGATGATCAAAATGTTCATTCTAAAAGCTGACTACAACTAAAGCTGACACGTAGAATTTTGGGGATGATTATACTTGTGCCCACCCACCCACCCTCCAATTATGCGAAACTAATGATTAATATTTGATCTGCAATTGTTGATCTTCAATCAAGATGATTATTAAGAAATGAAATGATGATTTATAATGATGCTGTATTAAAATAGGGGACGATTATTTTTGTGCCCACCCACCTACCACTTAATTTTACATGAATAATGATCAATAATTGACCTGAAATTATTTTTAAAACTGATTAAGATGCAGATAATTAATAATACATTTCTTCTAACTAAAGCTGCTAGCAATAAATTGTAGTTACTATGTGTCAGATTGACGTGGAAACAAACAGTAAAATTGCGAAAAACAAAAAGGACACATAGTTAAAAGAAAAGTAGCTAAATAGTAAATTATACAATAATTGCGAAATGTAAGTATTTATTTTACGAATTGTAACATATTTACATCGAATGAAAAAAGTACAAATTTCACACGCATTGTATACACTATATTTTTGCAATTTTAAAGTAATTTTAACTCGTTTTATAGCTTTGTTTTTGTAATCTAGTAAACTTTTGTTTCTCAGATATTTATCTGACACTGACAGTCTGTCAAATTTAATTGGTATTTTTACTAGTGCATTATCCCTATCCTCCAAGTGATCAACAATATGCAGAGATACCACATACTTTAGTAACGAAAAACATTTAAGAAAATAATTTCGTTTTAGTCTCAGGTTTGCGAAGTAAGTACAAATAATGATTACCTATTTTCACACTTATTGAAACAATGAAAATAATATTGTTTGACATATATAGACTAGACATTTCAAGCCAAAATTCCAAAAACATAGTTTTCTGTGTTTTATCAACTCTTGCCAGATACACATTTATTTATGTTATTGAGCAACGTTCGTTCAAAAATTGTATTACGCGTTTAACCTATCTCGAGCTGAACCACAAAATCTGGAGATCGCTAGTTACAAAGAAGAAACCGTGTGTTCCGAAGTCTGTTGCGCTTTGGTTTCATAAATGTTATTATTTTGGTCGAACACGTCCTATGAAGTTTCATTTTTCACTTGGGAGTATGAAGTAAATAATCAACACTATGCAGAAATACCACATACTTTGATAACGAAAAACCTTTCAGAAAATAATTTCGTTTCAGTCTCAGCTTTGCGAAGTAATTACAAATAATGATTACCTATTTTCACACATATTGGAACAATGAAAAAAATATTGTTTGACAGATATAGACTGGACATTTCAAGCTAAAATTCCAAACACATAGTTTTCTGTGTTTTATCAACTCTTGCCAGATACACATTTATTTGTGTTATTGAGCAAAGTTTGTTCAAATATTCTATTGAGCTATTAACCTATCTCGAGCTAAACCACAAAATCTAGAGATCGCTAGCTACAAAGAAGAAACTGTGTGTTCCAAATTCTGTTGCGCTTTGGCTTCATAAATGTTATTATTTTGGTTGAAGACGTTCTATGAAGTTTCATTTAAAAAAAATCAGAATATTCGGCAATAATATTTAAGGGTGTTAAATTATTATTATATAATATAATATTATTATTATTAAATAATAATAATAATGTAAGTATTATTCCATTTAAATATGTTTGTCAGAATTTGAAGTTACAAGTTCTCACTTGTAACACGTTTAATTAAATTTAAATATTCATATCTAGCTGGGATTTCGGTTCTACTGGAAACTGATATCAATTTCCGTTTTTAAACACGTATTGTATTTTTTTTCTTTTGACATATTTTTGTTAAACCATACTTATTGCTGAAATTAATGTAGTTGACATAATATTATTCTGCAGTAGGTACTATAAGCTAAAAACTGATACCACAACTTTCATTATAAATGTCAAGCATTTTAATAAGGTATTATAAGCCGAAATTAAAAGATTTTTATCTCAAAAACTAATATTTTTATACTATACATTATACATATCTAGAATTTAAAATGTGATAAAATACAGTGCGTTCCATATAAAATAACGAAATTCCAAGCTCTTTATGGTACAACAAGTCAAAAATATTCTGATTTAAAAGATGTTTAAATCTCATAATTTAAAAAAATAGAAAATGCACTTTTAACGAAATGGTTAGTTAAAGTACACTGTATAATTGAGTATTTTGGTATCTGAATAGTTTTTGTCAGGGTTGGTGTGATTGAAATCAATAAATTTAAATAATGATTTATTTTTACATATATCATTTATTTAAATCATAATTGATTCTTTTGCACTGCCTTCCAATAAATGAATAATTAAAAATATAATGTAACTATAACGTTAGCATGCTTTAAAGTAGACAATTGTAACAAAGCAAAACATGTTTCTTTTCTTCCACTTTTGATCCATCAGATGGTATAGATACACAGAATTTTTATTAATGAACAATTCTTGTTAAGGGTGTTCCAAAATATGTAAATCCCTTCATATATATATATATATATATAAAAAAAATGGCACGATTTCAATACCTGACCACGTAGTAAGTAAACCAAGTAAACTTGACCAAGAAAAATCAATGATTTGTTAAAAAAAATCGTGATGTAAATCAATTGATGTAAATCACATCTACCCTGGCAAAGCTGATCAGAAATATATATTTTTTAAAATCATGGTTTTTATGATTTTTTTAAATCATCCATTTTTTTAAGAATTGTCGTTTTTTTAAAGAATCGTTGATTTTTTAAAGAATCATTGTTGTTTTAAAGAATGGTTGTTTTTTTTAAAGAATCATTGTTTGTTTTTAAAGAATCATTGATTTTTTTAATCTTGAATTATTCCAACCCTGATTCGTCACAGACAGTTTTGTGATTTAAGAGAAAAAACACTGGCACTTAGTATGTTCAACCGATTTGTTTGTGTAATATCTGAAAACTACTAAAAAGGTAAAATATCTTGATTATAATGATGATATGATATGATATGATGATTAATATATTGATGATTATAATGGGATATGATTGTGGAAAATTTATATAAAGAGCATGCAGATACTGATGAAATTGTAGATTTGAATTAGAAGTTAACATTTCAGATATTGCAAAATGGGCCTTGAATGTTTAAAATAATAATAATAAAAATACTGCTCTTCCATCTGCGGACAATTAAGTTAATATTTCTGAAAGTTAAGAGTCGAAATCTGATCTGCCACTAGCGACTCAAAACAAAAAAGATTACTGGCCGACAAATTTTGACAAATGTGTTGTTCCTTCAATTTAAATGCATTTTTCGGAAAGAAATTACTAGGCATATGTACGAAATGCAAAAAATGGTTGAGAAGATCTTTATTTTTAAATTTTACATAGTTTTGCCACTATTTACTTGTTGTCGGTTAAAGTTAAGTTAGAAAAGTGATACCGGTATCTGTCAAACTGAAATTTGAATCCAGTATTGCCATAAAAATCATCGGAATCCGTCTTGAATCCTGAAAAAAAAATTAGTTATATTAGTTATATTATATTGTATTGCCATAAAAAATCATTGGAATCCGTCTTGCGTTATAATATAACTTAATTTTTGTAATCTTTTCATGTATCATGTAATCAGTAATCTTTTCTAACCTGACTTTAACCAACAACGTGTTTTTATAAGTAAATAGTGGAAAAACTATGTAAAAAATAAAAAAAAAATGACCTCCAACAATTTGATTTTTTTTTTGCATTTCGTACATATGCCTAGTAAATACTTTCTGAAAAATGCATTTAAATTAAAAGAATTACACTTAATTTGTACCTTTGCAAAAATTGAAATATCACAAAAACCTCACGTACCAGAAAATGTTTGCCGACGTTTCTAAAATCAGCAAAAACAATTCCATCGGAGTGTTATTCGTTATGCGATTCCTGTTTCTAGCCCAAGTATTACTCAAGTTTTCAACCCACCAATATGATCAAATGTAAACATTTGTCCACATCTGATATTATGATTGAGTTATTGTCCACGTCAAACTAATTGTGAAATCTGACAGTTTGACAGATTTGACAAAATGCATAAATCAAAATCGTGTTTTACGTAGTGGTCGAAAAAGTTATTGTTTACATATTCATCAATAACTCTATAACGAGGGACAAACGGAAAATTTTCCACTCTTAATTTTCTATTTGGTTGAGCCCTTTGAATCAAGTCTCTAAAGCACGGGCGTCACTTTTAAGACACCCTGTATAACTATATGATATGGTTGAGAGTAAAAAAAAAGGGCAACATATATTTGTGTGTATTGCATTAGGTAAAAAAATGATTTCTTTATGTCAATTGTATATAATTGGCATAATGAGTGGTTGTACAATGGCCAGTACTCGACGAAAAATAACCCAGCAGTGGTCATTGCTGGGCCAGACATATGGGTGTACTGTAAGGTGTCCGTTATTTCCCAAATCGCATTTTTTTTTTAGCGGACTATATTGAATAACTATATTGAAATTAAAAAAAAACTCATAGGTAACCGTATTTCGCGTGCCTGTATGCTAATGCAATTTCACATTTGATTAACATGGGAAAATCGTCTTTAAACGCTCATTTTTTTGACAAATTATAGGTCTTCATATATGTCAACATACCATGGCAAAATTTCAAAAACCGTGTATTAAATACAAGGATTTTTTTTTCTTGCAACAAGAAAACCATTTCTGGTTGTGAATTTTAGGTTTGTTACACTAGAAAAATTGAAATTTTAGTGTAATAGACCAAAAATTCGCTACCAGAAATGGTTTTCTTGTTGCAAAAAAAAATCCCTGTATTTAACACACGGTTTTTGAAGTTTTGCCACGGTATGTTGACATACATGAAAATTTGCAACTTGTTAAAAAAAATCCTCGACACCCTCAGGGTACAAGAGGACCGGATTATATATGTAAAAAAAATTGAGACACGTATTTGTGATCATATATAGGAAAACGATAACTTGCACGCGTAAATTTTTCAGGACAGCGATTGATAGAGAGAAAGTAAAAAATTATCGATTTTATTCGCCATTTTGTAGACCAGGTTGCGTATGACATGTTTCTTATGAATCTTATTTTTGTATCATTGATAGTTTCGGAGATATACGTAGAACACTAAAAAATCAACTACCCAGGGTATGAATAGTTAATTCCTCAAATTGGGGAAGTTCGGGAATGTATATTAATTGTATTCCATTAAAGTTACGTATTAATATAGGTCAATATCTTATAAGCGCGCAAATGTAAAGAGCATGTGATAATTTAAATTACAACATAAATATATTGCCTCCAGTAAATGTGTGCACATACGTCTGAGTTCTCAGCATTATAATTTGAAAAGTTTTGGTGCTTCATATTCATTAACCGCTAAATTTCTAAATGCGGAATAATTACGGACTCCTCGCGCTCGTTAACCAGCAGCTTTAAAGTGTGAAACATATTGGCGCCGGGGGCTGCGTGCTTTTGCGAAAAAAATTGCGAGGCTCGTGTCCGCGGAAGGCGGCGGAGGACGTCGCGACGCTCTCGCACGGTAATGGACGCGCGACACGGAACCAAGCGTGCCAACGCCATCTAACTTACCCCCCTCGTATGGAAATTCCGGGATAAAGCCGGGCGTGTATTTTTAGAGTCCCTTTCTTTGACTCCCGTCATCCGCACGCGCCGGGGCTAAATTTACCCCCGCTGGCGAGGTGGGTAGGCGATGACCTTTTCGGCCGAGGATCTTTTTATGACGCCGCATCACGAGGAGGCAATTAAAAAATTAAACCAAGCCCCTGGCGCATGCACCGCAAGTTCCGCTCGGCGGTATTGTTGGTAAATACTGCACTACGAAGACGCAAACGCCGGTTAATGAAGCACCTTGTATTCCACACCGACGTTAATTAACTAGGTAAATATAAACCGACTCGTGAATGATGTTTATATTCGCGGGGGGGCGTGGGGCGCTCCTCCACCCCCGGCTGCGTTAATATTATAAACATTTCTGGGGTGTGCATAACGTAATTAGTTCAAAATTATAATTCTGCATATTTAACGCGCGCGTCGGCTGCTTATCTCCATGCAGATTGCGATTTGATCGCCGGCCCTATTAATTGTGTTTGTGTACCTAAATGATATGTTTGTGTTTGCTCGGCGGAGCGGTCAAATTTATCATTCATACCTAATTGTAATATACAACGCGCGACACCGGCTTACGCTTCGCCCGATAAACGCCGCGCCGTGTATCTGATCGGCCCCCTTACGCAAAAATGCGAAATAATGTATGGAAATAACCGAGATTGCGCTCCACGGCGCGTTTTAAATTGAATTTATGGCCTATAAAGCGAAACGTAAAGGATCGTGAAATATTACAGCGGGACGCTTTAAATGCTCGCGAGTGGCATTAAAGTGTAATTGATGATTAAAAATTGTTGCAAGTGAAACGGGAATTAATATTTTATTAAATAAATTGCCTACAGCCCGGAGATGCCTGCGGAGCTGCGCAGATACCGGCGATCATAAAACACAGCAATTTTTCTGAAAGGGCGAATTGAACGCCCATAAGCCGGAATCTGGGGAGAACTCTTGGGGAGCCTCATTCGGTTACGTGTGTTTTATGGTGCATCGAGTGGGTTACGCTTCCCCGGCGACGTTTTTTTTATAAATTCAAATAATTTCTGCCGCCTCGCACAAGCGCATAGCAAACGAATTGTTTATAATTTAATCCCACACTGCGCGGATTCACTTCGCACACGTTTAATATTAATGCCCTCGTAAATCAAATAAATTATGGGAACACGGAGGATATTGCTGTTAACACAGGTACTAACGGCTGGAACGTAAAATAGTAGACGACCCGTGTATCCGTTTGTACAACAATTTAAATGTACATTTTGCACGCGGAATTTACTGCTGGAACAGAGATTTCCGTTTACTAAATAACTTCGTAATTAACGAAATAAAATAATAATGCAATCTAATCTACTCACAAAATATTTTACGCATTTGTATGATAATAAATTATATTTTGTATGTAGGGTCTATTTAATCGGTCGAACAAAAGGCAATCAGCGATATTTTGCGCATAAAACTAAAACCAAAACGTTTGTATTTTACAAATTATGTTTCAAAACATAAACAATTTAAAATTGATCAAATTGACAACGTTCCATATTCAACTGTACTGTCAGGCTAGATAAAATAGTATTGCCAGTTTGACTATTTGGTTCTAGAATTTGTATTTTCAATTACTTCCTACACATTTTTTTCTTCGGTTTTCGCTTTACTTTTAGTATTCTTAGAACGATTAAAAAAACTGATTTAAGCTAGTAGGCTGTTCAATTCTAAATTCTCTGGAATTAACAATTGGTTTTAAAATTGCATTTTAAACCATAAACTCGAGCTCTAAATGAACCCCTTACTACATGGTTTGTTTTAAGAACTTTTATGTGACATTCTAATGATTATTTGGATACATTTATGCTTTTTGGGGGACAGTCTTTGATACTACTGATAAATTTTCGGATAATTCTTTGATTCCTTGATAATTGCGGATAATAATCTTACTCTTTGAAAGACCCCGAGGACAAGAAAGGTACAATTCAGGTGGTTTGGAACAAAGTAGGAATATCTAACCAGCAGATAACTAATTGGCACTCCATGTAAAATGTTCAAACAACCTTCAAATTCTCACAAAATGCTTTGGGCTGTTTATATATATATGCTCCAAATTTCAATTAATAAACGTCGACATTTGTCAAATTCAAAGCTACAACTAAGAAAACCTCAAATCATCAAATTTTCAGCAGTTACTACCCGAATCCCTCATTTGTTTTATATTAAATGTGAAAATGGGAAAATCTGTTAAATTTCTGTCTGAAACAAATAGAATCTGTCGAATTTTTAACTTCAACTGTCCAAATCTGCCAAACTTTCAACTGAAATAGTCCAAACCTGTCAAATTTTCAATTGCAACGATTATTTTTGTTAAATTTTCTAGTTAATCTGTCTAAATCTATCAAATTTTCATTTGCAAACATTCAAATCTATCACTTGATATCAAAAAACACCGTTAAACCACGGTTTAAATTTTTATGAATAATGTTGTAAGAGATGTGACGTGTTCAAATGTCTATATCGTGAAATTCGACAATTAAAGTTTAAAATTTTAGAGTATTTCACTACTGATGACAAAATCTGCATAGATTTTGATAATTTCAGTTGAAAATAGTAGAAATATTGACAGTTTTAACAGTCACAGTTGAAAATATGACAGATTTTGACAATTACAGTTGAAATAAGTGAAATAGTGACACTAACATATGAAAAATATAACAAATTTTGACATTACAGTTGAAAAGATAAAAAAAAATGAGTCACGTTGAAAATATGACAAATTTTGATAGTTACAGATGAAAATATAACTAATTTTGACAGTTATAATTGAAAATATTCTGCATAGATTTGGATAATTACAGTTGAAAATAGAAGAAATATTGACAGTTTTAACAGTAACAGTTGAAAATATGACAAATTTTGACAATTACAGTTGAAAATATGTGAAATACTGACAGTTACATATGAAAAATATAACAAATTTTGATAGTACAGTTGAAAAGATAAGAAAAATTGAGTCACTTTGAAAATATGACAAATTTTTATAGTTACATATGAAAATATAACTAATTTTGACAGTTATAATTGAAAATATCACTAATTGTTTATTACAGAGAATTTCGTATTCATCAGCCTATAATCAGCCTATTTTTTAAATGTTAGTATAACCCTACGAAAAATCTAAACCGGTGAAAAGTACTTAATATACTCTACAAAAATATACAAAAAAAAAAATTATAGCAAGCAATTTAAAAATAAAACAAATAAATTAATGTGTTTAAAAAAAGATTTTATTTCGCCAACTTATAGCTAAGTGTGTCATTTCATAATATATATGTTTGTTGATGGTTACATAACAAATGAAGTCGCTATAGTCTTTGGCGCTTTTTATAAAACACTGTAATTACGTTCAAAATAAAATTGAAAATCTTCTTCGACCTAAATATTTTTCACCCACTCACGCAATTTTGCCATTTTTTTTTTTCAAAATATCCCATGTTATGTGTGCTTCACCTTTTTAAGAAGAAGTTTTAGCGTAGGTAATGAAGTTAACATTTGTTTTGATATAACAGGCTTAGCCTAACAAACAATATTTAAATTTAGAATGTTTGCCTTGTTTTCAATTTTGCAAATTTCTAACAGTATCGAATTTGCCATTAACATAAATATAAAGCTTTTTTTTTATTTTCAAGTACAAAAATGTAGTAAAAAAATATACGCATTAGGTAAAAATAAGATTCTAAGTAGAGGATAAATTCCACACTGTATAGATTCCGGGAGATGTAAATGATACATAGCATTTTTTTTACTGTTAATTGCCATTCTAAACTTTACAGTTTTGTACTTGAAAACACAAATTTGCTTTATGTCTAAATGAACATAAAAATGAACATGTCTAAAACCTAAATATTTTTCAGTTTGACTAGTTTACACGTTAAGAAGATATAAATGTAATTTAAGCTACGCACTAGAAGTGAATTTTGAAATTTATAATTGCCGATAATTGTATGCGATTAATACTTTCTTCACCAGTTATCTGCAATATCTTGATTTTTACCCCGAAAGCAGCATAAGCAAGCAAGGAAGATCTATAAAAGATACATAAGCTAAGAAGATGCTACGAGTTGGACACACATGTTGTAGGTATTCATCAAAACTCTCCAACTGAAATGGGCATGAAACTTTTAAAGCCGCAATGGCGCAAAGAAAAATAATCAGCAGACAGAAAACCAAGACTTCGCTGCGAGGATACGTAAGGAATCATGCAAAGTATCTCTTGAATGTAGAAAACTGATAACGTTCTGAAACGATAGATGACACTGCTTGGGGATGCCAGGAGTATACTGCTATCCTCGAAAAATAAGCATTGACCAGATTTAAGCAATGTGGTACAATTCAAAGTAATTGATTGTCAGGGGATGGAAAAAAATACATACAAGAAACAGGAAATTATGGAGAAACATGTGCAGGTATATGGATTAGGAAATGGCAACTAATCTACAAAAAAAAAAAACAATCAAAGATTTAGAAAGATTCTCAGAAGCGGCGCAACCTTACAAGGGGTGTTTAGCCACTGAAATAGTAACGGTCAATGTCGATTTCAATAAGGGCTATGTTGATGTCATAGTTAAAGGCGCTACTTGTACACGAAATATGGAAAATAGTGTTCGTTTTGGCCGTAACCACACTCAATTTCCTCCAATTAACTGGCGCAGTCGGTAGGGTCATTGTCCAGCACTTTTGATAAAAAATAGGTATTTTGTATCAAGTGCTGTTGTATAGTTGTACCGTGAAGAGCTGACAATGACTCATAGCTCCATATTGCCTGAATTCACATACGTTTCGTATTTCATCTCACTCTTTTACATTTTTCTTAAGCATGATGAACGAGCATAGTAAACGCGAGTCTTTGAACTTAAAAACATGAGTCATTCAGGTGTATTGCGTATCAAAAAATATTAGCAGTAACGTGTAGGTACGTTATTTTACAGCATCACATTCCAATGACAGATGTAGTTATGTCATGAATGTATCTGGCATTCAAATGTGATGCTGTTAAGTAACGTACACGTTACTTCAAACGTTTTTCGATACGAAATACACCTGATTGTCAGCTCTCGCTGGGTTGACTATAGTTGTAGCTTCTACATTGGAATTCGAACTTGAAATGTCGGGGAGTGTGATGTGTTCCGAAACTTTTGGTGCGATGATGAGTTGCTGAGCAAACATAATCCGCGGGTACTTAGGGAGTTTTAAATGGTGCCAAGAAGCGTGCGTCGATATAAATTAGCCATGAGCCGGATAGGCGAGCCGAAAAAGCTACTTTCCACTTAGGCCCTTACATAAGTTCGTGTATTCAATCAGTTAGTTTCGGGAAGTTATTTAATCTATTCCGTACTTGGGCGAACCCTCGGAATCGGACTCGAATATCGCGCGTATAACTTTTAATGGCGCGTGCTGAGGGGGCGCCCGAAGGCCCCCCCCAGCCCGGACATGTTCATTACCGAGATAATCGGCCGGCATTCGATTATTCAGATTGCCGTGTAATTACATATCTGAGGGCAATGGGGACGGGCGCAAGTGACCCCCGAGGAATCACTCATTCGCCCCCCGCCGCAGTTCCGTTTCCTTTCGCCGTATCGATTTGCATCAGAGAAGCAGCGTCTTGCCGAACTCTGAGCCGTCCCTGCCAGCGATACGTTTAATTTGTTATTGTGGGACTTGGAGCGGGAAATGTGGGGTATTAATTACGAGAGTCGCGGGGGCGGCGATTATTTTCTGCGCGGCTCTAATTGTCACCGGAAAGACATAATTTTGTCGAAATGTGGGCGCTCTAACGGGTCTGGTTCGAGACCCTAATGGCTATTTATTGGCACGCAATTTCCCGATAACACGAATCGCAAATGCCCCCCAGCCTCCTTGTGGTGGCACAAAGGGGGCGCTATTTATAAGCCGTTTATTTCCTGAGGAACATTGAACTGCTTCGTTTACGTTAAGGCGAATGTTGTTTGTACGTTCATGGCGCGACGGGCACAGGGCGGCTGCAATAACCGTGTATATTGTAGGTAGGAATGCGACGGGAAAGTCCAGCGCTGTGGCCAGCTTGATTAAAAATTTCTAATTCCCCCCCAAGCCCCGCAAACCGGGACCCACCCTGGGGTTTTAGCGCAAATTGTGAAATTCCTGTGTGCCTCCGTCGATTTACAAAAGGCGAGCTCGCGTTTATTATTATCATCACCACCGAAATTCTCATTTTCCTATATGGATATCGAGCGTGCCACTCCACCCTCGCATTAATTCCAACGCCCCTGCACTTTTAATTACGAGTGGAACAATCATCGAACGCCCACGTGAGATTGGGCATCGTTGATACCGAAAAAAACACAACGCAACGTATAAAAGCCCTAAAATTAAGATTGTCATCGCCTTTTACTGGCCACTTTACTGGCCGCAATGTGCACCGGTTAATTGCTCATTCAGTGAATTAACACCGCGCCACACAAAATAACAGATTCGGGTCAATTGTAATCGCCTAATCCTCCCCAGCGACGCCGTTTTTAGGCTCGTTACGCGCATAATTATTAATTAATATGGGCCCTTAATGAGCGGCCTCTATCCGAAGTTCCACCGGGGGAATTACCCCGAGAAGACAACTATTTTAAACTGTAATGTAAATAAAAGTAGCGGCCTTTAATTTTTAATCTCGGTCTTTAGAGTTTTAATGGAAGCAGAAGTTCTGAAACGCAGGGGGCGCGTTATAATTTATTATTAACCGGGCAAAGTTAATAGATCGCTCGTGTTAGTTAAGGTATACTGCCGAGACGTTGCGAAAATTGCCTATGAGAAGCGGTGTCCTCTAAATAATTCACGTCCCGAATTCTGCGTAAGCCGGTTTACAATGATACGGCACGATGATCGAGTGGGCCATGAGCTTGTTATCAATGTCCTCACATGAGAGTCCCTAGTGGCTAGATAATTGCCTCTCTGCAGATATGTACTCGAGTTTGAATGCCATCTAGTATTATAAGATAAGAAAACAACTTCTTGTGTTAATCATTATATTTGTGGTTATTCATAAATTATGTCTATACTCATATTTATGTCACATGACTACGACTTAGTAATTACCTTAATTGGATGATATTTATGCAATAATTGCAATAAAAAAATAAAGACATTAAATTTTTGTAGGTTCAACCTGTAACATCAAAACATATGAAAAATTAATAAACTAAGGCAAAACGCCATAAGAACGTGAAGCATACCAAATCTGTACAAATGGAATATTTTGAGAAAATTGCAAATTTAAAAACAAGGCAAACATTATAAATCTTTTTTTTTAATCAAGTCTAATGCAGCATAACAAATATTAAATTTTGAAAACCAGGTATATTTTTAAAAAATAAGATGAAACATATACAAATTGAAAAACGTGTAAAAAAAATGGTCTCCCAAAAGGAACGATATGTTTTTAAAACATCATAGGAACCATATCTAAAATTGTAGAAATCTCACTAGCTGTCATTTGTTTTTAGTATAATTTGACAATACATCATGGCTAAATACGCGCTTCAACAACGTTTGGTTATTACCTAAAAATTTCATAAAAATAGGGGTACGGTGGGGATAGAACAACCACCCCCTAGTTGGTACTATATATTTATCTCTTCTTTTGAAATCGAAGCATGTTAAAATCACTTAGAAAACTGGGGCCAATAAATAATAATATCGTTTATTCTGTCCACATTCAGAAAGAACATTGCAGAGTCAAATATGAGCATAGTACACAAAAATATTGCAAAAACAAGAAAAAAAAAATAATACACATTAAAATACACATTCTACAAAAAAAAAAATTACAGCACTCAAAAATTTGTTTGCTCTGTTGTGTTTTGAAAGCCCTAAAAGTTTGTCCCTGTAATTCATTACCACACTGTATAATTTAACATTAAACAACAAAAAATATTGCACCAGTTGGAATTTGAAATTTTGTAATCGACTTTGAAATTAGGAACGCAATAATTAAGTAATTACAAAAATCATGTTTTTTTCCCGGAATTTCCCATCTAGTTAAATGGTCAATTATAAGATTGGGGACAAACATATGTAACTATAATGATTCTCCTCGGTAATTGCCTGATTTTTGAGGTTTTTAATTTTATTATGATTAATTATAAATAACTTCAATCTAGAAGGTATATATGGTGGATGCGCTGGGTAACATTTTTTGAAAACATGAATTTGACCTATTTTCTATACTACAACCATATTTTGTATTGTACATCACGAAAACTGGTATACCGGGGTGAGTTAAGGCTCCGACCAATTCTCATTTCTTGCTAAGGACAATATAAATATTGCTCAGTTCTACTTCGAAATAAATTTTCTACATATAGTTCAAAATTCTCGGTAATCCTGGCCTGGTATACAATAAGATTTCGATTTTAAGATTTAATACCCAAAAATTATTGTTTATTTTGGGAAATTATTGATGTATTTCTGAAAATTTCTGGAAATTATTATACAGGGTGTTTCAGAAGGAAGAGGAATATAGATCCAAATTCTCGCTAATCCTGGCTTGGTATACAATAAGGTTTCGATTTTAATATTTAATACTCGAAAATTATTGCTTATTTTGGAAATTATTGAAGATTTCTGAAAATTTCTGAAAATATTTATACAGGGTGTTTCAGGAGGAAGTGCAAATATTTTGGGTAGTTGTAGTATGGATGATTCTCTGATCTTCGTTATTTCATTCAAACTCAACGTGATCTTCGTGAAGATTTTGGTCCACATAATCGCCCTTCTGTTATTCGTCGAATCGTAGAAAAAATCGAAATAAATTTCACTTTACACGATACGAGAACACCAAAAATACAATGAAACGCAAGAAACCAAGAGAATATTGATGGTGTAAGTGCCAGTGTTTAACAGATAAAAAGCAGTCGATTAATCGACGTTCTCAAGAACTTTACTTTTCAAGAATGGCAACTTGGTATTTTGAGAAAAGATTTGGGTTTACATCCGTATAAGATTGTGTTGACTCAAGAACTAAAACCACATGACCATCATAAGCGACGTATGTTTGCTGTTTGGGCTCTAGAGCAACTTGAAATTGATCTTGATGTTTAAAAAAAATCATCTTTTTAGATGAAGACCATTTTTATTTAAACGGCTTGGTTAACAACTGTCGATTTTAGTGTGAAAATAATCCACAACAGATTCATGAGTAGTCTTTGCATCCAGAAATAGTTACTGCTTGGTGTGGTTTATGGTATAGAGGCATCATCGGACCATATATTTTTGAAGATGCAAATGAAGATGCAGTAACAGTGACTGGTGAGCGTTATCGATCAATGTTAACGGATTTTTTGTGGCCAAAGTTGGATGAAATTTATTTGCAAGACATGTTTTTCCAACAATAGCACATATGGCACGATGGCAATATGTGAAACACCACATATTGCCAATGCCACTATGTGCAACACCACATATTGCCAATGCCACTATGTGCAACACCACATATTGCCAATGCCACTATGGAGTTACTGAGAGAAAAGTTTAATGAGTAATCTCCAGAAATGGAACCGTTAATTGGCCTCCGAGAAGTTGTGATTTAAATCTTTGGACTTCTTCTTGTAGGGTTATTTATAGTCGTTGTTCTATGCTACTAAACCTCGAACTATAGACACTTTGAAATTGAAGATTGAACGCTGCATTAATGAAAATACACCTGATTTATTGCACAAAGTTACCGAAAATTGGGTCCATCGGATTCGATCCAGCAAACGAAGCCAAGGTGGACATTTGAATAATGTGTTAATCAAAACATAATTGTCATAAGTTGTACTATAAAATATAGATAAGGTTTTCCTTTAGTCTCAAATATTTTGTATATCATTTAATTTTAAAAATATATCGTTCCTTTAGGGAAACCATTCATTTTATATGTACTAGTAAAATAAAGTCTACTACAAACATGGTATTTTTTTTAAATAATTAAAATTTGTAATAAATGAAGCCTTCTGCAGCATAATAAATGTTCAAAATAAGCAGAATATTTTTAAAATATATGGCGAGATTCAAAAATAACGAAAATTATTTCTTGAGAAGGTTAAGCCTAAACTAGGATATATTTTACGGCGGTGAAAAAAAACATGATTTCTACATGAATGCAAATAGATCGTGAATAGATATTTTTAATAATACAACGAAATGAACTTGTAATTTGAATTCAATAAAAAAAAGTGTAAAATTAAATTTCCACAGTTCTCGCTGAAACTTTACACCTTTCACTAAACAATTTTGCAGCTACCTATAAAATATCAGAACTAATATTGAAAATTTAACAATTGACAATAAATTTTTGGAATTTAAAACACATTTCCAAATATTCAGTGAAATTTTTCAAGGTATAATCTTAATTTCACAATTGTCACTGAATCTGCAATAATAATTTATAAATTTCAAGTATGTATTATAAATTTGGCAATTGTCAATGAAATATTGAACGAAAATTTAAAATTTCATAATTTCCGGATACAAATTGCACAGGTAAATTGAAATTTCATAAATTTCGTTAAAAAAAATGTACAACTTTCCATGGACACGCATAATATTGAAGTAAAGATTTATGCACTCTCGGGTATAACAATTTGAAATTGTAAAATTGGAATGTGCATTTGGGAATTATTTCCGCGGACAACTAGAGACCAGTTTCGATCTAACCGGGTCTCATCAGTCCAGTGAGGCTGAATTTATAATTCCCAAAAGCACATTGCACATCAAAAACCATTTCAAAACTTTACAACGTATTAGATTGTAATTTCGTGGGTAAATTTTACAGCTGCCTACAAAATATACAACACATTGCCAATTGCATAACTTCATAACAATAATTTAGTAATCGACAATAAAATTTTGGAATTTGCGATGCAAATGTCTAAAGCTCACTCTTCACCACTGGAAAATTTATGAAGGAAATAATCCTGCATAAGAAGTTGAAGTTTACAACAATCAAAAACAAATGAAATATTTTGACAAAATGGAAAAATTGCAACTGTCTAAATCTCACTTCTTCACCATTGGAAAGTTTGTGAAGGAAACAATCCTGCATAAGAAGTTGAAGTTTACAACAATTAAAAACAAATGGAATATTTTGACAAAATGCAATCATCAGTCCAGTGAGTCTGAATTTATAATTCCCAAATGCACATTGCACATCAAAAACCACTTCATAACTTTACAACTTATTAGATTGTAATTCCGTGGGTAAACTTTACAGCTGCCTACAAAATATACAATACATTGCCAATTTCATACTGATATTGAAAATTTAGTAATCGACAATAAAATTTTGGAATTTGCAATGCAAATGCCTAAATCTCACATCTTCACCACAGGAAAATTTTTGAAGGAAACAATCCTGCATAAGAAGTTGAAGTTTATAACAATCAAAAACAAATAGAATATTTTGACAAAATGGAAAAATTGCAACACAGGGCAAACATTGTCTTGAGCAAACCAAAGCTACTACAACTAAACGAATAGCACATGTTGAAAATAGTTTCTGTTCGTCACATAATCAATCTAAATATTTTTTGGTATGAAAATTAAGCCTACTGCAGCATCTGCAGTAGTCTATGCTATAGCATATGGAATATTTGAGGAGCATCAATGCAAAATCACACAAGTCCACTAAACAAATCTGGTGTTTTTTACTTTAACTCTTCGTAGCTTAGCCATTGCTTGGACGGTTGTACTTTCCTTTAGATTTACTATACGACAAGCTATTTTATGCACAAATCTGGTATCAAATTTGGATTTAGTTAAGGAAAACCTACTTGAAACAACCATTAACTGATTATGAACATATTATGGACACCTGTGCTTTTCTATGGACTCCTCATTTGTCAAGTAGGTAATGCAAACATGCTTCTGTAGAAACTGAATATTCTATTTCAGGCTACTGCATCATCTGTAGTAGTAGTCATAGTACATCTTAGTCTATGCTGTAGCATACGGAATATTTGAGGAGCATCTATGCAAAATCACACAAGTCCACTAAAAAAATCTAATGTTTTTTACTTTAACTCTTCGTAGCTTAGCCATTGCTTGGACGGTTGTACTTTCCTTTGGATTTACTACACGACAAGCTATTTTATGCACAAATCCGTTATCAAATTTGGATTTAATTCAGGAAATCCTACCTGAAACAACCATTAACTGATTATACACATCTGTGCTTTTGTATGGACTGCTCATTTGTAAAGTAGGCAATGCAAACATACTTCTGTAGAAACTGAATATTCTATATCATCCAAACAAGTTAAAAATAAATGTAAATCATAAAATAAGGCAATAATAGTAGTATGAACCATTTTATGTGACCGGCGCTGTAGTGTTACTGATTTCTCAACGAACAAACAAATTTCCTGGAAAGATGATACTTTATTTCAGATGGAATGTTTATAAAATATAGAAATATGATAAAATAGGGAGAAAAACTTAAGAAAATGAAATCCATAAGAACAAAACATTGGGCAAAATTTTTAATAAGCAATGTAAAAATTCAGAGTTTCACAACCTAACAAACGGCATATTTGAAGCATATGATAATGATATAATAGGTCAATTACATGTGCAAGACTACTGCAACCAAACGTAAATAGAAGACTGCCGAAAAGGGAGATGAAGAGCTATACAGGGTGTTAATTAAGTAAGTAGATAAACTTCAATGGGCGATTCCTTGATTAATTCTAAAATAAAAAGTTCATATAAACATGGTATATAAACAAGTATATCAGACATGCACCAAAACGTAAAGAAAACAGGATCAGAACCTAATATAAAGATGAAGACGACGGAGAAGAGAAAAAGAAAAAAGAGAACATTTAAATATAAGATAAAAAATACGTTCAAAGAACGTGAAGCCCATATAAATAAATTATAAAGATCACATTATAATCGGTGAGAAAATTAAATCGTTAGAAACTAACTTCATTCTAACTTTCACATTACACTGCCAGTATGCGAATTTCACCAAAATTCTCCAAATCCAAATATTTATAAACCTTCCATATGATTATGTCGAATATTTTTCTATAAAAAATAAACGATTAATGTTAATAGTTCATGTTATTTTTCCCTAATTTTTTCTTTGGCTTTGGCCAAGACTTTCGTCAAGTCATTTGCGTGGAATGAGGTGTGCCTTAACCCCATTACATCCATTTTTTTTTCTGAAATACACTTTCCGCTCGGAATACAAGTTTTAGCTTCTTTCTACGTACCAATGAAAGTGTGACATATATTTTCCGGAAATGCACTTTCCACGATTAATACAAGTTTGAGTTTCGACGTAAGATAAAATGTGGTATTTATTATGACCCGCACTAATGTATTTAATGATCGCATTTTAGATGCGATAAATTTTCCCTTTTTTCACTCTCCTGCAAAATTTGCTGAAATGGATATGGCGGCTTCTTAGATAGCAAGCCTCAAATATCAGTAACCTAGTTAACGGCGGAATACATCTTTAGAGAAAACGATCAATATTAATGATACAAGCTATGCATTTTTTGCGACAAGCCAAAACTGGGACGAGTAAACGCCTGAAGGAGGCCGGGAGCTGTGAGCAATCGATAATCTTACTTATTCATGATATATACCGTTCAGTGTTTTCGCAGACGGAGTAAAATATCAGTAAGAGGGAGTGTTTTACGCCAGTGCTCTTTAAAATTCTCTTTTTGGGTTTATCATAGAAGTCAATAATAGAATAGCTGGCAAGTTATAAAAATATTATTACAAATTATGAATGTAAGGTTGTAACATGTTCTTGTAAACTACGTAAATGTTACAAGTCTGTACTTACATGTAAATAATTAAATCAGATAGATTAGGTACTTAAAAATATTTTCTTTATAACTTTCAAATATTTACTTATTTTATATATCACCACAATGTTTCACCATACTGTAGCTTCTTCAGTTGAAGAATTTTGATTAAATTAAAATTTACAGTTATTTTTTATGTTAATAAAAAATACAGACTGTTGGCATTTCTGTCATAGATATTATACGCCAACCAATATATTATTGTAAATTCGGGGAAGATTTAGAATTTTGAAAATATTCAGCAAGGGTGATGACGATCATTCAATAATTTTCCAGTGTATTTCCTTTTATTATATTTTACTGACAATTGAACTCATTTTGAAGTTGACCAGAACTTTTTCTATACGATTAATTCTTTTAAGGAAAAACATAATTTCCCTTATAACAGACTTTTTCTTTTATTCATAGAATACATTCGTATTCATGTAGAATCGACTGATAAATAACTTATATAGCAAACGAAAATGGTATCGATTAATGTCTGATGGCGATAGTTGGATGTCTAGATGTTCCAAACTCACACCTATATACCTGTATTTATCACGTAATAATGAAATAACAAGAATCATTAGAGAATGCTTCAAATTCTACACATATGCCTGTATCTGCCGCATAATAATTAAATAATTATTTACGGCCTCGTATTATAGTTATGAAAATGTATATGCGAATTAACAACTTCATGTAGAACGCTACATCAATTAGTCTGAAAGAATTTTCCATACATTAGCGTTTTAATGCTTTATCCGCTTAAATCTTAATTAGTCTAGAGGTAGAAATTATAATTAATTATTATGCGTCGCGGGGGTTCAGCTTAAATTAAGATAAAATGTTAGTGAACTCCAAATGCTTCGGGCGGCATTTCAGTCTTGAACTTTTTCTGTGGAAATGTTGGACGTGTATTCAGCGAAACTTTATGGATATGCAAATATTTTTACGGTTGAAATGAAATTTGTATAAAAATAAATAAACAGTTCGCCCAGTTCGCTGCCAAATAAGATTGTTTGTGTGAATTGATACGGGGCTGTGTTTCCGTCCACTGATTAAGTTGCTAATAGTTACATGGCGGTGTAAGACACTCGCAAAGGTATAGATATAAATATGTTTCTTGTGGGAAGTTATAGCTATATTATACAACAGCTATATCTAGTTCCAGCTATAGCAATCTATCTATCTATCTATCTATCTATCTATCTATCTATCTATCTATCTATCTATCTATCTATCTATCTATCTATCTATCTATCTATCTATCTATCTATCTATCTATCTATCTATCTATCTATCTATCTATCTATCTATCTATCTATCTATCTATCTATCTATCTATCTATCTATCTATCTATCTATCTATCTATCTATCTATCTATCTATCTATCTATCTATCTATCTATCTATCTATCTATCTATCTATCTATCTATCTATCTATCTATCTATCTATCTATCTATCTATCTATCTATCTATCTATCTATCTATCTATCTATCTATCTATCTATCTATCTATCTATCTATCTATCTATCTATCTATCTATCTATCTATCTATCTATCTATCTATCTATCTATCTATCTATCTATCTATCTATCTATCTATCTATCTATCTATCTATCTATCTATCTATCTATCTATCTATCTATCTATCTATCTATCTATCTATCTATCTATCTATCTATCTATATATCTATCTATCTATCTATGCATCTATCTATGCATCTATCTATGCATCTATCTATGTATCTATCATCTATAGCTCGATCTACACTCGATCACTGTTCTTATCCCCCCCCCCCCCCCCCTGTCTCATCTGACCTTGCTCCTTACGACTTTTTCTTATTCCCCAAACTCAAAAGGCCCAAAAGAAGATTTGAGAGACGATTCCCGAGATTTAAGGCAAATGCGATGAAAGAGCAGAAGGATATTACAAAAGAAGCGTACCAGGACTGTTTCAACAAGAGGTAACACCACTGGGATTAGTGTGTGCATCCAGGAGGAGAGTACTTCGATGGGGACCCAGACATATAACTTCTAAATAAAGTACATTTTGTTTTATGACATCAGTCCGCGTATTAAATGAACAGACCTCGTATAGCTTATCCTCAATTTTGGAAAAAATCGCCAGTTTTGATTAATTTCAAATTGCCCTGGATGTCAAAAAGAAGATTATAGAGATAGGAGGTAGTGTTAGGTTGTGCATGTAGTTTATTTTTAATCTTCTTATGGAAATCTTTATTTAACAGATAATTTATGCTCAACTTTGGAAAAAATCGCCGGTTCAAATTTTAATGAATTTCAAAATGTGCAGAATGTCAAAAACGAGCTTATCGAGATACGAAATAGTATCATGTAAAGTATTCCTAAAATGTTCAAGGATATGTATTCGAAATAATCGTCTTGTATTTGTTCATGAATGAAACTTACCGAATTATTTTATCCAAGGGTTGGTGAACATTTTCTGCGAAAAAGGTTTTACATATTTCTTTAGAGAATCCCAAGAACTGTCAAGAAATACCCAATAACTGGGTAAGAGAATCCCAATAACTATTCAATATTTAAAAAAACAGTGGGACAATTTTCAAGGTCAACAGAAAATTGAACCACATTGCACCAAAATGTGTTTTTTAACTTTCATTTACGTAGTCAGACAGAGTACATATAATTTTCAAAAATGGGATGGATAGTTCCATTTGGTCTCATGATTTAACAAAATTTTGTTTTGGTGTCTGTTTGTCTGTCTGTCTGTATGTCTATCTGCCTGTTTGTTTGTCTCCCTACGTGCCAAATTGTCGTCTCTTTCTGTATTTGCTGTATGTCTGTCTTGAAAGTGTACTTGATAGTCCATATTTAAGCTTTCAATAAAAAATGGGAGGTGCCAGTGATTTTTGGGCAAAATTCCGTTAAGTGGAAGTGGTATTTTATTAGGTAGGTTTTCCGTTTACATGCTTAACTATCAGGTTTAAAGAAACAAAAATTATACTACAAATATGCTTTAAATAAAATTAGCAATAAATGTTGTTCTTAGGATATTTTCAATAATTAATATCTTAAGAACATTTGTTATTAACGCTTGCTTGTGTCTTAAGGGGAACCATATTTAATTGATCGATAATAATTGATCAACAAAAGTTGAATAAGAACTATTGATTTGAGTTGATCAACTTTACTGAAACAAAGTTATCACTATAGTTATTATTCAACTTTTGTTGCTCAAATAATATCAATCAATTAAACTTCATTCGTGACACCCCTTAAGGGTCTTAAGGGGTATCACGAATCAAGTTTAATTGATCAATATTAGTTGATAAACAAAAGTTGAATGAGAACTATTGTTCACAGTTGATCTACTCTATTGAAACAAAGGTTCTAACTATAGTTTTAATTGAACTTTTGTTGACCATGTAATATCGATCAATAAAACTTGATTCGTGAGCACGTGCCTTTTATGACGATAAGTTGTGGAGATACAATTGTCAATAGTGCATAGTGACTTGCCGATAATACTTGCTATAGTGGCACGAGAGCTTGTTGCAACAAGAAATTGATTGATTTAGACTACTAAACTTAAAACGATATCTCCGACCATAAATCAAATTAACACTTAAATTGATTGATTTAGACTACTAAACTTAAAATTAAATTATCTTATCTATTAAAGGAAGGAAGGGAATTATCTAAGCAAGGAACTATGCACGAAACATATTTTGCATGACTATACTACTTTTGCCTCTTAACACCTAATCTTAACCTCTTCGAAAGTAATAAGTGTCAGACAGCAATTATTACTATAAGGATTCTAATTGGCTAACAAATTAAAATTTGGGTTATTTCATTGGTCTGTCAGTGTGAAGTTTCATATGTAAATGAAGCTGATGATTAACAAAATGTTGATGTGTTTCGGTCAAAAATGACAATTATGAATCAATACGATAGTACATGAAAGTAGTGTGATGACTACACGTGTCTAGCATATATATAAACAATATTTATTGGGCTATCGACCCCATTGGGTCTTTCCGCCTTGTCGTGTCTAGAACTTCCGCCGTATCTAGCATTTTTGTTCAATCCGAAATTGCAATTTTATTGGAGAGTTCCCAAACTTTTTGGAAACTTCATCTTTTTTTTCCAGTGGCTCTACAACCCTGGATGGGTCTTGACCTGCTCTGTCACACGCCTCCATTCTTCTTCATCCTCCACACTTTTGGATACTCTACATAATATAAACTGTCAGAGAAAGTTAGAATTACTTTGCTTTCGTCTTATTTTGTTTTTTATTGTCTTTTTTTCTACATTGTCTACTTCTGAATTTAGGTTTATAGTATAATACCTCATTGAGATCTATTTTATACTTAAGCAGCCAATTAATTGCTTCTTCCTCAATGCTAGGTTACTATTTATGGATGCTTAATTATATTTATAAAAGCAGATTATGCTTGGGTGTAAAATACAAATAAATTTTAAAAAAATAATTGACTAAAAACTTTCGATCATACATTTTTAACAAAATTTGTAATATCACAATTTTTTAACTTGGCGACAGTATTAGCTATTTCTTGACAATCACGATATTTGGGTTTGTTGCGTTTGTGGGGGTACATATTTGGCAAAATTGCAATGATGATCAGCAACCTCCGACCGAAAAGCTGAACCAAAAAGAAAAAGATATGGTCTGTTGCAAGTGTGATTGAGACAATTAGCAAATAAGGACAGAATATTTATACATTTGTAGGCGAGTGTGTGAGATTACTGCACAATCCGAATGGGTCTATCCAGTTTGGGATTAACAAATGCTGACTGATTAAGTACCTATAGATATCTGGAAATGAAAGGCAACTAAAATTGAAAAGCAACTATGCTTGAAGTTGATTTCAGTCGGGAACGTGAATCGCCCTCATCGATGTATCTATTTGTTTTTTGTATGTTTTAGGTAAATGATGTGTAGGATTATTATTCTCGTTATTGAAAAGCAAATCGATTTAGCTCATCGTCTTTTTTGTATCACCATTCATCAATGTAAATTTTGATACGCACTTTATATCGACGTTTGGATTACACGGTGCGTTTAACCCTTGTCATTGGGAAATTGCGATCTTCCACGGGTCATCAGAGCGATCAGGCGGATCCACCGGAAAAGCGAAATCACGTGTTTGCGTCATTTTTTCCTGTATCGGCGTAATACGAGCCCCGTGCTGCTCGTTAACCCCGGAAAAGCCCTCAATAACCCGCTACTCCACCGGCCCAGCCCGCAGGGCTCACCTTGCCGCTTATTAATTAGCAGGTGATTTATGGCTGCAGATGTATGAAAAAAGCGGCGACCATTAAGCAAACAAATGCCGGGGACGCCCTAAATGGTGGAATATGACAGTAAATATTTGTATTGGCCGGGGGCGCAATATATCAGCGTTCCGGTTCATTTGGCTTGGCCCGTAAAAATTTTCATTGATAAATACCGTGCGATTTTCCGAACAAATCTATCCAATTTCTTACTTTCAGCGGCCCTTTGTGGCCAGGTCGCCTGGTAATCAGTGCGAAAGTCGGGCTATTTATCAGCCGGCCCTCCCCACATATCTCCCCATTTCTCTTAGCTCAGAAAATTGTGACATCAATACCGGCGGCGTTATTTAGTTACTTGTGGGAAAGCGCGCGATTAATATGGAAATGTGTGTCTCGTGCATAATGTATGTATTTGGATTTTTGACTGAGGGGGTTTTTCAGTTTTATAATTCCAGCGATGTTATCGCCGTTTCGACGTCGCCGTCGCGGATTTGCATACCGTGGAATAAATTAGCAATGGCGTTTCGATCGGTGATACTGCAGGGTTCCTCCTCGGGGATGACGCACGCCGCTGGAATAGGGAATAGGTAAAAACTCAATTTTCCTCTCCGGCATGAATCACGTCTGGCTCCCCAATACTGTTATAAATCAAATAAATACCTGCAGCCGAAGAGTGTATTTCGATATACAATCTCAGTCATGCAAGGTTATCAAATATTGACAAACACCGAGTTATGTAGTTCGTGTTACGGACTACGTGGCGCTTTATATTTACGACGGGCACTATTAATTTATTATTACCGCAGATAATAAACCGATTTCGTTTTCTCTTCACGAATTCAAGGGGCTAGGCCTCATTCTTCTCGCCGTCGATAAATCAGCCCGAGAAAAAAACCGGCCCCGTCCCTTTATGGCGCGCTCCTCCTTCCGATGCCCAAAAACGGGCCCGAATTCCGCGAAGGATATAATTATTCTGCAGCTAAATTTCGAGTGATTTATTGGCGTCGCAGGTTTTGCGCTCCGGCCTCCATCCAGTTTGACGCCAATAAGGGGAGAAATTTAATTTCATGCAGCGGAATCAGCATGCAAACGCGACACACTCTAATCCGACGTCAGTCGACTTTTTTCTTAAGTGAAAGATGAATGAATTTCTGGCCGGGGTGGCTCTGCGACGAATCACAAATCAAATTACTGCACAGCGCAGAAAAAAAACGTGAAGTTGAAGAACTAACACATTCGCAATGACGTATGCACTAATTTGACTACTTTATTTCAGAGATTTATAAAGAAATTCAGAGATTTAAGATAAGATAATAAAAAGATAATTTAAGATAAGGTTTAAAAATATTAATTAATTATTAAAACACATATTATTAAAACACAATTGTGTGTAAAAAACGATCTTTAATTAACTGCCAAGTACATTTTTTCAAATAAATAATTAATTATTTTTTTTATATATAATTATTCAAACTCGTGAAAACGAATGTGAAGTCATTCAATTTGGCGTGTTACGATCGTGAAACGATCATCGTTCTTTAAATATCTAGATATTATTATATCATCAACAGTCAATTATGGAAATTATTTATAAAATTAACGCCACTTATGTTCACCGTTCTTTAATAACTTGTACGTATCAAAAACTGTTTATTGATAAGTTTCGGTACCAAATGTCTGGAAAATCAACAGTCAAATGAAACACCCTGCCGATTGTCTGACAATAAAACTGTACCACTACATTGTACAAACTAAAACATTGTATATATTACGTAGGATAAAGTAATAATAAATAAGTATATTATAAAATTAGTTCATAATGTAAGAGATTATATGTATGAATACGATAATTTCACGAATGCTACAATCCTACAATATAAACGAATTTCATTCATTATTTTATCATCGAACTAACGTTTTACCAAACAATTCACTTTTCAAAATTATTCAACTACCTACCATTACAAAATAGTACATTATTCAACAAGTGAGAAAGTTGGCCATTTCAATGAGTAATTTATTTAAGTGGAAATTGCCATTTCTCACGAGTTCAATACTATACTTTTTCTAATCATATTAAATAATTAAGTAATAATTGTAATTTTTTTTTTTTGTATATATTACATGACAGCATATTATTAAGAAATTGATATTTTACCTTTGTTGAAATATATATTTCATCTGGAGCTTTGCATAAGAATTCATCAATTTCCTTGGCAGTAAATGTTTTTGATTTTATAGCCTGATAGCCCTCGGATTTTCTTTTTGAAAATGCACATAACTTAGGATAGGTTTCAATATTAATATTATTGTGAGTGCTTAGAGTAGATCTTAGCATAGAATATTGAGACCGTAATGAAGAGGATTTGTATTTCTCTGCTAGTCCGGAGAAATACGCCAAGAGAACATTTTCGGAAAATGAATTCGTGTTCTTTGTGCTGCACCAATCCATGAAAGTTTCTTGACTTTTGTGGCAAGAGGTTAAGGCCCGTATCTATAGTCCGTACTTAAGCTTGAGTTCGACTCAAGTCGTATATTTGGTTGCGTTTGGTGCATAAGCGTTTATAGAAAATAAACCTAAGTAAGTTTAAGTTTGGCAGCCTCTTGCACGTCTGGCGGCGTACAATTCTCTATATTATCCATAATTTCCATTTTTTCTCGATATTTTGTAGAGGTGGAACACAGATTCGATGACAAATGTCACTGTCAATTCACTTTAATATTAACGATAAATACTTCCCGTGGAGAAGAATCTCAGCTTGACATTGGTCACTAATCCGTGGAGAAAGTGTTCAATTTTCTCCACAGTTGAAGACTAAACCACTTTCTCGATTAAAAATGTATAAGAAATGTACAGATTTTTTAATATGATGACTAGAAAAATATTATTTGTCAGTAATCCTCGAAAGATTAAACCTGGTTACTATAGTTTTTTATACAGTTCAAATTAGCGGATTTATTCCATTGACAAGACAACTTTATAGCTCAACATTGTCACTTTATAGCTCAGCATTGTCACTTTATGGCACAGTATTGTCACTTTCTGGCGCCAATATTATCCCTGTGCCATAAAGTGACAGTTTATTAAAGATTTTGACACTTATAATCTAATGATATCGACGATAACAATATATTGCAAATGTTTTTGGGAAAAACGCAAACAACAAATGTTGCGATGGTTGCGTCGTTGCATCGAGATTTTTCATTTTGTAAAAAAATATTAATTGGAGCTTTTTTTCAAAAACAAATATTTCTTCCAGATTTTATTGCAGAAACATAATTTCTTCAGTATAGTTTTGAGAGCGAGGCAGAATTGACCAGAATCGTTTAAACCTTGCACTTTAGAAATATTAGTACACATAACATTAAATATCACAGTAATTATTAATTATTATAGTTATATTATTATTACACATAACATACAGGGTGTCCTAAATAGAGTAAGGTTGCATCTTTCTTATTTTGAAAGCTAGAGATCTGATTAAATGGGCAATGTTATGCAGTTTTGTATGCTGGTTCGGATTATGTTGAACCATTTTCAAAAGTCCGAGCAGTTTAGAAATTATTCTAAAACAACTAAAAATCGTGATTTTCTAAAAACTCCGATATTTCCATAATTATTAAAGATGCGGAAATAAGTTTAAAATAAAAGTTACATAATTTGATCACACAAACTTGAAAATCAAGTTGAAGGAAAAGTCAAGATGGCGGTTTCCGAGATATTAATAGTAACTTTCTTATTTTAAATAGCCGCCATATTAGATTTTTACACATCTAAGTCGACTTTTTTTCTCTTTTCAACGATGTATTATCACCTATTTCAAACTAAAAAATATGGGAAATATCAATTGTTCCAATTTTTATTTTTGTTCTATAAACTATTTTTAAAACAAATGAAAAAATAAATAAAAAAACGCATTACAACTAAGTAGGAAAATTACAATAAAATATAAAAGATGCTCAAAATGCTGACTGTTATTGGCGAAATGGCCAAAAAGAAGCTAAACACAATTGACAGCGTTTTAGAATATTGCCAGTTACTTATCGCAATGCGTTGCGAATACCGCCTTTTATTGCCTCTGTCATTGCTTCACGAAGTTCATCTACATTATTATATTTGAAGTTACTTCCATAAATTTTGTTTTTTAAAGTACCCTACAAATAAAAATCAAGAGGCGTCAAGTATGCAGATCTGGCTAGCCACTGAACTGATGTATTAGACGCTATTACTTTGTTATTAAAACGACTATTTAAATAAGTAATAATATATCTAGCATTGAGTGGAGGGGCGCCATCTTACTGGTACTAATTTGAATATTTTGTGCCAAAGGTAAATCATCCAATAAATCTTATAATGTTGTTTGAAGAATTTTCAAATGACGTTGTGCAGTTAGAAATATTATAGCACCATCTAAATCATTTCCCAATATGCCACAAAAAACATAATGTGCAGTTAGAAATATTATAGCACCATGTAAATCATTTCCCAATATGCCACAAAACAACTTCAAAGCCGAGCCGCAATTGGTTTCGCCGTTGAATCACTATGTGTGGATTGTCCTGAGCCCAATAGTGTTCGTTATGATGATTAAATAATCCACAATTAGAAAAGTAGGATACATCTACCCATAAAATTGTATTTAAAAATACACCATTTTCCATAATTTTGTTAATTAACCTTCTGCAAAATGTTAATCTACAGATGAAGATTTGCATCATTTACTTGTATAGTGTGAGAAATCTGCAATTTATAAAGATGAAACTTGTGCTTTTTTATAATTGTTGATGATCTAGATTTAGATACGGTAACTTGATTTTCTATTTGCCGAGTTGAAATGTTCGGATTAGCGAACAGTTAACGCTGTCAATTGTTTTTGTCCAATAACTGCCAGAATATTGTTTTTTTTATAATTTATTGTTATTTTACTACTTACTTGTATTACTTATTTTTCAAATTTTCTTAAATTTGTTTAAAAAATTTAAAAAAAAAAATAAAAATTGGAACAATTAATATTTCCTATATTTTTCATTTTGACATAGGTTCTTATACGTCGTTGAAAAGAGGAAAAGAAAGTCTATTTAGAGGTATAAAAATCAAATATGGCGGCCATTTAAAATAAGAAAGTTGTTATTGATATCTCGAAAACTGCCATCTTGACTTTTGTTTTGACTTGATTCTTAAGTTTGTGCGATCGAACCAAGTAACTTTTATTTTTAACTTCTCTCCGCATCTTTAATAATTATGAATATATCGGAGTTTTTTGAAAATCGCGATTTTTAGTTTTTTAGAATAATTTCTAAACTGCTCGGACTTTTGAAAAATTTTCAACATAATCTGAATCAATATATAAAACTGCACAATAGTGCCCTTAACCATATCTCTAGCTTTAAGAATAAGAAAGATACCCATGTAATCCTACTCTATTTAGGACACCCTGCATTATAATGTTTCTCCCTTCTGTTTTCCCAGTTTGTCTCTTTTAACCCTTTGCCTTCTTCTTATGCTCAGTCCAATTACCCTCCAGAGGGTTTGGTAGTACTATGATGTAGCCGTTCCCTCAGTTATTATACAACTCCTCTTGAACCATTTGATGTATGAAAATAAAGGGCTTTGGGAGTGGAATATGTAGGTAATTGGCAGGATAATAGCACAAGTTTCAAGTTGTTTAAGTACCCCTGACCTAATCGTATGGACGGAGAGATGCGTGAATCGTGACCTTGCCCTATGTGCTAACATTTTCCTATAAATCCACATGTGCACATGCATTAATTATTAATATTAATTACATAACTACCTTAAAGCCACAAGTAATAAAATTAGGCAAACCCAAGATTTTTAAAGTAAAAATTCCTTACTAATTTTACAGGCACAATTGTATGGTACCTACTTTTTGTTAACAATTTTCCTTGAATTAGTGTTGTTATCGAAAATTTAGAAATATATATGTTTATTGTGGTACATACATTATACATATATAGAAGTCATAAAACAAATACGTACAGGAAATTTATTTACTCGTATATTTAACCAAATTAAAGCCAGCAAACAGTTTTATTTTGCTTTGCCAAAAACAAACCTTGACCTGTCTACTGACCTTTCATTCAATTGACCCTTCATATCATTTCACGCTATTGGATTTTGTTTTTGTTGAGGTCTTATTAAATGAGAAGTATTTTCCAACCATTCTTCTACCCATCCACTGAGACAACACTGATTATTAATGATGAAATACCACATGATGAATGTGGGATCATCAATACTGATGAACCACAATTATGTGAACATCGTCATCGAAAATTTCGCTAAAACAATCGACGTGTGCAAAACGAGTAGAGGAGGCAATTTGGCTGATATTTCATTTATTTCCTAAGTGTCTCCTTTTACTTTTAGTGTCTACTCTTTGTTGAAATCCATAATTTTGAAAAAATAAATTCTTTCCATTAATATAATTACTTGAACAGTTGTTAGTGAATGTTCTTTACATTACACTACATTACATTCTTCTATATGAATGTATGTTCTTTACATACATTATAAAATTACATGCGGGTCAAATTTAAAATATTTCAAATTTAAGTAAAACTTGTTTACAAAATAATTTAAAACGCAAAACCATATTCGTGTAGCTTTTTTGCAAAAAAAGCTTTTCGCAAAGTTTCAGCGAAATATTGAATTTGAGGTAATTTGAGGAATAAAGTATACTTATACATTAAATAAATATAGTATGCTGCTCAGATTTATTAAATAATAAATAAAATTCTGTATAAATGTAAAATGTATAAATTGTATAAATTAAAAATACTTGTATAATTCTATTAAACATAATATGGATAATTACAACACCATTATAAACTAACATAATTAATTATTATGAATATTATCACAGTTGAGTGCCCAGTAGAGTAAAACCCAAAGCGTAAAAATTCTAAACGGCAGTTTTCACGCTTTACGCACAGGTCGCAGCAGCTGATATCTTTAATGCCTCGAGCAATTTACATTTAATTACTTCTGATTCGTGCCGGAATTTTTGTTACCCGATCCGTATCTTTAACGCCAGATGTATGGAATGATTTGCATAATTGTACAAATACTAAAATGTTCCATTTTCGTCATGTGCTCGGTGTGTAACGTGGAATGTAATAAAATACACGGATGGCTGAAATATCCACCTTATTACGCGGCTCTTGCAATTGGTTGTGATTAACGCTGAATATTACTGCTTCGCTTTGAGGAATTAATTTTATTCGTATCACAACGGCTAACTGAATTATTTGTGTGATTGCATTGCACGTCAATAATGTGTAACCAAAGTTATGCGGAGCCTAATAAATTATTTGTACAAAGTTTGGTTATAACCCCGAGCTTATTATTACTTATCAATGTTTAATTGTAACCCACGCCAGATTATTTCGGACGAAGTTTGTTTGCAAATATTTGAGAATATTCGCGGAGTTATTAAATAAGCCGTAACTTATTGATAAAGTCGAAGGTTATTATCGAAGGTTATCAGTATTATTTTCGTCCACTTCGTTAATTTTCGTGTATTCTACTTAGTGATTGCAGTAATTAATATGTTTGCTGTACATCATTACATTAAATTTGTATACAAAATATTGATTTTTACATGTAGGTACATATTTTGTCATTAACTCGAATATCTACAAAAAAATATGTGTTTTTTTTCTCAAATTATATAGTTTTTTTTAATTTTTTTTTTTGTTACTAATATAAATATTACTATTTATATTATGTTTGTATTAAACTGGAAATGACAGTAGATACATCGAAATAAAATTTCGATGTTGAACTACAAAATGATATAAATATTCACGTGAATATGACACCAGTGTGATTCTCTTGCATGTCAGATATCCTCTTTTTGGAGCACACTTCGAGCTCTTTGTACGTGGCCCATATATAGATTTATTTCCCTAAGGAGAACGCAACGTTCGCAAATGTATTCAATATTATAATAAATATATGTCGCTTCTGACTCGAACTAGAAAATAAGAATCGTGCTTTAATAATCATGCCCAAGAGTGAGTGAGTGATGGTGAAGTGAGTTATGCTGCGACTTTGTATGTACCCTTGTTAATTGAAACACAAGAGACAAACTCAAGAGATGAACAGTCACTATTATCAACCACTACTGAACCATTGATGATGAAATTCACTCAAATGATAATGATAACCAGTAATGTAGTTTGATGTAATTATGCCATACGCTAAATAAAATAATCAATAAGAATAATAAATATAGTATTCTCGCAAATCCAAATGTTCAATCCAAAATTTTATGCGATATTCATTATCCTGATAATTTTCCGCTTCCAATGAAATGTGTACGTCCTTGTACGTCATATTTGAAGATTTCATTGTAATTACGAATTTTAATTAACTCATTACATTATTAATTATTAATTGTGCCCCAATGATTCACAATATTAACTAAAAAGCACTATCTAATTAATTACCTAACTCGATAACTATTTATTTAAATATTAATCTCAGCTTGACTCTGTTGAGAGAAAATGTCTAATCAAAATACAATTTTGATTTATTATTTTTGAAATATAAAAATGTAAAACATATCGTAAAATAATATACACGTCGAAAAAGAATGTCCCTGTAATATAACAGAAACTCATTCTTACGACATTCTCGGGGAAAACTACACATATGGCCTATAAGCTCGCAATTCTAAGATTGTTATACTTGGAGCATTATGTGAATATAATCGCTTCAAAGTGAGGTCCTGTAGTCAGGGATTTAAAGTTGTCTTACACCTACATTCTTTACCGTGTGAACTGTGCTCTTCATGTCTCCTAGTATTCACAATAAGAACTTCAATAAGTTGATTATTTGACCTATGTAAACATCTAGGATGTAATGACATCTAGAATGTAATGACATTAATAAAATCTATTCGATTATATGCAAAAAAATATTCAAATCGTGTCTATTACAGGAAAAAAATCAAGTGATAATATCATAAACGCGTCAAGAAACAATTCAGGAACAAATATGAAATAATAATAACAGTTCTATTTATTTTCTCAGTATTTTAACTAATAAATTGTAAGAGGTCACTATTTTGATTAGTATAAATAATTAGGTATCAGTATTAAATCGAATTTTGTTAATACAATTTTGGAGTTTCGGTACGGCTAGGTTAGGTTAGCCTTAGTTAGGTTTGATTCTATAAAGTCCATATAATGATAGCATAATAGCCTCCCCAGCGAAATTATTTTCATTGAAATAGTGTAACATCCTCGGTGTCAGTAAACAATTAAAATGGACAGCGAGATATTAATTACAGCGAAATAGTTTTCATAATTATATAAAATAATTCAGAGGAAACATTGAAAAAGTTAATGAAAACAGTTCCATGTTTATGACCTGCAAATATTTAAGTTAACTGCATAGTTTGCATCGTTTGCCTTCTTTGATTTTAATTACATTTTAATTTCTCCAACGCGGCACTTCGAGGCACCCTTACAGAGAGAAGGTAAAAATTAGTTATGTAGAATAAATTATATTTTGATTAGTCACTGAGTAGTTACTAAGTATTTTATTATGGTGAAATCAATATAGGTAAAATTTATTGTACTGACCAAACGGCTTTGATAAAATGTGAAAACAAGAAAATCATATAACATAAGGCGGTAATTGAAATAATGGTTTTCAGAAACCCGCCCAACAGTCATTTTTATGGATTTTTCTTTTTTTACGTATTAGGAATACATTACGGAATTAGTATCTCTATTGTAAACTGCATTATATTTGTAACTGCCATTCCGTTTTATGGGATATATAATTACAATTTATTGAATATCAAAGATACATAAAATTTGTTTTCACTGAATATTTGGAAAGTGCACTTAGCGGGTTTCTGAAGTAAACGATTTAATTATTAAGTATGCATGGGTTCAAAAATAGGTTATTTATAAATAATAAATAATCTGTTAATACATTGCATACAAGTTATGTGCTTAGTCTACCTCAAATTACACTGGTATACAAGGTTTTGGACTGCAGCAACCAAATAGTATTTTTAAGGTAATTTGGTGCGCTGAATTCGAATCTATAACTGTTTTTTTTTTCTAGCAGGTCAGGTTTGCGAGATATAAAATTTCATTATTTTCGTATGTATCTTTTTGAATGGTGAGTTCAAGTGAGTCTAAACTTGTCGGATTATGATAAATATATTAATATATGGCAAAGATAATAATAATCTTATAATACATTCTCTGTAACCAAAATCATATTTCATAACCTCCAGCTTTAGGTATTCGGTATACTGAATTTTAATATTTTTCAGTTGATAATCCACATATTGTTTTAAGGTTTGCAATAACGTATTTAGTAGGATTACACTAGTATACAAGGTTTTGGACTGGAGCTACCAAATAGTGTTTTTAAGGTAATTTGGTGCGCTAAATTCGAATCTGTAACTGTTTTGTTTTCTATCAGGCCAGGTTTGCGAGATATAAAATATCATTATTTTCGTTCATTAAATTTCATTATTATCTTTTTTATTTGATTGTTAATTTTGTCTCAACTACAACATGTTTCCATTGTTGCATACGTGAAGTCAATAATATTGCGTCTTGCTTTGATAAATGTAAATCACGAACAAGATCATTAAGTTCAGCTTGTGTCACTGAATGGCATTCATTAGACTCATACAAACTACCACTGCTGGGAACAATGTCATTGAAAGATGATTCTGAATCACTGCTTGTAGTACCGGAAACGACTGGCATTGGATCATTTACGTTGAACTGGTTTTCAAACAGATGGAAGATGATATGCATATTGCACACTTGTTCGATTTTTCATATTGATCCCAACAACTTTTGATAAACAAAAATTACAATCGGTTTGGTGACTACTTTGCTTTCTCCATATTACTGGAACTGAAACGTCGAAATATTTCCTCTCGCCATTCGACCACTTGTATAAAATAGCCTGCAGCTATTGCAAAACAATGTCGGTGTCCACGTTTTGTCTAAATTTCTGACAAAAAAACCAAAGGAATATAAATATGTATTTTTTAAAGGTTCTGTTACTGCATATAATTTTTTTCCAACCATATATTTACCACAAAGTAAAAATAGCTTGAATTAGTAACACACGATCTACTTGACACATTTAAGCACTATTATTATGAAGATAGAGAATAAATGTGGGTTTCCGCTAAATTACTTTACAGTAGCGCCATCCATGCGACATAAAAAGAACTAGACCTAATGAAGCAATTCTGGTGGTAAATTTGAATTCTACGCACCCAAATTACTTGGAAAACATCCTCCTCTTTTCCAGTCATATTTTTTATTTTTATTTGTAGACCAGTGTTATCAGCTTGGATACTCTATTATTCGCATTGCAGAAATGTTAAGCAACATATTGTCATCAGTATGCAGCTCGAAGTTTCCTAGTCAAATTTATCACTTGAAGTGCGTCGCATCTAGCAAATATTTTCAACTTTAGCTGATTTAGTGCTGTTTTGTGTGATGGAGCGCAATTATCGGGCCACCGCTTGAACCAGCGCCGCCCCACCGTCGTGTAGCTCGTCTCAAGACATCCCAGTTGAAAAATCGGTTTACAATTCCACGCTTTCGCCTCACGGCGTCGCTGAGAAATGGCGTCGGGCGGGTCCTCGTTCGCCGGTGGATTTCCACTGCAGACATCTCCATTTCGGCGATGTTTTATGCAAGATTGGAATAATCGAAACGCGGAGTTGTGCGAGGCAGCCCGTTCCCCCGGTGTATAAAGTATTAAAACGAGGCAGCACGGGGATGCGGGTTCAATACCCGGCGACAAGTCCGGATAACCTCACCCACATCCATCCGCCCGGCGCATCCACCAATGTTTACGGCCCTTCGATCGCACTGACGCACCTTTCTTCCGGCGTGAATTTGGGAATTAAAGCCCCGCAGAATCAATTTTAAGGGCCGTGGGGCTGGGGAAATTGAAAAGTTTTATTTCCTGCTCTCGGAATGCGCAGCGAACACAATTACGGGCGCGGGCCGGAACAATCCCAGCCCCGGCTCGAAATTTGTTTCTTCGGCCGACGACGAGGAATATAAATCTGCGCGCCTAATGAATCGATTCGATAATAATTTCGGGGAGGAAATGGAAAAATGCGGTGCGGGTATTTATTTCTGCTGCAAATACGCTCCTCGTTCTCCACCAAATCGCATAAAAATTCAATTCTACTTACGAGATTCATACATTTGACGATTTTTTTTGTAAACTATTTTTTTATGCAATTTCCACGCTCGCTCATTGTTGCGTATCGGATTTCTTGGAGCGGCGAGGCCATGAAAAATTGTGCGCTCCGAAGCGATCCGATGCGGAGCGGTCCGGACCGCAGGATAGATAGACTGGTAGATGTAGTGTACAGATAACCGCAAAGCTCGGGAGATTAATGGCGTAGCTGCACTGGATGGCGGATTGTGTGTACAGTTTAGTATAGTTAAACCACCCCCCAAGATTATCCACGAATTACAAGGGGCCTAATACATTAATGTCAATAGTTCGACCCCCGGGTCGCTTCCGCAGAGTACGCCATTTTGATCGAGGCGAACAGATTGGCCGGCCGGATCTTATTATTATTGCCCGGATGGATGTAACTAGCAACTATGCAGTTTGTGTGCGCGTCGTCGGCAAAGTTTAATGCAGGAATTTATCTTCGTTACCTTTGCAAATCTTGACGTGCAGAATTTTAACAATAAATTACTCCGCGCTGCACTGCACGAACTAAGTTGGTGTCTCGGGTTATTCGGTGGTCATGTTAGATAAACTTAATTTACTTAACTTATACAGTACATAAATTCCTGCTGGCATAGAAAATATTTAAAAATATACAGTCTCTTCGATAAAAAGCGCCCAAGGCTATATAGGCTATATTATAAAATAAATAGCAAAGATTAAAGAAAAAAGTACGTACTGCCCACATATACAGTGTGTTCGATAAACAATGCTCAAGACTGTAGCGACTTCATGTGGTATTTAATCATCAACAAACCATATATATTATTCAATGGAACAGACTTAGCTACAAGTTGGTGAAAAAAAAACTTTTTAAACAGCTGCATTTATTTCTTGTGACGTCACCGACCTTTTTTTTAAATTGCTCGATATAATTTTTTTGCTGTATTCTTCTAAAGCATTTTAAGTACTTTTCATCGGCCTGAACTTTTAGTATCCTTATACTATGAAATTTTGTAAAAAGTGTGAGAAACTGATTTAAGCTAGTAGGCCATTAAATGCTAAATTCTCTGGAATAAACAATTGCTGATCATAATAATACATGAAATTGGACGTAATACTAACGCATCTGTTAGCACGGTTCACGGGATGTTAAGAAAGCATAAATTACGTCCTTGTAAGGTGCATTGCATCTTCATTACTTACGATATCAATTTACATATAATAATTCATTGAGTCAACCTAGTTCATAATTTACAACTGAATGATGCTGCAAAACGAATAAACTTATTTTAAGCTTGCTTAATTATTATCACCATT